>CM060934.1:115936310-117186310 GCA_030765085.1 Allium cepa
CGAGCATTTCAAAATTATTAACTTAAGTTTATAACATTCCTTGTATATCTTAATTCTTTATTTATAAACATATGTTCATTTTGAAGCACTTTTTTTATTAAGCTTTTGTTTGTATAATATTCTATTACATATTCATATTGACATTTCAACTTTTAAACATTTCTGGTAAGTTTTATATATGTTTTTAGAATGTAATTGAATGTTATATAAATTTATCTTATTCTTTTTAGTCAACAAAAATGTTCAATAATTTACAACTATTAAAATTTAACTTCTTATATTCATTTAAACACTTAACTTTTAATTTCTTATTTCTCATTTTAGAAGTTTCCAATTATTAAAATTTCCTTTATTTCTACAATTGAAAATCATTAATTTAATAGGAACTTAAGAATTCAAATGCTGGATTCTTTTCAGATCACTTTGAAATAATATATACTCATACCTTTTTTATATATCAAATCATATTTTAAAATTTTAAAATTAAGATATGTCTACCAAAACAAATGTGTAGCAAAACTACTACAGTGGTCTTCCCACTATGAAACTCGAAAATGAACATCAATGATGTCGCGATTATCACCGAAATTATTTTCTAACGATAGAAGAGGGGAGTGCAGAACTTATTTCCTTTTAAAATCCTTTTAAAACACTTCTTTCAAATCTTATTGAAATGTTTCTATCCGAAAATACTTCCAAATAAAACTAATATTATTTTTTTCTCGAATCTTTGAATACCAAATTCAAACACCAGCATTTAAGTTCTCAATTTCCAATTAAATTCATTTTATTATCATAACTAATACTATATTTATAAAATTACATTTTCTTATAACATACAGTAGTTAACGGTTTTAAGAACCATGACTAACCAAACAATAAATGACAATAATTGAATATTATCATTTTCTAACAAACAACACAACAAAAATAACAAAATCAATTTATGAAAATTATATATATATATATATATATTTATTTATTTATTTATTTATTTATTTATTTGTATATGCAAAAATATAATTCTAGGTAAAATTATTTCATTTACCTATTTCAAAACCAATATTGTGTCGGTCTGCCCTATTAAGTGTTTAGAAATCTTTATCGATGCCATGGCGTCCCGTGTTCCAACCAGAATTTATAATACTCAGCAGAACAAATTAATACAATACAAAACAATTTTACAACACTAACAAATATGCTCTCTCATACACACACATACACACTCAAACTCATTCTAGGGTATTAACAACCCTATCTCTAATGAGTTTACCCCAATAGGCTAATGTACCTCTAAACCAAAGCTTTGATACCGACTGTGACGACCTATCTTTTTGGACGGTTTGAATCGATGATAAGTCACACACGTCTAACTCAAACCATTCAAAAAGGAGGATTGTCAATGGGGTAAATAAGAAAATAAGAGAAAAGAAAGAAAGAACACAGAATCTCGCAGTGGAATGACAAAATATAAAAATCAAATAAACAGTTCATGAAGCTGTTCTATAATATACATTTGATTACACAATTTGTATAGCAATTAGAGTACAAACAGTGACATACCAATAATGATACAGCGGAAAATTACTAATAATACAATATACCAAAATCCGTCTTCGTCCTCTAAAAATAAAGTCTTCAACACTGAAATGCCGAGGCTGACTCGAGCATAAAACAAAACACTCAAGTCAGGACTAACATTCTCATGTAAGTAAATCAACTCAAGTGAAATATAACAAGTGAAATGCAACAATGACTCAAAGGATGTTTGGGATTCCCATCCTTTAAGGATCCGTTAAACTATTTATACTTAGTAAGATACGCTATATATGGAGTGTTTATCAGCAAAGTATAATACTGAAAATAGCGTTAAGGCGTTACCCAAATCCTTCTTAACACATTTTTATAGGCATTATAGTCCATACAGTACTGTATACTCCACCGATCTTGGTGGGCTATCATGGAGCACTCCATATGTATGACACAAACCAAAACCATAGTGGACTCGATAAGGATAATATGACAAGGCACGCAATGCAATGCTCAGGGTAGGATTCTACCGTTTTGCACTCCTGGACTGGTGGTAACTTGTAGCAGCTACTATCTTCCACCTTGAATAACACTTCCATAATCAAAGGTGGCCACCAATCAATCACAAAGTAAAAGATATTGTAACGACCTGGATTTTCAGTCGTTTGATTTTGAATATTTAAATAATTTTATATATTGATTTGGAATATAAGTTGGGTTTGAATTTGAGGATTTTGGTTGAAATTTATAGAATGAAATTAAATTTCAAATGTAGCGATTTATCGAAATACGGAAATGGTGAATAATTGAAATTTGATTGAATACTAATATTGATATAAATTCTATTTGAATTAGAATTGAGTTAATAAGTTTTTAAAACTAAAAATTTCAAGTGATTTCGTAAATTTTTGAAATCATTAATTTTATCGACACGTTAAATGTCACGACCCGAAATCCGACGTTTGGAAATCGACATCAAATACCTCACTTGTATTCGAATGCCGCAGATTCAAACATCGAACTCCAGTTCGGATGGAGCTTATAACACATTAAGTACAACAACACAGCGGAAGAAAAATGAATATATCATTGATACAACACCATGAATACAACATTGGATACAATATCCGATACAATAAGATACAACAGATCCATAAATATCAGAGCAGAATACAACAGCGGAATATGACGCAGCAGCAACAGCAGCGGAAAACAACATCTTCAATGCCAAGCTCCAAACTCCAAGCTCGCACCACCATCACGTTGTAATGTAGCAAACTAGGTAACCATGAATGCGATCACCAAAATCCAAAGACTCCAAAGAATTCTAAACAGAAAGCTGAAGGATACCGAATCTAAATCTACCGGCTGATTATCTGAAAATCTAACTCTAGGCTGCCCGTGTGGAAAATTGTGAGCACCCAAACTTTAGAAAGGGAACAATAAACTCCAGGTCAGTCATGGGACTGGTATGAGCAAACAAAAACAGTTTATCTTTAAAAAGAAATAAAAAGAAACCGCAATGCTTTTTGGAAAATGAAACTATCATAAGGCCTCCCGGCACACACACAATGCAATCGCACACTTGGGGGAGATTTCTACTTATGATAGTCAAACATGCTTGATACGCAAAATCCTTTTGATATTATTATTATTGCATAGTGCAAAAAACCTTTCGAATGTTTAATATTAATCTTAGCCAGCATAGGTACCATTATACTATGCTTACTATAGTTACCATTTAAGAATGGCAGGTTATACAACTAAAATCGTAAAGGGCACGTATTGGATGATTGGATTTCCAACAATGGTCAGGCTAAGGAACTTCCTAGGCCATATGGGTACGCCTCTGGAGCGACTCCTCGAGAACCTAACCGGATCTCTGCCAACACAAGGTCGGGTTACCTCTGTAACTAGGTAACTACTACACGAGTATGCCATCCCCTGGTCGTAACCAACCTTTATTCGAGAGCTCTCAATACCAACAACCACAAAGCAATAAGTTTTCAGCAACCACATAGGTTAAATATCTAGGCTACATACCATGATACCACCTTTTATCCAGAAGGAAATGGACATACCCCAAGGGGCGCTACCCCCAATAACCTTACCGCATCTTTCCTGTTTCGACCATTCCGGGTTGTGAGGTCCGTCGAGGTCACGTCCACAAAGCTATGCTTTTCACAAAAGCCATGTTTCGATCAACAAATGATCAACAACACTTCATAAGCCACACTACCAAATTGGGAATGTATCACTGGTAACCATCAACTACATAACCTTTGAGCTTGTACGTCTCAGAGAAGGGTGTTAAGCTAAGAGAATAAATTCTCCGCCACTAAACAGAAATGTATCTGGTTGAAACCAGCTATACATCTCAAAGTGTAATGTCAGACACACATCCATACAAGTCTGTTCCGGATGCGAACAAAACCGAAGGCACTTCAAAGAAGACCTTGTAATCCGGGTATTCACAATCCCGATCGGACTACCCATCACATATGGAGATCTCTATACCGTCGTGACTCAGTGCAGAGACATTCGACAGGTAACCCTTTCGTTCTCGAAAATACTGTGATATCCCGAAATTCTAGATATCTGTAATTGATAAATAATTGGGTTAATACTGAATTGTACATTGAATAAGTAAATCTGATAATAAATATTTATTTGGAATCTCCTAATATAATTATATAGTGGGAAAACTTATAGTGTTCAAACAAATTAGATATGTGTTTGTTTAAAAATAAATATATAAGATTTTAAATTAAAATTGAATTTGAGATTGGAATCCAAAGATACATATCTTAAAGTAATTGGATTTAATTATAATGTATGTTTGATTTTAAATGGTAGATAAATAGTTATATAATATTTTCCTTTTAAGGATTTTATAAGAATAAATTAAGAAAATGTATTTACCAAATTAAAAATAAAAGATTTTCAAAAATATTTAAAATAATAAATGCATACAAAATACAAATGTAAATATTTTAACACATGTATAAAGACAAGTGTAGCTTAGTATAGCATGCAAATTACAAATGGCAAATGTATTTTCTCAAAATTGTTATATCAATATAATAGTATTTTTTTTAAAAAAAAAGAAGAAAACACGTCAGTACCATATTCATTTCCATCTCTCTCTTTCGTTCCTTTTCTTTTATCTTCTTCTAAAAAAAACCCTCTTTTACGGTTCGAAAGAAAAAAAGAAATTAATGGTGAACTCAACAACTTCAATCGACCTGATGGCAACGGCAAATCAAGTGAAGGTGAAATTCGTCTGAAAACAAGTGTGTATCGCTTCAACTTTAATTCTAGATCAACGATTAGAGCGGTTCTCTGATCTAAGTGTAACGGTGAGTAACCTCTGCTCGATTTTCTTAGTTTTTGCATTAAGGATGGCGTCTTTTGCTTACTCTTCTTCTGGGTAGGTCTCGATTTTGATTCTTTGGGGCTGCTTTTAGCACGATTGACAGTGTTTTTCAACTGTGTTGTCAAATTGGAATTTAGCTGGTTGTTCAGTTTAAAAAATAATAATGTAGAAATGTATTTAAGTTATGAGACCTCTGGAATACTAATAGAATAAATTGATTGGTAAATTTGGAATTTCCAGTTTATCCTATTTCTAATTCGTATTAAACTTTTGGGTTTATCTTGATTTATGCTGCCATTTAGCTTGAATTGAATAAATCTGATTTTAACCTGTTTAGTGTTATTTAACTAAATCATTGCCTAGATGACTAACCCCTATCACTTGCCCAGAAAGTGATTTTGGTTAAAACTGGGATATCTGACTAGATTATCTCTAACTTTCATTTCGTTTACCCACTATGCAGTAGCAAGAATTTAGTTGTATAGGCAACAACTGGGACATGTCATAATTTGGCCATTCGATAATTATTTCAAAGGAAGTAGCATACTTAAATAAAACTTTCTAAATACACGTTAATTTGTTTACCTTTCAATTTCCATATGTTGTTCAGTTTTGTGAATCTTGAGCTTAGACATTTACTACATATGCTGTTTGAGTTGTTACCTATTGATGTGCAGAATTTTCTTTTTTTTTTATATAGCAGCCCAGGGAAATGATGAAACGATCATGTTATTCAATGTTCTCTGTTGTTATTTTCTATCTTGTACGCTTTGTTCAGTTAATTATAGGAGGTTCTATCCTGTAAATCTGGTTTAGTAATTTGAAGGGGAATTATTCTCAAAGTAAAATGATAAGGGATTTCGATTCATAAGTAAATCTCTGGTATATTGTCAAGTGAAACTGTTAAGGAGAATAACCATATGTACCTAGAGGTAGCTGTGTCGAGAACGAAGGAGGATTTACTCGAGTTTAGTTCGAAAATTATAGTAACATGGCTCGGGTTATCTCTGGTAACTAACAGTTTATTTATGCGACAGAGCAAATTTTTTAACAATGTTTCAAAGCAAACATTTTTTTAGAGAGGAAATTTAACAAGTTTTTTTCAGATGGAAATATCGATCAAGTTCTTAAGCAAATTTAAAATTTAATAATAAAGCCAAGTGTCATTGAATATAAATAGTCATGTTTTGGAAACAAATAAGTTAATTAATTAAATAAGTCTCTAAGTATTTTCGAATGTCATTAGGTAAGCGTCTAAGGGAAATGTATCAGAGGGACTCAGGTGATTTTGTGCAGATTAACTCCAAGCTTATAATTTGAATAGAATAGAAATATTAAGTAGACAATTAAATGGTTTATCACAACTTAATGAAGGATCTATTAATTAATGAATGATAAATCAATGTAATTATGTAATGGGAATTAATCTATAAAAGATAACTAATTTATATAAGGTTAATTAACTAACGTAATTAAGGACAATTGAGTAAGGTGGGTAATTAGAGGATAGTTAATTTACCCTATTAGTTAATTAAAATAATGAATGTTTTAAAATTAGTCAAAGTTGATTTAGCAGGATTTAAGGGTAATAAAATTTAAAGGGGTTCGGTTTCAAGTGCTTAGTGTAATTAAGATTAAAGTTAAGTATCTTGAAAATTTTTAAGTATTGAAGATTTAGTTAATGTTTGACAATTCTGAGTTAAGACCTCATTACAAGTTTTAATTATTTAGGTGAATTTGTAAATTGATACGAGTTAACCGGGTATTAAATGAGTTTATGCATTAGTACTGTGAGATGGGTTAACTCACGCTGGTTTCCAGCCTGACCCGGGTGTTACTTTGATGTAATGCTCGGGTCAGACCGAGTGTTACAGATTTTCAGGTAAGGACATTCTGGAGCTCAAGAGTCGAGATGGATGGCAGGAACGTTTGGAGAGTTTCCGTTGTGATGTATTTTTATTTAGTTGGGACATGTTATTTGTATATGTCATGTGATTGTATATAAATGTGGCAACTCTGATGTATTAAAATGTTAATTGACAGATACAGTATTCTTTTGTAAACTGTTATAATTTGATATTATATTTGATCTGCTGCGTTTTGTGAGAACTAGGGCTGTGTGTTTGTTGTTCTTCTTCTTCTATCTCTTCTTCTTATCTAACTATCTGAAAATTTCGGGGTCAAAAATTTTGGGTCGTTACAGTTTGTATCAGAGCTGATGGTTATTCAAAAACCTTGGCTCTGGTGGGTGTACTCATTAAGGATATGGTCAATAGTACCCTAGAATGAGTGAGTGTGTATATATATGAGAGCGTACTTGTTATTTTCTTATATAAAGATTTTAAATGATTTCATATAAGATTATATTTTTGTATAAATAGAAATATTTCACTCTAATAAATATTAAGGAAATTGCTTGTTAAATTTTTGGAATTAAATTAAGAAGTAATATAATACAACCAAACCGAAATCTGGAATTGGGATTAAATTAAGTGGTATTAGAAATACTACCAAACTAAAATTAAACAAAGATAAGTTTGAAATGGATTCAAACTAAAATTGAAATCTTGAATTGAAGAAGTATTTCAGAATAAGATGATAATGAATGGCTTTAGATATGATAATCTTTGTTATTATCCTAAATGATAGTTGTGTGTTTAATAATAAGATGTGTATTAGTGAGTAAGCAAAATGAAATATTCTAAAAAAAACATTTATGTAAATTATGACTTATAAATTGAAATTGAAAATACCTAAATCATGGAATTTTAAATCTAGGTCCATAAATTTGAAAGGTTGTTTCAAAGTGCTAAACGAATAAATAAGTATTATTTGAATAAAAGAGACTTATTGCAAACAATGAGTTGTTTGAAGATTGGACTTGAATAAAAAAACCAAAGATCTTAAAACATAAGTTATAACTTAGTAATCTAATTAGGTCTAATTTATAGGTTAGGAAGCTCCTCTAGAATTCAGTCCTTGAGAGAGATGACTAAGAGTGAAGAAGGGAAGGTTAGGCGTAGAGAGCAAAGAGCAGCTACATGTAGTGATCGAGAAGAAGGAATTCGAGAGTATGAGGAACAGGTTAAGGAAAAGGCTGAACCAGGACCTTATGATAATGTCACCTGCTACAGATGTTTCAGTAAGGGACATTATGCAGCCAAGTGCAGTAAAGCAAGGAAGGAATTGAAGGGTACATCCCATCGGTTTCATTCTGAAATCTTGTGCTTTGAGTGTCATAAGAAAGGACATTTTCTAAATCATTGCCCCGAAGTGAGAAAGGTGAAGCGTAAACCTGTGGAGCCGGTCAATGAGTCGACTATCTACTATCATTGTAAGAAGACAAGACACATTGCTAGGAATTGTTCCGAGAGGCAGAAGAGGAGTAAGGCTATAGAATGCACTGTTGGAGGCGTGAAGGTTATCCAGATTGATGACAGGGTAGAAAATTTTTGTGGTAAATGTTATAAGTGGGGACACCCAGTTGAGAAGTGTATGTTCGGGCTCTGCCCTTTGGAAGGAAGTCCATAGGAAGAATACTTGTAGGAGTATTAGGGCTCTGTTATTTCCAAACCTCTTGGTAATTGGAAGACATCTAGATTTATGACTTTTGTAAGACTCTTATTTTGGATTAATGTATATAATGTAAGAACTACTATTATGTAGTGAATTAATGTATGGAACCATTTTGGACTTAGGACTAAAATGTTTAAGGTAAAACTTCAAAGGTTGGGTTATAAAAATTTAAGTTTGGTGATAAATTGAATTTCAAAGATTTAGTTGTTTAAAAAGGATTTGAATTATTATTATTTGAACTTTGAAATAGAATTTGTTTGAATTAAAACTAAGGGTGGTTTAAATTTTAAAATTTGGCTTGGTGAGCCGAGAAGTAATTATGTATATATGTATGGATATACATGGTATCAAAGATAATTTGAAATAAACTCTAAGGTGTTGAGTTTTGATTTTCCCTGAAGTGTGATGTATAAGTTTTGAACTTATAGGAGGGAAAGAATTTTGAAATTTGAAGTGGGAATTCAAATTGAGCAAGATTGATTGGATTAAGCAAATTGAGATTTAACTTGGGAAAAAGTTAAATAAGTTTGAACGAACAACTTGAATTCGAAATTTCAAGATGAAATTGAGATTTAATTTGGAAAGTTAAATGGTTAATTTGAATTGGATTGATTTGAATAATATGGAATTTGTAATTAAAGTTGAATAGATTTAAATTCAAATGGAATTTAGGAGGAAATCAGGAATAATTCAACTTGATTTGGAAATAGAGTTTGAAATTGGGGTTAATTAAAACTGGAGTTGAAATGAATTGAAATTGGAACTAGTTCAATTGAAATATATTTGAATTAGTGGAAATTTGAGATCAAGTTTGAATAAAGTTAAATTTGGAAAGAAGCTGAGGTTAATTCAACTTGAATTGGGGTTGAATCAATTTCAATGGAAATTGAAGTTATTTAAATTGGAGTTAATTCAATTTAAATGGAGATGGAATTTAAATTGAATTGATGGGGAATGGAGATTGGGAATTGAACAGTTTGACTCTGGATTATTTTCAAAATAAATTGTTTTAGTACAAATTTTTTTTCAAACTATTTACTATACAACTTTTCTTTTTAAAAAATCCAAATTATCTTATTCTTATTTTACAACTATCTTTGGAACTATTTAAATTTTTTTCTATTATCTTATAAACTAACTTCCATTTTTCAACTACTTTATAACTAATTTGTATTTTACAGCTATTTTACAATTATTTAAAATTTCTATAACCATTTGACTATTTTCCAACTATTTTACAATCACATGACTATTTTACAAGCACTTTACAAACTAGTAATTATTTTCTAACTACTTATCTATTTTTAAAATTTTCAAGCTATTTTCTAAATAAACTGGTCAGAGTTCAAACTGCTATTGGTTAAATACCCAATCGAGATAAGAATAGAGGTGATAATCCAAATGGATTGAAGCAATTGAGAGTAAGTGAATGAAATCAAAGTATATGTGAATAGAAATGGAATTGATTTGGCTAATAACCAATAAAGATAAATATATAGGGTGTACGTATGTTATTTTATTCGCATAGTGATTTGATCCAGATTCGAGCACATAATTTCGAGATAGATATATCAATCCGAGTGGGATTTTTCACTCGATTTTCGACGGCGAACCTGGATATGGATTGTTGATTGGTTCTGGATATTCTCTATCATAGTTATGACTATGCAAGGAGAATGACAGTTTCTGATCAAGAAACCAGATCCGTGTCCGCACTAGGAAGTCGGGTGGACGATACTAGTTCGGAAGTGGAATTGTATGATCGAGTGAGCGATTAGATTGGTATAGCGTACGAATGACATGTGTATATCATTGGGATTTGAATAAAATTGATACTGGAATTTTTGGATTAGAAATGTGAAATGGTTTTTGAAATGAAAGTTTTATTTTGTGAAGTATATGATGAAGTAAAGTGGAAAATTGGATATTTCTATGGTTGAAATTTTGTTTATGGAAGTAAGTGATATGGTAAGTGGTTTTATAAAGAGTAATTAAATTTGATTACTTGATTTTGAATAAACAAAACTATATGTCTTTGTTATATAAGATAAATATCCCCTTGTTGAATCTATTGCCAGAAGAAAAGGGTTTTTGAAAATGTTTGAAGTATAAAAGGAGTTTTATACAAGTTTGAAATGATCCAAAGTTTTAAAAAAATTATATATTTGTATATATATAAGGGATATGAGGATTTTAGAAAAGGTTTTGGGAACCTTTGGGTTTGGAAAGGCTTTTGATTTTTGGGTAAAATCAATATGAGAATTTGAAAAGCCTAGTTTGAGAATTATCGATTTTGGAATAATCGATTTTGGTGTAAAGGAGATGTAACGAACCAGAATCTTTATTAATTAAAATTTGAATATTTAATTAATTTTAAATATTAAAAAGTGAATTTATAAGTCGAATAAATTTTATTTCGAATAATTGGATTTAATTGGATAATTAAATCGATAATTTAATATGTTAAATTACAGAAATAATTGAAAATTGAGTTAAATATGATTGAAAATGATTTGTAAAATTTTATTATATCATATTGGAGTTAGAATGATGTTATGGAACTTTTAAAATCGAATTTAAAGTTTATTTGTGAAAATTGAATATTTCAATATTAAATCGACTAGTGAAATTAGCCATTTTTCGAACAGTCTCAGAATTGGACGAAACTAGTTCCATGGATCCGTAATAGTTTGTTATTATCGGATTTCAATTTTCGTGTCAATCGGAGTTTTCGTTTGAGCGTGGCAGCTCGAAACGCATCGAAATTGTTTTAATATTAATTTGGCGAGTTAAAATAGCCATTTTCCAAACTGTGTCGGATTTCGACGAAACAAGTTTCATCGGATCCGTAATTTGATATTATTGTATGGTTTCAAATTTCATGTCAATTAGATTTACCGTTTGTCCGGTGCAAGCTAAAACGCCTAGAAAATCGTTTAATCGGTTTAATTTTAAATCGAACATTTATTGCCATAACTCGCATAGATGACCGAATTAGCTCCCGAAACACGTTCCATTGTGTTCGGAACATGGGGTAAACCTTAGGAACGCCAACCGGCACGCTTCGTTTAGAGTTCGGAAAATTCGGGATGAATAGTGTCGCGCGAATTTTCTATAAAAGCCCCCTTTATTTCATTTTTTCACACAATATCAAACCCTTAGGGTTTCAGGTTGGAGCCGCCACTTCATAAACCTATGGCCGAAATTTTCTACCTTTCTTCCATTAATCTCTCTCAATCCATGCAATATTTCACGAAGCTTCCAACTACAAACTTAAAGAGTGATGCGAGAGCTTCAGATCTATACGGAGTTGATCGAAATTGGAGCGACGTGGAGGGAGAAAAGGGGGGCCGACGCCTGCAAGTTGCGCACGACTTTCAACGTGCTACAGGGGGCCGAGTTGCACAGGGTGGTGGCCGAACGTAGAGGGAGAGATGCTCGTTTGACTGGAGGTGCCTGATCGAATTATAAACGTTCGAGGAGGGGATGGTATCAACCCCTAATTTGAAGGTTTATGGGTTGTTGCGTGTTTTGTTTACTGGGAGCAAACGTGAGTTGGGGGAGAAGCAAATGGGCGTCCTGATGCCTCCAAGTAGAAATGAGCGGCCATGATCTATTTTAGGTTTATAAAATAAAAATTATGTTGTAAATTATATATATAAACATTCGTGAAACTTGTAAAATCCATATCTTTTTCATACGAGATCGAAAACGCGCGAAATTAGTTGCGTTGGAATCCTATGGACGAGCACTATGCTATGGAATTGGATTGGAGTCATTTGGAGTTAGCAAAAAATTTGGGTAAAATTAAACGTCCGTTTAATTTTATTCGAAATAAATCGCTAACGATGTTTTACGCAACATTCGTTTTGGCCCAAATAAACATGTTTAAGAGAATGATTTCCTTAAGGAATGAAATATATACTTAATCTCGATTTAAGTATATTGAATATTTTCCAAGTGTTGAAAATAAATGGATTTGTGAATTACTTATTAAATAAGTATTGAAATGTTTTCCAATATAAAGTGAATATTTTGAGAATTTATCTTTTTGAAGATAAATTGAAAATGAATAATTGAAATCGTATATTCATAGATATTTTGGGATGTAAATTCACTATGGAATTTATAAAAGAAAGGGGAATTTGTTTAAAAATAAATATTGATTTATTTTTGACATATTGAAATTATATATCTTGTAAAGATATTTTTGGGAAATAAAAAATTTGGAAAATTATTTGGAATCTGGTGATGTCGTGCATATCCATTGATAGTTAAATAACCGACTATCAATATTTACCTTTGAAAGGTATTTGTTGTGATTTGCTGAATTTGAATGCCACACTTATTTTTAAATTATTGCACTCGTTATTCGGATTACCCATTCTGAATAGTGATACGACGTAATGGATAGCATTGATGACCGGTGTTGAAGACCGGGTATTTGCGAGAGCGATAGGATGACCTGTCCATTGACTCTGCACCGAGTTGCTCCGGTATAGAGTTCTCTATATGTGATGGGGAATCCGATCAGGATTGTGGATATCCGGATTGCAAGGACTTCTTTGTAAGTGCCTTCGGTTCTGTTCGAGCCCGGAACAGACTTGTATGGATTGTATGTCTGACATTACAAATTGAGATATAAAGCTGATTTCTTTCAAATATATTTCTGTTGGTGGCGGAGAATTTATTCTCTTAGCTTAACACCCTTCTCTGAGACGTACGAGCTCAAAGGTTATGTAGTTGAAGGTTATCAGCGATATATTCCCAATTTGGTAATGTGACATGCTGAGTGTTGCTGTGAAATGATCATTGTGTTGATCATTTGTGATATGATCATTTGTTGATCGTTTATCTTTGTGATCATTTCTATGATCATTTGTTGACCCAAAGCACAGCTTTTGTATAAAGCGTGGCTTTGTGGACGAAACTACGTCGAGCCTCACACCCCGTAATGGACAAAACAGGAAAGATGCGGCAAGGTTATGAGGGGTAGCTCCCTTTAGGGTATGTGCATTTCCTTTTGGAAAAGGGTGGTATCATGGTATGGAGCCTAGATACTTACTCATGTTGAAGCACTTATTATTTGGTGTGATGTTGATTACGAGCGCTCAGATAAAGGTCCCAAAGGACCGGGGGATGACATACTTGTGTCAGTAGTTACCCATTTAGGGGTAACCCGGCCTTGTGTTGGCAGAGATTCGGTTTGGTTCTCGGGGACGTCCTTCCAAAGGCGTTCTCATGTGGCAATGGGAAGTTCCTTGGCCTGACCATTCGTTGGAAATCCAAAGAAACAATACGATCTTGTACGGTTTTAGTTGTATAACCTGCCATGGAATGAGGCGGTAACCTGCTATTGAACATGGTAGCTATAGTAGGCATAAGTGCGGAATGCCTATGCTGGCTAAAATTTATATCTTTACTTTCGAAATTTTTCCACACTATGCACTAGTAATAATATCAAATGTTCTTTTTAATGCGTATCAAGCATCTTTGACTATCATAAGGAGAAATCTCCTCCGATTCTGCGTTTGCATTGTGTGTGTGTGCGGGAGGCCTTATGTTAGTTTCATTTTTAAAAGCATTGCGAATTGACTTTAAAAATATTCCTCTATTTTGATTTTAAAGATAAATAAACTGTTTTGAGTCCTCACACCAGTCACATGACTGACTCGGAGTTTATTGTTTTCCTTCCTAAACTCTGGGTGCCCACCAATTTCCACACGGGCAGTCAAGAGTTAAGGTTTATCAGGATATTCTGGAATTCAGGAGTTGCTGGAGGCAAGCTGGATGGCATGGCGTATTACTAGTATATAGTATTTCTTTTCCGCTGTTTGATGTTGTTTGTTGTTGTACACTTTGATGATGATGTAATGTAATGTATAAAATATAATAACTGATATAGTTCTTTGTTTAAAGATTATTCATTTATGTATTATATGTTGTTCTGCTGCGATTGTGAGATTTTGATATTGTTCTGTTGTTTTCTATTCCGTTCTATTTTCTATTTTCTTTTCTCTCTATTTTCTATCTTTTTCTCTCTTCTTTTGTGTTTTTCTTCTTTTTAAAACCCTAACTATTCGGTTTTTCGGCAACGAAAAATCGCGTATGTTACATTAGCTTTGTATGAGATCATACTAAGTGTATGATTTGAAGATACTATATGTGTATAGTATAAAATTTTTGATGATGGCTCTGGGGAAAAAGGCACTCCCTTGAAATGAACTTCTCAGGAGTGCCACCGGGTGGTGCTGCCTTGAGCCCCAAGGGGGGGGGGGGTTCTAAAGTTGATCCTGTAAGGAGTCCGGACAAAACTAGTTCCTGGGGATTATGAGTAGAGTATACCATGGCGAAAGTCGTGTGTGTCTCTGAGAGCCAACAGTCTGCGTTTAATTATATATCGGTAGACTGCGACCTATGGTATAACATAGCGAACCTTGTGTGTGCCGTTGAGAGCCAACAGTCTGCGTTTGATTTTATATTGGCAGACTACGACCTATGTAGGAGTGGAGAGGTTTCATTTCGACAGAGAAAATCAAAGGCCGCGGAGAGCCTGCAGTTACATGGACTTTTGTTGTGACGGCAACGTAACCCTGGATGTAACTGTGATCTGTTGTGGGTTCCATGGCGTAATCGAGAGGCCGCGGAGAGCCTGCAGTTACATGGACTTTTGCTGCGACGGCAACGTAACCCTGGAATGTAACTGTGACCATGGATGGGGGTGATGATTTCAAGAGCATTCTCACTAAAGATATTTCCTCTATTTTCAAAAATGTTTTCTATATTTTCAATAAAATTATTTTTTTCCAAGTATTTTCACTGGGTGTTGAAAACGGGTCTGCTAAGTACTTATAGATTTTCAGTCGTACGCCTGATCAACGTATGACCGAATTTCTGTGAGAACGAGAACAGACTTATTGAAACATCGAGTTATAGAAAGTATTTTTATAAAAACTATTTTATAATACTATGTAGATTTTAAAGGTGTTTTACAACGATTAAAGAATAATTTTCTGATAATAAGCATTTTAAAATTCTAGTTTCGTTCCTTTTCGAGGACGAAAAGATTCAAAGGGGAAGGAATGTGATATCCCCAAATTCTAGATATCTGTAATTGATAAAAAATTGGGTTAATACTGAATTGTAAATTGAATAAGTAAATCTTATAATAAATATTTATTTGGAATCTCCTAATATAATTATATAGCAGGAAAACTTATAATGTTCAAACAAATTAGATATGTGTTTGTTTAAAAATAAATATATAGGATTTTAAATTAAAATTGAATTTGAGATTGGAATCCAAAGATAAATATCTTAAAGTAAATTGGATTTAATAATAATGTATGTTTGATTTTAAATGGTAGGTAAATTGTTATATAATATTTTCCTTATAAGGATTTTATAAGAATAAATTAAGAAAATGTATTTACCAAACTAAAAATAAAAGATTTTCAAAAATATTTAAAATAATAAATGCATACAAAATACAAGTGTAAATATTTTAACACATGTATAAAGACAAGTGTAGCTTAGTATAGCATGCAAATTACAAATGGCACATGTATTTTCTCAAAATTGTAATATCAATATAATAGTGTTTTTTTAAAAAGAAGAAGAAAACACGTCAGTACCATATTCATTTCCATCTCTCTCTTTCGTTCCTTTTCTTTTATCTTCTTCTAAAAAAAACCCTCTTTTATGGTTCGAAAGAAAAACAATAATAATGGTGAACTCAACAACTTCAATCGACCCGATGGCAACGGCAAATCAAGAGAAGGTGAAATTCGTCTGAAAACAAGTGTGGATCGCTTCAACTTTAATTCCAGATCAACAATTAGAGCGGTTCTCTGATCTAAGTGTAACGATGAGTAACCTCTGCTCGATTTTCTTAATTTTTGCATTAAGGATGGCGTCTTTTGCTTACTCTTCTTCTGGTTAGGTCTCGATTTTGATTCTTTGGGGCTGCTTTTAGCACGATTGACAGTATTTTTCAACTGTGTTGTCAAATTGGAATTTATCTGGTTGTTCAGTTTAAAAAAAAATTAATGTAGAAATGTATTTAAGTTATGAGACCTCTGGAATACTAATAGAATAAATTGATTGGTAAATTTGGAATTTCCAGTTTATCCTATTTCTAATTCGTATTAAACTTTTGGGTTTAGCTTGAATTCTGCTGCCATTTAGCTTGAATTGAATAAATCTGATTTTAACATGTTTAGTGTTATTTAACTAAATCATTGTCTAGATGACTAACCCCTATCACTTGCCCAGAAAGTGATTTTGGTTGAAACTGGGGCATCTGACTAGATTATCTCTAACTTTCATTTCATTTACCCACCATGCAGTAGCAAGAATTTAGTTGTATAGGTAACAACTGGAACATGTCATAATTTGGCCATTCGATAATTATTTCAAAGGAAGTAGCATACTTAAATAAAACTTTCTAAATACATGTTAACTTGTTTACCTTTCAATTTCCATATGTTATTCAGTTTTGTGAATCTTGAGCTTAGACATTTACTACATATGCTGTTTGAGTTGTTACCTATTGATGTGCAGAATTTTTTTATATAGCAGCTCAGGGAAATGATGAAACGATCAAGTTATTCAATGTTCTCTGTTGTTATTTTTTGTCTCGTATGCTTTGTTCAGTTAATTATAGGAGGTTCTATCCTGTAAATCTGGGTTAATAATTTGAAGGGGAATTATTCTCAAAGTAAAATGATAAGGGATTTCGATTCATAAGTAAATCTCTGGTATATTGTCAAGTGAAACTGTTAAGGAGAATAACCATATGTACCTAGAGGTAGCTGTGCCGAGAACGAAGGAGGATTTACTCGAGTTTAGTTCGGAAATTATAGTAACATGGCTCGGGTTATCTCTGGTAACTAACAGTTTATTTATGCAACAGAGCAAAAATTTTAACAATGTTTCAAAGCAAACATTTTTTTAGAGAGGAAATTTAACAAGTTTTTTTCAGATGGAAATATTGATCAAGTTCTTAAGCAAATTTCAAATTTAATAATAAAGCCAAGTGTTATTGAATATAAATAGTTCTGGTTTGGAAACAAATAACTTAATTAATTAAATAAGTCTCTAAGTATTTTCAAATGTCATTAGGTAAGTTTTTAAGGGAAATGTATCTGAGGGACTCAGGTGATTTTGTGCAGATTAACTCCAAGCATATAATTTGAATATAATATAAATATTAAGTAGATAATTAAATGGTTTATCATAGCTTAATGAAGGATCGATTAATTAATGAATGATAAATCAATGTAATTAAGTAATGGGAATTAATCTATAAAAAATAACTAATTTATACAAGGTTAATTAACTAACATAATTAAGGATAATTGAGTAAGGTGGGTAATTAGAGGATAGTTAATTTACCCCATTAGTTAATTAAAATAATGAATGGTTTAAAATTAGTCAAAGTTGATTTAGCAGGATTTAAGGGTAATAAAATTTAAGGGGGTTCGGTTTCAAGTGCTTTGTGTAATTAAGATTAAAGTTAAGTATCTTGAAATTTTTTAAGTACTGAAGATTTAGTTAATGTTTGACAATTCTGAGTTAAGACTTTATTACAAGTTTTAATTATTTAAGTGAATTTGTAAACTGATATGAGTTAACCGGGTATTAAATGAGTTTATGCATTAGTATTTCCCGTGAGATGGGTTTACTCACGTTGGTTTCCAGCCTGACCCGGGTGTTACTTTGATGTAATGCTCGGGTCAGACCCAATATTACAGATTTTCAGGTAAGGACATTCTGGAGCTCAGGGGTCGAGCTGGATGGCATGAACGTTTGGAGGGTTTCCGCTGTGATGTATTTTTATTTAGTTGGGACATGTTATTTGTATATGTCATGTGATTGTATATAAATGTGGCAACTCTGATGTATTAAGATGTAAATTGACAGATACAGTATTCTTTTGTAAACTGTTATAATTTGATATTATATTTGATCCGCTGCGTTTTGTGAGAATTAGTGCTGTGTGTTTGTTCTTCTTCTTCTTCTATCTCTTCTTCTTATCTAACTATCTAAAATTTTCGGGGTCGAAAATTTCGGGTCGTTACAAATACCTTGTCTTCACCATCGGTCTTCAAATGCCATCCATTTCGTCGTATCATTATTCGGAATGGGTTTTCTGACATAAAGTCCTCTCCCGGCTAAACCGAATAATGAGTGTTTAATTTTTTTAAACCATATGGTTATATGGGATCTTAGTTAAGTCACAACTTATTACCTAAAACCTTCTTTTCAAATGATTTAAACAAATTTCCACTTTCAATCTTTTAAACAAAAGATTCACCCTTCGAAAATCCACTTCAATTTGAAACCAAGGATCACAAATCTTTCACAAAGATTCATTCATAACTTTCAAAATGATTTCCGTTTCAAATCTTTTATACAAAAGACACCCCTTTAAGATCTTCTTTGATTTGAAAACAAAGTTCACCAATCTTTAACAAAGATTCATTCATAACTTTTAAACAATTTTCATTTCAAATCTTGAAATCTTTCAACAAAAGCTAGAAGTTCTTTCGTTATACGAAAGCCATTAGCATTTGAAAACAAATACCTTTCGTTTCGGAAAAATTCCGATTTAATATACACAATCATAGCCTTTAAAGTAAAAATTTGGGTTAAATTTAAATTCCCAAATAATATATTTAAAATACTTTAAGGATGGTTTAAAAATCCTATATATTATATAACTAGTATAATCCTTTCAAACAATAGTTTTCAAAATAATTTCAAAACTTCAACAAGATATATTTTTTCAAACTAAATTCCAAATTCAAAACTTCCTTTTCAAAAGCTTTTCATGTTCAACCTAATTCCATTTACAAACCATTTTGGATTCAAAATTCAATTTTTAAAACCATTTCATAGTATTAAATTCAAATATCTATGACTTAACCAATATCCTCGTGTAATCCATATTTTTGTGTGTGTGATGTGGTCTAGGGTTTTACCTATAACAATCCAATATCATCAATCATTATCAATTCAAGCACAATAATATCGATAAGCGGATAATCTTATAACGTTTATCTTCATTCACAGATTCACGGATAAATATGTAAATGCATCATAGATAAATAAGTCACAGATCACAGCTCAATCATATCACAGAACATTACATATCAGGGATATCAGGCAATTCAAAGCATTCAATACAATCCAAATATCCATAAGTAAGATCCATTAATTATTTGATCAATTTAAACCAGATTAATTACTTATGAATAAATTTCTAATCCTGGTTAATTAAGATTAATCAATTACAAACCATTTTAATTATTTATCCTTTAATCATTCTTTAATCACTCGATTAATCAATCTCTAATCATTAATTAATTACTTTCATTAATTAACCTTTAATTAATTTAATTGTCCTCAAATTAATTACATTAATCACATAAATTAACTATCCTTTAATTATTCTTTAATCACTTGATTAATCAATCTCTAATCAATAATTAATTACTTTCATTAATTAATTAACCTTTAATTAATTAATTGTCCTCAAATTAATTACCTTAATCACATAAATTAACTATCCTTTGATCATTCTTTAATCACTTGACTAACCAATCTCTAATCATTAATTAATTACTTTCATTAAGTAATTATCTTTAAGTAATTAACTACCCTTAATTACTTACATTAATTATTCATTCTTAAATGTATTTACACAAAGTAATTATCCTTTAATCATTTAAGTAATCATCTTTTACTAATTACATTAATTTCATTAAGTAATCATTCTATAATTACTTACATTAATAATCAATCTTTCATTAATTACATTAAGCAATTGTCATTAATAAATCAGTAATGATCCTTTAATTAAGACCTTAATTAATCAAGATAAATCCTTATCTTAACTGATCACTTAATCACAACATTTAAATATCATTAAATAAAATAAATTATCATTAACAAATAATTTAATTTTAAAACCTTTAAGTTAATTAATAATCAAAACATTATTTAAGATAACCATTTATCTTTTTAAAATCTTGTTTAAATAATCCTTGAAAATTAAATTAACATATGAATTAACTTAAAATTCTTAAGTTAATTAAAACCATCATCATTTACTACTTACATATAATATTTAAATTTATTTTAAATAAGTTAAGAATTCATTTTAAAATAAATAAAGTATTAAAACACTTTAACTTAATTTATTTAAAATAGTTTATTTTAAAACTTTAACAAATTCCAAATATAGCATAAAACATTTATTATCAATTGAGAAAGTGTTTAGAACTTGATTAAATTTAAAATTGGAAAAACTTGATTTAATTTAAAAATCAAAACTGTTTCAATACAAACCCGAGACCACTTCGGTTTTCAACCCGAGCCAAATTCAAAATTTCTCGAGTATGACTTCAAGGCTTTCCCTCCCTTCTCCAAACCCAGCAACCCAGACATCATCAATACCCCACGCACATGCACCGGAGCTCCGAGCATCTCCGTTCACTGCCGTGACCAACCACACGACGACGACCACCCACTCGAACGTTCCTACCGCCCAGGTCCAACCCATCATGCAGGAAATCGAATTGAACAATTCAATCAACCACCTAGAATCTATCTGATCAACAAAATCCACATGTCGATGACGATCCCAACCACTGGAATCCCACATCATCCCACCAGAACCTCTGCCGCAGTCCCCTTCTTCATAACCCCCGGGTCCGATTCAACCCGATGCTCCATCGACGTCGCACGACTCACATTTTCAACATCGACCAAAACTGCTTCTAAACCCTAAATCAACGCCAACGATCCTCCCCGTTCATCAGAAAAATCTCTACCTATTTTTCCTAAGATCGCCAAAATTCTTCCTGCCTCCAGTCGAAACCCCGACCACCCCGAGACCTCCGGCCACCAGAAATCACTCAAAATGCACTTTGTGGTCAACACCGAAATGCACACTCGATTTCAATCTAAAAATTATGATTCATCTTTTAAAATTCATGATTTTAGATAACAAAACAGATTAAAATCCTGGAACCATGAATTATTCAAGTTGAGGATTTGATAAGTTTACAAATTCCACCGTCTTTCTAAATTTCCAGATAGTTTTCAACTCATCATGCTTAAATATATTCTTAATACTTTGTTTATGTAAAATCAAACATATTTTGTTTAAATTTCGCAACCTAGAAGAGAATGTTTAAAGAGAACCTGATCTTAGATCAAGATTTTAGCTTGTCAGTTATAAAACAGAGATATGCACAGGGTAACAGATATGCACATTCAAACACATACATATATACAGAGATTACACTAATATATATACATGCAAGGCATAATTCATCTAAGAAATTCACATACAACATATTTTATTTACTTAAGCTTTTTAAATAAAATGTTTACTCACCTGGAAATGAAGACAAAGGATAGCCTGTATTGTGAAAATCTAAAAATGATTTTTCAATTTGATCTGGATCTTAAAGTTGCTTGCTTATTTGCGTTGATTTGAATTTACTTTTGCCTGATCTTTGAATTTGCTTGAAGCTTGGTTTTGATTTTACTTTTCTTTGATCTGAGTTGCATCTGATCTTACTTCGTTTTGTTTTCCAGGTTTGAATTTGTTTTGCATAGCTTTAGGTTTTATATGATTGTTTGCTTTGATGTTGATCTTGTTGTATTTGAAATTACTGCTCAGTTTGATCTTGAAACAGGCTATTGTTGTTAAGTTTTGATTTTCTTCTGTTTTTAGTTTATAGGTTTGAAAATGAATAAAAGAGATAAGGAAGCTTAAGAAGTGATAATGAAGCTCGGTTTAAACATTGTGATTTTTATTTACATTATCATTTCAAAAGAAAAACATCTTTTCCACTTATTTATTTGTAGATCATATTAAGTTACACTTGTAAAATGTATGTTTTTATGAATGTACAAATGTCAAATGAAATTAATTTGTGTTTAAACCCTTTTTCTTTAATTTATTTATATTTTAAACCCCTACTTTATTCTAATTTATAAATCATGTTTTATGTTTTCTTATTTATACTTTTATATATTTACAAACTATATTTTATTTATTTTGGAAAAATTCAAATTACTTCGCAATTTAATCCAAAATTTATTTTAATTACCAAATTAATTTGACTAAAAACCGGGATCGTTTTAGATTCCCCCTTAAGAAAATTTCGTCCCCGAAATTTGCTAGACAGGGAGACAACAAAGAATAGATGGAGAATGTTTTACCAGATCAAACTGAATATCTATTCTGCTTTTGGCTTACCAAATCAGAATATCAATAAATACGAGAACAACTTGTTCAACACTTTACAAAATACTTGGATCATCCGGTCTACGAAATATGCAAGGGCATTTGTTAGTTCGAAGGGATAACTAACCATTTGTAGAATATATCTGGACCCTAAAGAATAGACAAACGAATACAATTTAATTCAGTTTTACATTTCGTTAACCAATTCATTTCAATTAAAATTTCAAATTCATTAAAGTTAAAAACGAAAACCTGATAAGAAACCGATGAAGAGAATACGAATTAGGAACTTATCTACAACGATTCGTAGGGCCACCATCACACCAAAGCTTCTTGTAGCTGCCACAAAACTGCCATCAAAGAATCGAAATTGGATGACGATCAAAGAAATTGATGGAAAAAATTGTTCCCGTTGTTACAGAGTATTGACCATTTGCAGTGGTACTCCCATGTCTCCTACCTCGTCCTCTTCTTGCACTCATACTCACTATCAGTGAATAGTAAGAGAATTTACCGAGGCATACAGACGGATATCTTAGGGATATACTCATTCTAGGGTATACTTCACCCAATCTGTAATGAGTCACCTAATGTGTTATACTCCTGAGCTAAAGTTTTTACTCAACCTTCAGCTCTGATACCAAATGTCACAGTAGACGGCAGCGGCCATATGACGACCCGCTGTGGTAGAAAATGGTACCCCTTAGTTTGCTTTTATGGCCAACCTTTCGACTCAATTCAACCAACCCATTCTGGGACATGTAGGGGTAAGAGTCTCCCATTCGCCACCAAACGCGAAGCTAGAACCCCCTGTCACGCTGTAATGTAACAAATGTGGTAACCATGAATGTGATCACCAAAATCCAAAGGCTCCAAAGAATTCCAAATAGAAAGCTGAAGGATACTGTATCTATATCTACTAGTTGATTATCTAAAAATCTAACTCTAGGCTGCCCGTGTGGAAAATTGTGGGCATCCAAAGTTTAGAAAGGGAACAATAAACTCCAGGTCAGTCATGGGACTAGTGCGAGCAAACAAAAATAGTTTATCATTAAAAAGAAATAAAAAGAAATCTGTAATGCTTTTTGGAAAATGAAATTACCATAAGGCCTCCCGGCACACACACAATGCAATCACACACTTAGGGGAGATTTCTCCTTATGATGGTCAAACATGCTTGATACGCAAATTCCTTTTGATATTATTATTAGTGCATAGTGCAGAAAACCTTTCGAAAGTATAATATTAATCTTAGCCAGCATAGATACCATTATACTATGCCTACTATAACTACCATTTAAGAATGGCAGGTTATACAACTGCAATCGTAAAGAGCGCATATTGGATGATTGCATTTCCAACAATGGTCAGACTAAGGAAATTCCTGGGCTACATGGGTACGCCTCTGTAGGGACGCCCGAGAACCTAACCGCATCTCTGCCAACACATGGTCGGGTTACCTCTATAACTAGGTAACTACTACACAAGTATGCAATCCCCCGGTCGTAACCAACTTTTATCCCCGAGCTCTGAACACCAACAACCACAAAGCAATAAGTTTACAGCAACCACATAGGTTAAATATCTAGGCTCCATACCATGATACAGCCTTTTATTCAGAAGGAAATATGCTTACCCTAAGGGGCACTACCCCTAATAAACTTGCCGCATCTTTCCAGTTTCGACCATTCTGGGTTGTGAGGTCCGACGAAGTCACGTCCACAAAGCTACGCTTTTCACAAAAGCCATGCTTCGATCAACAAATGATCAACAACACTTCGTATGCCACACTACCAAATTGGGAATGTATCACTGGTAACCATCAACTACATAACCACTGAGCTCGTACATCTCAGAGAAGGGTGTTAAGCTAAGAGAATAAATTCTCCGCCACCAAACAGAAATGTATTTGATAGAAACCAACTATACATCTCAAAGTGTAATGTCAGACACACATCCATACAAGACTGTTCCGGATTCAAACAAAACCGAAGGCACTTCAAAGAAGCCCTTGCAATCTGGGTATTCACAATCCCGATCGAACTCCCCATCACACATGGAGATCTCTATACTGGCGTGACTCAGTGCAGAGACATTCGACAGGTAATCCTTTCATTCTTGAAAATACCCGGTCTTCACCACAAGTCTTCAAATGCTATCCATTTCGTCGTATCATTATTCGGAATGGGTTTTCTAACATAATGTCCTCTTCCGGCTAAATCAAATAATGAGCGTTTAATCTTTTTAAATCATATGGATATATGGGATCTTAGTTAAGTCACAACTTATTACCCGAAACCTTCTTTTCAAATGGTTTAAACACATTTCCACTTTCAATCTTTTAAACAAAAGATTCACCCTTTGAAAATCCACTTCAATTCGAAACCAAGGATCACTAATCTTTCACAAAGATTCATTCATAACTTTCAGAACAATTTCCGTTTCAAATCTTTTATACAAAAGATACCCCTTTAAGATCTTCTTTGATTTGAAAATAAAGTTCACCAATCTTTAACAAAGATTCATTCATAACTTTTAAACAATTTTTATTTCAAATCTTGAAATCTTTCAACAAAAACTAGAAGTTCTTTCCTTATATGAAAGCCATTATCATTTGAAAACAAATACCTTTCATTTCGGAAAAATCCGATTTAATATACACAAGTTATAACCATTATAGTATAAATTTGGGTTAAATTTAAATTCCCAAATAATATATTTAAAATGCTTTAAGGATGGTTTAAAAATCCATATATATTATATAACTTGTATAATCCTTTCAAACCATAGTTTTCAAAATAATTTCAAAACTTAAACAAGATATATTTTATTCAAACTATATTCCAAATTCAAAACTTCCTTTTCAAAAGCTTTTCATATTCAACCCAATTCCATTTCCAAACCATTTTGGATTCAATATTCAATTTTTAAAACCATTTCATAATATTAAATTCAAATATCCGTGACTTAACCAATATCCTCATGCAATCCATACTTGTGTGTGTGGGGTATGGTCTAGGGTTTTACACATAACAATACAATATCATCAATCATTATCAATTCAAGCACAATAACATCGATATGTGGTATAATCTTATAACACTTATCTTTATTCACAAATTCACGGATAAACATGTAAATGCATCACAGATAAATAGCTCTAAAATCATAAGACATCACGCATGAAGCTAGATATATACACTTATTTTTATAATTGAACAAGAATATGAAATAAAATAATTTTTTGAAAATTAAATGTATTTATGACATCACCAGTGATGCCCTTATAATTGTTTTATGAAATAAAATTGAGATTTAATGATTTAATAATATTATAAGTATTGATATAATTTGTTGAAAATGATAATAATTCATTTTAAATATTTATAAAGTGATAATGAATGATTTATAAGGGTTCTATAAACTTATAAAAGTAATTTGAAATTATAAGGAAAATCAATATCGCTTTATTGATATTATAACGATTTTGGTAAATAATTGTTAATATTAATTTATATGTTTTTATATTTCAAATATGAACAATTTAATTAATTAAAAATGATTATAACTTTATTTTCAAGTTTTGTTTACATATATATGTAATTTAATGCATAAGTGAAAATGTGACCAGGAATCTGTTCTCCGATTGTCAACGGTTTATCAAACGTAAGTTGTTCATAGTCTAAGCAATGTTGTTTATATGTCATGTACACATATATAACACATAAATATACACCCTAACATAAACTTTAACTTATACATAAACATGCTACAGATATACATACATGCATGTATAGATATATATAAAGGAAATATATAAGATATTTCTAAAATTACTTAAACCTTAAGCAAGCTCAAAGTCAACCAAGTACACACATGTACACATCCACATGGAAAAGCACATGGATGCACCCATGTGAACATTATTATGGCCATCCTAGGGTAATGCAGGAAGGAGGTGGTATTAATGATGGTTTGTGATGGTGGATGATGTAAGGTAGAGAAATTTCCACCTCTCAACTTGCCTATAAATAACCATCCATTTTGCCTCTATTTCATTCTTCCATAAATTTTTCAAAACCAAACAAATGGTGTAAATCATTTTTTAAACCTTTCAAAATTTCAGTCGCTACAACTTTATAGTTGGCCACTTCTTCTTATTCTAAGCTTAGCTATGCTCAAAGCCACTTATTTCCATTGCATTTTCGGGCCTTGAATTTTAGTTCCGAGAATGCCCTCTTTTCTTTTGATCATATCTTCCTCATAACTAATCAAAACCAAGTGTTTCATTCGTTTTGAATTGTAGATAAAAGAATTTTAAAGAACTTTCCTTTTGACCACATTTCATAATTCTTTGAGTAACATGTCCAAAAATAGATAGAATTCGACCCATTTTTTGGTGTGACTTTCTTAAATGCGAGAACGCCTCTTCTTCATCTTACCTTATCTCATTCAAAACTAAACCAAATTGGATGATTCATTTTTTGAAACCGTAGAAAAATTAGTTTTCAACAAATTTCATGCTGGCATATTTTCCGAATTCAGAGAGTAGAATATCCAAAAATTCGAGAAAAAATGACCTATTTTCGGGTCTAGTTTAGTGAATTCATGGTCGAAGCTCTATCAATTATCTTACATACTTTTGGCCATCATATTCCAGTCTTGGCCGAGCGTTCTCAAGGGTCTAAGGACCAATTCCAAAAGTTTTCATGCTATCGTAGCGGAGCTATTGTCCTTTTGGCAAAGTTAGGAAGCAATGATATTGAGAAACTCTTACTTACATTATATTTTTGGATGACGATATGATGTTTGCAATGTATGTTGAATATGCTTTGATAATCAAGTTTGGTTGTTTAGTATGAATGTTGAATATATATATATATGCAAGTCATATAAATACACATCGATAAGCACAAAGGAAATCACTTTCCTTTACTTAATGAATTGGTGTATATGGGATGTTAAACTTCTTTTAAAAAGGTTTAAAAATGAGTTGGAAATGTTCTATAAAGATTTGAAAGTATTTTCGTGAAGTTTGAATGGTAATTAAAAATTTATTCAAAATTAGATGCGTCGCGTAACGGCAGTTCGCGAATTCGTGCCATAAAAGTCAAACAAGTATATAGAATGGAATATAGCTCGGAATTCTTCGAGATAAGAATTTTCCAAACTATTATATCCATAGTTTTCAAACAAAGAAAGAAAAAATATATTTTAGTAAGTATATTTTGAAATATGAGTAAAACAAGTTTTTGGAAAAAATCGCGGTTTTACAGTTCGTAATCCATAACAGGATTTCTTTGAAAATGATATTCTAAATTTTTTTAAAAGTATGAAATAAATTCTTAAAATATTTTAAAATGTTTTAAAAGTGATTTGAGTTATAAAAATGAATTTCCAAATGATAAAAAGTCAATTTGATCAACATAGCTTAAAAAACATTTTTCGCAGCACTTTTCTATAACTTTTGAAATATAGTTTTAAAAGCAATCGTTCTTTTCCAAATCTTTTGTAAATGTTTTCAAATGATTAATAAAGTATTTTAAAGGTAATTTAAATGTTTTATAGAATGGTTAAATATTAAATGATTTAGAGTCGATCAAATAACTTGATCGCATAATGGGTGTTAGAGAGATAGTGTCTAGGCTTGGGTTTAGAAAACCAGTAACCTGCTCTCCCTGGCTATCATGACTGGCCCGACGGATGGGATAGTGAATTATGTTTTCTCGGATCAAAATTTTCCAAAGTAAAAAGGATATGATTTTCTAAATATAAATAACTTGGATTTTGTGGAGATAATCTTCTTGTACTCAGTGTTAAAGTCCGAAGAGGGAACTCGTACTATTCATGGAATTTAAAAGGTGATTTCACCATTATTCCTCCTATAGTATTTGTTGAATATGGAAATTGATATTGAATAGAATTAGATGATTTCTATAGATTTTGCTCATTTAATTTCTACTGGGTTTGGATTAATATCCTAGATAACACGGTTTTAACTCAATCGAAATTTGAATTTTGAATTAAGAAATTTATGTTAAGATTTGAAGAAAATGATTTGGAAATATTTTCCCAAGCGAAGAATGAAATGATTTTGAATTAGTCCCAGTTTTAAAAAGGTTTTAAGTAATCAAAGGATTTGATAAGAGAGATTTAATGATTCTGTATATACCAGAAATAATGTTTTAAAAATATATATCTCTAGAAAATATATTGATAAGAAGAAAATAATCAATTAAATAATAATTCCCTTTACACAAAACATCTTTTTATCAATGATTGTTTGAAGGAACCAGGGTCGAATTTGGACGATTCCTATCCCAAAACAACTTCGAACTGATTTACGTATCCGAAGTGAAGACATGGATATGATTTGGAAGATGGAATGTAGGGCTAATTGTCACTGACCCTCGGGGGAAATTTCCCATATCATATTGTGTGGTAGTATTTCTTCGTTTAAGATCTTCGATGCAAGGGCTTCTCGCTACTAATCCTAGGGGTAAATCCCGATAGTATGTGGTAGGAGAGTGCCTTCGGTTTGTCCTGTTCCTAGGCAACTTGTATGGATGAATGTCTGAGATTGCATTTCTAGTTACATAAATTGATCTCTATGAACATATTATCTGTTTGGTGGCGTAGAAGACAACCTCTCTTAGCTTAGCACCCTTTCCTGAGACGTACGACCTTAGGAGTTATTTGTTTGTATAAATTAGTTGTGTGACTATGGGATGGCAATGTGGCATTCAAAGTGGAATGTGCTATGTGAAAGGTAATCACTACCTCAGGCCTCATCACTCGGTAATGGCTTATACAAGATACACTGCATGGCTATGTGGTTCACAACCATTAGGGTATGGTCATTACCTCTCTAGATTGCTCTCTATATATTGAGTATGCGATGTATGTTAACGGGCCTCGGATAGGTAGGTTACGACCGGGGTGATGTCATATTCAGTTCTATCTAGGCCATGTATAAGTGTCAAATAGGGATAGGTCGGTCTTGGCAGATGCGGAGGTTTGTTTGTGTAACCTCGGTACATTCCTCTAGAGATGTACTATGACAAAGGTAGTCCCTTACCTGCCATTGTATGGAAATCCGTTCTTCGAAAGAGCACTGCAATAGTTTTGTTTATAGAGCCTCCGAAATTTAATAATGGTAACTATTTCGGCTAAGATTAATAAGTTTACTTGCAAATGTTTTCGAAGGAATGTCACTAAAAATAATATCAAATGTTTTTTTCGTTGCAAATGTTTTGACTATCATAAGGTATAAACTCGTTCCATGGTTATGTGCAGCGTGGTCTTATGAGATACCTTTTGTTTTAAAATGTGTAATTTGAGTTCCTCATACCAGTCCCATGACTGACCTGGAGTTTATTTTTCTTTCCCCTTAAACTCTGGGTTCCCTAATTTTCCCTGGGTAGCCTAGTACTTAGTTGATTAGGGGCATTTTGGAGCATTTTAGATTACTTGGAGCATATGGAGCATGAAGTCTGAAGCATGAAGCAATCTGGATTTCTTTTGTTATTACCACCACTTTCCGCAATATTTAAATTACCTATCTACCAGCACCTGTAGGGATAGGCCATTATAACTATCCCAACTCGATTCATGACTCGGATACCTCACTTTGAGAGTGATTATATGTACTACCATTACGGTTATCATTTTTAAATATGATGCGAGATTATGTTATTGTTCTGTCTTCTATCTTTATTTTCTTTTACCCCATGATAATCTGCCTCTTCGGCACTTAGATTTGTGGCACGTGAATACCGAGGATGTATTAGTGTCGATTTCTAAGGGTCGAGGAGGTGGGTCGTCACATTTGGTACCAGAGCTTAGGTGAAGCAAACACCTTGGCTTTGGTAGATTTAAAGTCTCAACAGAGATAGGGTTAGTAATACCGTAGGATGAGTAGCTCATTAGAGATAGGGTTAGTAACACCCAAGAATGAGTTTGAGAGTATTATATATGAGTTTATATTTTTTAATATTATGTACAAATGATTTTGGTTTTGAAAAATTGTTAAGTGAAATAATGTTACTTAGGGTTATATTTGGAATATAAAGAATATTTTTCAAGTAATATAGTTATTTGATTAAGGAAAGGATAATACCCAGTTATTATCATTGATTATTTGGTTGTTTAAATTATAATTTTAAATACAAACACCTCATGTATTTAGTTTCACTATCTGACTATGAGGTATTCGATAAATAACAATGTTTATTAAAGGAATTTATTTTAGATAAATAAATTTATGAATATGTTTTATATAAGTGATTTTATGAATAGCATATATAAAACATTCTTTATAAAGGAATTTCTGAGTATTTAAATTTCAGTATTTTTGAAAGGAATTTTGAATGATTTGTTTTGGAAAAGGAATAATAATAGTATTATTTCTAAAATGAGATTTTGAAAACGAAAAAACAATCTTATGATTAATTAATTCAAGTGGCTCTAAAGTAACTAAAAATGGGCAGGAGATGTGTTCGGATGGTAAATGCTTTTCTTAAGTATTCTCCTTCTTGTTAAAAATATGCGACACTATTTGTAGTACCCAGTTCCTTGGTATCATTTTTAAGTTACTTGATCAATATAATTTTCTAAAGTTAAAAAGCATAATATGAATCATTAGTTGATAAATTAACCGATGATTGTCAACTTTTATCAAAGGGCATTATTTTAATTGATAAGCACGAGTATGCGTTGATCTTTGAAATAAATGTTTAATGTTATTAATGAATGGTTTTGGGTTTTTAGTAAACGAGGTTTTAGCTACATTTATTTTTAAACTCTTGAATTAAATTTTGAAAATAAATGTGTTTTTAAGTAGAAATATTTGGAAATAAAAATGTAAAATGGTTATGTATAAAGAAGTATCTTTCTAAAGGTTTGAATAAAGATGGACGTTTTTTGATGTATTTTCATAAGAATTTTGGAAAGGTTAGTAAATACAAATGAAGTATGAGGATTATTTCGTCACACGATTTAATCTAAGATTCGAATGCAGAACTTTGAGGTGTTTACATCTATCCAAAAAAGAGTCTATCACTCAATTCTTGACGACGAACATTGATGAGGGTTTTTGGTTGGATACTTGAGTTTCTATCATAGTTGAGAGCTATGCAAGGAAGAACTAAAGTTTTGTTCAAAAGGCCTGATCAGAGTCCGCACTAAAGGATCGAAGAATCAATTCTAGTACAGAAGTAAAGTTGTGAATTCGAATAGAAGATCGAATCAGATATTGTGTATGGATGATCTATATACGTCATATGGATGTAAGTTTAAAAATAAATATTCTAGGAAGAACCTTTGGGTTTTTGTCTTAGGTAATTTCGGGGACGAATTCTTTTAAGGGGGGAAATCTGTAATGACCCGCAAATTTATCACTTTAATAGATTATATTTATTTTTTAATTTATTCAAATAAAAGGTTGATAATTCGAACAAATATTTTTTAAGTGGAAATGAATAATAATAATATTATTTTGAATAAATATTTACAAAAATATTTTCCTCCAAATTTAAATCAATAAAATGGCTGAAAACTGTTTTATTGATAAACAGCTTTAAAATCATAAAATATTACGCATGAACCTGGATACATACACTTATTTTTATAATTGAATAAGAATATGAAATAAAATAATTTTTGAAAAACTAAATGTATTTATGACATCAACAGCGATGCCCTTATAATTGATTTATGAAATTAAATTGAGATTTAATGATTTAATAATATTATAATTACAAATAATTGTTTTAAAATGATAATAATTCATTTTAATTAGTTACAAAGTATTAATGAATGATTTATATTGGTTTTATAAAGTTATACAGGTAACCTGAAATTAAAGGAAAATCGATATCGCATTATCGATATTATAGCGATTTTCGTAAATAATTGTTAATATTAATTAATATGTTTTTATAATTCAAATATAATCATTTTAATCAATTAAAAATTAGAACAAATTTATTTTCAATTTTTGTTTATATAAATTGTCCTTAAACCCTACATTGACTTCGCACGACCACCACGGCGAAATATAATTTTTCTAATCATTTTTCTGATGATCACTGATGCTCCAGTTAACTTCACCAAGAATCATGACTTCCCAAACTTTGTCGTTCATCGTGAATTGATGATTTTGCATTTTTCATTCAACTTGACGATGCCCATGATTTTTAAACTTAAAAATTCCAATCTTTATATCAAAATTCATCGTTTTTGAATACGATTACAGATATACAATCAAAACGAGAAAATTTGATATTTGAATTTTGGAATTTTTAAATTTAAAAATCGTGGGTATTGTCAAGTTGAACGGAAAAAGCAAAATCATCAATTCACGATGAACAAAAAAGTTCGGGAAGTCATGATTCTTGGTGAAGTTTGCTAGAGCATCAGTGATCATTAGAAAAATGATTAGAAAAATTCTATTTCACCGTGGTGGCCGTGCGAAGTCAATGTAATGTTTAAGGACAATTTGGTATCAGAGCAAAATATAAAATTTTATAACAAATGTTTTGAAATCAAATTATTCATTACTAACAATTAACTTTATGTTTCAAGGAACTAATATATGCATCTCCAAAAGAATTCAACACCAAAGATAGCTTGAACCAAAAGATCGAACCACCATCATCGCTGAAATGAAGCAACTCGATCCAAATGCGATCGCCAACATCCAGAGATTGAATGCTATCGAATCTACACTTACTATTCGACTATCTGAAAAACCCAACTCTAGAGTACTGCTCGAATGGAAAATTGTGGGCACCCAGAGTTTAGGAAGGGAACAATAAACTCCAGGTCAGTTATGGGACTGGTATGAGTAAACAAAAACAGTTTATCTTTAAAACAAACAACATAAGATTTTAAAATTGAAGTCCGCAATGCTTTTTGGAATATGAAACTGCCATAAGGTCTCCCACCACACACATAATGCAAGCGCACATTCGGAGGAGATTTCTCCTTATGACAGTAAAAAATGCTTGATATGCGAAAACCATTTGATATTATTGTTAGTGCATAGTGCAGAAAACATTTCGAAAGTATACTATTAATCTTAGTCAGCATACCTCATTTCGCTGCATGCCTACTATAGCTACCATATTCAATATCAGGTTACCGCCACATTCCATGGCAGGTTATACAACTAAAACCGTACAGGGAGCGTATTGTTTCTTTGGATTTCCAACAAATGGTCAGGCTAAGGAACTTTCTATTGCCACATAGGAACGTCTCTGGAGGGACGCCCCCGAGAACCTAACCGGGTCTCTGCTAACACAAGGCCTACGCTACCTCATGCTTTAACCAAGCTATAACATAGGTAACTACCACACAAGTATGCCATCCCCGGTCGTTACCGACCTTTATCCGAGGCTTCGATACCAACAACCACAAAGTAATTAATTTGTAGTAACCACATAGGTTAAATATTTGGGCTCCATACCATGATACCACCTTTTATCCAGAAGGAAATGGACATAACCTAGGGGCACGACCCCTAAAAACCTTGCTACAACATTCCTGTTTCGACCATTTCCAAGGTGTGAGGTCCTGATGCAGTCTCGTCCACATAGCTACGCTTTTTCACAAAGCCATGCTTCGATCAACAAATGATCAGCAACACTTCGTTGATTTCAAAATTTGTTTTTAAAATTATACATTTGAATATATTTAAAATATTGCACTCATTATTCGGTTTAAACCATTTTATATTTAACTACATAAATCTGATACAAATGGAAAGTAATTAAGGTAATTAATTACTTAAAAATAATTACTTAATGAAAGTGATTAAGGAAATTTAATTAATGATTAGAGGTTGATTAATCAAGTGTTTAAAGATTAATTAATTTAGAGAATAATTAATTAATTAAAGGTTAATTAATTAATGAAAGTAATTAAGGGATGATTATTAATTAAGAGTTAATTAATTATTGTAATTAATTAAGGACAACTAATCAAAGGATTAGTTATTAATTAAAGGTTAATTAACTTATTAATAAATGATTAAAGATTAATTAATCAAAATGGTTTGTAATTAATTAACAATTAATTAACCATGATTAGTGTTTATTCATGAGTAATTAATTTGATTTAAATTAATCAGATAATAATTGATTTTGCTTATGGATGTATGAATTGTATGAATGCCTTGAGTTGATCTATAGTGAGTCTGTGATGTGGATTGTTTCAATTGAGCTATGTGTGAATATTATTTATCTGTAATGTATTTACATATTATCTGTGATGCATTTACATATCTGTTTGTGAATCTATGAATGATGATAAGCGTTACTAGAATATACCGCCTAGCGATATTGATATGATTGAATCTATGGTGATTGATGTTGTTGCACTATTGTGTAAAACACCTGGACTACACTATACACACAAATATGGATTGCATGAGGAAATCGGTTAAGTCACAGATTTTAGAAAATATCTTTTTTTATAAATTGAGTTTTGAATTCAAATAGTTTTGGAAATGGATTTGGGTTAAATATAAAAAGCTTTTGAAAAGGGATTTCAAAGATAAAAAGTTATTTTGAATAACTTAATAAAGTTTTAAAATTTAAATAATTTGGTTTGGATTTGAATTTAAAATTTTGAAATTGAATTCTATGTTTGGAAAAACTATGATTTAAAAAGGCTATACAAGTTATATATGTGTTTATATGGGTTTTAAACCATTTTAAATGTATTATTTTGAATTTGAATTTAATCCAAGGGCTTTAACTTGTACAAATGAAGTCGGATTTTTCCGAAACGAAAAATATTTGTTTTCAAACAATAAAAGCTTCATATAAGGAAAGAATTTCCAATTTGTGTTAAAAGGATTTCAAGTTTGAAAAGGAAATGGTTTTTCAAGTTATGAATAAATCTTTGAGAGAATATATTCTCTCAGCTTAACACCCTTCTCTGAGACGTACAAGCTCAGAGGTTATGTAGTTGATGGTTACTAGTGATACATTTCCAATTTGGTAGCGTGGCATACGAAGTGTTGCTGATCATTTGTTGATCAAAGCATGGCTTTGTGAAAAAGCATAGCTTTGTGGACGAGACCTCATCGAGCCTCACAACCCGGTAATGGTCGAAACAGGAAAGACGCGGCAAGGTTGCAAGGGTCGCTCCTCTAGAGTATGTCCATTTCCTTCTGGATAAAAGGTGATATCATGGTATGGAGCCCAGGTATTTAACCTATGTGGTTGCTACAAACTTATTGCTTTGTGGTTGTTTGTTGAGAGGCGCCTCGGATAAAGGCCGTAAATAACCATTTTTAATTAATTAATTTCAAGAAGAAACGAAAACTATTTGTTTTCAAATAATTTATATAAAAGATACACCATTTAAACTCCTCTTCGATTTCAAACAAAGTTTAATAATCGTTCACGAAGGTTCATTCATAGTTTTTCAAAACAATTCATATTGGTTTTAAACCATTTTAATGTTTACAACCTGAAGCTTTTAACTTGTAATAAGTAAAGTATTATAACAAGTTATCCTTAATAAAATTTCATAAATCCGATTTCATTTATACAAGTTAAAGCCCTTACGTTAAATTCAAATTCAAATTCAAAACAATATATTTAAAATGGTTTAAAACCCATGTAAACACATATATAACTTGTATAGCCTTTTTAAATCATAGTTTTCCAAACATAGAATTCAATTTCAAATTTTAAATTCAAATCCAAACCAAATTATTTAAATTTTAAAACTTTATTAAGTTATTCGAAATAACTTTTTATATTTAACCCAAATCCATTTCCAAAACTATTTGAATTCAAAACTCAATTTAAAAAAATATTTTCTAAAATCTACGACTTAACCGATTTCCTCGTGCAATCCATATTTGTGTGTATATGGTGTAGTCCGGGGATTTTACACAATAGTGCAACATCAATCATCACATTACATATTCAAGCACATCGATATTGATAAGCGGTATAATCTATAATGCTTATCGTTCATTCACAGATTCACAGATAAATAATATACGTTTATCATAGATAAAATAAATTACATTCATCACAGCTTGAATTAAAACAATTCAAATAACAAAGCATCACACAGTAAAGATCAAACAATTCACAGCAGTTCATACAATTCAAACATCCAAAAGTAATTAATTTTTTTTCAACTGATTGATTTAATCAGATTAATCCCTAATCCTGGTTGATTAACATTAGTTAATTACAATTTGTGTTAACTAATTATCCTTTAATTATTTATTAATTACCCTTAATTAATAAATTAATCAACCCTTAATTATTAAATTATTCTTTAATTAATTACATAAATTAATTAATCCTTAATTAATTATCCTTAAATAAATCAGTCCTTAATTAATTATTCATTTATCCTTAATTTATTAATTAATTAAATCTTAATCACCTTCATCAATTAATCCTTAATTATAATTTCAATAAGTGATTATCCCTAATCACTTTTATTAATAAATCACAAATTAATCTTAATCACTTGACTAATTAACTTTAATCATTTATTAGTTACTTTTGATTAAGTAATTATCTTTAAGTAATTAATTACCTTTAATTACTTTTATTTATAAAATAAACCTTTAATAAATTACATTAATTAATTAACCTTTATTAATGAAAGACAAACCATTAGTCTTAATTAATTACTTTAATTATTATTTAACCTTTTAATAATAAACCTTAAGACTCTTAGGTTAATTTTAAATAATTATTCCAATATAATTATTCAAATGCAAAACAACTTTAAACATATTTTGAACTCAAAAATCAAATCTTTGAAAATCTTGATTTAAAACTTGTTTATAATTTCAATTCGAAAACTTGGTTTATTTTCCTTTAAAACTTATTTATTATTAATATACTTAATATTATTTTAGCTTCTAAACTGTATATTTGAAAACTTAGTTTCACATCTTTATTACTTTCAAATCTAGTACAGATTTATTTTCAAATTTAAAAACCTAGAAAAACATGTTCTTTTACAAATTTGAAAACCTGGACTCCACTTAAACAAACCCGATCTTACTCCTTGTTTTCCCCGAGCCAGAAACTAGTCACCCCGAGTACGACTTCGGGCCAATACCCTTCTTCCTCAACTCAAACAACCCATCGAATAAAACATGCACGGTGAAGAATGTGCACATGCACCAGAGCTCTGGTGTTCTCCAGTCATCCTCGCCGTTTCCCTTAAGTCAACAATCACCTACCTATCGCTTCTTACCACCTAGATCGACATGATCAACAGTAAAACAAAATCGAACAATTTCGAGCATTCAACTACTACCTGAAACCCAACTTCATCAGAAAAAACTCCATCGCCAACGAATCCCAGTCATCTGCATCCCCATCGCCACCTCTATAGCTTCGTCAAACGACAACGAACCCATTCCCCCTGGTCCAGTCGACCATAGACCACCCACGACCATGAATTTCTACCCTAAACTTCAATGAGTCAAACCGCGACTTAAACCCTAAAATCAACTCGCACCGCCTCCTCGGTGGTTTATAAATCCAGTGAATATTTTTCTGGTGATCTTCAGCACTCAAACTTCCCTCAACAACAATCTCGACCCACCACACGCTGTTGTTCAACGGATAATGATGAAAATGGGTTCTCTGTTCATCATCTCTAGGTTTTAAAATCTGTATTAAAACTTAGATCATCCCAAACCAACCACATTATGCTTTGATGGCTGAATGAAAAATGTTTATATGAGTATAATATTACATATAAAAATGTAATTGAGTGTATTTAACCAATGAACTACTGGAAATTGAAGAATTACAGTGATAATGCTCTAAAGTCAGAAAATCAAATTTTTTAATTTTTAAGTTTTGAATATGTGAGTATGATCGTAATCGAAAATGATGGTTTTTAACATTAATATCACAATTTTTAGTTTCGATTTATAATAGAATTTTCAAGATGAATTTATCAAGTTATTCAAAATAACTTTTATCTTCAAACTCCTTTTCAAAAGCTTTTCATATTTAACCCAATTCAATTTCCAAAACCATTTGTATTCAAAATTCAATTTTAAAACCATTTTAAAAATCTGTGACTTAACCAATTTCCTCGTGCAATCCATATTTGTGTTTAAGGTGTAGTCCAGGGGTTTTACACAATAGTGCAACATCATCAATCATCACAGATTCAAGCACAACAATTATAGATAAGCGATATATTCTTATAACGCTTATCTTCCATTCGCAGATAAATAATATACATTCATCACAGATAAAATAAATTACATTTATCACAGCTTGAATTTAAACAATTCATATAACAAAGCATCACACATCAGGGATATCACATAATTCAACATTAGTAGAATCCAAACATCCATAAGTAAGATTAGTTAATCATCTGATTAATTAAATCAGATTAATCACTAATCCAGGTTAATTAAAATTAGTTAATTACAAATTATTTTAATAATTGACCTTTAATAATAAATTAATTAACTTTAATTTATTAATTAACCTTAATTAATAAATGAATCAATCTTTAATCATTAAATAATTAACCCTTAATTATTTAATTACTCTTTAGTTAATTATCCTTAATCAATTATATTAATTAATTAACCCTTAATTATTTAATTAATCTTTAGTTAATTATCCTTAATTAATTAACCCTTAATTATTTAATTACTCTTTATTTAATTATCCTTAATTAATTACATTAATTAACCCTTAATTAATTATCCCTTAATTAATTAGTCCTTAATTAATTATTAATTAATCCTTAATTATTAACTAATAATTAAATCTTAATCACCTTCATTAATTAATTATCCCTTGATTAATTATCTTAATTAATTAATCATTAATTGTTAATTAATTAAATCTTAATTACTTTTATTAATTAATTATTCCTTAATTAATCATTAATTACAAATCAATTAACCTTAATGATTTACTTAATTAATCTTTAATATTAAGTAATTACTTAAATAGTTATTCTTTAAATGATTTATTAATAAATCATTAATTACTTAGTAATTTTAAAAGATAAATCTTTTTACCTTTGTAAATCATTTTGATTATCTTATAACCCTTGTTTAATGAATCATCCTTATCACACAGTTTAACTTAAAGGTTTTAGATTAGTTTTAAATAACATTTTATCTTAATTACCTTCCTTACATTATTAATATAAATAATTTTATAAAATAATGTAATAAAATCTAAATTAAGTTTAATTACTTTAAAAATGTCTTACTTAAAACCTTAATTAGTTTAAACTTAAATTAAAATCAACATTTGAAAAGATGCATTTAAAATTGTTTAAAAGTTTGAATTTTTATTTTAAAACAAAACTGTTTTGTGTATCAACCCTGAGGCCACTTCGAGTCTTCCTCGAACCATTTTGCTACTAGCTTCGAGTTGTTTACCGAATCCACCCGTATGCCCTAAAATTTTTAAACTAAAAATTTGTTTAAGTGCAAACCCATGTAACCCCAAAATTTACTTCGAGTTCAACATCAGGCTATCACCTACATTTCCCGAGAGTAGCTTCGAGTTTCCCCTTTCTTCCCAAATTGCTGCCTCCTGATACAACCCTAGACATGTGCACATGCACAATCATCCGGCCACCTCAGTTTGAATCTCTGGTCATCGACACGTCCACGACGATGTTCCTGAACCACACAAACACTCATAATTTCAAAACGATGGTGATTTCGTACTCGAGCCACCAGACCCAGATCTGGGACAAAATTAAGCCCCAATTGATCGCCTCGCTCTCCCTCTTCTAATCATCAGAAATCGCGATACTCCATCCTAAGCTCCGCCAGCCTCCCACGCTTCTGATGGTTCCGGTCCGATGATCTCCGATGGCCTAAAGACGGCGCAGTGATCACGTTTCTAACCTCGACTCATTTTAAATCTCAAACCCTAACTCGATCAAGATCATCATCGTCGGTGATCTAAAATTTAAACAAGCATTTTCCCCTAACTCTATGACCTTCCAGCTAGCTCTGGTTACAAACACGAAGTCCATCGCCTTATCGATTGCCAGAACTTCGAGAAAATGACGATTTCGTTCATCCCCATCATCTCAGCGAATACTTCATAAAAAAATTTAATTTAATTTTTAAAAATCTTCAACTTCGAAGACAATTCAATTTATGTATTCAAAATCTGAAATCATGTTTGATGAAATTTCTGTTTATATTGGGTTTGCCTGCATTCTTATTTTTCTAGACAAGATTTTCAGCCTGAAGCCAAAAAAAATGGATTCAAGTTCAAGCCTGGGAATCAAATGCAAGACTCAACTCAGAAGAATCAAAAACAAAATCAAAGCTTCAGTCAATAAATAATTCCAGGCTTTACATTCTTTGTTCTCTACTTCCAAAATCAAGGTGAGCAATCCCTTTAACCCTCTTTTATCTTAGTGATCATTGAAGTATGATCTGGATTATGCTTAAATAATTGTGTGGATATGCTTGCATGTCTGTGGATAATATTGAAGCTTCAATGATAAATGTGTGTTTTCATGTATGTGTGTATATATATATATACATGAAAATAAAGATGCATGTCTGTTCACATCAAAATAAACTCTGTTCTAGGCCTACAGGTTCCAAAACCTGTCTCAAAATTCAAAAGCTCTATCTCAGATTGTTTTTAGGCTTTGAAATAAAAAAGAAACATGTTTGTATGATTATGATTTAAAAATAGTTAATTAATTTTTTATGGGTTTTTCAAAATAATTGTAATCATTTTAATTAATTAAAAATGATTACAAATTTATTTTCAAATTATATATATATATATATATATGTAATTTAATGTATAAGTGAAAATGTGACTGGGAATCGGTTCTCCGATTGTCAACGGTTTATCAAACGGAAGTTGTTCGAGGTCTATGCAACGTTATTTATATGTCATATACACATATATAACACATAAATATACACCCTAACATAAACTTTAACTTGTACATAAACATGCTATAGATATACATACATACATACATGTCCACACACCACATGGACAAGCACATGGATGCACCCATGTGAACATCATTTCTGGCTATCCTAGGGTGATGTAGGGAGGGGGTGGTAGTAATGATGGTTGGTGATGGTGGATGATGTAAGGTAAAGATATTTTCTACCTCTCAAGTTGCCTATAAATACCCACCCATTTTGCCTCTATTTCATTCTTCCATAATTTTCTCAAAACCGAACAAAATGGTGCAAATCGTTTTTTTCAAACGATTAAAAATTTTAGTGGCTACAACTTTATAGTTGGTCACTTCTTCTTATTGTAAGCTTAGCTATGCTCAAAACCCATTTCTTTCCGTTGCATTTTGGGGCCCTGAATTTTAGTTTCGAGAATTACCTCTATTCTTTTGATCATATCTTCCTCATAGTCATCGAAATCAAGTGTTACTTTTTTAAATTGTAGATAAAAGAATTTTAAAGTACTTTCCATCGACCACATTTCATAATTGGACGTTTCTTTAAACCGTAGAAAAAATAATTTTCTACAACTTTAATGTTGACATATTTTTCAAATTCAAAGAGTGGAATGTCCAAAAATCAGGGATAAAATGACCAATTTTCGAGTCTAGTTTAGTGAATTCATGGTCGAAGCACTTCTCTTCCATACTTTTGGCATCCTCTTTCGGCCTTGGCCGAGCCTTCTCAAAAGGCTAAGGACCAATCCCAAAAGCTTTTGTGCGATCGTAGCGGAGTTATTGTCCGTTTGGTGAAGTTAGGAAGCAATGATAGTGAGAAACTCATAATTATATTATATTTTTGGATGATGATATGTTGTTTGCAACGCATGTTTAATATGCTTTGATCATCAAGTTTGGTTGTTTAGTATGAATGTTGAATATATATGCAAGTCACGGAAATACACGTCGATAAGCACAAAGGAATTCACTTTCCTTTATTTAATGAATTGGTGTATACGGAACATTAAACCTATTTTAAAAAGGATTAAAAATGAGTTTGAAATGTTTTATAAACATTTGTAAGTGTTTTGGTAAAGTTCGAAAGGTAACTGAAAATTTATTCAAAATTAGACACGTCGCGTAACGGCAGTTCGCGATTTCGCGCCATAAAGTCAAACAAGTGTACAGAGTGGAATATAGCTTGTAATTCTTCGAGATAAGAATTTTTCAAACTATTATATCCATAGTTTTCAACTAAAGAAATAAAATCCAGTTTTCAATAAGTAGAATTTGAAATATGAATAAAACAAGTTTTTGGAAAAATCGCGGTTTTGCAGTTCGTAATCTATAATAGGATTTCTTTGAAAATGATATTCTAAAATTGTTTAAAAATATGAAATAAATTCTAAAAATCTTTTAAAACGTTTTAAAAGTGATTTGAGTTCTAATTGAATTTCCAAATGATAAAATGTCGTTTTGATCAACATAGCTTAAAAGCATTTTTCGGCACTTTTCCGCAGCACTTTTCTATAACTTTTGAAATATAGTATTAAATGCTACCGTTCTTTTCCAAATCTTTTGTAAATGTTTTCAAATGATTAATGAAGTATTTTAAAGGTAATTTAAAGGTTTCATAGAATGGCTAAATATTAAATGATTTAGAGCTGATCAAATAACTTGATAGCATAATGGGTGTCAAGAGATAGTGTCCAGGCTTAGGTTTGGAAAACCAGTTTTCTTCTTTCCTTGGCCATCCGGATTGGCTAGACGGATGGGATAGAAAATTTGGTTTACTTGGATCAAAGTTTTCCAAAGTGTAAAGGATATGATTTTCTAAATATAAATAACTAGGATTTTGTGGAGATAATCTTTTTATACTTGGTGTTAAAGCCCGAAGAGGGAACTCTTACCGTTCATGGAATTTAAAAGGTGATTTCTCCGTTATTCGTCCCATAATATTCATTGAATACGCAAATTGATATTGGATAGAATTAGATGGTTTCTATAGATTTTTCTCAATTAATATTTATTGGGTTTGGATTAACATCCTAGATAACATGGTTTTAACCGTACCCTATCAAAATTTAAGTATTGAATTAAGAAATTTATGTGATTTAAATGTAATGATTTGGAAATATTTTCCCAAGTGAAGAATGAAATGATTTCGATTTAGTCCCAGGTTTAAAAAGGTTTTAAGTAATCAAAGGATTTGATAGGAGAGGTTTAATGATTTCGTGTATAACCGAAATAATGTTTTAGAAATACATATCTCAAGGAGATATTTTGATAAAAAGAAATTAATCAATTAAAGAATAATTCCCTATTCATAGAACATCTTTTTATTGATGATTTGTTCGAAGGAACCATGGTCGAATTTGGATGATTCCTATGCAAAAACCACTTCGAACCAATTTACATATCCGAAGTGAAGACATGGATATGATTCGAAAGATGGAATATAGGGCTGCTTGTCACTGACCCTCGGGGGAAATTTCCCATATCATATTATTTGGCAATACTTCTTTATTTAAGACCTTCGATGCAAGGACTTTTGGCTACTAATCCTAGGGATAACTCCTGATAGGATATTATATGAGAGTGCCTTCTGTTTGTCTGGATCCTGGGCTACTTGTATGGACGAATACCTGACATTGCATTTCTAGTTACATAAATTAATCTTTATGAACATATCAACTTTTTGGTGGCAGATAAGACAACTTCTCTTAGCTTAACTCGCTTTCCTGAGACGTACGAGCTTGGGAGTTATACGTTTGTAGAAATCAGCTATATGACTATGCGATGTCAATATGGCATTCAAAGTGTAATGTGCTATGTGAAAGGTAATCGCTACCTCAGACCCATCACCCTTTTAATGGCTTAAATAGGGTATGCCGCAAGGCTATGTGGTTCGCAACCATTAGGGTATGATCATCATATTTTTAGATTACTCTCTATATGTCGAATATGTGGTGTATGCTATGGGGGCCCGGATAGATCGGTTACGACTGGGGTGATGTCATATTCAGTTCAATTCAGGCTATGTATGAGTGCCAAATAGGGATAGGCCGGTCTTGCCAGATGCGGAGGATTATTTGTTTATCCACGGTACATTGCTCCAGAGATTTACTATACGGAAGGTAGTCCGTTACCTACCATTGTATGGAAATCCATTCTTCGAATGAGCCCTATAAGAGTTTTTTTTGTAGAGCTTAATATATCTAGAATTTAATAATGGTAATAATTTCGGCTAAGATTAATAAGTTTACTTGCGAATGTTTTCAAAGGAATGTCATTAAAAATAATATCAAATATTTTTTTTGTAGCAAATTTTTTGGTTATCATAAGGTTAAAACCCGTTCCGTGTTGTTATGCGGCGTGGTTTAATGAGATACCTTTTGTTTTAAAATCCGTATTTTGAGTTTCTCATACCAGTCCCATGATTGACCTGGAGTTTATTTTTCTTTCCCCTTAAACTCTAGGTTCCCTAATTTTCCCTGGGCAGTGTGACGCCCCACCACTATACCCACGCTAGCCAAGGACACTACAGGGTAATGCCGTCAACTAACACGGAGAATAAGGCTGGTTAGGAGCGACCATCTATAGCCTTGCTCTAACTATCTATTGAATACATCGACAATAGACATACCAAGCAGGTCGACATATCCAATGAATACTTAAAACAAAACCATAGGTGGTTGGAGGATCTATCAGAACAGAATATAACAACTCAAATGTAATATACATCACAGAACAGTAGATCATCATATACACATCTACTGATACATAACAAAGTATACAAACTGATATACGTCAAGTGGTATAGCAAACCACAATATACAGACGAATCCAAAAGAATACATATCAGAGTTACAACAAAAAGGACTACACAAAAGTATAACGAAAAGAAGCAAGCTGGATAGTCCATGTGGAAGCAAAATAGGCTATGTCCAAAAGCACCTAACCTGAAACAACTCGGTCTGACCCGAGTATAAATACACGGGCCAGTCTAGCTAAACAAATCAGTTAGATAAACTAAACAACAATAACTTGCAAGGTCATAAAGTATAACAAATATCTCTAAAAGAGATAACACAATCATCTAACAAAAGATGAATCATAACAGAACAAGCCTTATATCATCGGCAACACAAATAAACAAAGGATACAGATATCCCAAAACAAGCCAAAAAGGCAATAACAAATACCAATGAAGGTAACACAAGTTCCACAAGGTAACCGCTATATATCGTGCGGCTCAAAAAGACCAACACCGAAGGGCGATACCTAGGGAATATACATATCAATGAAACATCAGAAAATATGCACGTGCTTAGTACTGTATAAAGAAGGATCCATGAGCACGAAGACTCAAAACCCAATATCACTCGAGCGGTGATGAATGACCAACTCCAAAAGCGATACAATAGGGCAACAAACCCCAAGGCAACATACCCGAAGGCACCAAACATGAAGGAGACAGTCCGAAGACACTATCCCAAAGGCAAAAAACCGTAGTGGTGAAGGTCCGGAGGTCCAGTACTGGACACCACTAACTGGAAGAATGTGTCATAACTCTCAAAAAGGAATCCGAAAAGTGGTAACGTGAGTCCCATAACCACTCGTTCGCACTAAATGGTTTACTATCCATTAGTTAATTTCACACTCAAAGTAGTACAAAGTTTACCTCATCTCATCGGTAAACCAGACCAAAAGGCCAAAACGATCAATCAAATAGGTCGGGGATTTATCGAAAAGATAAACGCACGGATTCGTGGTCTGCGTTTTACCTAACCATTTAATCTTCCTTCCACTCCGCTAGAAGTGCGAAATTGTGTGTGTGAGTTTTAAATAAGATTTATAAATTGGAGAAGCAAGCTTTTAATACAATTTGAAGGATTATTTTATTAGAAACCCGTGGATAAATTCAAAAAGGAATCATCAAGGTCAAATATGCATAAACAACTAATTGGAATCGACGTAGATCGATAAAAGTTGGAATCACAAACAAATAGGCAAACTAGGCAAAACTAGGCAAAACTGAACGGACTCTGAGTTTGGCCGACCGAAATAGGCCAGAAATATTTCGGGTTCCAGCTCGGTCGACCGGCTCAAAGAGGTCGGTCGGCCGAACCCGATGCCCTGCATTTTTCTGCCCTACCAATTGAAGTGCACACACACTCAATTCACAACCGGACGAGCACGGACGCTAGGGGATTACGCCCATCGGCTACCCGGTCCTATTGGCTTCTCGATGCATCACCAAAACATGTTCAAACATCAAAGTTAGGATCTTTAAAGATTTGAACCCAAAACACTAAAAATTGGGATATTCTCCAATTCAATCCAAACCAAAAGCAAGTGCACATGAATAAGTGTTAGGAATTCATACCCAACAATCAAAGATAGTTATAGACAAAGATGTGAGATAAAATCTCACCTTTTAACTCACAAACAAAGATGAGAAGCCCAATTGCAAAGAAAAGACCAACCACTCTCCACTTCAACTCAACAAGCTTCAATCTAATATCAAAACAAGTATTTCTTAAGTTAGGTTTAGAAAACTTTCTGAAATTGAAGAGGAAAAGAGTTGAAGAAGATGAAGAGAAGGCTTACCAATAGCTTCACTTTGATTTTGGAGCAAGAATTCTAGTTTGGAAGAAGAACTAGGGCTTGGAGTTTCTAATTCTTCTTCCTTTCCCCCATTTTCAGTTTTAGCTTGAGCTTTTGAATGGAAAATGAGTGAATGGAAGGAGAGGGACTGAGTTAGGGTATTTAGTTAGCTAGTGGCCTGAACCCAAACCCAAAACCCAACTAGAAAAAGTAGCAAAACTCGACTTACTCCAAACATATCAAAGTTTATACTCAAAAAGATCGCAAACGCCGTTTTGAACTCAATGGAAGTGGTTTCGAGCCCTAAATCGGCCGTTTGCAAAAAGTAATATTTCGGATCCAAAAATCCGACTAATGACGCTATATTTAAATAAAATATTTAAATATATAATCTTTAAATATGTGGGTTGTTACAGATCTCCCCTCCTTACGAAATTGCGTCCCCGCAATTCCTAGAGACGATATTTGTAACAACTACATGCATACATCATTCAAAAGAAAAGGAAATAAGCTTGAGATGAAAAGATATTCTCACCGTTGCGAAGCAAAGATAGAAAACCCGGATAAGATCGCTCGATAAACTCTCTGGTTTCCCAGGTACAGTCATTGGGGTTAGAAGACCATTGAATTTTAATGAGCGGCACGTCCTTGTTCCGAAGGTGTCGCACCTCCATGTCAAGTACGCGAATAGGCTGCTGTACAATAGATAAGTCCGGTGAGATCTCAAGCTCTTGCAAATCAGGAGAATCGATAACAGAATCCGACTCCCAAAGACACTTCTGAAGTTGAGAGACGTGAAACACGTCGTGAATGCCAGATAAATGAGCAGGAAGTGAAACTCTATAAGCCACAGGGCCAATACGTTCAGTAATAGAAAATGGTCCTATAAAGCGAGGAGCCAATTTTCCAGTTGTACTGAAGCGCATAACCCCTTTCAAAGGAGAAACACGAATAAAAACAAGATCACCAATCGAGAATTCGAGAGGCTTTCTACGGTTGTCTGCGTAGGATTTCTGGTGGCTCTGTGCCTCTTTCATTCTCAACCGAATAAGATCAATCTTCTCGGAAGAATCACGAATAAAATCTGGATCAAGAATAAGCTTCTCCCCGAATTCCAACCAATAAGAAGATGATCGACATGGCCTTCCATATATAGCTTCGAAAGAAGCCATACCGATACTGGACTGAAAACTATTGTTGTAAGAGAACTCTGCAAGAGGTAGGTGATCCTCCCAACTACCACCAAAATCAAAAATACAAATACGAAGGAGATCTTCCAAGATACGATTCAACCGTTCAGTCTGCCCGTTAGACTGCGGATGATAAGCTGTGCTAAAATTAAGCTTTGTTCCTAAAGCTTGATGAAGACTCCGCCAAAAATGAACCGTGAATAAAGGATCATGGTCACTCAAAATAGAACTAGGAACACCGTGAAGTCTCACGATTTCCTTGACATACAACTTAGCCAAAAGCGAAGCAGTCCTATTAGACTTAATAGGAAGAAAATGAGCAGACTTAGTGAGGCGATCAACAATAACCCAGATGCTAGAATGGCCCGATCTCGAACGAGGTAGGCCGTCAATGAAATCCATAGAAATCTGATCCCATTTCCACAATGGAATCTCTAGATGCTGAAGAAGACCCGAAGGACGTTGATGTTCGGCCTTAACACGCTGACAAGTTATGCAATTACTCACATAACTCGCCACATCGCGCTTCATGCCTTCACAATAATAAAGACGACGGATATCGGCATACATCTTACTACTACTAGGATGAATGGTATACTTAGAACAGTGACAGTCATCAAGAATGTCATGCCTAAGTGCAAAATCAGAAGGCACAAAAAGACGGTTCTTCTTGTGAAGACACCCATGAGAATCAATGCTGAAATCCTGCAATGCCTCATCACAGGATCCAGACTTACAAAGCTGAATAAGATGCAACAAATCAGGATAACGTTGCTGAGCATCGGCAATACGATCCAATAAAATGGGTCGAGCTTCCAAACTAAATAATAGAATAGGAGAATCAGAAGATGAACCTCGATCACGAATTTCACAAAAAGATAGAGTCTCAAGAATATCCCATTCGGCAAGCATCATAGAAACTACAGCCGAATGTTTGCGACTAAGTGCATCAGCAAGACGATTTCCCTTACCAGGGGTATACTGGATATCAAAATCATAGGAAGCAAGAAACTCGAGCCAATGCTGTTGTCTCATATTGAGTTCCTCCTGAGTGAACAAATACTTCAAGGATTTATGATCGGTATAGAGAATAAAGCACTCGCCCAATAAATAGTGTCGCCAAATCTTCAAGGCGAAGACAATGGCGGCTAACTCAAGATCATGAGTGGCATAGCGAACTTCATTCGGACGCAGTTTCCTAGAAGCATAAGCAACTACCCGATCCTTCTGCATAAGAATGACACCGAGACCACTAGCACAAGTATCAGTGTAGACAACAAGATCATGATTCCCTTCGGGAACCACCAAAATAGAAGCATTAGTGAGAAGTTCCTTTAATGTCTGAAAGGAAGCTTCACACTTGTCGGACCAAATAAAACGAATGCCTTTCCGAGTAAGGCCGGTGAGAGGAAGCACAACACGGGAAAAATCCTTAATGAACCGACGGTAATAACCCACCAATCCAAGGAAACTACGAATCTCATGTACATTCTCAGGCCTCTTCCAATTCTGGATGGCTTCGATCTTTGAGGGATCGATAGAAATGCATCGGAAGATACAACATGGCCTAAGAACTTAACCCTATTCTCCCAAAAATGGCATTTGGAGAATTTGGCTCTAAGCTGATGATGATGAAGAGTACTCAAGACAATTCTCAAGTGATTAGCAAGCTCAGCTTCAGACTTAGAATAAATAAGGATATCATCAATAAACACAAGGATGAACTTATCGAGATATTCCCGGAATACTCGATTCATGAGATCAACAAAGAAAGCAGGAGCGTTCGTCAAACCAAACGGCATAACGAGCCACTCAAAAGAACCATAACGAGTGCGGAAAGCGGTAAGAGGTACGCTATCCTCCGCAACTCGTAACTGATGAAAACACGTGGCAAGGTCAAGCTGAGAATAGACCTTAGCACCACTCAATAAATCGAACATATCATCAATCCTAGGCAATGGATACCTATGCCTGATGGTTAACTCGTTAATCTTGTGATAGTCAATGCAAAGCCTAAGAGTTCCATCGGACTTCTTCACGACGACGACCGCGGATCCCCATAGAGAAAAACTAGACTGAATCAACTGCTTGGACTCAAGCTCTAAAAGCTGCTTCTTGAGTTCCTCATTTTCCCTTGTAAACATTCTCGTGGGAGGACGACTAACTGGCTGCGCACCTAGAATGAGATTAATGCGGAACTCAATTGCCCGCTTGGGTGGCAAACCCAAAACAGGCTCGAAAACATCAGAAAAGTCACAAGCAATAGGAATACGAGATATATCATCATCATCTCGAGAATCAAGAGAATGTAAAGCCATTTTGGAATTATCCACATTTCAAAGAACAAGTGATTGCTGAGTAGGCGAATCCGGACGTCGAAGATACAAAATTCTCTCCGAACATATAATCCTGGCATCATATCTCACTAGCCAGTCCATACCCAAAATCATATCAAATCCCAGACAAGAAATAACGTGCAGATTCGCACGAAAGGAAAAGCCACATAAAACAATCTCAACATCATCACAAAGCATGCTAAGGGTCGCGGATCCCCCAATAGGATTCACAATCCTTAAAGAAGTAATCAAACAAGAAACATCCAGAGATAAATCATCCACGAGCTTTTTCGATACGAAAGAATGTGAAGCACCCGTATCGAAAAGAACTCGAATACTATAGTTATGAAATAAAATAGAACCTTCCAAAATAGATGGAGATATACCTTTGGGCTGAGAAGGAACTTCAGAAGCCTTAGCAGCATAATGCTTGCTAGACTTAGCACCATTCGAAACAATAGGGCAAGTGGAAACATGATGACCTTCCTTCTTGCAATAGCGACAGAAGAGAGACTTAGAACAAGCTCGAATCATATGATCAGGAGAACCACAATTGAAACACTTTCGAATGAAAGGTGTTCCAGAAGACTTGAGTTTGAGAGCTAGAACCACCGGTCTTCTTCTTCTTGGAAGGAAAAGACCTGGACTTCTGAAATGGAAACTGCTTCTTGTTGGGGTTCTTGGAAACCTCAACATCATCATCACTATCACACTCCTTCTCGACGGTTTCAAGATGAAGTTCATAATCTACTAACTCCTCAAAATAAAGCTTAAGCTGGAGCAACAAAGACTTCTTGAGATATTTCTTAAGACCAGAGACAAACTTCAGACTCTTCTTATAAGAAGTGCTAATGAATCCAAGACCATACTTAGATAAAGGCTCGAATGATGCAACATACTCAGAAACAGAAGATTTCCCTTGCTTCAACTCAAGGAAGCGACGGGTCAATAAAACTTTTTCAGATTCAGGAACGAACTTGAGTTCGAATCATCCCCGAAACTGAGTCCAAGAAAGAGTAGACTCATCAATTTCGGCTACAAGAAGCTCATACCAATCAAGAGCACACTCTTGTAATAAGCTAGAAGTTACAAGAACCCTATCATGATCCGAAAGATCCATGCGAGAGAAGATACGCTCGCATGTGCGAAGCCAAGCTTGGACTTTAAGAACAGACTCGGAGCCCTTTAACGGCTTTCCTCCATGATGAGCAAAATCACTGCATTAACGTGCAAAGGCAGACTTGCGAGGTGGAGATACTCGAGGAGGAACTGGAGGCTGAGTGCTCCTAAACAATTCCAAAAACTGATCGGCAGCCATAAAACACCATCCGGATGTGAGCCATTGGATTGCCCAGCATCCAAACGTCGTCCCCTGCCTCTTCCAACCATACGCTGAAAGTAAGATAAGAACAAAATTATTCATAAGGTAGATGTCATTAATTCAAATGCAGAATACTACAGAACAAATTGTATTCCTAGATGTATTCCCACATCCTATCTACCACCAAAGGCATAGAAGGAATATAGAGGCACGATGGTTCGAGGGTTTGTATCACTTATACACTTTGATGTACCAGAATATGTGCATCTATTCTGTGTTTATCATATTTTGTTCCGAACCTTGCTCTGATACCAAGCTGTGACGCCCCACCTCTATACCCACGCTAGCCAAGGACACTACAGGGTAATGCCGTCAACTAACACGGAGAATAAGGCTGGTTAGGAGCGACCATCTATAGCCTTGCTCTAACTATCTATTGAATACATCGACAATAGACATACCAAGCAGGTCGACACATCCAATGAATACTTAAAACAAAACCATAGGTGGTTGGAGGATCTACCAGAACAGAATATAACAACTCAAATGTAATATACATCACAGAACAGTAGATCATCATATACACATATACTGATACATAACAGAGTATACAAACTGATACACGTCAAGTGGTATAGCAAACCACAATATACAGAAGAATCCAAAAGAATACATATCAGAGTTACAACAAAAAGGACTACACAAAAGTATAACAAAAAGAAGCAAGCTGGATAGTCCATGCGGAAGCAAAATAGGCTAAGTCCAAAAGCACCTAACCTGAAACAACTCGGTCTGACCCGAGTATAAATACACGGTTCAGTCTAGCTAAACAAATCAGTTAGATAAACTAAACAACAATAACCTGCAAGGTCGTAAAGTATAACAAATATCTCTAAAAGAGATAACACAATCATCTAACAAAAGATGAATCATAACAGAACAAGCCTCGTATCATCGGCAACACAAATAAACAAAGGATACAAATATCCCAGAACAAGACAAAAAGGCAATAACTAATACCAATGAAGGTAACACAAGTTCCACATGGTAACCGCTAAATATCGTGCGGCTCAAAAAGACCAACACCGAAGGGCGATACCTAGGGAATATACATATCAATGAAACATTAGAAAATTTGCACGTGCTCAGTACTGCTGTAACGACCCTGAAATTCAGACCCAGTTTAAAATTTTTAAAATTGCTTATTTAGCGTAGAATTTTAAATTTTCACAAACAAATTCCGATGCTATTCAAACTTCATATTTGGAATGCGTCTAATTAAACATAGAAACTGATAAATTTTCGTCCGAAAATATGAAAGTTCATTTCGTGCGTAAATTTACTTCAATCTAAATCAGTTGGTTAACGATGAAAATAAACCGTTTTCGAAACCTAAATATTGTTACATAGAAAAATTCTAACCATCTTTTGAGCAAGTTGTCAGTTTGTCGTTTTTCCAAATTCGGACATCTTTGGCTCCGTCGTTCTTATTTTTCGGCAAATTTTATGCATTTTCCGTAGTAGAAAATTTCGAATTTTTATAATTCAATCATATCACTAATATCTGTATACCGTTTTGATCGTCTCGTCGTGCTGATCATCATTATATATTTACTTTGGTGTTTCGGAGTCCAGTACGCGGTGAAACCCGTAAAACGGTTAACCGTACCGACACCCATTTTGGACCTTTAACATTCGGTGTCCATTCAAATTTCAAACGGCCACCAACAATTAATTAATTTCAGTTTTGACATTTGCTTTCCACACTGGTTCCAACGTTCTCTGATGCGTCACATCACTTCAATTCATTAACAGCTGTTACACGTTCATTATTTTGTGGTCACATTCCTACCTGTTCATTTCTCACTTACATTCTTTCCATCTCCTTCCTCTTTCCTTTAATGTTTCAGCCAGCTGTTCGATTTGTGACATTTGCTTTTCCCTGTATTTGATTTTTATTCTTTGTTTCGCCGTATACTTTGTTCTCAAAAGCAATATAAATATAATGTTGTATGTTTGCAAATTCTCCTCTTCCATACACTTAGCCTGTAGCATCCAGAGGCCACCTCTCTCCCTATAATTACCATGCGTAAAAGAAAAAATGTAATGAAGCTTCATGGCCTCACACACTCTCTCCTTCCATTTGTTCCATCACAGAGCGCATCTCCAACGCAAGCATCCTCTTCCCTCTAGCCTACACGCGACGCAGATCCGCCCATCCCTCCACCCATGCACCGCTCTCGCCTCCGCCTCGTTCTCTCTTTCCTCTGCCTCTTGCCAAGCAGCCCGCTCAGCCTCACACGCCAAGCTCCACAACCGACGCATCCCCTTGCTTCCTCCACCCGCCGCATCCACTTCGGCCACCAAACTACACATCCATGAACCCATGCTTCCATGTAGCCTGCGCAACCAAGTTCGACACCAACCCTCCCACACGCCTCCGCATGCATCCCCACCCACTCCACCATGAACCGCCGCCGACCATTATTTTTCCTCTGACTTCTCCTATAAACTTGCACGGCCATGCATGTAGCAGCAGCCAACGTTGCTTATCCCTGTCGATTTATCATCTCCAGCCACTCTCTCCTCCAACCTCCAGTGCCGCGTCTCCAACCACTTCGGTTCCTTTCTGTATGTATATATATATATATATATATATATATCTTAATTATATAAACTGCATATAGTAAACGTTGCCTGTATTTTTGATAGGTCCTATTTGATTAATTATTGCGTATAGTATCACTGTATATATAGGAGTCTATATATTTTGCATATAGGTAGTGTATGTGTAAGTGTGTATTTTGGTCTGCTGATTATGTTATAAAAGTTTTGTTTTGTTTTGTTTTTTTTTCAAAGCAATAGTGTGTCGGGTTATTGATTTTTATACATGTAGAATATAATGTTGAATATATGTATACGCATTTGGTCTTGAAATATATGCTATATAAAAGCATGTTTTGACAGTGCTATATATGAGTTATATTATTTCTTAAGTTACAGTGTTATATTTTAGTAGTCTACTATGTTAAGCTTTCACCTATGTTTGCAAGCATACCCGCATATACATTTCGTTATAATATATTTTAGTATTCATATAACTTTATTTGCCAAGAGTATATATACAATCTGTTGGGTTTTATACATAAAGATTCCATTTTAATTATTATTTTTAGTGTTTAATTAAAACATTGATTTTAAAATATAGGTTGTGTATTTGAATATGTTTGCATGTTTATTTTTTTTTCTCTGAACAGCAGTTAGAGTTCATGTTTGACGCATCGTATCTCACTCATGTTTTATCGGAATGGGTTGATTCTATTTTTAAAAAGGAGTTTAAGTTACCTAGTTTATACATGTCAAATTCCAGCAAAATCCGACATCGTTTGATTTGTGGTCGAGGATCTGGAATTAGACCCAAGCAGATATTCTTTTGTACTTAGAATTATTTTACACTGCTGCAAACACGACCTGAGTTCATGTTTGACGCATCGTATCTCACTCATGTTTTATCGGAATTGGTTGATTCTATTTTTAAAAAGGAGTTTAAGTTACCTAATTTATACATGTCAAATTCCAGCAAAATCCGACATCGTTTGATTTGTGGTCGAGGATCTGGAAGTTAGACCCAAGCAGATATTCTTTTGTACTTAGAATTATTTTACACTGCTGCAAACACGACCTGAGTTCATGTTTGACGCATCGTATCTCACTCATGTTTTATCGGAATTGGTTGATTCTATTTTTAAAAATGAGTTTAAGTTACCTAGTTTATACATGTCAAATTCCAGCAAAATCCGACATCGTTTGATTTGTGGTCGAGGATCTGGAAGTTAGACCCAAGCAGATATTCTTTTGTACTTAGAATTATTTTACACTGCTGCAAACACGACCTGAGTTCATGTTTGACGCATCGTATCTCACTCATGTTTTATCGGAATTGGTTGATTCTATTTTTAAAAAGGAGTTTAAGTTACCTAGTTTATACATGTCAAATTCCAGCAAAATCCGACATCGTTTGATTTGTTGTCGAGGATCTGGAAGTTAGACCCAAGCAGATATTCTTTTGTACTTAGAATTATTTTACACTGCTGCAAACACGACCTGAGTTCATGTTTGACGCATCGTATCTCCTCCGTCTTACGTCGGAATCAAGTGATTCTTTGCGGTTTTGAAATACAAGTTTTGATCTTTATTCATACCAAATTTCAGACCATTTCGATCTCGGTAGCACATAGAATTATATTGTTAAACTTTGACGTAGGACATGTTTTGTAATTGTTGCTATGTTGAATGTTTTGATTGATTTCGGCAATTCCTATTTAACAGTTTTGCTCGTCGATTCGTGCCAATCTTACTTTGCTCTGAGAATCATGCTTGGATTTGTAACTCCATTTCAGTGTCCTTATCAGTATGCGTATCCGTGCCATCTCCTATTTTCTCTAGCCTCAAAAGGTGAGTAATCACTCACGATTAATATTCTTTTATTTATTAAATTTGATTTCAATTGAAACGACAATTGAAATATGCTGCTGTTAGTTGTTTATACTGTTATGACTGCTATTATCTGTACCTGTTCACCTATGACCCTGACACCATTATCGGTTAATTATTTATGTGATAGTAATACAGGTTGGTTGATAATTGATTGATTAATTGTTGTTTGAATAGGATGTTAATTATTATTGTTAAGTGATAACTAGTTTGCTAGTTAATTTGATGTAGTATAGCTTACAAATTAAAACGGATTATATATGACGGACCTTGATTTATTAAACTTGACCCCGCCATATGTAAAATTTGATTTGTTAAATTTGACCCATTAATTGTCATAGAATTTGATAAATTATACTTTAAACCTTTGAACGTAGTTTGGATTAATTGTTGTAGTATTAAACTGAAATTGAAATGGAACGACAAGTGAAAAACCGTAATGTAATAATCTTTAATCTACATGAAATGATAGTGTAGATTCTAGAAATAATTATATTAATTCACACAAATAACAATGCGAATTAATACGATTATTTCGGGGTTATTCGATTAATTTATTAAATTGTTATTGATTGTTGTTATTGCTTGTTTATTTACTTTGACACCATCCCAGTTATCACACTGCAAGTTTCGTTTGCTATGTTTTGATTTTGAATTGGAAATGGAATCGGGTTGAAATGATAAACACCCAAATGAACTTGACTTAGGATAGAGAATTAAATAAACCCGATTGGTCAATAATTTGATTTAAAATAAAATAAAGATTTTATTCGAATAATAAGGTTTGAAATAAGATTGGAACGTAAATTTTGATAAAAGGAAAACGTTAATATTGAAATCTGAAACAAGATATTAATGTAATAACTGATGAAAGGACGTTGTTTTGAAATGAATTATTTGAGAATAAATTTGGAATTGTTAATAATTAAGTTGAAATTAGTAATAGTTAAGTTTGGAATTATTAATGAATGAGTTTGAAATGATTTAATAATTAAGGTTGAATTTATAAGTAAGTTTGAAATTATTAAGTTTTGAAATTATTAATAATTAAGATTGAAATTATTTAATAATTGCATAAGATTGAATTATTTGATAACTGAATGAAAATTGAGTTCTTTGATAAGCGAAATTGAACTTTTGAATAAGTGAATTTGAACTTCGTAAATATTTGAAATTGGGATTCTTTGTTAATTAAGTTTTGGAAATTATTTAAGTAAGTGAATAAATGAAATTGAATTTCCTTGACAAGAAATAAAATGCGTTTCATTGAAATAAATGTAAGAATTGTAATTTAAGGAATTTGATTTGACAAATTTAATTAAATTAAATTTGTAAGTTTGATATAATGAAGTTAACTTAAGTGATTGTTTTAATGACTTGGAAATTAAAAAGAATTGTTTTGGATGTTAAATTAACTTAAAGAATATTGAATAAAATCGATAAATAAGTTTAAATTGATCTGAATGTTGAATTTAATCATTTAAATGATTTCCGGAATAAAACTTATATATGAACTTGAATCAATATTTGAATCGTTTAAATAAAATTGAAATTGAATTGTAAGACTTTGAAATGGTAATTTGGGAGTTTTGAAACGCAGATTTTGGAAATTGATTTTTGAAAGACAAATGAAATGATAGTTTATGAAGTCTAATTGAAATTGAATGTGATTGATCGTTTTGAAATATATTAAATGACCAATCGGTGTAATAATACGTAGTTATTAAAGAGACCGGGATCGGATATGGACATACTCTCTGTCGATACCGAATACCACTTTAATAACTATTATACGTGGAGTGTTGATGCAGAATGAAGTGGATGGTTTGGTGAACGCGTTGACTGAAGAAAGAGAACGATATTGGATGACCCTTGACATGACTAAAACAGGAGCCGCGCCGGGCCATTGAGGTTCGCCACCTCTAGCGGACACACTTCTTCGATACCATATCTATTACTTTTGTGATTCGATTTGGGTGCACCCCTCGATTTGGGAGTGTTGTTTCGCGGTGTTGAGGTAGCTGCTGGCTATGCTCAACATCAGTCCGGATCACGCAACTACTAGTATCCTAGTTGGTATCGCCTCATGTACCTTGTCATACTGATTATCCTATTCGCGACCACTACGTTTTGATTTGTACCTTGAGCATATGGATTGCCCTCTGGTGACTTCCGGTTTTGGGGAAACTACGGTCTTGTATATGCTTTTGGGAATATAAAATGTGTTAAGGGGAATTATGGTAACGCCTTAACGCTATTTTGATATTTTATATTACTAATAGACATTATCTACTTAGCGTACATTACCACCTAGTAGATAGTTTAGCGGATCCTTAGAGGATGGTTATTCCAAACATCCTTTGAGTTACTTGTATTTCGATTGCTATTTCACTTGAGTTGGATTTATTGATATAAGAATATTAATCCTGACTCGAGTGTCTTGTGTTTTGCTTTACGCTCGGGTCAGACTGAGTGTACCAGTATTCGAGGCTCACCTTTGGAGTTGGAGCTTTGCTTGAAGATCCAGCCATCTATTCTACTTTCAGTATTCGATGATTCTAGTGATGTATTCTGATTTGTATTTGATGTATCGTATTACTCTTTTGTTGTAAACTCTGATGTATCTTATATATTTATATAGTAGCTTCATGAACTACTATCTCTTTTATTTCCGCTGCATATTATTACTCTGTGTCTGTGATTCTGTGACTATTTATTTACTATATATCTTAGTTTTGCCAAATTTAAATTAACAATTCGGTATTTTGAATTATTCAAGTCCGACATGTGCGGATGCGAATAGTCCAAAATACCGGGGTGTTACAGTTGGTATCAGAGCTTTTGGTAGCTCTAGGCAAAACTTAGCATATAGGGTAAATATATTTACAGAATCACTCCCACTCGAGTTTCAATCTCTTCCTTTTAACTCAATTCCTTTGAATTTTGGAACGTCCCATGTGGTTCCAAAATTTATTCGTATCCCTCACTATTCGTCTTCTTTCAATTCTGGAGTATCGCATAACTCCACTTCGAATGATCTTTATAATGAATCGGCGGTCTCGCCAAAATTCGAATGATTTGTAAAGGGGTGAAACTCCTTTACAATAAGCATTGATTTACCGGAGATTTCTGTATCCTCGGTTTACGATGCTATCTATCTCCTGTTATACTTGAATTCTATTTTTGAGATCGAATGTTGATTTACCTTGGAATTCTGCATCGATCTTATTCTTGAAGTTACGGTCGACCCGGTTAAGGTTGCCCGCAAATTAAATAAGCTTATCCATCTCCAGATTCTGTTAATTGAATTATCTTATCTTCTGTTTCGAACTTATTATAGAATCAAAATTCTCTTTGATTTGATTTCCATCAAATTTGGATCTCTATACTTGTTTTGAAATCTATTCTAGTATCGTCGAGCGAGGAAGTGTATTTGTAAATTAATATTTAAAAATGTTTTATATATCGTGTTGTTTGAGTTGTTGATGTTGATTTAGATTTTCGATCGATTCGTCTGATCAACGCTATCTATAGAATTTCTAAAACACTTGAGCAGGGCAAAACTGACACAATATTGTTTCAAATTTAGTAAATAAAATAATATTGAATGATTTTATTATATATAAGTTTAAATTTTCTGAAATTAAAAGGTTAATGAATCTGTTCTGAAAAGTTAAAATTTTAATTTTCATTTATTGATTTATAAATCATTGACTATTTCATGATATAAATAAATGAATTTATAAAGCTTATTTATATTTTGATTGGAATTCAAATGGATTTAAAGTAGAATTTGAGAATTTAATTTCCGGTGATTTCAAACTTGGCTTTTAAGTTTTATAGGGTATATTACTTAAAGTATTTTCGAATAGAAATATTTTCAAAGAAATTTTAGATGTTTAAATCAGTGCTCTTCTCTTTGTCGCTGGAAAATAATTTCGGTGATGACGGCCGCATCATCGACATTCATTTTCGAGTTTCGAAGTGGAGAGACTATTCTGTAGCTTTGCTACGATTTGTTTTGAAAAAAAAATAAATTGATTTGAATTTCCAAAACATGACTTGATTTATAATATATATTGAAGATTTTAAATTTGATTTGATGTATTATGAATATATATATTTATTTTATCTCAAGTGGTTTGAAGCTAATCGGAAATTAATTCTTAAAATTTGTTAAAAGATGATTTTACAATTTTAAATGAAGCCAAATTATTTCATATAAATACTTAGCTTGAAATAACTAAATTGTAAAAATTTTGTTTGGATAATACTCAAATTGCATTATATATATAACTTACCTAAATAAAAAAAAAAGAAGGTTAATTATGTAATTGAATATTATACAGTAGAAAATGATATCAAAGGAATTTTTAATAAATTCAGTAGTTATAATAAATGTAAATATGCTTAATATATATGTGATAGGATATATTAAGTAGAATAAATTTAATAATAATTTCGAATAAGGAAGAATTAAATTTTGTCAAAGAAGGTTTGATAATAATAAATGACTTCAAAATTTATGATCTTTGAAGTTGCTAATTTAAGAAAATCGGATAATATATGATATAAATTGTCTTTATAAATAAAATGTAAGTGTGTATAATAAATGTTATTCATTTAAATTTTAATTATAAATGTTTATGAGATAAATAGAATAATAAGTTAAATAAATAATAGGTATGAATGATAGAAGAAAATTTTGTTCTGAAGGTCAATAAATTGAATTAAATTAACTTCAGAAAATATCTTGAATAAATCGAATTTAAATTGAATTTCATTTGAAAGGAATCTTCTGTACCTAACATTAATATATGTGAAATCAAACCAATTTTATGAAAGTCTTGAGTTTAAAGTAAAATTGCTAAATATAAATTAATTTAAATTGAAATTTCTATGGTTTAAATTAATTGTTTATGATGTAATTCAAGTCTATTTCTTCTGGGTGTTTCTGTTCTCCTACCTCTTTCCTTTTCGGGGACGAAAAGTTTTGAGTGGGGGAGAATGTAACGACCCTGAAATTCAGACCCAGTTTAAAATTTTTAAAATTGCTTATTTAGCGTAGAATTTTAAATTTTCACAAACAAATTCCGATGCTATTCAAACTTCATATTTGGAATGCGTCTAATTAAACATAGAAACTGATAAATTTTCGTCCGAAAATATGAAAGTTCATTTCGTGCGTAAATTTACTTCAATCTAAATCAGTTGGTTAACGATGAAAATAAACCGTTTTCGAAACCTAAATATTGTTACATAGAAAAATTCTAACCATCTTTTGAGCAAGTTGTCAGTTTGTCGTTTTTCCAAATTCGGACATCTTTGGCTCCGTCGTTCTTATTTTTCGGCAAATTTTATGCATTTTCCGTAGTAGAAAATTTCGAATTTTTATAATTCAATCATATCACTAATATCTGTATACCGTTTTGATCGTCTCGTCGTGCTGATCACCATTATATATTTACTTTGGTCTTTCGGAGTCCAGTACGCGGTGAAACCCGTAAAACGGTTAACCGTACCGACACCCATTTTGGACCTTTAACATTCGGTGTCCATTCAAATTTCAAACGGCCACCAACAATTAATTAATTTCAGTTTTGACATTTGCTTTCCACACTGGTTCCAACGTTCTCTGATGCGTCACATCACTTCAATTCATTAACAGCTGTTACACGTTCATTATTTTGTGGTCACATTCCTACCTGTTCATTTCTCACTTACATTCTTTCCATCTCCTTCCTCTTTCCTTTAATGTTTCAGCCAGCTGTTCGATTTGTGACATTTGCTTTTCCCTGTATTTGATTTTTATTCTTTGTTTCGCCGTATACTTTGTTCTGAAAAGCAATATAAATATAATGTTGTATGTTTGCAAATTCTCCTCTTCCATACACTTAGCCTGTAGCATCCAGAGGCCACCTCTCTCCCTATAATTACCATGCGTAAAAGAAAAAATGTAATGAAGCTTCATGGCCTCACACACTCTCTCCTTCCATTTGTTCCATCACAGAGCGCATCTCCAACGCAAGCATCCTCTTCCCTCTGGCCTACACGCGACGCAGATCCGCCCATCCCTCCACCCATGCACCGCTCTCGCCTCCGCCTCGTTCTCTCTTTCCTCTGCCTCTTGCCAAGCAGCCCGCTCAGCCTCACACGCCAAGCTCCACAACCGACGCATCCCCTTGCTTCCTCCACCCGCCGCATCCACTTCGGCCACCAAACTACACATCCATGAACCCATGCTTCCATGTAGCCTGCGCAACCAAGTTCGACACCAACCCTCCCACACGCCTCCGCATGCATCCCCACCCACTCCACCATGAACCGCCGCCGACCATTATTTTTCCTCTGACTTCTCCTATAAACTTGCACGGCCATGCATGTAGCAGCAGCCAACGTTGCTTATCCCTGTCGATTTATCATCTCCAGCCACTCTCTCCTCCAACCTCCAGTGCCGCGTCTCCAACCACTTCGGTTCCTTTCTGTATGTATATATATATATATATATCTTAATTATATAAACTGCATATAGTAAACGTTGCCTGTATTTTTGATAGGTCCTATTTGATTAATTATTGCGTATAGTATCACTGTATATATAGGAGTCTATATATTTTGCATATAGGTAGTGTATGTGTAAGTGTGTATTTTGGTCTGCTGATTATGTTATAAAAGTTTTGTTTTGTTTTGTTTTGTTTTTTTTTTTTTCAAAGCAATAGTGTGTCGGGTTATTGATTTTTATACATGTAGAATATAATGTTGAATATATGTATACGCATTTGGTCTTGAAATATATGCTATATAAAAGCATGTTTTGACAGTGCTATATATGAGTTATATTATTTCTTAAGTTACAGTGTTATATTTTAGTAGTCTACTATGTTAAGCTTTCACCTATGTTTGCAAGCATACCCGCATATACATTTCGTTATAATATATTTTAGTATTCATATAACTTTATTTGCCAAGAGTATATATACAATCTGTTGGGTTTTATATATAAAGATTCCATTTTAATTATTATTTTTAGTGTTTAATTAAAACATTGATTTTAAAATATAGGTTGTGTATTTGAATATGTTTGCATGTTTATTTTTTTTTCTCTGAACAGCAGTTAGAGTTCATGTTTGACGCATCGTATCTCACTCATGTTTTATCGGAATGGGTTGATTCTATTTTTGAAAAGGAGTTTAAGTTACCTAGTTTATACATGTCAAATTCCAGCAAAATCCGACATCGTTTGATTTGTGGTCGAGGATCTGGAATTAGACCCAAGCAGATATTCTTTTGTACTTAGAATTATTTTACACTGCTGCAAACACGACCTGAGTTCATGTTTGACGCATCGTATCTCACTCATGTTTTATCGGAATTGGTTGATTCTATTTTTAAAAAGGAGTTTAAGTTACCTAATTTATACATGTCAAATTCCAGCAAAATCCGACATCGTTTGATTTGTGGTCGAGGATCTGGAAGTTAGACCCAAGCAGATATTCTTTTGTACTTAGAATTATTTTACACTGCTGCAAACACGACCTGAGTTCATGTTTGACGCATCGTATCTCACTCATGTTTTATCGGAATTGGTTGATTCTATTTTTAAAAAGGAGTTTAAGTTACCTAGTTTATACATGTCAAATTCCAGCAAAATCCGACATCGTTTGATTTGTGGTCGAGGATCTGGAAGTTAGACCCAAGCAGATATTCTTTTGTACTTAGAATTATTTTACACTGCTGCAAACACGACCTGAGTTCATGTTTGACGCATCGTATCTCACTCATGTTTTATCGGAATTGGTTGATTCTATTTTTAAAAAGGAGTTTAAGTTACCTAGTTTATACATGTCAAATTCCAGCAAAATCCGACATCGTTTGATTTGTTGTCGAGGATCTGGAAGTTAGACCCAAGCAGATATTCTTTTGTACTTAGAATTATTTTACACTGCTGCAAACACGACCTGAGTTCATGTTTGACGCATCGTATCTCCTCCGTCTTACGTCGGAATCAAGTGATTCTTTGCGGTTTTGAAATACAAGTTTTGATCTTTATTCATACCAAATTTCAGACCATTTCGATCTCGGTAGCACATAGAATTATATTGTTAAACTTTGACGTAGGACATGTTTTGTAATTGTTGCTATGTTGAATGTTTTGATTGATTTTGGCAATTCCTATTTAACAGTTTTGCTCGTCGATTCGTGCCAATCTTACTTTGCTCTGAGAATCATGCTTGGATTTGTAACTCCATTTCAGTGTCCGTATCAGTATGCGTATCCGTGCCATCTCCTATTTTCTCTAGCCTCAAAAGGTGAGTAATCACTCACGATTAATATTCTTTTATTTATTAAATTTGATTTCAATTGAAACGACAATTGAAATATGCTGCTGTTAGTTGTTTATACTGTTATGACTGCTATTATCTGTACCTGTTCACCTATGACCCTGACACCATTATCGGTTAATTATTTATGTGATAGTAATACAGGTTGGTTGATAATTGATTGATTAATTGTTGTTTGAATAGGATGTTAATTATTATTGTTAAGTGATAACTAGTTTGCTAGTTAATTTGATGTAGTATAGCTTACAAATTAAAACGGATTATATATGACGGACCTTGATTTATTAAACTTGACCCCGCCATATGTAAAATTTGATTTGTTAAATTTGACCCATTAATTGTCATAGAATTTGATAAATTATACTTTAAACCTTTGAACGTAGTTTGGATTAATTGTTGTAGTATTAAACTGAAATTGAAATGGAACGACAAGTGAAAAACCGTAATGTAATAATCTTTAATCTACATGAAATGATAGTGTAGATTCTAGAAATAATTATATTAATTCACACAAATAACAATGCGAATTAATACGATTATTTCGGGGTTATTCGATTAATTTATTAAATTGTTATTGATTGTTGTTATTGCTTGTTTATTTACTTTGACACCATCCCAGTTATCACACTGCAAGTTCCCTTTGCTATGTTTTGATTTTGAATTGGAAATGGAATCGGGTTGAAATGATAAACACCCAAATGAACTTGACTTAGGATAGAGAATTAAATAAACCCGATTGGTCAATAATTTGATTTAAAATAAAATAAAGATTTTATTCGAATAATAAGGTTTGAAATAAGATTGGAACGTAAATTTTGATAAAAGGAAAACGTTAATATTGAAATCTGAAACAAGATATTAATGTAATAACTGATGAAAGGACGTTGTTTTGAAATGAATTATTTGAGAATAAATTTGGAATTGTTAATAATTAAGTTGAAATTAGTAATAGTTAAGTTTGGAATTATTAATGAATGAGTTTGAAATGATTTAATAATTAAGGTTGAATTTATAAGTAAGTTTGAAATTATTAAGTTTTGAAATTATTAATAATTAAGATTGAAATTATTTAATAATTGCATAAGATTGAATTATTTGATAACTGAATGAAAATTGAGTTCTTTGATAAGCGAAATTGAACTTTTGAATAAGTGAATTTGAACTTCGTAAATATTTGAAATTGGGATTCTTTGTTAATTAAGTTTTGGAAATTATTTAAGTAAGTGAATAAATGAAATTGAATTTCCTTGACAAGAAATAAAATGCGTTTCATTGAAATAAATGTAAGAATTGTAATTTAAGGAATTTGATTTGACAAATTTAATTAAATTAAATTTGTAAGTTTGATATAATGAAGTTAACTTAAGTGATTGTTTTAATGACTTGGAAATTAAAAAGAATTGTTTTGGATGTTAAATTAACTTAAAGAATATTGAATAAAATCGATAAATAAGTTTAAATTGATCTGAATGTTGAATTTAATCATTTAAATGATTTTCGGAATAAAACTTATATATGAACAAGAATCAATATTTGAATCGTTTAAATAAAATTGAAATTGAATTGTAAGACTTTGAAATGGTAATTTGGGAGTTTTGAAACGTAGATTTTGGAAATTGATTTTTGAAAGACAAATGAAATGATAGTTTATGAAGTCTAATTGAAATTGAATGTGATTGATCGTTTTGAAATATATTAAATGACCAATCGGTGTAATAATACGTAGTTATTAAAGAGACCGGGATCGGATATGGACATACTCTCTGTCGATACCGAATACCACTTTAATAACTATTATACGTGGAGTGTTGATCCAGAATGAAGTGGATGGTTTGGTGAACGCGTTGACTGAAGAAAGAGAACGATATTGGATGACCCTTGACATGACTAAAACATGAGCCGCGCCGGGCCATTGAGGTTCGCCACCTCTAGCGGACACACTTCTTCGATACCATATCTATTACTTTTGTGATTCGATTTGGGTGCACCCCTCGATTTGGGAGTGTTGTTTCGCGGTGTTGAGGTAGCTGCTGGCTATGCTCAACATCAGTCCGGATCACGCAACTACTAGTATCCTAGTTGGTATCGCCTCATGTACCTTGTCATACTGATTATCCTATTCGCGACCACTACGTTTTGATTTGTACCTTGAGCATATGGATTGCCCTCTGGTGACTTCCGGTTTTGGGGAAACTACGGTCTTGTATATGCTTTTGGGAATATAAAATGTGTTAAGGGGAATTATGGTAACGCCTTAACGCTATTTTGATATTTTATATTACTAATAGACATTATCTACTTAGCGTACATTACTACGTAGTAGATAGTTTAGCGGATCCTTAGAGGATGGTTATTCCAAACATCCTTTGAGTTACTTGTATTTCGATTGCTATTTCACTTGAGTTGGATTTATTGATATAAGAATATTAATCCTGACTCGAGTGTCTTGTGTTTTGCTTTACGCTCGGGTCAGACTGAGTGTACCAGTATTCGAGGCTCACCTTTGGAGTTGGAGCTTTGCTTGAAGATCCAGCCATCTATTCTACTTTCAGTATTCGATGATTCTAGTGATGTATTCTGATTTGTATTTGATGTATCGTATTACTCTTTTGTTGTAAACTCTGATGTATCTTATATATTTATATAGTAGCTTCATGAACTACTATCTCTTTTATTTCCGCTGCATATTATTACTCTGTGTCTGTGATTCTGTGACTATTTATTTACTATATATCTTAGTTTTGCCAAATTTAAATTAACAATTCGGTATTTTGAATTATTCAAGTCCGACATGTGCGGATGCGAATAGTCCAAAATACCGGGGTGTTACAACTGCATAAACAAGGATCCATGAGCCCGAAGACTCCAAACCCAACATCACTCGAGCGGTGACGAATGACCAACTCCGAAAGCGATACAATAGGGCAACAAACCCGAAGGAAACATACCCGAAGGCAACAAACCTGAAGGAGATGGTCTGAAGACACTATCCCGAATCCAAAAAACCCTAGTGGTGAAGGTCCGGAGGCCCAGTACTGGACACCACTAACTGGCAGAATGTGTCATAACTCTCAAAAAGGAATCCGAAAAGTGGTAACGTGAGTCCCATAACCACTCGTTCGCACTAAACGGTTTACCATCCGTTAGTTAATTTCACACTCAAAGCAGTACAAAGTTTACCTCATCTCATCGGTAAACCAGACCAAAAGGCCAAAATGATCAATCGAATAGGTCGGGGATTAATCGGAAAGATAAACGCACGGATTCATGGTTCGTGTTTTACCTAACCATTTAATCTTCCTTCCACTCCGCTCGAAGTGTGAAATTGTGTGTGTGCGTTTTAAATAAGATTTATAAATTGGAGAAGCAAGCTTTTAATACAATTTAAAAGATTATTTTATAAAAAAACCCGTGGATGAAGTCAAAAAGGAATCATCAAGGTCAAATATGTATAAACAACTAATTGGAATCGACGTAGATCGATAAAAGTTGGAATCACAAACAAATAGGTAAACTAGGCAAAACAGGGAAACAAGAGCAGGTCGGTCGACCGGACTCTGAGTTCGGCCGACCGAAATAGGCCAGAAATGTTTCGGGCTCCAGCTCAGTCGACCGGCTTAGAGAGGTCGGTCGGCCGAACCGGATGCCCCGCATTTTTCTGCCCTACCAATTGAAGTGCACACACACTCAATTCGCAACCAGACGAGCATGAACACTAGGGGATTACATCCATCGGCTACCCCATCCTATTGGCTTCTCGATGCATCACCAAAACATGTTCAAACATTAAAGTTAGGATCTTTAAAGATTTGAACCCAAAACATTAAAAATTGTGATATTCACCAATTCAATCCAAACCAAAAGCAAGTGCACATGAATAAGTGTTAGGAATTCATACCCAACAATCAAAGATAGTTATAGACAAAGATGTGAGATAAAATCTCACCTTTTAACTCACAAACAAAGATGAGAAGCCCAATTGCAAAGAAAAGACCAACCACTCTCCACTTCAACTCAACAAGCTTCAATCTAATATCTAAACAAGTATTTCCTAAGTTAGGTTTAGAAAACTTTCTGAAATTGAAGAGGAAAAGAGTTAGAGAAGATGAAGAGAAGGCTTACCAATAGCTTCACTTTGATTTTGGAATAAGAATTCAAGTTTGCAAGAAGAACTAGGGCTTGGAGTTTCTAATTATTCTTCCTTTCTCCCATTTTCAGTTTTAGCTTGAGCTTTTGAATGGAAAATGAGTGAATGGAAGGAGAGGGACTGAGTTAGAGTATTTAGTTAGCTAGTGGGCTGAATCCAAACCTAAAACCCAACTAGAAAAAGTAGCAAAACTCGACTTACTCCAAACATATCAAAGTTTATACTCAAAAAGATCGCAAACGCCATTTTGAACTCAATGGAAGTGGTTTCGAGCCCTAAATCAGCCGTTTTCAAAAAGTAACATTTCGAATCCAAAAATCCGACTAACGATGCTATATTTAAATATATAATCGTTAAATATGTGGGTTGTTACAGGCAGCCTAGTAGTTAGCTGATTATGAGCATTTTGGTGCATTTTGGAGTATTTAGAGCATATGGAGCATGAACTTTGAAGCATAAAGCAATTTTGATTTCTGTTGTTACCACCACTTTCTGCAATGTCTATATTATGTATCTACCCGCACTTGTAGTGATTGGCCGTTATAACTGTCCCAAAAGGGTTAGTACTTATCATCACTCTGATATCTCACTTTGAGAGTGATTATATGTACTACCTTTATGGTTATCACTTTTTAAATACGAAGAGATTATGTTATTATTCTGTCTTCTATCTTTGTTTTCTTTTATCCTAGATAATCTGCCTCTCTGGCACTTGGATTTACGGTATGTGAATACCGAGGGTGTATTAGTTTCGATTTCTAAGAGTCGAGGAGGTGGGTTATCACACTATACGACGATGCTTAAAAACGAGTTAAGAGGGATTAATGTAAAGCCTTAACGCTAAGAAAAATATTTATTTTACTGATTAGACATTACATATATAGTGTATTTTACTATATATAAATCATTTGACATATCCTTAAGAGATGGAAAATCTCGGAATATCTCTTGAGTTATTGCATGCACTTATACACTAGATAGGAGATGTGAAATCCTGTAAACATCTCTGACGCTATTACACTCATATTATACGTGCTATCGGTTTGACTCACATATGAATATTTTAGTCCTAACTCGAGTGTTTTATCTTTTCATCATGCTCGGGTCATCCTTGATTTTTCAGCGTATTGAAGATCATTTCTGGAGGACGAAGACGAAGATTTGGTATACATTTCTACTATTTTTATTCCCTGCATCATGTTTTTCTGCTGTATTATTTTGTTCTGTTGTATATATAACTATGATAAATGTTGTATAAATTATAATCAAATGTATAAGTAAACAACTTCATGAGTTTTTTATTTGATTACAATACATTGTCATTCCGCTGTGAGATTCTGTATTTGTTTTCCTCTTTTCTTATTTTTCTAATTTAAGCCCATTGATTATCTATGTTCCGGATTGTTTGAGTTGGACATGTGATTACTGTCAATTTAAACCTTCCGAAATGTGGGTCGCTACAATTTTGGACGGTGCAGTGAATGAGCACTAGATTTCTTTTTAGTCAAAAGTTATCAATGGATCTATGGTGTGCGTCGACATAGGAGTTGAATATTTCTTCCATTTAGGTATGGGGTAAAGATAAAATTAGGATGAACTATAATAAGGAGCTACAGTTATGAATTGAAGAGAGAGAAAGGAGTGGGAAGTAGCGTGAATCAAATTTTGACTCCATTTTTTACAAAATTTGATATATTTGAGTCAAAATTATGGACTTTAAATTGGTTAGATGGTCAGGATGAGGAGCTTATGGATTGCAAGGATAATCCCAAGGTCATTGTTTCATTAGATTTTGTTAAAAGTTGAATTATTTTTAAACTGTTGGAATTAGATTTTAAAAGATAATTGATGCATCTATGTGTTACCATTAATAAAATATTTCTAAATTAGTATTATAACTATTATCTTTTACCACATGATATTGTTATTTAAAATAAATAGTAATTTACAGTATTTCAATAATGTCATCGTGAAATAGTAGTTTACAACACTTATTATTTTCCATTATACATAATATGTTTACATTGTCTATATACATCGCTAAATTTAAGCTTATCAACAACATATTTTAAATGTTATAAAGACACATATTTATCAAAACTCGATAAATACGTTATTGAAAATGGCTATTTACAACTATTTTTGGAACTTTGTAGAAAAGTAAACAATTTAACATTTGTTAAGTAAATGTCGTCGTTAAAAAAAATTTATAATGTTTTTAAAACAAAATATTGTATAAGATCACATGTTTTATGAATATTGTAAATGCAGTGAAATAAAAGGGTTGTTTTCTTGTAGTGGCATTTAATTTGGAGGTCCATCATTCACTTAGTATAGAGTATATATTTCAGTATTGTAACTAGTTTACAGTGGAGAGTTCTCTGATCAACTACCTTGAACCCATAGAAACAAATCTCATAGAAAATCATTTTCTATATAAAAATACATTTCGGAATAGTTTTCATATTTCTTATTCCAATGTTAAGTATCTTTTATTATTATTACAATTCTTGTCTCTAATATTACTTTATAAAGCAAAAGCGATAATTCACTTTCTTCATCCTAACTCTACCTTAAATCACATCTACTCTTGTACATTCGTTAATCTTTCTAAATGGTCGAGCAATTCAAAGGAGAAACCCTTACTACAATATTATAAGGAACTCTTTAAAAAAGCATATTCGATTATCCTTAACTTTCAAAGACATCATATATGCCACGGTTTATGTAAACTTGTCAAACTGACACTTCAGCGATCAAGTTCTTAAATTTATATTGCGGTTTTGATATAGTGTTACATTTAACACGATACAATCCTTTCGTAATCAATCATATTAAATACTCCATCTTACACTAATATTTATTTGATTTTCTGAATGAACTGATTTCAACGAAACATTGTATTTACAAATTTCGACCGTTCACCATATAACATTTATATGCGATTGTATATGGATCAAATATCCATAGTCTTATATTGATTTTGGAGTTCAAAACTCCTAGAATGAAATACATGATCTCACCCAAATAAACACGTATGCAACAAAATTACAAAGCATTATGTAGTTGTAAAACTAGGCACTTGCATGGCTATAGAAACGTTCACATGTAAGAATCATTTATGTAAAGACCCGTAAATCCGTACTCCTTGAGTAGACACTAATCTCCATTGATTAACTCAAGATGAACGAAAATACGAACCCTTAGGGGTTTTAAGAAAGAAGAAAGAGGTAGAAGAAGAGAGAAAGAAAAACAGAACAGAAAGAAAACAACAGAACAACATCAGAATCTCACAATTCGCAGTGGAACAACATATAATAGATAAATGACTAATCTTTAACAAAGAACTATATCAGTTATTACATCACATTATATTACATTTACATTACATCAAATCATCAGAGTGTACAACAACAAACAATTTTAAACAGCAAAAAAGAAATACTATAAATTAGTAATACGCCATGCCATCCAGCTTGCCTCCAGTAATTCCTGAATATCCAGAATATCCTGATAAACCTTAACTCTTGACTGCCCGTGTGGAAATTGGTGGGCACCCAGAGTTTAGGAAGGAAAACAATAAACTCCGAGTCAGTCATGTGACTGGTGCGAGAACTAAAAACAGTTTATTTTCTTTAAAATCAAAATAGAGGAATATTTTTAAATTCAATTCGCAATGCTTTTGAAAATGTAACCACCATAAGACCTCCCACCACACACACAATGCAAACGCAGACTTGGAGGAGATTTCTTCTTATGTTAGTCAAAGATGCTTACTACGCAAGAATCAAATCAATTTTGATATTATTATTAGTGCATAGTGTAGAAAATTATTTCGAAAGTAAAGATATAAATCTTAGCCAGCATAGGTACCATTATATTATGCCTACTAATAGCTACCATATTAGATGGCAGGTTCTACAACTAAAACCGTACAAGATCGTATTGTTTCTTTGGATTTCCAACGAATGGTCAGGCCAAGGAACTTCCCATTGCCATATGAGAATGCCTCTGGATTGACATCCCCGAGAACCAAACCGGATCTCTACCAACACAAGGCCAGGTTACCCCTAACTGAGTAACAACTGACCGAATATGCCATCCCCCGGTCCTTTGGGACCTTTATCCGAGAGCTCTCTAATCAATTCACACAATCATAATAATAAAGTGTTTCAACATGAGTAAGTATTTGGGCTCCATACCATGATACTACCCTTTTCCAGAAGGAAATGCACATATCCTAAAGGGCGCTACCCCTCATAACCTTGCTGCTTCTTTCCTGTTTTGACCATTCCGGGATGTGAGGCTCGACGAAGTCACGTCCACAAAAACATACTTTGTACAAAAGCCATGCTTTGGGTCAACAAATGATCATAGAAATGATCACCAAGATAGACGATCAACAAATGATCCTATCACGAACAATCAACACAATGATCATTTACAGCAACACTCAGCATGTCACATTACCAAAATTGGGAATATATCGCTGATAATTTCAACTATATAACCTCTGAGCTCGTACGTCTCAGAGAAGGGTGTTAAGCTAAGAGAATAAATTCTCCGCCACCACAGAAACATATTTGAAAGAAATCAGCTTTATATCTCAACTTGTAATGTCAGACACACAATCCATACAAGTCTGTTCCGGGTTCGAACAGAACCGAAGGCACTTACAAAGAAGTCCTTGCAATCCGGATATTCACTAATCACGTTCGGACTTCCCATCACATATGGAGTCTCTATACCGGGGACCAGTCGATGCAAAGACATTCGACAAGAAACCCTTTCGTTTTTGAAAATATCCGGTCTTCAACACCGGTCTTCGAATGCAGTTCATAACGACGTATCACATATTCGGAATGGGTTATACGACCCCATGGTCCTTTCCCGGTTAACCCGAATAGTGAGCGCTTATTTAAAAAAAAAATAAGTGTGGCATTCAATTTCAAGCAAATCACAACAAATACCATTCAAAGGTAAATATTGATAATCGGTTATTGAACTATCAATAAATATGCACACATCACCAGATTCCAAATAATTTTCCAAATTATTTATTTTCCAGAAATATCTTTACTAGATATATAGTTTTCACACTTCAAAAATAAATCAACATTTATTTCTAAACAAATTCCCCTTTTCATTTATAAATTCTATAATGAATTTATATTCCCAAAATATACGATTTCAATTCTTCATTCCAATTTACCTTCAAAAAGATAAATTCTCAAAACGTTTCATTTCACATTGGAAAAACATTTCCTTACTTATTTCTTCATAAGTAATTCACAAATTTTATTTATTTTCTATACTTGGAAAATATTCTATATACTTTAATCGAGATTAAGTATATATTTCATTCTTTAAGGAAATCATTCTCTTAAACATATTTATTTGGGCCAAAACGAATGTTGGGTAAAACATCGTTACGACAACCCAAAATCACTAGCATAGGGATTCGAAATTAAAATAGATATATAAATCCCAATACTATATAAAACATTTCCTTTCAGAAATCATTTATTATAACAACAGTGTTATAATCCACTATTTCCTTTTATTTCTCGAAAACATCTATTTCAACAATAAATGTTGAAATCTATGGTTTCGAATCTCAACACCTTTTTAAAACATCTTTAGATTGTTTTAATTCTATTTCAAACATCACATCCAAAATAATTTCTTTAACTTATTATTCACTATTCAAGAACGTGAATATACCTTGTTAATAAATTTCATCATTTCTATTCATTTTATTTTAAAGGATTATTCACTGTTTAAAACGTGAATATAACTCCATTAATAAATTACACAATTCACTTATCAAAATAAGTCGTTGCGGATTTATAAAACAATGTTTATAAATTCAATTTCTATTTCTTTAATAACAACTTCCTTTTATAAATTTCCTTTATTAACTTATCTCAATTCATATCACAGTGATATATTAAATATTCATATTATAAGTCAAATACTTATAATTTATTTGTTTATAAAAACATTCTTTTAAACTTCCCAAATTTATAAATCTTATAACTCATAAGATTCATTTAAAAATCTATTTCTTTACAAATTTTATAAACCTACTTCTTATAAAATTCCATTTATAACTTCAGCGTTATAATTCTATAATTCCATTTCTATTTATGAAATTCATTTACAATTTATTCTAACACTTATAAGAGTTCGTTTTATAATTCCCATATTTTTAATTTACAAATATCCGTTTGTAAATCCTTTAATATAAATCAATTTATATTACTATTTTAAAAAAAACGTCTTTAAACTCTTTTATAATTTCATCATTTGATTTATAAAATAATCCAATTGTATAAATCCTATTTTTAATCTTTTTATAATAAATTCAGAAATCCCAAATTTAAGCTATTTTATAAAATCATCAATCTCATATTTTTCAAAATCAACTTTTAACTATATTTCTCAAAAATATAATTTTTATAACATTAAAATTATAACGTTTATTTATTTAGAATGAATCAATTCCAAAAATATTTTATAAACGTATATTTCCAAAAATCACTTTAGAAATTCCTTAAAAATCAAAATCATTATTTTAAACTTCCAAAAATTGGATCCGACGATGCTACACATCAAATAGTCAATCACGACTTTCAAACATCATATATCATCCATGATAAACAATCAAATATCACAATATATGAAATCAAATAAATATTTGTGAGGAATCCAGTTGGATCCCTCCAACCTGTTTCCCTGCATCCACAGACATTAGCACAATACCAATTCCGTTTCAAGACGGAATATCGCGGTATATGGGATTTAATAAATATTATCCGCTTACTAACGGCGCAAAGGGTCTCATCCGCTAAAGAAAATGCAGGAAATCAAATCAACTACAATATATACATATGCCAATATATATATATTGCTATATATATATAATATAATACCAATTCCACTTCAAGGTGGAATATCGCGGTATATGTGTGTAATAAATAACCTCCGCTTACTAACGGCGTATAGGGTCTATTCACATCCAATATATAACAATCATCATTCAATCATTCAATCAACACAGTCAATCAATTTTAAATCTAACTATTTAAAATTTAAATAAACAACAAAAATTCCTTTTGAGTGAGAAGTTCTCACCTTTGCTTTTTAATTTGCCATCCATTTCCCTTCTTGACTCGATTTTCTTGATTTATACCTTGTATAAATATTTACACAATTTATTAATATTCGAAATAATCGAATAATAAATTTTTCATTTTATAATTTTAATTCATCGTTTTTGTTCTAAACCAATTCCTTTAATAATTTTATTCAACTAATTATTTCATCTCAAGTTCATGATTTTTTTTATTTTAAGCTAAAAATTAAAAATTCAAACTGATTTTTCTTTAAATTAAATTTGTTTAACTAAAGGTTACCATTTTAAAACTAAATTCCTTTTCTATAATAATTTATTTAACTAAAATTTGACTTTTAAAACTAAATTTAATATATTAGCCTTTGGTAATTAAATTATCCCATGATTTCAATTTAAATCAATTCTTTTAAATAATTTATTAAAAAAAATTAAATTTTAATCTTAATTCCTTTTAAATAATTCACTTCATCAAATAAATTAAATTCCTATTAGGTAAATTAAATTAGCCAATGATTTTATTAATATTCGAAAAATTCAAATCACCCATTATCGTTTAATAGATTTAATTAACTAATTATTTTATTTTAAATAAATCTTCCTTAACAATTACTAAAAAAAAAATAAGTTAATTAAATGAATTAAACACCCTAACTTAATTATTTTATCAACCTAGTAAAGCAAATCATATTATTTATTTATTTTTCTTCTTTTCAACTGCATTTAGGAAAAAATCAAATTTTCATATAAACTCAAACATTTAAACTTTATACTAATTCACTTTTTATACACACTTTTCACATTCTAAAAATAATATTCCTGTCTTTAAAATTTTAACTTCAACAATTTATCAAATCCACTTGAATATTTATTTTCACTTAACAGATTATTTTTAGTGACTTAAAATAGGTTAACTAAATAAATCTATCACCTTATTATTTTAGTTTTAACATAACTTTATAAATCAAAATATTCGACCTTGTAACAACATTTATTAAAATTGATTAATATTCGAAATAAATCGAATAACCAATTTCTTTTCAATAGGTTAAATTAATTAACACTTTTAATTTTAACCTAATCTAAAAATTTATTTCCTTTCAGGTACATTAAATTAGCCAAATTATTCTGCCAAACAAATTTCCTTTTACCAATAAATAAATTAAATTGACAAATAATTTAATTTATACTAAACATTTGGGTTTAAACTAATAATCTGAATTTTTAAACTCATTTTCTTTTTCTTTTTTTTTCTTTTTTTTTAAACGTATATATATCTATATATACCATAAATTTAAATAATAAATAAAATAAAAAGAATTAGCAAACAACTTACCGTAATTTGACTACGGCCATCACCATGCTCGGCCTTGAATCGCACGCGCAAGCACAACTCCAAGTGCCGCCTCACGTTGACCATCACCACGCGAGTCGCGCTCGCCTCTACGCCGCCGCCAGGTCGCCACCTCGCGCCGCGCACTCGCGCGTCCCCAACCTGCGCCGCCTCGCCTCATGTCGATCGCGCACGTCTCCATCAACGACCCCTAATTCCATGAAACCCCAAACTGCCACAAATCATCGCCGTCGCAATTGAACGTCGCCGACCTCCTCAAATCGCGCGCCGCGATCCCAATTCCATCGCCGCTTCGTCCCTCCTTCCACGCGCCTCCATCGCGCGCGCTTCACTGTCGCGCGCTCGAGCTCAGCAACGCCGATCCCCTAGTCGCGCGCGGCCCCTACCACCAACACGCGTCGCCGCATCCCCAGAACACCACTCCATCGCGTCGCCCCCCATTTGAATGTCGCGGCCATTGCTTTATTTTCTTGTTCGGCTGCGTTCGATTTGGGAATGAAGTAGGCTTCGGCCTTGATTTGTTTGCTTTCGCGATTTTTAGGTGGCCATTGTTTTTCATTTTGATTTGTTTGTTTTGAAAACTGAAGATTGCGTTATTTTTAAAACGTGAAGAACATGGGCATCACATTCACCTTCGTGATCTCAGGCGAGATTTTAGGCGTGAGGAAAGGGAGAACGAACGTGCTGTGTTTAACTAAATATTTAAATTTAAAATTTAAATTGAATTTGATTAAATCTCAACGCGTTTATATGTCATGTGCTCACATATAAACTCCGAAAAATACGAAATTTGAAATCTGAGAATAATTCAATATTCCGGACCCAATGGAACTGGTTTCGTCGAATTCCGAGACTGTTTTAAATATCAATTCAAACGATATATTTTCAAAACTGAACAATTTACTTTCAAATTCAATTCTGAAGCTTCTATAATCTTCAATATTATCGATATGAATTTTACAAGCCTTTGAAATATTTTTTAATTGGCTTAAAATTGAAGATTCAAATTTTTATCAAACTTTCAATAGATTAAATTCTATAATTTAATCGCCATATTCAAAGTTATATTGAAAATTCAATCCAAACCATCATTCAAATATTAAAATTAATTAAATATTTTCAAATTAAATTATTCAAAATTCTGGATCGTTACAATCTTCCCTCCTTAAAAGAATTTCGTCCCGAAATTACAAGTTAAGAAGAATGCCTTTATCCCATCTATTATTTTTCACAATTCAAATAGTTTTATCAACTTTCTAAAACAAATCTTTTTACTAGAGATTCATTATTGTTTCAACTAGCTTTCTAACTTCAATTATAGGTTTCAAACAATATTGTTTTACTAACCATTTAAGTTTAAATTCAAATTCAAATTTCAAACTTTCGAATTTTTTTCTCAAAATTTTTCTAACACCCTAAATTTTCGAAAAATTTCGCCAGCGTTTCCTTTGCGCGGCTCGATCGGTACAACTACAAAATGGCACCACGGCCCCTCAGAATCAAAAAGAAAAGAGAAAAGCCAAGTGGCTAGTGAAGAAAGTCATCAAATCTCATACTGAAATTGAAATACGTACCTTTTCGTCGAGCAATTCAAGTTTATCTTTGAAATCAAAATTTCCAATTCCATTTCTTTCAATATACCTGTATAACCTGCTAGTAGTAGCATCCAAATCCAACATTCAAACTATTTTGCCAATTCTATTACAAAATTTTCAATATATGTTTCTTATACGTTTTTACTTCACTATTGAAGTTACATACCTATTTTCATCAAATTTTACATTTCAATTCAATTCACAATTTAAATTTCATTCGAATTCAATTCTCAATTCTAAATATTGAATTCTAACGATTAACTTTCATTTAGTAATTCATATTACTACTTTCAATTAATTTCATTCACTAATTCTTTTCAATATTTCAATTCATCTCATTTTCACTTAGAAATCCAATTCTATTTCATTCACATTCCATTTTTATATTCATTCCATTTGAAATTATTTCACAAATGAATAAATTATCAAGTTAATTTACTTGAATTCAATCTATTTATTTAATTCCATATACTAATGATAATAATTCAATAGTATCACTTCTAACAATCATGCAACCATATACTATAATAATTCATAGAAAATCATTTCTTTTCTATTCAAAATAGTTTTGGGCAAAATTATCTTATTTACCTGATTCAAAAACAAATTTTATATTCACTAACAAATACGCGCTCATATCTATTATTACTCTCAAACTCATTCTAGAGTACTGCTGACTCTATCTCTAATGAGTAACACCCAACAGAACCATGGTTGTCGCTTAACCAACAGCTCTGATACCAACTGTAAAGACCCGTAAATCCGTACTCCTTGAGTAGACACTAATCTCCATTGATTAACTCAAGATGAACGAAAATACGAACCCTTAGGGGTTTTAAGAAAGAAGAAAGAGGTAGAAGAAGAGAGAAAGAAAAACAGAACAGAAAGAAAACAACAGAACAACATCAGAATCTCACAATTCGCAGCGGAACAACATATAATAGATAAATGAATAATCTTTAACAAAGAACTATATCAGTTATTACATCACATTATATTACATTACATCAAATCATCAGAGTGTACAACAACAAACAATTTTAAACAGCAGAAAAGAAATACTATATATTAGTAATACGCCATGCCATCCAGCTTGCCTCCAGTAATTCCTAAATATCCAGAATATCCTGATAAACCTTAACTCTTGACTGCCCGTGTGGAAATTCGTGGGCACCCAGAGTTTAGGAAGGAAAACAATAAACTCCGATTCAGTCATGTGACTGGTGCGAGAACTAAAAACAGTTTATTTTCTTTAAAATCAAAATAGAGGAATATTTTTAAATTCAATTCGCAATGCTTTTGAAAATGTAACTACCATAAGACCTCCCACCACACACACAATGCAAACGCAGACTTGGAGGAGATTTCTTCTTATGTTAGTCAAAGATGCTTACTACGCAAGAATCAAATCAATTTTGATATTATTATTAGTGCATAGTGTAGAAAATTATTTCGAAAGTAAAGATATAAATCTTAGCCAGCATAGGTACCATTATATTATGCCTACTAATAGCTACCATATTAGATGGCAGGTTCTACAACTAAAACCGTACAAGATCGTATTGTTTCTTTGGATTTCCAACGAATGGTCAGGCCAAGGAACTTCCCATTGCCACATGAGAATGCCTCTGGATGGACATCCTCGAGAACCAAACCGGATCTCTACCAACACAAGGCCGGGTTACCCCTAACTGAGTAACAACTGACCGAATATGCCATCCCCCGGTCCTTTGGGACCTTTATCCGAGAGCTCTCTAATCAATTCACACAATCATAATAATAAAGTGTTTCAACATGAGTAAGTATTTGGGCTCCATACCATGATACTACCCTTTTCCAGAAGGAAATGCACATATCCTAAAGGGCGCTACACCTCATAACCTTGCTGCTTCTTTCCTGTTTTGACCATTCCGGGATGTGAGGCTCGACGAAATCACGTCCACAAAAACATACTTTATACAAAAGCCATGCTTTGGGTCAACAAATGATCATAGAAATGATCACCAAAATAGACGATCAACAAATGATCCTATCACAAACAATCAACACAATGATCATTTACAGCAACACTCAGCATGTCACATTACCAAAATTGGGAATATATCGCTGATAATTTCAACTATATAACCTCTGAGCTCGTACGTCTCAGAGAAGGGTGTTAAGCTAAGAGAATAAATTCTCCGCCACCACAGAAATATATTTGAAAGAAATCGGCTTTATATCTCAACTTGTAATGTCAGACACACAATCCATACAAGTCTGTTCCGGGTTCGAACAGAACCGAAGGCACTTACAAAGAAGTCCTTGCAATCCGGATATTCACTAATCACGTTCGGACTTCCCATCACATATGGAGTCTCTATACCGGGGACCAGTCGATGCAAAGACATTCGACAAGAAACCCTTTCGTTTTTGAAAATATCCGGTCTTCAACACCGGTCTTCGAATGCAATTCATAACGACGTATCACATATTCGGAATGGGTTATACGACCCCATGGTCCTTTCCCGGTTAACCCGAATATTGAGCGCTTATTTTAAAAAAAATAAGTGTGGCATTCAATTTCAAGCAAATCACAACAAATACCATTCAAAGGTAAATATTGATAGTCGGTTATTGAACTATCAATAAATATGCACAAATCACCAGATTCCAAATAATTTTCCAAATTATTTATTTTCCAGAAATATCTTTACTAGATATATAGTTTTCACACTTCAAAAATAAATCAACATTTATTTCTAAACAAATTCCCCTTTTCATTTATAAATTCTATAATGAATTTATATTCCCAAAATATACGATTTCAATTCTTCATTCCAATTTACCTTCAAAAAGATAAATTCTCAAAACGTTTCATTTCACATTGGAAAAACATTTCCTTACTTATTTATTCATAAGTAATTCACAAATTTTATTTATTTTCTATACTTGGAAAATATTCTATATACTTTAATCGAGATTAAGTATATATTTCATTCTTTAAGGAAATCATTCTCTTAAACATATTTATTTGGGCCAAAACGAATGTTGGGTAAAACATCGTTACGACAACCCAAAATCACTAGCATAGGGATTCGAAATTAAAATAGATATATAAATCCCAATACTATATAAAACATTTTCTTTCGGAAATCATTTATTATAACAACAGTGTTATAATCCACTATTTCCTTTTATTTCTCGAAAACATCTATTTCAACAATAAATGTTGAAATCTATGGTTTCGAATCTCAACACCTTTTTAAAACATCTTTAGATTGTTTTAATTCTATTTCAAACATCACATCCAAAATAATTTCTTTAACTTATTATTCACTATTCAAGAACGTGAATATACCTTGTTAATAAATTTCATCATTTCTATTCATTTTATTTTAAAGGATTATTCACTGTTTAAAACGTGAATATAACTCCATTAATAAATTACACAATTCACTTATCAAAATAAGTCGTTGCGGATTTATGAAACAATGTTTATAAATTCTATTTCTATTTCTTTAATAACAACTTCCTTTTATAAATTTCCTTTATTAACTTATCTCAATTCATATCACAATGATATATTAAAAATTCATATTATAAGTCAAATACTTATAATTTATTTGTTTATAAAAACATTCTTTTAAACTTCCCAAATTTATAAATCTTATAACTCATAAGATTCATTTAAAAATCTATTTCTTTACAAATTTTATAAACCTACTTCTTATAAAATTCCATTTATAACTTCAACGTTATAATTCTATAATTCCATTTCTATTTATGAAATTCATTTACAATTTATTCTAACACTTATAAGAGTTCGTTTTATAATTCCCATATTTTTAATTTACAAATATCCGTTTGTAAATCCTTTAATATAAATCAATTTATATTACTATTTTAAAAAAAACGTCTTTAAACTCTTTTATAATTTCATCATTTGATTTATAAAATAATCCAATTGTATAAATCCTATTTTTAATCTTTTATAATAAATTCAGAAATCCCAAATTTAAGCTATTTTATAAAATCATCAATCTCATATTTTTCAAAATCAACTTTTAACTATATTTCTCAAAAATATAATTTTTATAACATTAAAATTATAACGTTTATTTATTTAGAATGAATCAATTCCAAAAATATTTTATAAACGTATATTTCCAAAAATCACTTTAGAAATTCCTTAAAAATCAAAATCATTATTTTAAACTTCCAAAAATTGGATCCGACGATGCTACACATCAAATAGTCAATCACGACATTCAAACATCATATATTATCCATGATAAACAATCAAATATCATAATATATGAAATCAAATAAATATTTGTGAGGAATCCAGTTGGATCCCTCCAACCTGTTTCCCTGCATCCACAGACATTAGCACAATACCAATTCCGTTTCAAGACGGAATATCGCGGTATATGGGATTTAATAAATATTATCCGCTTACTAACGGCGCATAGGGTCTCATCCGCTAAAGAAAATGCGGGAAATCAAATCAACTGCAATATATACATATGCCAATATATATATATATATATATATATATATTGCTATATATATAATATAATACCAATTCCACTTCAAGGTGGAATATCGCGGTATATGTGTGTAATAAATAACCTCCGCTTACTAACGGCGTACAGGGTCTATTCACATCCAATATATAACAATCATCATTCAATCAACACAGTCAATCAATTTTAAATCTAACTATTTAAAATTTAAATAAACAACAAAAATTCCTTTCGAGTGAGAAGTTCTCACCTTTGCTTTTTAATTTGCCATCCATTTCCCTTCTTGACTCGATTTTCTTGATTTATACCTTGTATAAATATTTACACAATTTATTAATATTCGAAATAATCGAATAATAAATTTTTCATTTTATAATTTTAATTCATCGGTTTTGTTCTAAACCAATTCCTTTAATAATTTTATTCAACTAATTATTTCATCTCAAGTTCATGATTTTTTTTATTTTAAGCTAAAAATTAAAAATTCAAACTGATTTTTCTTTAAATTAAATTTGATTAACTAAAGGTTACCATTTTAAAACTAAATTCCTTTTCTATAATAATTTATTTAACTAAAATTTGACTTTTAAAACTAAATTTAATATATTAACCTTTGGTAATTAAATTATCCTATGATTTCATTTTAAATCAATTCTTTTAAATAATTTATTAAAAAAAATTAAATTTTAATCTTAATTCCTTTTAAATAATTCACTTCATCAAATAAATTAAATTCCTATTAGGTAAATTAAATTAGCCAATGATTTTATTAATATTCGAAAAATTCAAATCACCCATTATCGTTTAATAGATTTAATTAACTAATTATTTTATTTTAAATAAATCTTCCTTAACAATTACTAAAAAAAAAAATAAGTTAATTAAATGAATTAAACACCCTAACTTAATTATTTTATCAACCTAGTAAAGCAAATCATATTATTTATTTTTTTTCTTCTTTTCAACTGCATATAGGAAAAAATCAAATTTTCATATAAACTCAAACATTTAAACTTTATACTAATTCTCTTTTTATACACACTTTTCACATTCTAAAAATAATATTCCTGTCTTTAAAATTTTAACTTCAACAATTTATCAAATCCACTTGAATATTTATTTTCACTTAACAGATTATTTTTAGTGACTTAAAATAGGTTAACTAAATAAATCTATCACCTTATTATTTTAGTTTTAACATAACTTTATAAATCAAAATATTCGACCTTGTAACAACATTTATTAAAATTGATTAATATTCGAAATAAATCGAATAACCAATTTCTTTTCAATAGGTTAAATTAATTAACACTTTTAATTTTAACCTAATCTAAAAATTTATTTCCTTTCAGGTACATTAAATTAGCCAAATTATTCTGCCAAACAAATTTCCTTTTACCAATAAATAAATTAAATTGACAAATAATTTAATTTATACTAAACATTTGGGTTTAAACTAATAATCTGAATTTTTAAACTCATTTCCTTTTTCTTTTCTTTTCTTTTTTTTTTTAAACGTATATATATCTATATATACCATAAATTTAAATAATAAATAAAATAAAAAGAATTAGCAAACAACTTACCGTAATTTGACTACGACCATCACCATGCTCGGCCTTGAATCGCACGCGCAAGCACAACTCCAAGTGCCGCCTCACGTTGACCATCACCACGCGAGTCGCGCTCGCCTCTACGCCGCCGCCAGGTCGCCACCTCGCGCCGCGCACTCGCGCGTCCCCAACCTACGCCTTCTCGCCTCGTGTCGATCGCGCACGTCTCCATCAACGACCCCTAATTCCATGAAACCCCAAACTGCCACAAATCATCGCCGTCGCAATTGAACGTCGCCGACCTCCTCAAATCGCGCGCCGCGATCCCAATTCCATCGCCGCTTCGTCCCTCCTTCCACGCGCCTCCATCGCGCGCGCTTCACTGTCGTGCGCTCGAGCTCAGCAACGCCGACCCCCTAGTCGCGCGCGGCCCCTACCACCAACACGCGTCGCCGCATCCCCAGAACACCACTCCATCGCGTCGCCCCCCATTTGAATGTCGCGGCCATTGCTTTATTTTCTTGTTCGGCTGCGTTCGATTTGGGAATGAAGTAGGCTTCGGCCTTGATTTGTTTGCTTTCGCGATTTTTAGGTGGCCATTGTTTTTCATTTTGATTTGTTTGTTTGGAAAACTGAAGATTGCGTTATTTTTAAAACGTGAAGAACATGGGCATCACGTTCACCTTCGTGATCTCAGGCGAGATTTTAGGCGTGAGGAAAGGGAGAACGAACGTGCTGTGTTTAACTAAATATTTAAATTTAAAATTTAAATTGAATTTGATTAAATCTCAACGCGTTTATATGTCGTGTGCTCACATATAAATTCCGAAAAATACGAAATTTGAAATCCGAGAATAATTCAATATTCAGGACCCAATGGAACTGGTTTCGTCGAATTCCGAGACTATGCCTCGGACGGCTATTTTTAAATATTAATTCAAACGATATATTTTCAAAACTGAACAATTTACTTTCAAATTCAATTCTGAAGCTTCTATAATCTTCAATATTATCAATATGAATTTTACAAGCCTTTGAAATATTTTTTAATTGGCTTAAAATTGAAGATTCAAATTTTTATCCAACTTTCAATAGATTAAATTCTATAATTTAATCGCCATATTCAAAGTTATATTGAAAATTCAATCCAAACCATCATTCAAATATTAAAATTAATTAAATATTTTCAAATTCAATTATTCAAAATTCTGGATCGTTACAATTTATTAGTAAGTATATGTCAAATTTCTATTTATCAATTTTCAGTTTAGTTTATTTGTATATCTTAATTGATAAACATTTTTTCAATCTTTTTTAAATGCACAAATTTATCATTGTAGATTATTATAACATTTTATAGCATATGTTTTTATAATAATAGAAAGGTTAAATATCATCATTTCATTTTTCTGGCCCAATTAGTCTTTTGTGTTTCACCAAACCCTAAGCAAAACATAGAAGTCTTTCAACTTCATGAGTGGATGTTAGGACTCGTATGCCTTAGGGTTCTGACCTTGAGGAAAGCTCGACAATTCATAGCCCCGCATAGATGGATAACTCTTTATTGATTATATCACATACAACTCCTAACATTTGATACCTTGACATGGTCCTGCATTTACCTTGAGGAAAGCTCAACAAATAAAGTGAGACTATTCGCTCGGACCTATCATTTCGCGATGACCTAAGTATAACAATGCACATACCTTTAGGTAAGCTCAACAAATACGTGCAGTTAACTTACCTCATCCATTCAATATATTAACAGTACTACACATAACATCCCAAACTTGAGGAAAGCTTAACAACTAAGGAGTATGCAAAAAATCTATCAAAATATAAATGATAGAGGACAACTTTATATTAAAGATTCATAATTTTCAATGACTGATATCGACTTACGGAATAATGTATTTCTTATGAAATACTCTCATGATTCGAATGTCGGACACATCAGAAATCACAGTATACATACATTTACATATTTATTAATTCCTTAAGTCTATTTAGGGTTTCTTTATTGTTCCACCTTTAGTTTATACATTCATATCATATAATTTTTATTTTATATATAAGTTCTATATTTCATATCACTTATATAATAATCTTATGTATACTATTTATTAATTAAGTCTTATTTAATTAATTTTAATTAGGTAACTCGTTCATTAATTTTAAATTAGTATTTCGATACAACTTTTATATTGGACATATCTACTATAACCTTTATAGCATACACTATAACCTTTATTGTATAATATATATAAGATAGTATAAAATGCATATATGTGCATCTAATAGCTAATGATATTTATCTTTTAGTTAATAAAAGATTAAATGGATGGATGTTTGCTATAAGTGCAAAAACTTTGGTGGTCAAAACACCTTTATTTCGAAAAGTTTGGTTGGTGGTGTTAGTTGCAAATTTTCAGTGAAATTTCGTTGATAGGTGGTTGTGAAGGGAATAGGGTGGAGGTTGCGAACTGTTGATAAGATTTCGTTGACGGGGTATTTTCGGAATTTCAAAAAGACACGGTTGAAATCCTATTCGTTGAATTCTTATTATTAATAGTTGAGATGTGTGTTAATTTAATTAATTAACCTTTAATTAAGTTATTTAATTAAATTTTTTTAATTAAATATATTAATTTCGAAAATTTATCTTATATACATACATGTATGCTTTTGTTGTCTTAAACACTTTGAAATAACATAACGTATATCAACATATATAATACATACATATAAATATTAATTAATTAACTTGTTCAATTAAATAATTTTATTACTCTTATTGATAAATTTTGAATTTTGAATTAATGTCTAAATATTTTTAAACATTTTGAACTTTTCATTACATTTTCAAACATTTTGAAAAATTATGTTATATTATAACCTTTAGAATAAACATGTTTTTATTTTAAATTTAACTTTTAAATTTAAAATCCTATCTTAATTTTCAAAACTATTTTGAAAATTAGCCCTAATGCCAATTCGAAAATATAACAAATAAACCAAATATAAATAAATAAATATTAAATATATATGATTAAAATAAGAAAATAACACAAAAAAATGAAAACTAGTCTAAAAAATTTGAAAATAAATAGAATAAAATTTGGGAAAATTTTGTGGACTTGGAAAATATTTAAAAATAAAGATAAGAACATAAAATGAAAATGCATTCACAAAAATAAATAAATAAAATTTAATTAAATAAAATTTAAATGGAGAAAATAACAGAAAAACAGAAAGAAGCCTTTAAAAATAGGAAATAAATGCAATAAATTTTGAAAAAAAAATTCTATTATCGCTTTAAAAATATTCACAAATGAAATCTCATAAATAAAACTAATTTAAAATAATTTCAAAAATGAAATAAAGTCAAATTTAAATTATATTCAAAAAACTAGGGTTGTTACACTCTCCCCCACTCAAATCTTTTCGTCCTCGAAAAGAACGGGCAAGGAAAATAAAAAGAAACAAGATAGAAAAACAAAATAGTACCTGAAACGTATAATTTCGGATTCGAAGCACGAATGCTCTCCTCCGTTTCCCAGGTACAATCTCGATCGTCGGTACTCCACTGTACTTTGACCAGATTAACAGATTTCCTTCTGAGCTGCTTCGTACCTCTGTCGACAATACAAAGTGGCTTCCTCTCAACAGTCAGATTAGGCTCAATATCCAAACTATCAAGAACAGAAGGCTGAATAATAAGAGATGGATCATGAAGATGACGGCGAAGATGCGAGACATGGAATACATTATGCACTCCAGAAAGCTTCTCGGGCAAATCCAGACGATAAGCCAAAGAATCAACTCTTTCCACAATACGGAAAGGACCAATGAACCTAGGAGAAAGCGAGTGACATTCCTCAAGGGAGAAACCTTAAGGAACACCTGATCACCAACAGAAAATTTCAAATTCCGCCTATGCCTATCATCATATTTCTTCTGCCTATCCTGAGCGGCTCTCAACCTCTTCTTAATCTCCTCAACTCCCTCAGAAGCTTCCAAAATCACATCAAGACTAAGAACCAGATGATTACCGGATTCAATCCAACAAGATGGGGATCTACAAGGTCGTCCGTATAGAGCAGCAAACAGACACATTTTGAGACTGGCCTGAATGCAAATATGGAATGAGATAGTAACCATGAAATGGATCCTTTGTTGATTATCAAAGTTTATCAAAGTGGTATTTTTATTTCTTTTCAATAAAAAATCAAATCAACTAAGTAAAAATAGTGCTAGGATTTCAATTGCTTGCTCTCTCGTTATTTGCAAAAAAAATTACACACCTAGCTCAGGTAAACTGAGGCCAGATATACCACCCATGCACTGCCTTTCGGGCTTATGTGAGGGGAGTACAGAGCATGGCGAGTGTACACACTTTCGTGCATACACTATCGACCGTAGGTGGTTTTTATTAAGTCTTTTTTTTAACATGTGTTCCATACATGCATAACCGTGAGGACTTTTAAATGAGTATGAAAGCACATAATCAAAGATTCCAAGTAATTCACCCATGCATAACCGTGAGGACTTTTAAATGAGAGTGAATACTTGGATGTTATTATTTTTTTTATATTTTTTTTAAGAAAGAGAGAGAGAGTTTTGCAAAATCATCTTAGCACCATTTAACTAAGAAGACAAAAAAAAATGTTATATCCTTTACTTTAAATCAACCACTTTTTAAAACAAAGATTTTCAATTAGGATATACTTCATAATTAACACGTATGAATCTTCCTATATACTAGTTAAACCATTATTATTTGTAATCAAATTTCATTTTTATTTTTGTTTAGACAAATAAATTTCCAAAAATTTCAACTTGATAAACCAAAGCCATATATTATCTTATAGTGTTTCTTTTAAAAATAAATCAAAAGAAAATTTGTTTTTGGGATTTTTTTTTTAATTTTTTTTGTTTTTGTGATTTTAAAGCAAAAATAAACCATGGAAAAAAAATGAAGATGAGTCTCCCCCCACACTTGATTTTGACTGTGTCCCCACAGTCAACCCAAGTGAAAGGGATGTTTATTATTATTTATATGAAAACGAACGGTATTTACACGAGATCAGAAAGTATATTGTCAAAAAGTAAATGAAACGGTCTTGCAAAAACCGATTCATTTGTCTCGTCGAGTGTACGAGACACAGCTTAAGCTCGAAAAACCAAACCATAAAAGATTTTGAAGTTGAATGTTGATTTGGAAATACGAATGTCGTTTTATTGAAAATTGAACGAGTTGTTTTGTTTTCGATGATTTTTGGGGCAGATAAAACAAGTGATTGAAGTTCAAGTTTATTTTCACCAAATTGAAATTCAATATCATTGAAAAATTCTTCAAAATTATTGATTTCAAAATCAAAATGGTGATGTAAATCTTCCCCTTCATAATTTAACAACTCATTTTCGAAAAGTCCAAAAAGTTTATGATCTTTAAATTCGACTTCCTTTGTTGGATTATCAACAACTTCATCGCGTAAATCGAGTTTAAAGTTCAAAGTTGTCATATTCAAATTTTCAGAAAAAGGAAGATCGAAGTTTAAATCAAGTTTCACACCCTCAAAAGAATTGAAATCCAACTCAATTACCGTGTTTTCAATAATTTCATTAAGATTTTCATTTTCAATTTCAAAAGTTGTTATTTGAAAATCGTCGATTTGGGTAAAAGGTGGATTATCACTTGACTCATCCCACATTGAGATTTGATTTTATTGTTCACGTTGTTTCATATAAGTTTCAAACAAAAAATCTGTGTGATCATCGTAAATTTCATTCATTTGTTCAACAAAATTCAATTTGTAGTTATTAAATTGAGAATTTTCGATTTGGATTTGTTGAGAACAAAATTTTTCACTCGTAACATGGTTAAGATTAATCCCATTGCAAAATTCGTTTGAAAAGTTGTTCCCATTTTCATGTTGAGTTTGAAATTCATTTTGGAGTTCGAAATTAAATTGGCATGGGTTATAATCGTAATCGTTTGAATTTTGAATTGAATTCAAATTTTGAAATCCTTGACTCGAGTTATTACACAAATAAGAATTACGTAAATCATTTATCTCTTGATTTTGTCGTGTAGAAAGTTCGAGTAAAGATGAAATCATTTCAATGCTATTTTCAAGAGTCGAAGGTTGGTCATCGTTTTGAAAATTTTGTTGTTCGAGATTTGAATTATTTACATAATAGTTGTTAAAATATCCATACGAATTTGGACTGAAATCATATGGATTATATTGATTTTCACAACTGTTGTAAAATTCATGTATGTGGGGAAACTCGGACATTTTCAAGAATGTTTTTGTGTTTTTTTTTGTAAAAAAAATATTTACAAATGGAATTTATTTTTCAAAAGGGAAATTGATTTTTGTTTTGTTTTTTGGTTTTAAAATTTTTTCTTTGTTTTTGAAAAGTTTTTTTTTGGATTTTGGTTTTTCAACTTTTTTTTTGAAATTTCAGAGAAAAAGATTTGAAAATTTCAAAGGAAAAGGAATATTTACAATTTTTTTAGTTTTGGATTTTGAGTTTTTTGTTTTTGTTTTTTAAATATGCATGAATTAATGCAACTAAATGAATGCAAGGGTTAATTACAAATGATTTTATCCTAAGTTGACACCAAATTGTATATTCACACTTTGTCTTAGATAAACAAGATAGTTCTCAGCCAGGTAACAGGCAGGATTTATCGGTGCACCACGAATCACCGTAGCAATGCAGCCGAAGGTTTAAGTACCTTCAAAGGAACAACCACTATAATATTTACGAACCACCGTAATATTTATAAATGGTTATTACTCTGCCGTAGCCTAGACACCAAGAAAATAAATTGTTCAAAGAAGACAAAATTTCAATATACAATTAAGTGCTATCGATGTTTAACCGTTATTATTAATTAAAATTCTAGAATGAAATGCAAAGCAGAAAATAAACGTGTATTAACAATGCAACTACGATGTTTTTTTTTTGATTTTTTTGAATGCAAGCAAAAATAACAATGCAAGACACACAAAAACAATAGATATATACAATGCAAGGCAAATAAAAAGAAAATTATAAATAAGCAAGCAGGTATTTTTGGCAAGCTGAGCAAAGCAATTAATTTATTTTTTGGCAAGTTAAGCAAGGCTAGCAATTTATTTGAGCAAACACTTCTACTCCTTCTGCAATTCTGCTTTGGCCACCTGAAAAATAGAAACAAGATATATATACAATATTTTATAAATATAGATTGATGGAACTTAAACAATAAAACAAAACAATTTATTTTTATTTTTTTATATAAAAAGGGATGAAACCAAAATAAAAACAAAACAAAAGCTTTTTTTTTAAAAAAAAGAAAAAAAACTTAAACAAGGCCAGCCCAAAAAAACAACACTAACCAAAAGCTTTTCTCATTCCCCAAAGTTATCAAACCCGATATAAAAAAAATTAATTACCGAAGAAAAATCAGTTCCTACACCAACAATTTCTTGTTCGTTCTGCAATCGCACGTCGAGACTCAGAAATTCACATAAGATTAATTCAATTCGCGAAAGCTTGTTCGATGCACAGAAGAGAAATCGAGTACCCAAACTCTGGCGTTCGTAAGTCGAGGCTGGGTGATTTCGATTCGATTTGTATCGTGGTTGGTTGGAGTAGTGACTGATGATGTCGATGTTGGTGATGTCGATTCAAGCGAAGTGGCGGTTGAATTTGGGCGCGACCGACGGGGGCGCTTCTCGTTAAAGGCTGTTTTACTCAGAGGGGTTTTGGAGGAGCTGCTGTAGTTGTTATTGATTCGGGTTTTGGATTTCACGAAGGGGTGTGGTTTGAAGCGATGGAGGACCGGCGGCAATTAGAGAATGCTGGCGATCGATTTGGTAGGCTGTTGGCTGATGTGACTCGAAGAAGTGAAGCTTCAATTCGATTGCGGTGAAGTTGCAGTCGAGTTTGATGATTGGTTAGAGGATGGATTGCGAGTTGTTTCTGGTGATCAGGATGGGTATTGTGTAGTCAAAGTGTAGGTAAGTGGATTTTGTGACTGTGTTAGTGACTGGTGGCAGGCAAGTTCAGTTTTGGTGGATGAGTGTGATGTCGAGGCAGTTGTGAATTGGTGTGATGTTGTATATGTTATAGCATGCTATGACGGCTATCAGGTAAGGTAGGGAAGTAGATGGTGGTTTTGACTATACTGGCTGCTGTTGTAGGTTGATGGTCTGCTGGTTTGATGAGTGGGTGGTTGGAGTGCAGAATGTATGGGAAGAAGTAGTAGTTGCTGTGATGTCGTGATGTCTGTATGTTTGGGTGGTAATATGCAGAGGTCAGTGGTATTTTGAAGTGAAGCAGAGGGAGGTAGTGTTTGGTGATTGCAGTTGTTGCAGAATGAACTAGTCAGGGAAGTGTTGAATTGAGCAAGTGGAGAGTTTAATGGTCTATGGAGTTTGTGAAGTGGTGAAGCAGAGTTCAATTGAAGCTGCGGAGGTGAAATGGTTGTGGCAATGGATGGTGGATAAGGACAGCTGCAGTAGGTATGGTATAAAACAGAGGCAATGTGAAGGCTTTTGATGATAGTGGAGCACTGATATGGTGTTCTGTAGACAAGGAAGGGGTAGTGGATGGTAAATGTGAAGTTTACAGTAGTAGTTGTTGCTTGATGGTGGTGCTGTGTGGTTCTCGGAGGAAGATTGGTGGTCAAGCTCGATTGTAGAGGTTGGATTTGGTGATTTTTGCTGCAGTCGATGTCAGTTGTCAGTGCTGGTGGAATCTGGTTGGGATGGAGTTGCAGAAGTGGGTTGATGAAGTTTGTTTGAGTGGTGTTTTAATGGAAGGTGATAAGGAAGGGGTATAGATGATTTAAAGGTGTAGATTTTTTTTCTTTTTTTTTTCCTCTTTTTTTGTGAGGCAGAACTGTTGAAATTGAAGATGTGTGATGTGGTTTTTTGGTTGAGAGGAAGTTGTGGTTAATGCGAACTTGGTTGCTGTGTTTGTTGATTGAACAGACAGGAAGGAAGAGAGAAGTGATATGCGGAGCAGTTTGAAAGTTAGAAGTATAGCAGTTTGAAAGTTGCTTCAATGAAGGGCTGGTTTGGTATGAATGGTGAAAGGCAGTGATAGTCAGGTTGGTTTGATGGTAGAAGTTTTGGTGATGTGTGGTGGATGTACAGCAATAGTGCAGTGGCCAGAAGTGATGGTTGAGGGATGAAAAGGCAGTGAGGATGGTTAGAGGATGAAGTAGTGTTTGTTGGTGGTTGAGGAAGTGGCTGTTGTGTTGTTTGATAGAGAATGCAGATGTAAACAGTAATAGAAAGGAAATGCAAATGCTTTTTTTTTCTTAATATAGAGAATGGAAGTTGCAGTTATCTGAAAACAAAGATGAAAAATGAAATGCAAGAGAACTAAATGAGTATAATACCAGAAACACAAAATGCACCTAAACACAGAGAATGATAATGAGCAGATAATCAAATGAACAGTGAAATGCAATGCAAACTGAATGATGAATCAATGCACAAAACAAGTGAAAACAGAGAACAACTTGAAAACAGTGAACCACCAAAATGACTACACACAAATGCAAAGTACTAACTGTGCTAATTTTTTTTTAATAGAAATGAGCAAATGAAACTAGAACAACAAATGCACACAAAAATCAAACAACCAATATCTTTTTTTTCTTTTTTCAAAAATAAAAAATAAAAAATCGAACACACTAAATAAAAACACACAAAAATCAAATGAAAATAATTTGAAGAATAGAAAATCAAAAATCAAAGCAATCCCCGGCAACGGCGCCAAAAACTTGTTCGTCGACGGAAATTCTATCGGTTTAGAAAACCGTCGAACGAATTTAGAATTAAAAATAACCGCAAGCGCACGGTATACGAATGTAGCACGTGGCGAATACGGGTCAATCCACAGGGAATTGATGATTTTAAAATTCTATGCAATCAAATTAAACCAATGTTGAAGAGAATGTTAAAGTAGAAAAGAAGAAAAACAAGCAAAAGAAAATTGATAAAAAATACTGAGTGTTAAGACAATTTAGAGGCAATTTCCACTCTCTAGATCACATAAATCAACAAAATGAAGTTATGATCTCTCTTTTCTTGTCATTAGTGAATTAGTTGATGTGCTTATCATAAGTATGGTATATTTGTGCTATTAATTAGCTCAATATAAACCATCAAACCATAACACAACCACTAATACACATTTAACTCTCTTGAAATATGACAACAAAGTTGAAATAGAATTCTATTTTAAGCATAGCCTATTAACTATTGTTTAGAAATATAGGCTATCAAATTTCAATTTCAACATTCACTTCTTTGCCATAATCATATTTAGATGAAGAGGCAATTTGTGTTACGTTTGTTTAAGTATAGCCTATTTGTTATGAACAACATAGACTATCAAATTCAAAGCTAAACAACATCATTAAACCACTTCAAGTGTTTCCATTAAAGCACAAAAAGAGAGTATAAACATCAAAATGTTGCATCTACATACTAGAGAGCTTCATTACCCCTAAATTGTAGGGATTAAGCTCTCATATTTGTTATCAAATCAACAAATGTAGAAAGCAACATGAAAGCAAAAAGAAAGAAAAATGAAAGCTAAATGAAAGGAAAAATTATTCTACTTGCATAAAAGAGAAGAGATCTACACTACAACATGAAAGTAAATGAACATGAAAAGGAAAGAGATGTATTAAATTGCATAAAGTAAAAAGATTACATAAAATAGAAATGGCTAAGTAGCCATGAAAAGAGAAAGAGGAGCTTTCATTTTATTTTTGATCTAAACTAAACTAAAGAGAAGGAGGCCTAAGAGAGACCAAAGAAGAGATAGCCTACATGAAACATAAGGGGTATTTATACAAGTTAGAAACCCTAATGCATATTTTTGGGGAGTACCCAAAATGCCCTTGGAGGAAGTGTGGTGGCCAAGTTATCATTAGCTTTAATAGTCCCCCACTTAAATGTACATGAAGCTTTAAATGTCTTTTAGCATGTGCATTAGCCTTTAATTTGTACATTAAGGTAGTGGGTATGTGGGGTCCTCCATGTTCTTCACTTTGAATTATTTCCATCTTCATTCCTTTGTATTCATTTTGTGCATGCATATTCCTTCATGAACCCACTTGTAATTGAGTTTAATTTCCTACAAAATAATATAAAAATTTCCAATTAAATTTTCTAAAATTAATATATGCACAAAAATGACCATTTTGCCCCTGGATGAAGATGAATATGTGACAATTTCAAATAATATGAATTTTGGTTTAAACAAGTTAAAATACTCAATATGATCATTTATTTAATTTAAAAAGAATAAATATGGTGGTAAAAATATGCACATTTACATGCACATCAGATAGATAAAAAGATAAAGAATAGACTGAAAAACTGAAGATAAGATTATACTTGATAGCTATTATTGTAGGTAAATTCGGCAAGATGGAGATAATCTTCCCAAGATCCTCTATAATCAAGCACAAAAGCACGAAGAAGATCCTCAAGAATCTGATTCACTCTTTCCGTTTGACCTCAGTCTGTGGATGGTAAGCAGTGCTCAGATTCAGACAAGTACCCAGAGATTCCTGAAAAGCTTTCCAAAACTAACTGGTAAAGATAGGGTCATGATCATAAACAATGCTGAAAGGAACACCATGGAGACGAACAACCTCTCTTATGTAGATCCCAGATAAGCTAGAAGCAGAATGAGTAGACTTGACCGGAATGAAATGAGCGGACTTGGTCAGTCTATCAACAATAACCTAGATACTCTCATTACCCCTATATGTCCTTGGTAAACAATCGATGAAATCCATTGAAACATGTCCCCACTTCCAATTAGGAATATCGAGGGGCAGCAGCAAACCAGGGGTCTTTTGGTGATCGGCTTTGACTTGCTGACAAATCGCACACCGACTAACAAAGATAAAGATATCCCTCTTCATCCCCTTCCACCAATAAAGCTTCTTCTTATCTTGATACATCTTCGACACACTAGGATGAATAGAAAGCCTGGATCGGTGATTCTCCTGAAGCAACTCCTGCCTCAAACCATCAACATTCGGGACACAAATCTTTCCATTAATCCTCAAAATCCCTCTATCATCAATCTGAGCTCCACTACTACCACTACTACCACCAACTCTGCTACGAACACTCTCCTTCATCAATCTAAGCATCCCATCCTCATCCTACTTAGCCATAATACGATCTAGAAGAGGAGAAGAAGAAACAACAAGCTGACACAACAAAGCCTTCTTCCGACTCAAAGCATCGGCCACTACATTAGCTTTACCTGGAGTATAGCTAATATTGAGGTCGTAAGAAGCCAGAAACTCAAGCCAACGAACTTGCCTCTGATTCAAATCCTTCTGGGAGAAGATATATCTCAGAGACTGATGATCGATGAAAAGCTCACAACTTGATTCCAAGAAGATGATGCCTCCAAAGCTTCAAAGCAAAGACAACAGCAAGCAACTCTAAATCGTGAGCAACATAATTTGCCTCGTGGGATTTCAACTGACGGCTGGCATAGGCAATGACCCTACCATCCTGCATGAGAACAGCATCCAAACCCTCACGACTAGCATCAATATATACCGTAAATCCCTCACTTTCGTTTGGAACAGTAAGAACTGGTGCGGAAGTTAGCTTGCTCTTCAACTCATTGAATGCAGCCTTACACTGATCACTCCAGCCAAACTTGGCATTCTTACGATTCGAAGCTGTGAGAGTGCAGCAATCCGAGAAAAATCCTCAATGAATCTCCGGTAGTAACCGGCAAGGCCTAGAAAACTACGAATATCAGATGGAGTCTTTGGAGTTTCCCAATCCTGAAACAGAAAAGGGAGAAATAAGGACAACAGAGAAGATAGAATTATTAAATGATGAAGAAAAAGAGAAAGAAAGAAAGACTTACATTGATCGCAGCGACCTTGACTGGATCAACTGAAACTCCATTACTAGAAACAATATGCCCGAGATATTGGACTTCATCCTTGCAGAAATGGCATTTAGAAAATTTAGCCTTCAACTGATGATTTCTGAGAGTCTCTAGAACATATTTCAATTGCGACTTATGCTCATCCTTAGTCTTAGAGAAGACAAGGATATCATCAACAAAGACTAGCATAAATTTATTAAGCACATCACGAAAAACACGATTCATCAAATCAACAAAGAAAGCAGGAGCATTAGTCAACCGAAAGGCATGACTAACCATTCATAAAAAGCATTCTCAATGCAGAAAGCAGTCTTGGGAATGCTATCCTCGGCAACCCTAAAATGATGAAAACCAGTGGCAAGATCTAGCTGAGAGAAAACTGTGGCACTATAAAGCTGATCAAACATGTCATTGATACGAGGCATTAGATATCTGTTTTTCATAGTGAGCTTATTCATCTCCCTATAATCAACACACATCCGAAGAGAACCATAAGACTTGGTGACAAAAACCACCGTGGCTCCCCATTCAGAAAAACTAGGCCAGTCAGACCTTTGGAAGACAAGTCCTCAATTTGCTTTCCCAACTCAACCTTCTCACGGGGTGCCATTCATTTAGGAGGAAGAACAACATGTCGAGCACCAGGAATAAGATCAATCCAAAAATCAATTTCCCGCTTCGGAGGCAAAGAAGTGACTTCACCAAATACATCGGGATATAATCTAACCACAGGGGTCGAATCAAGATCACTGGGAGAAGAATCCAGAGAATAAATAAAGTTGCCAGCAAAAGCCTGAGGCAAGCAGCACTAAATAATCAAGGAATTCCCTTGATCATCAACAAGATGGACAGTCCGGGCTTTACAAGAGATATGTGCGTCATGATGCACCAACCAATCCCGACCAAGCAATAAATCAAAAGCATCGAAGCCCAAAACATAAAATTCACCACTAAAGCGATGATCAGAATGGAGAAGTTTCCCTTCTCGACAAACCCGATTAAGGTTAGTAGGACCCCCAATAGGATTTGAAACACATAATGGAACAGAAGCATACTCTGGAGATAAGAGATGCTCAAACTTATCACACAAAGCAACAGAAATAAAACCGTGTGAAGCACCAGCTTCAAACAAAACATGAACAGGATGATGGAATAAAGTAAATGAACCCTGGAGAGTACCTTGGTCATTACTAGGAGCAGGAGCAGGTGGAGGAACTGGAGATGATGCAGAAGTGACAGCAAATATACCAGAAGGAGTACCCCTCTGCTGGGTAGGGCAGTCCTTCTTAAAATGACCAGGCTAGAGACAGATATGGCAGAGATCACGCCTAGCCAACTGAGCAGGTGGAGGAATAGCAGCACCAGATAGAGTAGGACAACTATTGGCATAGTGCCCCTTCTGATCACACCTAAAGCAAGTGATGGAGGAGAGATCAACTGGTTGCCTCTGAGCAGGAGCTGATGATGAAGATCCCGAACCAGAACGCTTCTGCCAATTCTTCGTCTACTTCTGGAAATTAGGCTTACGCTTCTTGGAATTAACAGAGGAAGACTGAGCATCAGAAACAGCAGGATCTTTAGATGTGGGATTCTCATAGCGAATAGCCATATCCATAAGCTGGGTGAAAAAGCCATGAACATGAGAAATAAGGCGACTATAATTCTCTGAACGAGCACCAGGAATAAATTTCTCGTTCTTCTTGAGAGGAGTATCAATCAAGCTAGGACTGAACTTGGAAAGTTCGTTGAACTTCCTCTCATACTCAGCAAAAGACATGCTACCCTACTTAAGATCCATAAATTCTCGATAAAGCTAAGATTTCCCAGCTTCTGGCATCTATTTTGCCACAAAAGCCTCCCTGGAAAGAAAGATACAGAAAACAAGCTTAAGATAGATTCAAAATAAAAGGAAAAATAGGAACACAAATTCAAGATAACACAAAAGATACCTAAACTGCTCCCAAGTGATATCAGTTTCGACGGTGTTAGCCGTAACGGACTCCCACCTATCTAAAGCAGAATCACGCAACTGCCAAGCTACTAACTGATGCTTCTGGGCATCAGTAATATCAAGACCAGTAAACATCCTCTCAAGACTCCGCAACCACCGTTGAGCCTCAATGATGCTCTCTGAACCGATGAATGGGGTTCCACCAAGTTGAGAGAATTCCTTACAGAGAACAGTGAACCTTATTGGAGCAACAGGTTGAGGAGCTGGGGCAATACCACGACCCCTACCTCTGGTATTTCCTCGATTCATCCTGAAAATATCAAGAATGAATTTAGGGCAAGATAAAGAAAAGCCAAAGATAAATTAAGGTAAGACAAGATAATTCACTTGGATAAAGATCCTAAAGAAAGGAAAAATCTAACAAGGTAGATACGAAAGAAAGGAAGTTAGAAAACATTTGAAAATCCTTTAAAATAAGAAAAATTTTATATATCAAAATAATCTTGAAAATCCTTTGAAAACATTTTTGAAAAATCATTTTATAATTTGAAAATACATCTCTCATAAAGATATGATTTTGAGATTGATTTCACTCATTCTAGGGTAGAAATACCCTATCTCTAATGAGTTTTTGCACCTCAAAGGCAATGGGTTGCCAAAAACCAAAGCTCTGATACTAACTGTCACGACCCGCCTATTTCATACCATTCAAATCGACAATAATCCACACATGTTGGACTTGAATGATGCGAAATAATAGATTGTAAATAAATTTGGAGCAAATGAAATAAAATAAACAGAATCACAGACACAGAACAATCAGAATAACTCGCAGTAGAATAAAAAAAATAACATAGTAGTTCATGAAGCTGCTATAAAAGAGTCTCAAATCAAATATATAATACAGTCTGAAAACAACATAATAGAAATCCCAAAACATAGAAGTTCACTAACACACGAGATAAACTAGAACAGCTGAAACGGAAATGAATATAAATGTAGATAAGCAGAAACTCCAGCAAAGACCACCTCCAGAAAGAGAATCCAAAGCTGTGAATACTCAGGCTGACATGAGCGTAAAGAAAAACACAAAACACTCGAGTCAGGACAATATATACTTATATAATGTAAACCAACTCAAGTGAACTGTAATAAAGAACAAGTAACTTAAAGGATGCCTGAGACCGCCTATCCTCTAAGGATCCGTCAAACTATTTACAATATAGTAATATTGCGCTATTATAATAATGTCTACAGTAAAATAAACATACTTTTAAACAGCGTTCCGGGCTACCCATATCACCCTTCACACATAATAGTCCCAGTAGTCCATCCAATATCATGACATCTCCAGATCGGGAAACTATCAGAGGATACCACACGGGCTACGGGAGAAAAACAAACTCGTAGTAAAGGCTCGGTATGGTAGGTGACACGACACACAAGGCAATGCCAGGGTAGATATACCAATTACACACATGGACTGGTGGTAACGCAGTAGCCACATACGCCCACCTCGAACAACACTCCAAAATCAAGGGATGCACCCAGTCGATCACAACAGTAATAGAATGGTATCGAAGAAGTGTGTCCAGCCAGAGGTGCTACCTCCTTTGGCCCAAGATCGCTCTTGTTTTAGCCACCTTAAGCTAACTCACGGGAGTTAGGCCCACGTAAAGTACCTTAGGAACGTCGTCACCATCCTACTTCATTCTGGAATCTCCACCGCGTACATAGTTGTTAAAGTGGTTTTCGGTATCGACAGAGAGTATGTCCATATCCGATCCTGATCTCTTTAACAACCAATCGTTATTATAACCCGTAGTTATAATTTTTAAAAATGGTATTTGTTTCAAAAAATCAAATATTGTTTCAATAATTCAAATACATTTCAAATCCATTTCAAAATATCGAACTTATCATTTCATTTCAAAACCATATACATTTTATTCAATTACAATACCATTTCAATTTACATTTCAACAATAATTTATATTTCAAATCGAATCACCTCATTTAAATCATTAAAATGAAGTTATTACATTTAATAGTTATATTATTAAATTACCAAAATTTTAAACTTTTCAAAGTTCATTCATTTACTTAATTTTATCAAAACAGTGAAAATTCACTTTTCGTAGCATTTAGAAAATGCTATGGAAAGTCACATTCAAAACAGTTTAATTTAACAAAAGACAGCATTTAAAAATTCTGTAATAGGTTTACATTAGTTTTAAAGAAAACTTAGTTAAATTCAACAATTATAGCACTTACAAAAATTCTATAATAGCCTTTAATTAAATTTAGGCATTTGGTTCATTATTATCAACTACAGCATTTACAAATGCTGTAGTATCATTTACATTAGAATTAATAGCATTTCAGAAATGCAGTTAATTAACTTCAAATATTTAGTATAATTTCACAAACGGTTATATTTTTATTTAAATCATTTTTAACTTATAAAATCATATAATTTCACTTTTAAAACCATCATTCAATTTTCCTTATATTCATGATTTTATAAAGTTAAATTTCCATTCAAAAATCAATATTTAATAATAATTCAATTATTAAATTTCAACCTTCAATTTTAAATTCATTAAATTAAATTTTAACTTAACACTTAAGTTTAAAATTTCAAATATAATTTCATTTCATTTTTATTTACTCAACTTAAAATTCACTTTAAGCCAAATTCACAAATTTCCAATTTTAGTTATATTTCAAAATTTCAACTAAAATATTCATTCATTTCACATTTTAACTTTATTCAAAAATCATTAATATATTATAAAGTCATTTTAAATTCATTTAAATTCAAAATATCATAAATTTATCATATTTTCATATTTAATTTAAATTCCAATTATCACCAAATTAAAATTTCCAAAATAACTTATATTTCAAATTTTCTAACTTTTCCCTAATTTATTTCACTTATAAATTTTTAGAAAATCAATAATACTATAAAAATCATTTTTAATTAAGTTTAAATCAAAATATTATAATATTTACGTTTCTAAAATATTTTAGAATTTTTAGAAAAATATATTTTAACTGCGGGTCCGTATATAATTTTCTACACTAGGAAAAGTGATACGGGTAATATATCATTTCAACCCGTAATTTACAAAGAAAACCCGGGTTTTATCATTTCAAACCCGCAGTTCCAAGTAAATGAAATAATTAAAAATCACTTAGGCATGCCATTTCAGCCCATAACGATTTTCCCTTATTCTATAGTCCGTTAGGGTATGTGTCATTTCAACCTATAGTGATTCTAATCTAAAGGGAACTTGCAGTGTGATAAACTGATATAAACAACAAAACATCATAATATAACACTAACATATGATATAACAGGTGTTTAAGCATGGGTGAACATCTTATAATCATAGCATAGCAGATATAATATGGTGATGCATTTTACAGATTCAGAAATGGTCGATTTACTAGTTATATAGGTACAAATTGTCTGGTGAGAATAACTCACTGGTTTAAGCTGGAGATACAACTGAAACACACAAACAACGATCTTTAGAGGCATGAAAGCATGACACAAATTCGAGTGGGAGTGCTAAAGATTAATTCCCTTGAAAACAAATCAAACAAAACAATATAACAATCATAAGCTTTCAATTCAAAAACGATTAAACTATGCAAGAATTAACTGCATAAATCAAAGCTGAAATGCTTTGCACTTGCTTCCAACATTCTTTAGGCTCGGCCATGGTGGAATACATGTCCAAGGAAAGGGTTTGGATCTAGTTGTGGATGGATATGGCTCGGCCAAACATGGTTTGTTGATGGTGCAAAGGTGGTTGATGCAAAACAACACTAAACAAACAACATCACATGATTTCGAGCAAATCAAAGCAATTTAAGGCCACGGCCAAGACACATAGGGCACGACCATCTTAGGTATGGTCAAGAGGTTGACAAGGCAAAGGTGTCAGGTGAGGCTGGAGGTGGTGGAGGTGGAGTAGGTGGCGGCTAAGTGGTGTTGAAGGTGGTGGAAGTGGAGATGTGCTCGGCTAAGTCATGTAGTTGGAGTTTTGTGTATTTTGTGGTGAATCTTCCACCAAAGGTGGTGCACGGCCTGGCTGGGGTTGTAGAGGAGGTGGTGGAGATGGGTTCCATGTGGTGGTGGGGGCAGCAAGGCTGGCGGAGGAGCATGAACGATCCTAGAAAGAAGAAGAACAAGTGCAAATCAAATCAAAAAACAATAAAAGTGAAAAAAGAAGAAAATATGATTATCAAGATTTTTCCAGAGCATTGGCCAATTTTTTCCAGAAATGAGATGAGAAATGTTTTACGTGAATGAGGAATGATAGTCGGCTGAAAGAAGGAAGTGATATGGCCAAAAATTTGAAAAGATGATGGTTGGAATTGAAAAGGTGGGAATACGAAGAGGCGTTAAGAAATAAAAAGTCACAAACCATTTCAAATTTCTCGTATTTCTTTTTATAAATTTAGATAACTGAAAATTCTTATAAATTCAGTTAAAATTAGAAAATATAACAAATAAACCAAATATAAATAAATATTAATTATATACGATTAAAATAAGAAAATAGCACAAAAAATGAAAACTAGTCTAGAAAATTTGAAAATAAATAGAATAAACTTTGAAAAAATTTTATGGACTTGGAAAATATTTATAAATAAAGATAAGAACATAGAATAAATATGAATTCACAAAAATAAATAAATAAAATTTAATTAAATAAAATTTAAATGGAGAAAATAGTAGAAAAATAGAAACAATCCTTTAAAAATAGGAAATAAATGCAATAAATTTTGAAAAAAATTCTATTATCGCTTTAAAAATATTTAGAAATGAAATCTCACAAATAAAACAAATTTAAAACAATTTCAAAATGAAATAAAGTCAAATTTAAATTATATTCAAAAATCTAGGGTTGTTACAATATATATATATATATATATATATATATATATATATATATATATATATATAGTCATCCAATAGAAAATTATAAATTTATCAACCGATCAAGCATTCAACAAATTTAAATTTAAACATTCAAAATTAAATTTGGTAATCAAAATGAGCGAGAAATTCTCACCTTGATTTCTAACCGGCCGAAAATCCAGATTTTATTTTTATTTTTTGTAAAATTTCCGGTTGACTCCTAAATTCCCAAATTAATTCCAGCTTGTAAATTTCTTTACTATGAATTACAACTTGTCTTGTCTTTGTATATTTGGACCTTGTATAAATTTATAACAACATTTATGAGCTTCACGAATTTATATAATATCATAACTTTTAAAATATACCTCGTTAATAGTTAATTACCGTGATAACCAAACCCATGCCGCCTCTATTTCTTCCCCGCTACCCAGCCTCAGTCTTCACGACGCCATTGACCAACCCCATATGCCCTGTCGCGACCTCCTCCTCGATGTCATGAACCACGCAGCCACCACCAACATCGCTAACAAGCTCGAGTCGACCAAATCCCCTAGCTCGCGACTTACTGATCCCGACCCTCGGTTTGCCTCATCATCGCGACATAGACCTCTGCCATCGAGATCCCCATCGTCTGCGACCCGAACCACCTAGAAACGACGAACCCTAAACTTCGACAGCTGCCTTGCGCCACCTACCCGCAGCCTCGCGACCTCCTTCCAGTGCCACCTCTAAATCGCGCCTTCATCCATTGAGATTTGATTCGAATCGAACTCAATCCTTCCCCCTTGAATCGATTTTCTTTTCTACACGAATTCGACTACACGAATTAAGCTGGGAAGGAAGACAAGAACGTGCGATTTATAATATGATTTCTTTTTTCTATTTGAAAATGAAAAAGAGAGAGGAGGGCACGGTTTTGTTCATTATATTTTTTTTCTCCTTAACTGCTCTGTACATTTGCGTGAATTATAAGGGAGGAGGAGATGTGAACTTAGCCTGTTTGAATGGGTAATGTAAAATCCTAGGCGGCTACGAAAAGAAAGAAAGATGTCGATGTGATTAAACTTTTGACTAGTCAACATATAATATATTATTTAAATTCAAATCGTCTCGATTTCGCCACTTAAAATCTCGACCTCCTATCGAGGCATGCCGCTAAGCGTTCATCATGTTATACCCCTATTCCAAATGCAATGGAAAAGGTTTCAAGTCCTAATTCGATCATATGGAGAAGATATCTTTTTGGACCTAATTATTATATTGAATTTTCGATATAAATTTCAGCGTGTTTTTATCCCGTACGATCAAATGATAACTCCAAGCGCTACGAGAGTTGAAATCCGATAATAATACACTATTACAGATCCAATGGAACTGGTTTCGTTGAATTCCAAGACTATGCCTCGGAAGGCTTTTTTAAATGTCAATTTAAACGATATATTTTTAAAACTGAACAAATCATGTCTAAATTCAATTTTAAAACTTACACTATCTTCAGTACTATTAATATAAATTTTTACAAGTCTTTAAATTATTCTTATCAAGCTTAAAACTCCAGATTCACTATTTTAACCAATATTCAGTTTCAAACATCAACAATTAAATCATCTAATAAATTGCTATATTCAAATTCTGAATTTATTTTATAAATGAAACCAGAATTTCCATATTCAGAATCAATCTAAAATTCAAATTCAATATTCAAAACCATTTTAAATATTCAAAATCGAATTACAAAAAATCTGGGTCGTTACAATTTTTGTTTCATTTCTTCGGACTTCTTTGAATTGATTATTGCTACGAAACACATATTGATATTTTTTTTATTTGGTTCATTATCACTTGAGGAAGCATCTGAATCATCCAATGTAGCAGTATAAGCCCTTCTTCTTTTTCTGGACTAATCAATATTTGGTGATGTTTTCCATTTCTTCAAATGTGGACACTCCGCATATGGCCAAGTTCACTTTAGTTAACACTTCTAACATCATTTCCGCTTCTAATTCCACTTCTCGAAATTTTATTTATCATTTCTCCTCGGATTATTCATCTTTTTGTATTTCAAAAAATTTCTTGCCATGAAGACAATTTCTTCATCATCATCGTTATCTGAATCCAGATTTTCTGTTGTGGCATTGAAAGCGAAGGATTTCTTCTTTATTGCCTTGCTTTCTCTCCTTTCCTAATTTGTGCTTTAAATGAAATTAAACTGCAAATTAACTCTTCAATTTTCAAAGTGCTAATGTCATTAGCCTCTTCAATCGCAAGAGTCTTTTGGTTCCATTCAAAAGTAAGTGAATTGAGGATTTTTCTAACTTGATCCTCTTTAGAAAACTTTACCCAATGTAATTAGTGAATGAACTATATCTTGAAATCTACTATACACATCAAAATGGACTCATTTGGACTTATTTTAAATAATTGAAACTAATTAGTTAACATAGAAATTTTGGTATGTTTGACTTTACTGGTGCCTTTACGTGTAACTTGTTGTCACGATCCGCATTTTTTGACAACTAAAATATCAAATTAAATAAGATTTTTGAATAAAATTGATAGGAATAAAAAAATTAAGATTTTATTAATACAAATTAAATTATAATACAAGTTATGAGCTTAGTTAAAATTTATATTAATGACATATGTTTGCAATAATGTAAAGATGATAATGTATGCTAGTGTGCATTTTAGTAACATTGGTTTGAATGAAATTAATAACTGTTTGAATGTAAGTTTCCAATTGATTGGAATAATAAATGTTAATAAAAAACAATAAATGTTTCTTTATTGAAGAAGGAATCATATGTTTATTTATTTGAAATGTTTGATAGCCGATAGATTGATTGCAGAGACGAGAAACTATTATTTGGTAAGAAATGTAAAAATGTGTTTAAATTACTATTAGATAGTGTTATTCGGGTTTTTAACCCAACAGGATCCAGCACAATACAAAACAATCCCATCACATCAGTATGGCTTAGAACCTAACCAGAAAGGCTATGGCAAGGAGTTGACGAGATCCAAATCATATTACTAAAGTAATGACCAAGTTCAACTGAACCAAGAAGCTAGCGTCAGTTCAGTCCAGTCAGCAATCAAAGCACAATCAACCAATAGATCGTCATCAAGACGGAGTAACGTGCAAGGATACAATGCAAACAACTATGATAAAAGACTATGAAAACATCTCCAATTACAAACCCCAGAAAAATCTTAAGTGCGTGGATCATCACAAACGTAGAATCTCACAAACGTAGTAGAATAATATATAATATATAATAACATATCTTTGTACAAAATAACTTTAACTGTTAATATATATATACAACTATTAGAGTACAACAATCAACCAATCAATCTGGACATTATAAATAACTTGTCCTCACAAATACTAAAAATTTAGTATAACAACACATCGGAATATAAATCAAGTACGGAAATATGTCTCTGTCATCTGGCTCGTCTCCTAAGCTCCATAGCATCCTATCCTGAATCTGTAATACTGGTTTACCCAAGCATTATAATAAAATAACACTCGAGTCAGTTTGGAAAACCAGCGTGAGTAAACACACTTAATTTAAATTATTAAAGTTATTAAAATCCGTTGAAAAACAAAGATATCTCGTAAGACCGCATCACATATAAATACGACGGGTATTTCCCTTACGATAACCCAAACATTTTATAGAAAATCCAGTGATATTATAATAGTATTTAAGTACAAATACTTATTCAAATAGCTGAAATTGTTACATTAATTAAATTCCAGCATACTAGGCTTTACAAACAAAACTGTAAAGGCTCGTATTGGAGAATGGATTTCATATAACAGCTGGGCTACTGGGGTACCGTCCGTCATAGTACACCTTTAGAAAAATGTACCGAGGACCTCGTAGGAATCCCCTGCCAATACAAGACCGGCCTACCCCTAACCTGGATAATACCGAATATGTTATCACTCCGGGTGTTCCCATCTTTTAATCGAGCGCTCACTTTTCCATGCACAACCATATCCATAATTATAATATATCCGAGGATATCTGGAAAAGTGATAACATACCCTAATTAGGTGCGACACACTTATCCTTGCTGCATCTCCTCTGTTTTAGTCATTCCCGGTTGATGAGGCTTGAGGCTACGTTTACCTCTCAAAAATAATTTCACTTAGAATGCTCATTGTCCTCCAACGATGATGTTCTGATAGCATTCATCCATACAAGTTGTCCTAAGTCTGGACAAACCGAATCAACATCTTCACTACCTTCAGGATATCCATTCGTTATTTTCAAAATATCTTTATAAGACATATGTTGTAACTTCCATAAGCAGTCACTAGGCTTATAATATAATTTTCCAAAATTTATTTTCAAAATATCTTTATAAGATACATATTCAAATCCCTTCCAAATTTTCAATATTTGAGACAACTAAAATACTTATATCCATATCAGGATTTTTCATACCATCTCTTATTTCAACACTTAGAAAAATATTTATAAATATATTTTTATAAACCACTTACTTCTCAACACCTAGGAAAGTTCCACTTATTTCTTTTTTCTCAAAATCTTTCACAGTTCATGTTGTAGCTTTCTTAACTCGTTTATAACGAATTCCATAAGTTCCGGGGTTCCTTAACTAATTTCCTTTAATATTTCCAATGTCAAAACACTTGTCTAAAATTCCAAATATCCATTTCTGACTTCTTTTATGAATCCTAATTTATTTTTCGAAGTTCACTTTTCTTTAAATACTTCGAAAATTTTCCTTACATTTTTTCTAATCCCATGTTGAGAATTTCTCTTATAAATCCCTCCTACTGAATAAACCCCATCCCCAAACCCCGAGAAGATTTATAAATAAATTTAAATCATTCCAATACTCTATATATACAATAAGTATTTTAAAAGAATAATAATTTATTTTTAAAAAAACATGTTCAAGTAATTCTTTAACATACCGAAACACTTTTTATAAATATCAATAACTCATTTTTAGAAAAGCAAATCGATTTACAAAGCCGACTATAAAAATTAGAATTTAATTTCAGTTAATATTAGATATTTGAAAAATTCACTTTCGAAGTATATCAATACTAATTAATTTAAAATTCATAGTTGAATAAATAAAATTTCCCTTTTTTAATCAAAACTTAACTTCTTAATAAAATTTATTTTTAAAATCCCAATAACAAATTCAAATATAAATCCCTCTTGATTTACAACACATCGGTCCCACTTCAATTTATAATAACCATGTGTAATTATATTCCAATTTATCAATTAGTTTTCAATTTCCCTTGTTTATAAACATCGTTTATAGATTTATAATCCCTTTGAGTTTCATTCGTTTATAAAACTAGTCCCATTAATAAAATCTCATTTTATAAATTCATTTCTTAATAAATTCCACATATTTTTCACAAATCTATTTAGAATATCGATTTCAACTTCTTTTCATATTTTCTAGAAATATGTTTAAAATCCATCGTTTAAAAAAAATCCTTTCTATTAATTATTTTAAAATCTCTATTTAAAATATTTTTACGAATAGTTAAATACAAACCAAAATCAATTATTGTTTTTACCCAAATTAGTTTCTTAACAATAATTCAAATTTCTATATAAATATTTTTACATTCAAAATCTCCTTTTAAATCCTTTCAAATCATAAAAATAATATTTGTGGTATTTAGAATACCAAAAGTTAGGCCAGTGCTACTATAGCATCCAATAATTCACATCACAACAATAATCTATAACAAATTATTCTAACACATCATATATTATTATATATGAAAAACAATCAATACAAATTTGAGGAAACAAGTTGGATCCCTCCAACCTATTTCCCTGCATCCACAGATGTTAATACAACATAAAAATACCAATCCTACTTCGAGTGGGGTATCGCGGTATATAGGGTCATCCGCTATTATACGGGGTGCATAGGGTCTCATCTGCTCCAACGGCAGGTATATATCCAACTACTAATATATATACTACTACATATAATTAGCATCCAACAGATAATAATTTATAAATTCAAATAGCATCCAATAATTAATTTTAATTATTTTAAATTAACTCCAACAGTCCAAAAAGTGTGAGATTTACTCACCTTGATTTTTAATTTGCTAATCGTTCCAATTCCAAATTGTAGTGTTTTCCATAATGATTCCAACACAACTCATTTCATGATTTTGGACCTCGCATGACAAGATATTCACAATATAATAATTCGATTTTAAAAATATATTTCATTTTACTAATTACAGTAATTAAAATTAAATACCCACGTTTACCTCCTTAATCTCGATTCAAAATCATGAATACGCTTCCAAGTCGAACCAAAACTCTACTTCGTGTTGTCGCTTAACCCATTTGAATATGCAAACCATATTAATTTATAATTCCAAATCCAATATTCAAGCCATTTGAATATTCAAAATCAAACGACGAAAAATCCGGGTCGTTACATTCCGCCCCCTTAAAAGAATTTCATCCCCGAAATTGCTGATTAGGAAAAATGCCCTGAACCCATTAACTTATTCAAAACCCACTTAGTTAAACTCGAAATTTCACATTTCTAAATCTTTTAGTTTCGACCAAAACAATTAGTTTCCATTTCTAATTCAAAATTCCTTATTTCAGTTACACTTTAAAAATCACCCGTTTTATGTTAACAAAAAAGTTTCAAACTATTCTAATACCCTAAATTTTTGAAATTTTTTGGCAGAGTCTCCTTTGTACGAAGAGCCTTTTGTAATATGACAAGAGAGATAAAAATATATATCGACCCACACGGTCGGAAAACACGATATATATCAATATTTATACGTTTGTGGTATGTAATCCAAAAACGTACCTTTATTTAGCGTTTTAAGCGTTATTAAGCAAGCGAGCTTACTTCATATGAAATTTTGCAACCCAAATCTAACCCAATAGTCTCTCGGTACCTATACGTACTCAATTTAAACGTGTAAGTACCAAATACATGAGATTTAATAACAGTTCATTTATTTACCTAGTTAAACACATGAATTTCATAAACCAACATGCCAAATTTATATTTATAAGCAATTATAAGGTTTCGATGCTAATTTAATTACTTTCAGTCGATCAATATACCATTTCATTCAATTTGAAATGATTTACAACCCAGTTATTTGCAGTCAATTTATATTTATACCAAACAAACTCATATCCATTCCAAATTGATTTAAAAAATCAATTTATTCGCTTTCTATTAAGTCATAGAATTTTATTTACTTCCTTTACGTCAAACTGACAATTTTTTCATGCAAGTTTGGCGATATTCATTTAAAAAAATTAACCACTTGAGCTTATAGTCATTTTAAATTGATTCCAAATCAGTTTATATTCAATTCCATTCCAGTTCAAATTTGTTCACAATCAATTCAGTTACATTCCATTTATATCTCTTTCATTACATTCAAATCCATTTTATTTAAAATGATCTCTATTCAATCAAATTCCATTCCAGTTACTAATTAATTTAATTAGTTCATTCACTTATTCCTGTTCAAACTTAGCTTCATACTCAAATTCATAATATCCAAGGCTATATTCAGTTTGTTTACACTTAAATTGAATTTATTTATAACTCAAGTCATTACTATTTCAATCCAATTCCATTTTATTCGACACGTTTTGAAATATATTTAATTTGCTTATATTTAAGTCGAATTTTATTTATAAATTAAGTTCCACATTCAACTTCAACTTAATCCACAATCCAATTTACTTAACCAAGTTAAGTTTCATTTTATAAGTCAAGTTTGGATTTTATTTCTTCACTTTAAAATATCGCACCATTTTATTTTGGTTGTTCTATTCCATTTTTCCAATTTAATGAGTTACACAACTTATTCTTCACATTTCCATCAATTTTATACTCGAGTATATTCACATTTTATTTATAGGCTATGCTCAAGTATATCCAATTTAACTCGAGATTACACATCTATTCATAGCCTAAGTATATTTTTATCCCATTAATTTCAATTTTTATAAGCTATATAAACTTATTTATTCACCATTCCATAATTTCTTTCCCTTAAGTTTTATTCCATTAAAATTTTATACTTTATGGTTATGTAATTATTTCACAACTCAAAATTTATATTTACTTCTATTCGATATTATTTCTAATCCAATCCAATTCAATTCAATTAAAATTTCCATTCCTTTTAACCCACATTTCAAAACCATATTCGAGTCATTAATACTTAAATTAAATTTTGCTCCAAATAATTTTATTTTTAATTCATTCAATTTAATCAAGTAAGAATTCAATTTCGATTTCAAAAATTTTCCACACTTCTTTGCTTATATTTCTTTGTTCCATTCACATCATTCACATTCGTATGCATTTATATTTAGTTAACATCAACTATTCATTTCATTCCATTTATTATAATCACTTCATTTATTGATTTACTTTTACCTTTCTTAAGTTAAATTCCAATTTCATTAATGCACCACATTAATTCAATTCAAACCTAATCAATTAAATTTCTAAAATTTAATTTATTAAACTTAACTTAAGTTGAATTCCATTTAATTTTATATCTCAATCCCAAACGATACCATTTCCAATCCAATTTGATTTAACTGAGCTCAAGTTAAATTTCATTCATTTTAACTTACTCAAGTTAAAATTTATTTCCAAAATTCATTTTTCGTATTGTTCTTTAAAATCATTCACCATTTATAAGTTCATAACTTATTTTCTAATATTTTCTAACACATTTAAATAAGCATTCCAGAATTTAAACACCCGGTTTTTATTTCAAATCATTTGAAATAATATATATATATAACTCTGTTTTAACAAACTATTTCCTCGGAATTTTAAACTCAACCTGGTTTTATCCAAAATAAATTCCCTTGGAATTTTTATACCAAACTATTTGGCCAAAAAGTATAAAATAATCAATTACGGTAACAAATCTGTTACTTAGAAACTCGAAAATGAACACTGATGATGTCGCGATCATTGTCGAAATTATTTTCTAGCGACTATAGCAAGTTCAGTGCTATATCACTTCCAAAATCCACTTTTAAACCCAATTTAAAACAATTTTTATTCCAATTTTAAATATTTTACATTACAAAATAATATCTCCAGGATTTATTTCGAAACACCTTGGAAAACATATCCAAAAATCTCTGGGATTTAAATTTCCAAATCCTGGTTTAAATCCACTTTTATTTATAATTCACTTGCACAAATCGTGCTTATACAATTTCAATCTGGTTATATACATAACCATTCCAATTTTTATAATCCTATTTCGATTATAGTAAAACCAAACACACCAGTTATACTATAATAAATTTTAGAAAATTATTCCTTTCATATCAAAATATAGTTTGGGTAAAACTATTTCATTTACCCACTTCAAAACCATACTGTGTCGGTTTACCGTATTTAAGTGTTTAGAAACTCCTACCGATGTTGTGGCGTCCCACTATTCGACCAGAATTTATATGCCACTCAACAGGTGAATCAATGCAATATAAAACAATTTATATTCACTAGCAAATACGTGCTAATATCTATAATACACTCAACTCATTCTAGAGCACTGCTGACCCTATCTCTAATGAGTAATCCCCACCAAAGACATGGTTCTCACTTAACCTTCAGCTCTGATACCAAGTGTAGCGACTTGGGATTTTTAACCCTCGAAAATAGACATCAATACGTTCACTATATAACATGCAGAATATTCAAGTGTCGAAAATACCAATTGCTAGGGGTAAAGAAGAAAGAGGTAGAAGAAAATAGAAAAACAACACAGAATCTCACAAATGCAGCGGAACAATATATAATATATAATAACATATCTTTATACAAAAGAACTGTAACAGTTAATATATATACATATACAATTATCAGAGTATAACAATCAACCAAACAATCTGGACAGTCATAAATAACTTGTCCTCACAAATACTGAACATTCAGTATAACACACACAACGAAATATAAAGCAAGTATGAAAATACGTCTCTGTCATCCGGCTCATCTCCTGATCTCCATAGCATCCTATTATGAATCTGTAATACCTGGTCTGACCCGAGAATTATAATAAAATAACTCGCAAGTCAGTCTGGAAAACTAGCGTGAGTAAACACACTCAATTTGAACTATTAAATCTATCAAAATCCTTTGAAAAACAAAGGTATCTCGTAAGACCGCATCACACATAAACACGATGGGTATTTCCCTTACGGTAACCAAAACATTTTGTAGAAAATCCAGTGATATTATAATAGTGTCTAAGTACAAATACTTTTTAAATACCCGAAATTATTACATTAATTAAGTTCTTGCATACTATGCTCTACAAACAAAACCGTAAAGGCTCGTATTGGAGAATGGATTCCATGCAATGACTAGGCTACTTGGGTACCACCCATCACAGTACACCTCTAGAAAAATGTACCAATAATGTGACGCCCCACCTCTATACCCACGCTAGCCAAGAACATTACAGTGAATGCTGTCAACTAGCACGGAGGATAAGGCTGTCTAGGAGCGACCATCCGTGTAATTGCTCTGCGCGAGCATCAATATGTCAGATAGTATAACATGCATTTCTTTATCAAGAGGAAATCCGACATATCAACACAAACTCAAAGCTACTACACAGTAGCTATAATATCTTCGGAAATAAATATAACATAAATCAGTCACAGACAATTCATATCACAAAGGCGGAAATAGATATGAATATTACACTAGGAGGTGTACATCAGAGTAGCGGTCTAAAAAGATCCACAATATCACAAAAGAATAGTTACAAGAACTACACAAAAGAATAAGTATACATCATGGAGTCTATATCTCAAATGTATACAACCAAAAACTACTAATCTAAGTAGTTAACCAAAAGTCAAGAAGGTAATCCCGGATGTAAAGTCAAGCAGAAGCACCTGTAACATCTCGGTCTGACCCGAGTATTATTTAATAAGAAAATAATAAACGGATCAGTCTAGCTATAAATATCAGATGAGACGATATAGAATAAGAGGTATGACTAAACACATAATAATCACAATGCCAAGCTGTGATATATAAGTAATTGAAAATCAATAAGAGAATAATCAATATCACAAAAATCTTCTCAAAGATAGAAAGGAATGTCATACTCTATATCTCCTTCACAAAAACCATAAATATTGACAATTATATCAATGCCAATCACAAAAGTCAATGACACATAAATTCACCAATGCACAAATATTGATAGAACCTATCAATGAAAATCACGAAAATTGGTGAAGCACAAATTCTAGAAATCATCAATAGAAATCCAGAAATCACAAAAAGGGGGAAGGCCTATCAGAAACGGGAGCTTAAAGCTCACCAACACGTGTATCACAAACGGAACGCTAATTCCATGGTTGCTAACCATCACAAATTGAGCCGAAGCTCCACAAACGGCCCGAAGACCATGGGTTGCAACCCCACCAATTTGAGTCGAAACTCCACAAAACGGGGTTTAGTCTCCCTCGCAGACAAAGAGACATCGCACATTGCTAGTCTAAATCACAAAGATGATCGTCATGATCAACGAGAAGTGTCAATTACACTAAGCTAGTAAATATATGAGTTTAGCTTCATGTCCCATAACCACTTGCTTAACTTAAATATTTACGAACAAACTGTAGATCTCCACTATAAAATTGTCACAAGAGATTCAATCGAACAAGTCCAAGAATTAACCGACGAAGTAAACGCAAGCATTTCATACCACTCGTTTTACTAAGTCGTTTAATTTGATTTCTCATACGAGTGAGGTAAAGGTTTGTATATACTAATAGATTGGAAAACGGTTTAAGAAACGAGCTTGGTACTAAAATAGTGTTGAAATCATTTGAAGAAAGAGTTTTGATATTTACTACTAGTATAGAAACCTTTATATTTTTAAAGTGACAAATCACGAAGAAGATTGTAGGAACAATCAATCACTAAAATTCACATACGAAGACGTGAATAAAAATCCAACGAAACCGATAAAGAATCCATCGAAATGGATATTCAAAAATCTCTAAAAAGGAGTCATCAAAGTCATAATAAATGATAACAACAAATAGGAAACAACACGAATCGATTAAAGTTGGAAATTCAAGCAACTAGGCGAAATAGGAAAAATTGCATCAGGTCGGTCGGCCGGCTACAGAGCTCGGTCGACCGGACCCTGTTTCAGAAATTTTCTCGGGAAGCAGGTCGGTCGACCGAGCCCTGTAGTTGGCCGACCGAACCTGAGACAGAGGAGTGCTTATGCACTTTGGAAGCAGGTCGGTCGACCGGCTACAGGGCTCGGTCGGCCGAACCTATTCCCAGTCCCTTCCTAGCCCATTGAATACAATGGCCAATCACGACCAATTTGCAACTACTCGAGCATCGGCACTAAGGATTTATGCCAATCATCTACCCGGCCCTATGAGCTCCTTGTTGCATCACCAAAAACACATTTGAACATCAAAGCTATGATTTTCAAAGAATTGAACCCAAAACACCAAAAATTAGAATATTCACCAAATCAATCCAAACCAAAAGCTAATGCACACGAATAAGTGTTAGGAATTCATACCTAACATTCGAAGATAATTATAAGCATAGATATGAGATAAAAATCTCACCTTTGAACCCAAACGATTGAAGAAGAAGCTTGAAAGCAAAGGAGAATCAACCACTCTTCAAATCCAACTCAAGAAGCTTGATTCTAAGCTAAAAAGAGAAACATTTCCTAAATTAGGTTTAGGAATTTTCTGAATTTGATAAGAGAATGAGTTGGAGAAGAAGAAGAGAAGCTTACCAATGGGTTCTTCTATTAGTTTGGAGCTAGTGCTTGATTTGCAAAAGGAAACTAGGGTTTTGGAGTTTTAATTTCCCATCTCTCCCACCATTGATGCTTTAGAACTGAAAAGAGGAGAAAGTGAGGGTGAATGGGGAAGAGTGGCTCAGATTTGAGTATAATTTAAACATAGGGCTGAACCCAAACCCAAACCCAAAGTGAAAATGGTCAAATTTTTGACTAGCTCCAAATATATCAAAGTTTATACTCAAAAAGATCGCAAATGGCGTTTTGAACTCAATGGAAGTGGTCCCTAGTCCTAATTCGGCCGTGTGCAAAAAGTAACTTTTCGGACTAAATTCCGAGTATCGATAAAATATTTAAATAAAATATTTAAATATAAAATCGATAAATATGCGGGTTGTTACAGACTCCCCTCCTTAAAGAAATTGCGTCCTCGCAATGTTTAAGAAGAAAATATAAAGTAACAACCGTAGAAGCATATTCAACACAAAAGAAGTTTGAAATAAAAGGTTCACCTTAAAGAGCACGAGAAAGTAAGTCCGGATGTGTTCGCTCGAGGAACTCTCTAGACTCCCAAGAACAATCCTTAGGATTTGAAGACCATTGAACTTTCACAAGCGGGACATCTTTATTTCGAAGGCGTTTGACCTCCGAAGCAACAATTTGAATAGGATGCTGCTCATAAGTTAAATTAGGCGAAACTTCAATCTCTTCCACAACACCGGGCTCAAGAATAGAATTGGAATCTCGAAGACATTTCCGTAATTGAGAAACATGAAACATGTCATGCATAGCAGAAAACTGAGCCGGTAATGATAGGCAATAAGCCAAGGAACCAATACGTTCAGTGATAGGAAATGGCCCAATATATCGAGGCGCTAACTTTCCCGATCGACTGAAACGTACAACACCCTTCATAGGTGAAACACGAATGAACACAAGATCTCCCACAGAAGATTCTAACCTCCTTCTCCGGTTATCGACATAGGATTTTTGTCTACTCTGGGCTTCTTTCATCCTATGTCGAATAAGTTCAATCTTCTCTGTGGAATCACGAATAAAGTCTGGACCTAAAACTAGCTTGTCACAGGCCTCAAGCCAACAAGTAGGAGATCGGCATGGCCTTCCATAGAGTGCCTCGAAAGGTGCCATACCAATACTAGATTGGAAGCTATTATTATAGGAAAATTCAACAAGTGAAATATGATCTTCCCAACTTCAACCAAAATCTAGAACACATGCACGAAGAAAATCTTCAAGAGTTTGATTCACACGCTCGGTTTGTCCATCGGACTGAGGATGATAAGCGGTGCTAAAATTAAGCTTCGTTCCTAAAGCTTTTTGAAGACTCTTCCAAAATCTACTAGTAAACAATGGATCACGATCACTAACTATAGAAGTAGGAACTCCATGTAATTTAACAATCTCTTTAACAAAGAGTTTGGCCAAAAGAGGAACGGTTCGGTTAGACCGAACGGGAATAAAATGGGCGGATTTAGTAAGTCTATCAACAATCACCCATAAGCTATCATGACCCGAACGAGAACGGGGAAGACCATCTATAAAATCCATGGAAATTTGGTCCCACTTCCAAATTGGAATTTCTAAAGGTTGCAATAACCCACCGGGCCTTTGATGTTCGGCTTTAACGAGTGGGCAAGTCATGTAACGCTTAACGGAGTTAGCGATGTCAAGTTTCATTCCCTTCCAATAATAAAGTCGCTTCATATCCACGTACATTTTACAACTACCGGGATGAATGGTAAATTTAGAACGATGTGAATCTTCTAAAATACCTTTACGAAGATATATAATATTTGGCACGATAAGTCTACCAAATTTCCGAATGCCGCCACGAGAATCGATATCAAAGTCTTTCAAACCTTCACTATCAATTTTATCCTTAATATTTTGGCCAAGAAGAGCCAATTCGGGATCTAGCCTTTGAGCTTCAAGAATGCGGTCTAAAAGAGAAGGATGAGCCTCAAGGCTACATAAAACAAATGATGAGCATAAATCGGATACACGCTCTCGAATCTCACAAGTGGATAAGATCTCGAGATCGTTCCATTCGGATATCATCATAGAAACAACAGCTTGTTGTTTACGGCTAAGAGCATCGGCGAAACGATTACCCTTACCGAGGGTATAAAGAATATCAAGATCATAAGGAGCAAGGAACTCGAGCCAACGTTGTTGACGGAAATTAAGTTCCTTTTGAGAGAATAAATACTTCAAAGACTTATGATCGGTATAAAGAACAAATTTCTCTCCTAAAAGATAATGACGCCGAATCCGAAGGGCAAAAAAAAAGCCGCAATCTCTAAATCATGAGTGGCATATCTAGTCTCGGCTGGCTTTAATTGCCTAGAAGCAAAAGCAATAACACGTTCTCTTTGCATAAGAACGACACCCAAACCAACGCGACTAGCATCGGTATAAACAATAAAATCTTGGTTTCCATCAGGAATCACAAGAATAGGAGCATCGGAAAGGAGTTCTGTAACGAGCCAATATTTTCAACCATTCGCATCCGCACATTGTCGGACTTGAATTGTTCAAAATACTGCGTTGTAGAATAAATTTGGCAAAACTCAGAATATACAATAAATAGATCACAGAATCACATACACAGATATCAGAATCTCGCAGCGGAAATTAAAAATTTAGTGGTTCATGAAGCCACTGATATAACTTCAACAAAACAGAACTTACATTGTCTATAATCCTCAATACAAATTTTAAGACATAAATGGAGATAGAGTCTTCAAAGTCTTGAATTCCAGAAAAGATAAAGGCTGAAACAACTTCCAGCAGCGCGAATGATCTACTGAGTGTCCTAGCTACGGAGAAGAAATTGAAGCTGCAACTCAGGCTGACCCGAGCGAAAAATAAAACATAACACTCGAGTCAGGACATACATACTTATATAATGTAAGCTAATTCAAGTGTACTGTAATATAGAGCAAGTAACTTAAAGGATGCTTGGGACCGCCCATCCTCTAAGGATCCGTCAAACTATTTACTATGTAGTATATTGCGCTATTATAATAGTGTCTATTTATAAAATAAACATACTTTTAAATAGCATTAAGGCTTTACATTTTCCACCTTAACACGTAATAGTCCCAGTAGTCCATCCAATATCATAGCTCCTCCTGATCGGGAAGCAACTAGAGGATACCACACGGGCTACGGGAGAAATCTAAACTCGTACAAGGCTCGGTATGGTAGATGACACGGCACAACTAGGCAATGCCAGGGTAGATATACCAATTGCTATCCAGGCTGGTGGAAACGCGTAGCCGCAGTTACCGCCCACCTCGGACTAACTCCCCAAAATCAAAATATAGAGGTGGCCACCGAATCAATCCAAAATCATAGTATAATATCGAAGAGGAGCGTCCGATCAGAGGAATGACCTCATTGGCCTGGAATTGCTCCTGTTTTAGCCACCTTATGCCAACTCACGGGAGTCGGGTCCACGTATTTACCTTACAGGAAACGCCACCACCGACCTACTTCATTCTGGAATCTCCACCGCGTACACGGTTGGTCAAAGTGGTTTTCGGTATCGACAGAGAGTATGTCCATATCCGATCCCGGTCTCTTTGCCAACCCATCGTTATTATAACCCGTGGTCATTTAAAAACAATTTATACTTTAAAACCAGTATAAACATTTCCATTTCAAAACTATAAATACGATATCATTTAAAACCCAAAACAACATGATATCGTTATATTCAAATATAATTCTTTTCCAAAACCATACTGCTTAAAATTTATAATATCTGGAAACCAAATATTTGAATTATACCTTTAAACCATAATATATTGGAAATTTTTCTTTAAAAAAAACATAACTCCCAAAACACAAATGGTTTGGATATAAATGGTTTAACTTTATGGTTACTTTGTAAAGAAGATAATTTACATAGCTTTACAAATATATTTCTTTATTTTAAACCATAATTTAAATATCACTTCATGTTCCCAAGACCATTTCAATTCCTATATATATATCCAATTGGAGTATTAATATTCAAAACTAAGGTTGGATATTTTTTTCTTTCAACAAATTAGTGTTTATTATTTCGTCTTGAATATTCCCATAAATTCCATAGATAAAACTCCAAAATTATGCCATTAAATAATTTCAAAATTTACTTAACACTAGAATGTTCATCTTAAATTTATTAAGAAAAATCCAGTTATAAATCTCATATCTTAAAGGTCTCCAAAACTTAAACATAAATATAATTTATCAAATTCCTTAAATTTCAAAACAATCAAATTCCAGATTCTATAGCACTTAGGAAATGCTACCTAAAGTTACGGGTAAAACTAGTCCAATTCCAAAAGACAGCATTTAAATGCTTTAGTAGATTGTTTAACTTAATAAATATTTCCAAATATAACTTATATATATATTTCTTAACTGAAATCTTATCCTTTCAAAAATCCAGAATTTCCAAAATAAGTTATATTCCAAAATTTTATTCAAATATTTATTTATTTATTTATTAACATTTATAACTCATTCAAAATCAATATAAAATCCTTTAAAGATATTAAATCAAATATTTAACTTCCAAAATAATTTTAAATATTTCAGAAAATATTATAAGGACCACGGGCCTGTATATAGTTTTCTAGCCTAGGTCAAGTGATACGGATTTATATCATTTCAATCCGTAATTTACAAACCCCGGGTTCTATCATTTCAAACCCGCAATCCCAAGTTAACAGTTAAACAGTTAACATAATAATAGCACAGTAATCATCATTTAGGCCTATCATTTCAGCCCACAACAATCTAAATTTAACAGGGAACTTGCAGTGGTGATTTAAGCAGTAAATAAACAATAATATAATATAACTGCAGAAATAATACAACAGATAATAACTGATGAGGTGTCAATTTAAATGGGATTCATCATTCTACGTTATACTACAGACAGATAATATTTAAATAAAATTTTTACACATACACTTGCGATAATTCACAAAATATATGTACATATGTCTGGTGAGAAATACTCACCTGAAAGCTGCAGAAAATTTGATTCAAGCGAAAATGAAAAATCCACCAAAAAAAAGAAACGCACAGAGGGTAGCGATCAAATTTCCCTGGATGTCACGTCTAGATTCAAATCTATAACAAGATCCAAATACCGAATACGTGACTTTTAAAATTTATGGTCAACGCAAATATTTGAAACAATTGGAACGAATAGAGTCAAAGAAATTTGGCACGATACGCTCGACCACTACACCACCCTACTTGACGAACAACTCGGCCCAAAATAAAATCTTTTTTTTTTCTACCTTTTATATATATACTCTATTATTTAATTAAACAAAACGCACAACCACCACATTACTAAACTTCAACTGGAAGTATGCATAAGGTCACGGCCCAAGCCTATATCAACTAAGAATGTACGCTCACTGTAACCCAAAGAAATGCAAATACTCCACTCCCTTAATTTTTCCCTTCACGCAAAAACACACTGCCTATTTCCTACTAGATTTGCGTGTACACATGCAAAAGTTTTCACCCAGCCTATACTACGAACTAATGCATGGATAGTACATTATTTGATCTGCACGTTACTTCCTTTATAAAATTTTATTATATCATTTCTAAATTATAAATATTCTCTTTTTTTTTTATATGTGTAACGACCTGTCATTTTCGTTAATTAAATTTGTCATTTTAATAAGATTTACGCAAATTTACTTTAGAAGAAATAAAGATTTTAAAATTAATAATGAAGCAAACGTTGAGAAGGAAATGAAACCATGGGAATATAAGGCTAAGTATTTACAGTTGAAACAAAATGACGAATAAATTGAAGTGATGTAAATTGTTATATTAGGCTAAGAGTTGCATATAAGAGAACAAAGGTAAGTAGTGAATTTAGTTAATGAATTAATAATATTAAATAGTAAATTAAATTAAATCAATGTCCGGTACAAATTGAAATATTGTTTGGAATGAAAGCTTATAAATTGTAAGCATTTAATTCAGTGTGTGTGTGTTTTTTATTTTATTTTTATAAATATATATATCACATGCACAATTCGCCCAATCTTTCGACTAAATGCATGGATCTTTTTTAATAGATGCTTGCACACACACTATATGGTCTGAACTATATTTATGTTAAAAATATGCAGGCACTGCTTCCTATATGATATGCATTTAGTACAGGTAAATTATCTAATATATGCAAAAAGGCAAAGCTTCTCACTGATACACGCATGTACAGGTACCCTCAAATCTCTCCTCTCCCTCTTCCCTTCCTCTCCTTCCTCTGTTTTACATATATATTTCTTTCTTCTTTTTTTTTTCTTTTCAATGAACATTATTGACTTTCTATTTTGTTTGACCCAAAACTAAGTATGATATATACAATGAATAACCCATTTTTCCGTAGTGATAGTACGCGTAAACTTTAAGCTAGCATTAAATTAAATCTGGGTCAACTACACCATCTCTTTGCACACACATATTAGATTTCTACAGATGTGATGACTCATAAATTTCCAAAGTTTGTCAACTAGATCGGGTGAAGTAGATGGGTTGGAGTGGCCGAGCATATCAAATGAGAACAAAAAAAACTGAGGAAAGGAAAAACTGGAAGGAAAAGAAAGAGAAAACAATAAGACAATTACCTGATGCTTCGAACGAAATTGCCAGAGGAAAATTTGCAATGCTTTGAAGAGTGGTGAGTTTTTTTTTCTTTTTTTTTGAGATGTGGATCTCTGGCATATTTATACACGAATTTGTGAAACGGCAAGGCAGTGATCAAGGGATGTGGCGTGATTAACTCATTTCAGTTTTGCAAAATTTTTTTTTTCTTCCAACGTATAAAGTTTGATCAGTATTCGAAAATTTGTAAACAAAAAGGCAGAGAAAATGGCAGCTTGGATTATGGGAAATAAATGACTTGCGTGATACATGGTTTGATTTATAAAGTTTGTACGTTACTTAAGGGGAATATTGATCAAAGGAAGGGCAAGCGTGATGTTTGGTAAAGCTGATGACAACAGAGGGTAAGAGGAATAAGCAAAAATGCGAACGTTACATATATACAAATGCACTAATGTTGCTCACGTGTGATCCATTTTATTTTAGCTAAAATCTTGATTTTAGTTTGATACCCATAAATGAAAAGGTGAATATTTATGTAAGCTTTAGGCAAAGAACGTATACCATTTATTAAAAGAAATCAAACGGTCCTTTAAAACAAAATAACGTCCGTCTTAAAATCACTGACTGATATTTTTCTCCATAAAGATATTTAAATACGATTTTTTTTTACTTTATATGCGTGATTATAGGAACGAAAAAAATTTTATCTTGCAAAATAAAGGCAGTGGAAACAGAGAGATATAAATAGGAATGTGAGAATTTGAAAAGATAGGCAAGGTTAAATTGAATGCATGAGTTGATTTTTAGGCAATCAAATATATTAGTCCATTTAGGTTGCGTGAATAAATGAATACAGTGACATGCTCAAGAAACAAATGGTAAGAGGCAAATGTCAAAAATGTTAAAAGAATAAAATTTTGTGTCACGCGCAAAGGAAGGCAAAATTGATTTTCTTTCAAATGATATATGCGTGATTGTAGATTTAGGCAGATAAGGTTTCGTGATCAGAGGAATGGCAAAATATGAACCGTTCCAATTATATGAGAATTGATATTTTTTTTTTTTTTAGTTTGATTTAATTAAATGACGGCAAGAATTTTTCAAAGCTTTTGGAAATGGAAACGTATATACACATTTTATTTAAAACCAAACTGTCAGTTACAACCAAAAGTAACGTTCGTCTTAAAAATCACTAACTGATGTTTTAATACATAAAGGTGTTTATATATGATTTTAAAAGTACGTCAAACTGACGTAATACAAAACATCAAAAATATATATATAAAATAACGTTTTAAATTTTACACGTTTTATTACATTACTTACCATAAATTTTACGCGTCCTTTTAAACGCGATATTTAACAGTTTATAAATACACTAAATCCTTCAAAAATAATACTTAACTAAAATTTAAATTGGTTTACATTCTTCATATTTTATATATATATATATATACATGGTACTTATTCCCTAGATTTACGCGCCCTTTTTAACGCGTGATTACCCAGTTCATTTATACATATAAAAAATTCGAAATTCTGACCGTGTTGAGACTCGAACTCGTGACCTGTCGTGAATAGCCCAAATGTCTTAACCACCTAAGCTATAAATGTTTTCTTAATTAAAACTTGATTTTTTCAGAGATCTTATTAGTTAGTCCTAATTTTTTTTTCATATTTTGTTTTAATCACTTTAAATAAACCCCAAAGTTTTTTTTTCAAAAAAAAAAAATACAAGTGAAAAATACTTGTAAAAAAAATTGGGCTGTTACACTCTCCCCCACTTAAGAACTTTTCGTCCTCGAAAAGGAACAAAAGAAAAGAAACAAAGGAAGATAAGCTAGATAAACAAGAACTTTAAACGAATAGTTCCGGATTTGAAGCACGAAGAAGATCTTCTAGAATCGGTTTTACTCTTTTCAGTTCGACCGTCGGTCTATGGGTGGTAAGCGGTGCTCAGGCCCCGATGAGTAACAAAGATTTTTAAAGATTATAGAAAAGATTTCTAAATAGACTGGTATAAGCAATAGCCTCTTCATTCTGTAGCAGATAGGGAAACCAAGGACACTTAAAGATAGTTTGAAAACAAATAAGATAATAAATTTGCAATCATAATGCTTTGAAATCATTAAATTTATAAATATTATCATTTGGAAATCATGCTACTAAAATCATAATACCTTTAAAATAATCTTCATTTATACCTTTTAAATTCAATGCCAAACAATATTCATTTCAAGGTTGAAATATTCCTAAGTTCATTTATAAAAAATTTCCAAAACATTTTATTTTTAGAAACAGCAGCACTCATAATATGCTATAGTAGATATAATAGTATTCCTAATCAGTTTATTATGTACTTAACTCTGAATTTTAACAAATAACCTAACACTTTATTAAAAATACTTATCTTATAAATAAGATATTCCTTCAATAAGTTACCCTTGAATTTCCATTTGAAAATCAATTCTCAATTATCAAAATTTAGTGATATTAGAATACGTCTTAACTATTTATTTAGACATCAATTAAACTATGATTTGAAGATATATAATCCTTACTCCAAAAATATCCCTTTCAAATATATTTTCCTTATTCAAAGATACCTTGTTTATTACACAAACATATTCATTTCAGGAAATAACCTTTTATTAAAATCTCTTGGTTAGATTTACGGATCCATATTAAATTAATTTGATTATTAAGACATTTGAATAAAATTCCTTAAATTCCTTTTCCTTATTTATCCCCATTAATCTTTTATAACTAAAATTTAAGTGTATAATATTTATTATAACCACTCATAAAATCCTTTTATATTGTATATTATCCAATTACATGTTAACTTTTGAAAATCAAGGTAAGTTATATTAAATGAAATTGGGTGTTATACAAATAAAACTTTCAATTTAATTATCTCCAATTGGAACCTTTTTATTCAAATTTTTGTTATTATATTTATTTTCCTTCCTCAAGATAACTTTAAGAATTAAATTCCTGATTCCCTTCAAACCATTTAGAGATAACTAAATATATATACCTAATATGTCAAATCAAATTTAAATTATATATCTATATATATTAAGTCATACTTTAGAAATTCAAATCAATTAAAATCTCAAGGAAACACTGTAGCCAGACTACAGAATGGTCTTTTCACTTCGAAACTCGAAAATGAATGTCGATGATGCTGCAGTCATCACCGAAATTATTTTCCAGTGACAAAGAGAAAAGCACTAATTTTAAAATTTCTTTGGAAACAAATTTCTATACAAAAATACTTATTACATCCTTTTAAAATTTAAACACAAGGTTTGAAATCATCAGAAATTTAATTCTCAAGTTTTAGTTTTAAATTCATTTCTGTTTCCAAATTAATTTATAACCATTGTTTTATATTCACTTATTTATTAGACAAACACATGGCTTACAACACCATAAATAAAATCAAAACTATTATCTCTTGACAACTAGTTAAATTAATTATAAAATTTTGAAAATTATACTCATATATATAATATTAGATTTTAATTTCAAATATAGGAATAAACTTCTCAAACCAGGATAGAGACTCAAATTTGATGAACTCAAATCAAATAGAATTCAAGATAAATTGAAATCAGAAGATCAGAATAAGGAAACTGGGTAAGTCTATATAAGTCGCGGACAACCTTGACCTAGTCATCCGTGACTTAAAGAGCCATATCGATGTGGTTGGGGTAAATCTACATTTGATCCGAAGAGATAGAATTTGGAATAACCAAAGATACTAGCATATAAACCGAGGATAAATATAAATCTCCGGTGAATCAATGCTAATGGTAAAGGAGTTTCACCCCTTTATTAGAATAATGGCGAGACCGCCAATTTACAATAAAGATCATCCGAAGTGGAGTTATGAGATACTCCAGAATCTAAAGCAGATGAAAAAGTGAGGGATACGAATGAGCTTTGGAACCGTAGGGAATGTTCCAAAATTCGAAAAGAGAGTGGTTCAATCTCGAATGAACGTGATTCTGTAAATCAAATTTACCATACATTCTAAGTTTTGCCTAGAACCAAAGCTCTGATACCAAATGTAACGAGCCAATATTTTCAACCATTCGCATCCGCACATTGTCGGACTTGAATTGTTCAAAATACTGCGTTGTAGAATAAATTTGGCAAAACTCAGAATATACAATAAATAGATCACAGAATCACATACACAGATATCAGAATCTCGCAGCGGAAATTAAAAATTTAGTGGTTCATGAAGCCACTGATATAACTTCAACAAAACAGAACTTACATTGTCTATAATCCTCAATACAAATTTTAAGACATAAATGGAGATAGAGTCTTCAAAGTCTTGAATTCCAGAAAAGATAAAGGCTGAAACAACTTCCAGCAGCGCGAATGATCTACTGAGTGTCCTAGCTACGGAGAAGAAATTGAAGCTGCAACTCAGGCTGACCCGAGCGAAAAATAAAACATAACACTCGAGTCAGGACATACATACTTATATAATGTAAGCTAATTCAAGTGTACTGTAATATAGAGCAAGTAACTTAAAGGATGCTTGGGACCGCCCATCCTCTAAGGATCCGTCAAACTATTTACTATGTAGTATATTGCGCTATTATAATAGTGTCTATTTATAAAATAAACATACTTTTAAATAGCATTAAGGCTTTACATTTTCCACCTTAACACGTAATAGTCCCAGTAGTCCATCCAATATCATAGCTCCTCCTGATCGGGAAGCAACTAGAGGATACCACACGGGCTACGGGAGAAATCTAAACTCGTACAAGGCTCGGTATGGTAGATGACACGGCACAACTAGGCAATGCCAGGGTAGATATACCAATTGCTATCCAGGCTGGTGGAAACGCGTAGCCGCAGTTACCGCCCACCTCGGACTAACTCCCCAAAATCAAAATATAGAGGTGGCCACCGAATCAATCCAAAATCATAGTATAATATCGAAGAGGAGCGTCCGATCAGAGGAATGACCTCATTGGCCTGGAATTGCTCCTGTTTTAGCCACCTTATGCCAACTCACGGGAGTCGGGTCCACGTATTTACCTTACAGGAAACGCCACCACCGACCTACTTCATTCTGGAATCTCCACCGCGTACACGGTTGGTCAAAGTGGTTTTCGGTATCGACAGAGAGTATGTCCATATCCGATCCCGGTCTCTTTGCCAACCCATCGTTATTATAACCCGTGGTCATTTAAAAACAATTTATACTTTAAAACCAGTATAAACATTTCCATTTCAAAACTATAAATACGATATCATTTAAAACCCAAAACAACATGATATCGTTATATTCAAATATAATTCTTTTCCAAAACCATACTGCTTAAAATTTATAATATCTGGAAACCAAATATTTGAATTATACCTTTAAACCATAATATATTGGAAATTTTTCTTTAAAAAAAACATAACTCCCAAAACACAAATGGTTTGGATATAAATGGTTTAACTTTATGGTTACTTTGTAAAGAAGATAATTTACATAGCTTTACAAATATATTTCTTTATTTTAAACCATAATTTAAATATCACTTCATGTTCCCAAGACCATTTCAATTCCTATATATATATCCAATTGGAGTATTAATATTCAAAACTAAGGTTGGATATTTTTTTCTTTCAACAAATTAGTGTTTATTATTTCGTCTTGAATATTCCCATAAATTCCATAGATAAAACTCCAAAATTATGCCATTAAATAATTTCAAAATTTACTTAACACTAGAATGTTCATCTTAAATTTATTAAGAAAAATCCAGTTATAAATCTCATATCTTAAAGGTCTCCAAAACTTAAACATAAATATAATTTATCAAATTCCTTAAATTTCAAAACAATCAAATTCCAGATTCTATAGCACTTAGGAAATGCTACCTAAAGTTACGGGTAAAACTAGTCCAATTCCAAAAGACAGCATTTAAATGCTTTAGTAGATTGTTTAACTTAATAAATATTTCCAAATATAACTTATATATATATTTCTTAACTGAAATCTTATCCTTTCAAAAATCCAGAATTTCCAAAATAAGTTATATTCCAAAATTTTATTCAAATATTTATTTATTTATTTATTAACATTTATAACTCATTCAAAATCAATATAAAATCCTTTAAAGATATTAAATCAAATATTTAACTTCCAAAATAATTTTAAATATTTCAGAAAATATTATAAGGACCACGGGCCTGTATATAGTTTTCTAGCCTAGGTCAAGTGATACGGATTTATATCATTTCAATCCGTAATTTACAAACCCCGGGTTCTATCATTTCAAACCCGCAATCCCAAGTTAACAGTTAAACAGTTAACATAATAATAGCACAGTAATCATCATTTAGGCCTATCATTTCAGCCCACAACAATCTAAATTTAACAGGGAACTTGCAGTGGTGATTTAAGCAGTAAATAAACAATAATATAATATAACTGCAGAAATAATACAACAGATAATAACTGATGAGGTGTCAATTTAAATGGGATTCATCATTCTACGTTATACTACAGACAGATAATATTTAAATAAAATTTTTACACATACACTTGCGATAATTCACAAAATATATGTACATATGTCTGGTGAGAAATACTCACCTGAAAGCTGCAGAAAATTTGATTCAAGCGAAAATGAAAAATCCACCAAAAAAAAGAAACGCACAGAGGGTAGCGATCAAATTTCCCTGGATGTCACGTCTAGATTCAAATCTATAACAAGATCCAAATACCGAATACGTGACTTTTAAAATTTATGGTCAACGCAAATATTTGAAACAATTGGAACGAATAGAGTCAAAGAAATTTGGCACGATACGCTCGACCACTACACCACCCTACTTGACGAACAACTCGGCCCAAAATAAAATCTTTTTTTTTTCTACCTTTTATATATATACTCTATTATTTAATTAAACAAAACGCACAACCACCACATTACTAAACTTCAACTGGAAGTATGCATAAGGTCACGGCCCAAGCCTATATCAACTAAGAATGTACGCTCACTGTAACCCAAAGAAATGCAAATACTCCACTCCCTTAATTTTTCCCTTCACGCAAAAACACACTGCCTATTTCCTACTAGATTTGCGTGTACACATGCAAAAGTTTTCACCCAGCCTATACTACGAACTAATGCATGGATAGTACATTATTTGATCTGCACGTTACTTCCTTTATAAAATTTTATTATATCATTTCTAAATTATAAATATTCTCTTTTTTTTTTTATATGTGTAACGACCTGTCATTTTCGTTAATTAAATTTGTCATTTTAATAAGATTTACGCAAATTTACTTTAGAAGAAATAAAGATTTTAAAATTAATAATGAAGCAAACGTTGAGAAGGAAATGAAACCATGGGAATATAAGGCTAAGTATTTACAGTTGAAACAAAATGACGAATAAATTGAAGTGATGTAAATTGTTATATTAGGCTAAGAGTTGCATATAAGAGAACAAAGGTAAGTAGTGAATTTAGTTAATGAATTAATAATATTAAATAGTAAATTAAATTAAATCAATGTCCGGTACAAATTGAAATATTGTTTGGAATGAAAGCTTATAAATTGTAAGCATTTAATTCAGTGTGTGTGTGTTTTTTATTTTATTTTTATAAATATATATATCACATGCACAATTCGCCCAATCTTTCGACTAAATGCATGGATCTTTTTTAATAGATGCTTGCACACACACTATATGGTCTGAACTATATTTATGTTAAAAATATGCAGGCACTGCTTCCTATATGATATGCATTTAGTACAGGTAAATTATCTAATATATGCAAAAAGGCAAAGCTTCTCACTGATACACGCATGTACAGGTACCCTCAAATCTCTCCTCTCCCTCTTCCCTTCCTCTCCTTCCTCTGTTTTACATATATATTTCTTTCTTCTTTTTTTTTTCTTTTCAATGAACATTATTGACTTTCTATTTTGTTTGACCCAAAACTAAGTATGATATATACAATGAATAACCCATTTTTCCGTAGTGATAGTACGCGTAAACTTTAAGCTAGCATTAAATTAAATCTGGGTCAACTACACCATCTCTTTGCACACACATATTAGATTTCTACAGATGTGATGACTCATAAATTTCCAAAGTTTGTCAACTAGATCGGGTGAAGTAGATGGGTTGGAGTGGCCGAGCATATCAAATGAGAACAAAAAAAACTGAGGAAAGGAAAAACTGGAAGGAAAAGAAAGAGAAAACAATAAGACAATTACCTGATGCTTCGAACGAAATTGCCAGAGGAAAATTTGCAATGCTTTGAAGAGTGGTGAGTTTTTTTTTCTTTTTTTTTGAGATGTGGATCTCTGGCATATTTATACACGAATTTGTGAAACGGCAAGGCAGTGATCAAGGGATGTGGCGTGATTAACTCATTTCAGTTTTGCAAAATTTTTTTTTTCTTCCAACGTATAAAGTTTGATCAGTATTCGAAAATTTGTAAACAAAAAGGCAGAGAAAATGGCAGCTTGGATTATGGGAAATAAATGACTTGCGTGATACATGGTTTGATTTATAAAGTTTGTACGTTACTTAAGGGGAATATTGATCAAAGGAAGGGCAAGCGTGATGTTTGGTAAAGCTGATGACAACAGAGGGTAAGAGGAATAAGCAAAAATGCGAACGTTACATATATACAAATGCACTAATGTTGCTCACGTGTGATCCATTTTATTTTAGCTAAAATCTTGATTTTAGTTTGATACCCATAAATGAAAAGGTGAATATTTATGTAAGCTTTAGGCAAAGAACGTATACCATTTATTAAAAGAAATCAAACGGTCCTTTAAAACAAAATAACGTCCGTCTTAAAATCACTGACTGATATTTTTCTCCATAAAGATATTTAAATACGATTTTTTTTTACTTTATATGCGTGATTATAGGAACGAAAAAAATTTTATCTTGCAAAATAAAGGCAGTGGAAACAGAGAGATATAAATAGGAATGTGAGAATTTGAAAAGATAGGCAAGGTTAAATTGAATGCATGAGTTGATTTTTAGGCAATCAAATATATTAGTCCATTTAGGTTGCGTGAATAAATGAATACAGTGACATGCTCAAGAAACAAATGGTAAGAGGCAAATGTCAAAAATGTTAAAAGAATAAAATTTTGTGTCACGCGCAAAGGAAGGCAAAATTGATTTTCTTTCAAATGATATATGCGTGATTGTAGATTTAGGCAGATAAGGTTTCGTGATCAGAGGAATGGCAAAATATGAACCGTTCCAATTATATGAGAATTGATATTTTTTTTTTTTTTAGTTTGATTTAATTAAATGACGGCAAGAATTTTTCAAAGCTTTTGGAAATGGAAACGTATATACACATTTTATTTAAAACCAAACTGTCAGTTACAACCAAAAGTAACGTTCGTCTTAAAAATCACTAACTGATGTTTTAATACATAAAGGTGTTTATATATGATTTTAAAAGTACGTCAAACTGACGTAATACAAAACATCAAAAATATATATATAAAATAACGTTTTAAATTTTACACGTTTTATTACATTACTTACCATAAATTTTACGCGTCCTTTTAAACGCGATATTTAACAGTTTATAAATACACTAAATCCTTCAAAAATAATACTTAACTAAAATTTAAATTGGTTTACATTCTTCATATTTTATATATATATATATATATATACATGGTACTTATTCCCTAGATTTACGCGCCCTTTTTAACGCGTGATTACCCAGTTCATTTATACATATAAAAAATTCGAAATTCTGACCGTGTTGAGACTCGAACTCGTGACCTGTCGTGAATAGCCCAAATGTCTTAACCACCTAAGCTATAAATGTTTTCTTAATTAAAACTTGATTTTTTCAGAGATCTTATTAGTTAGTCCTAATTTTTTTTTCATATTTTGTTTTAATCACTTTAAATAAACCCCAAAGTTTTTTTTTCAAAAAAAAAAAAAATACAAGTGAAAAATACTTGTAAAAAAAATTGGGCTGTTACAAGTTCTTTTAATTTCTGAAAAGAAGCTTCACATTTGTCCGACCAAATGTATTTAACACCTTTCTTTGTTAAGCCAGTAAGAGGCATGGAAATCTTAGAAAAGTATTTGATAAAACGGCGGTAATACCCTGCCAATCCAAGGAAACTACGAATCTCTGTCGCACTCTCCGGTCTCTTCCAATCTTGAATCGCTTCAATCTTGAAGGATCCACGAAAATTCCGGATTCGGAAATAATATGACCGAGAAACTTCACACTAGATTGCCAAAAATGGCATTTAGAAAATTTTGCTTTCAATTGATTACTCCTAAGAGTTTCCAACACAATCCGAAGATGCTTTTCATGCTCCGCCTCGGTTTTTGAATACACAAGAATATCATCAATAAAGATGAGAACAAATCGATCGAGAAAATCTTTGAAAACTCGATTCATAAGGTCAACGAAATAAGCCGGAGCATTCGTTAGACCAAATGGCATAACAAGCCATTCATAAGATCCGTAACGAGTACGGAACGATGTCAAAGGAATGCTATCCTCTGCAATACGAAGCTGGTGAAAACCGGTAGCCAAGTCCAATTGTGAAAAGACTCTAGCACCACTAAGTTTATCGAATAGATCATCAATCCGAGGTAAAGGGTATTTATTCTTGGTAGTAAGATCATTAAGATTGCGGTAGTCAACGCAAAGCCTAAGTGTACCATCGGATTTCTTCACAAAAATAGCGTAAGTTCCCAAGGCGAGGAACTAGAGCGAATAAATTATTTCGTCTCCAATTCGGATAATTGTTTGCGCATCTCCTCATTCTCCTTATTAGACAGGCGATAAGGAGGACGAGTAATAGGTTGAGCTCCAGGAATAAGATTAATTTTGAACTCAATTGCTCGCTTAGGTGGTAATCCTAAAACGGGCTCAAATACGTCGGAAAATTCACGAACGACGTGAATAAGAGAAATAATATCACCCTCATCATCATCATCGTCATCATGAGGGTTTAAAGAATATAAAGATGCAACCAAAGCAGAATCCGAATCTTTAAGAATAACAGAAACCTGATTAACAGATTGAGGATGTCGAAGATGAATAGTTCGCTCAGGGCATAGGATATGAGCTTTATAACGGTTAAGCCAATCCATTCCCAAAATCATTCCAAAGCCTAAATAACGCATGACATGCAAATTGGCTAGGAAAGGAAAATCACATAAAATAATCTCGACATCTTTACACAATAAACTGATTGTTTCGAATCCACCAACCGGATTCGCAATTCTCAAAGTAGTCATTAAACACAAAACATCCAAAGAAAAAGTATCAACAAGTTCTTTTGATATAAAAGAATGGGATGCACCCGTATCAAAAAGAACTCGAATGGGCTGATCATGAAACATAATAATGCCATCAAGGATAGAATGAGGCATACCTTGACCATGAGATGTGTTGCCAGGGGCTTGAGCAACATTTAACTTTCCCTCCTTCTTGCCCTGAAGCTTGGGGCATGAAGATATAACATGACCGGGACCTTTGCAGTAGTGACAAGAGAGAGACTTTGGACACTTGTTCGCGTAATGGTCCTTCGAACCACAATTATAGCATTCCCCACGACCAAAGGAAGAAGTCTTTGCCACTGGGGTTGCTTGCTTCCCTTTTTTATTGGGAGGGCCCTTGAATTTGTTTGGCCTCTTCTTGTTGTTAAAGTTTGGTTTGGAACCCACCACTTCAACATCATTCTCCCTATCCGACTCTTCAAGACGAAGAGCGATATCAATGAGTTGGTCGAAAGAAACTTCTAATTTTATAAGTAATGGCTTCTTGAGATTTTTATTCAAGCCATAGACGAATCTCTGATTTTTATTCAATGGGGTGTTGATGTATTCAGCCCCATATTTGGAGAGAGATTCAAAAGACGCGACATAATCTGCCATGGAAGATTCACCTTGAACAAGGTCTATAAAACGGCGAGCCAAAGTCACCTTCTCAGCTTCTGGTACGAATTTTAACTCGAAGCGCTCTCGGAATTTCTCCCAGGTGAGATCCGCTTCATTAATCTCAAAAATAAGAAGTTCGTGCCAGTCCAATGCTCTTTCTTGGAGCATACTAGAGGCCACCTGAACTCGGTGAAGGTCAATAAGATTCATGCGAGAAAAGATTCGATCGCATGACCTTAGCCAAGCCTGTACTTCGATAACAGTTTCAGAACCTTTGAATGGTTTCCCACCCAAATTAGTGTAATCGCTGCACAAGCATGCAAATCCCGACTTTGGGTGAGTAGGTTCCGGGTTAGCTCCAGCTGCTTGAGCATTTGTCACTAAATCAAGAAGCTGTTGAGCAGTCATAAAAACTCCATCTTGGGGAGTATCACTAGATTGACCGGCGCTGGGACGGCCTGGTCTAACCATTTCTCTTCCCTTAGAAAGAAAGAAAGAAGAAGAAAAAGGTTATTCACCAAATTGAATATCAAGCAATCCTGATAGATAAACAAGGAATCATAAGGAAAATAGGATGAATCGGTACGAAGACTCGAATTAAATCCTAAAGCATGACACCTAAGATGGACTTAGGACGATGATCCTTGTTATAATATTCCATATTGTTCCGAAGTTTGGCTTTGATACCAAGCTGTGACGCCCCACCTCTATACCCACGCTAGCCAAGAACATTACAGTGAATGCTGTCAACTAGCACGGAGGATAAGGTTGTTGAGGAGCAACAATCCGTGTAATTGCTCTACGCGAGCATCAATATGTCAGATAGTATAACATGCATTTCTTTATCAAGAGAAAATCCGACATATCAACACAAACTCAAAGCTACTACACGGTGGCTATAATATCTTCGGAAACAAATATAGAAATAAACATAATATAAATCAGTCACCGACAATTCATATCACAAAGGCGGAAATAGATATGAATATTACACTAGGAAGTGTACATCAGAGTAGCGGTCTAAAAAGACCCACAATATCACAAAAGAATAGTTACAAGAACTACACAAAAGAATAAGTATACATCATGGAGTCTATATCTCAAATGTATACAACCAAAAACTACTAATCTAAGTAGTTAACCAAAAGTCAAGAAGGTAATACCAGATGTAAAGTCAAGCAGAAGCACCTGTAACATCTCGGTCTGACCCGAGTATTATTTAATAAGAAAATAATAAACGAATCAGTCTAGCTATAAATATCAGATGAGACGATATAGAATAAGAGGTATGACTAAACACATAATAATCACAATGCCAAGCTGTGATATATAAGTAATTGAAAATTAATAAGAGATTAATCAATATCACAAAAATCTTCTCAAAGATAGAAAGGAATGTCATACTCTATATCTCCTTCACAAAAACCATAAATATTGACAATTATATCAATGCCAATCACAAAAGTCAATGACACACAAATTCACCAATGCACAAATATTGAAAGAACCTATCAATGAAAATCACGAAAATTGGTGAAGCACAAATTCTAGAAATCATCAATAGAAATCCAGAAATCACAAAAAGGGGGAAGGCCTATCACAAACGGGAGAATAAAGCTCACCAACACGTGTATCACAAACGAAACGCTAATTCCATGGTTGCTAACCATCACAAATTGAGCCGAAGCACCACAAACGTCCCGAAGACCATGGGTTGCTACCCCACCAATTTGAATCGAAACTCCACAAAACGGGGTTTAGTCTCCCTCGCAGACAAAGAGACATCGCACATTTCTAGTCTAAATCACAAAGATGATCGTCATGATCAACGAGAAATGTCAATTACACTAAGCTAGTAAATATATGAGTTTAGCTTCATGTCCCATAACCACTTGCTTACTTAAATATTTACGAACAAACTGTCGATCTCCACTATAAAATTGCCACAAGAGATTCAATCGAACAAGTCCAAGAATTAACCGACGAAGTAAAAGCAAGCGTTTCATACCACTCGTTTTACTAAGTCGTTTAATTAGATTTCTCATACGAGTGAGGTAAAGGTTTGTATATACTAATAGATTGGAAAACGGTTTAAGAAACGAGCTTGGTACTAAAATAGTGTTGAAATCATTTGAAGAAAGAGTTTCGATATTTACTACTAGTATAGAAACCTTTATATTTTTAAAGTGACAAATCACGAAGAAGATTGTAGGAACAATCAATCACTAAAATTCACATACGAAGATGTGAATAAAAATCCAACGAAACCGATAAAGAATCCATCGAAATGGATATTCAAAAATCCCTAAAAAGGAGTCATCAAAGTCATAATAAATGATAACAACAAATAGGAAATAACACGAATCGATTAAAGTTGGAAATTCAAGCAACTAGGCGAAATAGGCAAAATTGCATCAGGTCCGTCGGCCGACTACAGAGCTCGGTCGACCGGACCCTGTTTCAGAAATTTTCTCGGGAAGCAGGTCGGTCGACCGAGCCCTGTAGTTGGCCGACCGAACCTGAGACAGAGGAGTACTTATGCACTTTGGAAGTAGGTCGGTCGACCGGCTATAGGGCTCGGTCGGCCGAACCTGTTCCCAATCCCTTCCTAGCCCATTGAATACAATGGCCAATCACGACCAATTTGCAACTACTCGAGCATTGGCACTAAGGATTTATGCCAGGATTTATGCCAATCGTCTACCCGGCACTATGAGCTCCTCGTTGCATCACCAAAAACACATTTGAACATCAAAGCTATGATTTTCAAAGAATTGAACCAAAACACCAAAAATTAGAATATTCACCAAATCAATCCAAACCAAAAGCTAATGCACACGAATAAGTTTTAGGAATTCATACCTAACATTCGAAGATAATTATAATCATAGATGTGAGATAAAAATCTCACCTTTGAACCCAAACGATTGAAGAAGAAGCTTGAAAGCAAAGGAGAATCAACCACTCTTCAAATCCAACTCAAGAAGCTTGATTCTAAGCTAAAAAGAGAAACATTTCCTAAATTAGGTTTAGGAATTTTCTGAATTTGATAAGAGAATGAGTTGGAGAAGAAGAAGAGAAGCTTACCAATGGGTTCTTCTATTAGTTTGGTGCTAGAGCTTGATTTGCAAAAGGAAACTAGGGTTTTGGAGTTTTAATTTCCCATCTCTCCCACCATTGATGCTTTAGAACTGAAAAGAGGAGAAAGTGAGGGTGAATGTGTAGGAGTGGCTCAGATTTGAGTATAAATTAAACATAGGGCTGAACCCAAACCCAAACCCAAAGTGAAAATGGTCAAATTTTTTACTAGCTCCAAATATATCAAAGTTTATACTCAAAAAGATCGCAAACGGCGTTTTGAACTCAATGGAAGTGGTCCCGAGTCCTAATTCGGCCGTATGCAAAAAGTAACTTTTCGGACTAAATTTCGAGTATCGATAAAATATTTAAATATAAAATCGATAAATATGCGGGTTGTTACAAATAACCTCACCGGGATCTTCTGCCAACATAAAACCGACCTACCTCTAACCTGGATGGTACCGAATATGTTATTGCCTAGGGTGTTCGTACCCTTTAATCGAGCGCTCATTTTTCCATCCACAACCATATCCATAATTATAATATATCCAAGGGTATCTAGAAAAGTGATAACATACCCTAATTCGATGTGACCCACTTAGCCTTGTTGCATCTCCCTTATTTTAGTCATTCTCGGTTGATGAGCTTGAGGCTATGTTTACCTTTCAAGAACAATTTCACTTAAAATGCTCATTGTCCTTCGATGACGATGTTCTGATAGCATTCGTCCATATAAGTTGTCCTGTGTTTGGACAAACCAAATTACCGCCTTTACTATCTTTATGATATTCATTCGTAATGCTCAAATCGGATTGAAGTGGTTTTCGGATAATTAAATCCGATCTCGGTCTCTTCGAAATGATAAACAAAATTGTCCAATATTTGATAGTCGGTTATTTAACTATCAATATAACATCCATAAGCAGTCACTAGGCCCATATTATAATTTTCCAAAATTTATTTTCAAAATATCTTTATAAGATGTATATTCAAATCCCTTCCAAATTTTCAATATTTGAGACAACTAAATACTTATATCCATATCAGGATTTTTCAAACCATCTCTTATTTCAACACTTAGAAAATATTTAAAAATATATTTTTCTAAACCCCTTACTTCTCAACACTTAGGAAAGTTCCACTTATTTCTCTTTTCTCAAAATCATTTACAAATTATATTGTAAATTCTTCAACTCGTTTATAACAAATTCCATAAGTTCCAGGGTTTCTTAATTAATTTCCTTTAATATTTCCAAAGTTAAAACACTAGTCTAAAATTCCAAATATCAATTTATAACTTCTTTTATGAATCCTAATTCATTTTTCAAAGTTCACTTTTATTTAAATACTTCGAAAATTTTCCTTACATTTTCCCAAATTCTATGTTGAGAATTTCTCTTATAAATCTCATCTACTGAATAAACCCCGTTCCCAAACCTCGAGAAGATTTATAAATAAATTAAATCATACCAAAACTCTCTCTATATATAGATAATAAGTATTGTAAAAGAATAATAATTTTATTTAAAAACACGTTCAAGTAATCATTCAAACTATCGTAACACTTTTTATAAACATCAATAACTCATTTTTAGATAAATAAATCGATTTACAAAGCCGATTATACAAATTAGAATTTAATTTCAATTAATATTAGATATTTGAAAAATTCACTTACGAAGTATTTCAATACTAACTAGTTTAATATTTTATAGTTAAATAAATAAGATATCCCTTTTTAATATCAAAATTTAACTTCTTAATAAAATATATTTTTAAAATCCGAATAACCAATTCAATTTATAAATCCCTCTCGATTTAAAACACATCGATCCTATTTTGATTCTCTAACCATCCTCACTTTTCAAAAATAGAATTCAATATTTTTCCCAAAAATCTATTTTCATATATTGATATAAATTCACCGTGTAAATCATATTCCAATTTATCAATTATTTTTCATTTTCCCTTGTTTATAAACATTGTTTATAAATTTATAACTCCTTTGAGTTTCACTCGTTTATAAACTCGAATTTAATATTATTACTTCCTAACAACCATGCAACCATATACTATAATAATTCATAGAAAATCATTTCTTTTCTATATAAAAAAAAATAGTTTTGGGCAAAATTATCTTATTTACCCGATTCAAAACAATTTTATATTCACTAACAAATACGCGCTCATATCTATTATTACACTCAAACTCATTCTAGAGTACTACTGACTCTATCTCTAATGAGTAACACCCACCAGAGCCATGGTTGTCACTTAACCATATGCTCTGATACCAAATTGTAACGATCGGAGGCAGCGGTCACAACTGGTAGGCTTTTCAACCATCCCAGCCCCACCGTGGCTTACACTGATATCCCAAACTTGCTTTTACGGCCAGCCTCTCGACTGTCTCAGCTTACGCCTAACCAACCCCCCTAAAAGAGGACGTGTGGGGGCAAGAGTCTCCTGTTCGCCACCTAACCGCGAAGCGAGAACCCCCCATCACATAGCCCTAAACTAAGCAAGACTGGTGTGAGAACTAAAAACAGTTTATTTTTCTTTAAAATCAAATAGAGGAATATTTTTAAATTCAATTCGAAATGCTTTTAAAAATGAGACTACCATAAGGCCTCCTGCACACACACACAATGCAAACGTAGAATCGGAGGAGATTTCTCCTTATGATAGTCAAAGATGCTTGATACGCATTAAAAAGAAACATTTGATATTATTACTAGTGCATAGTGTAGTAAAAATCATTTCGAAAGTAAAGATATAAATCTTAGCCAACATAGACATTTCGAACTATGCCTACTATAGCTACCATGTTCAATAGCAGGTTACCACCACATTCCATGGCAGGTTATACAACTAAAACCGTACAGGGTACGTATTTGAAGAATGGATTTCCAACAAATGGTCGGGCAAAGGAACTTCCCAAACCCCGAAATGGAACGCCTCTGGAAGGACGTCCCCGAGCATCCCAAATGGATCTCTGCCAAACAAGGCCGGCTACCCCTTTCCCAGGGAGTAAGAAACCTCAGATATACCACCCTCGGTCCTTTTGGACCTTTATACGAGGCCTCGATTCCAACAACACCACACAGTAATAGATATAGTGTATCCACATGAGTAAGTATCTGTGCTCCATAACATGATACTACCCCTTTCCAGAAGGAATGGTCCTACCCTAGGGAAGTGATCCCTGAAACCTTGCCGCCACGATTCCTGTTTCGACCATTTACCGGGTTGTGAGGCTCGACGAAGTCTCGTCCACAAAGCCACGCTTTATACAAAAGCTGTGCTTTGGGTCAACAAATGATCGTAGAAATGATCACAAAGATAAACGATCAAACAAATGATCTTATCGCAAATGATCAACACAATGATCATTTCACAGCAACACTCAGCATGTCACGTTACCAAATTGGGAATATATTGCTGATAACCTTCAACTATATAACCTCTGAGCTCGTACGTCTCAGAGAAGGGTGTTAAGCTAAGAGAATAAATTCTCCGCCACCAACAGAAATATATTTGAAAGAAATCAGCTTTATATCTCAATTGTAATGTCAGACATACTATCCATCTAAGTCTGTTCCGGGCTCGAACAGAACCGATGGCACTTACAAAGAAGTCCTTGCAATCCGGATAATCTCTAATCACGTCCGGATTTCCCATCACATATGGAGATCTCTATACCGGGGTCACCCAGTGCAGAGACAATCAACAAGAAACCCTTTCGTTTTCGAAAATATCCGGTCTTCAACACCGGTCTTCAAATGCAATTCATAACGACGTATTATTCGGTTATTTTAAAAAAAAATTTAAAAAAAAATAAGTGTGGCATTCAAATTCAAGCAAATCACAACAAATACCTATTTGAAGGTAAATATTGATAGTCGGTTATTGAACTATCAATGGATATGCACAACATCACCAGATTCCAAATAATTTTCCAAATTATTTATTTTCCAAAAATATCTTTACAAGATATATATTTTCAATACTTCAAAAATAAATCAATATTTATTTTTAAACCCAATTTCCCAATTTCATTTATAAATTCCATATTGAATTTACATTCCAAAATATTTATGAATATACGATTTCCATTCGATTTCTAATATTCATTTTCAATTTATCTTCAAAATGATAAATTAAAAATATTCACTTAATATTGGAAAAACATTTCCATACTTATTTATTTACAAGTAATTCACAAGTCTATTTATTTTCTACACTTGGAAAATATTCAATATACTCTAATCGAAATTAAGTATATGTTTCATTCTTTAAGGAAATCATTCTCTTAAACATATTTATTTGGGCCAAAACGAATGTTGCGTAAAACATCGTTACGACAACCCAAAATCACTAGTACATGGATTCAAAATTAAAATAGATATATAAATCCCAATACTATACCAAACATTTCCTTTCGGAAATCATTTACTATAACAACAGTGTTATAGTCCACCATTTCCTTTTATTTCTCGAAAACGTCTATTTCAACAATGAATGTTGAAATCTACGGTTTCGATAGTTAATACATTTTAAAACATCTTTAGATCGTTTAAATTCTATTTAAAACATCACATCCAAAACATTTCCTTTAATACACTATTCACTATTCAAAAAACGTGAATATACTTGTTGACCAATTTCATCATTTCTATTCCTTTTATTTTAAAGGATTATTCACTGTATAAAACGTGAATATAACTCCATTAACAAATTACAACAATTTACTTATCGAAATAAGTCGTTGCGGTTTTATAAAACAATGTTTATAAACTCTATTTCTATTTATTTTATAACAACTTCCTTTTATAATTTCCTTTATTAATCTATTCAATTTCATATCTCAATGATATACTAAAAGTTCATATTATAAGTTAAATACTTATAATTTATTCGTTTACAAAAACGTTCTTTTAAACTTCCCAAATTATAAATCTTATAACTTATAAGATTCATTTATTTATCCAAAATCTATTCTTTTAAATAACTTTACAATTTTTATAAACCTACTGTTTATAAAATTCCATTTTATAACTTCACCGTTATAATCCTATAGATTTCATTCATTTATGAAATTCATTCACAATTCATTCTAACACTTATAAAAGCTCGTTTTACAATTCAAATATTTTTAACTTATAAATATCAATTTATAAATCTTTTATATGGATCAATTTATATTATTATTTTAAAACGTCTTTAAACTCTTTTATAATTTCATCATTTCAATTTATAAAATAATCAAATTTCATAAATCCTATATTTAAACTTTTTATAATAAATTCAGAAATCCAAATTTAAACTATTTTATAAAATCATTAATCCCATATTTTTAAAAATCAACTTTTAATTGTATTTCTCAAAAATCATAATTTTTATATTATTAAAATTATAACGTTTATTTATTTAAGATGAATCAATTCTAAAAATATTTTATAAACGTATACTTTCAAAAATCACTTTAGAAATCCCTTAAAATCAAAATCGTTATTTTTAAACTTCAAAATTGGATCCGATGACGCAACACATCAAATAGTCAATCACGACTTTCCAATATCATATATCGATATGATAAACAATCAAATATCACAATATCTGAATCAAATAAATATTTGTGAGGAATCCAGTTGGATCCCTCCAACCTGTTTCCCTGCATCCACAGACATTAGCACAATACCAATTCCACTTCGAGGTGGAATATCGCGGTATATGGGATTTTATAAAATATTATCCGCTTAATAGGCGGCGCAATAGGGTCTCATCCGCTATACAATGCGGGAAATCAATCAACTGCAATATATACATATGCCAATATATATATATTGCTATATACTAATATATATATATACTATATCACATCCAAATAGCAATCAATCAATAACTGCAAATCCAACTTTAATTTGAGTGAGAAGATCTCACCTTAGCTTTTATTAGCAATCCATTTCCATCTTGACTCGATTTTCTCGATTTAAGACCTTGTATAATAATTTATACAATTTGTTAATATTCGAATCAACTGAACAATTAACTTTTGTTTAATAGTTTTTGATTAGCTTATAATTCTTTTTAAATCAATTTTCCCCTTTAATAAATTTATTTAACTAATTATTTTATTTCCTCTCCTTTTATATATATATATATATATATATATATATATGTATGTATATATATATAAATTTAATTAACCGGTGATTTAATTAACAAACTTTTTATAACATATATATATATATATATATATATATATATATATATATATATTTCAAAATCAAACTAAATATCCTTTGGTAACTAAAACCAATAAATAAGTTTTATTAACATATTAGTTATTAAATAAGTAAATCAACTAACAATTTATTTGACTAATAAATTTAATTTATCAAATAATTTAAATTTAAAATAACTGTCAAAAAAAAATAATGATTTTCTTTCAATTCAACTAATATTTATTTTTATTTTTTTTCAAACCAACAAGATTTTAAATCTTAATATTTTTTTTTTCCTGTAATATATCCATTCAACAAGACCAGCAAATGATAATCTTTTATCAGTCTATAATTAATCACAGTAACTTTTTTTTAAAATATTCTTATAAAAAAAATAACCTATAAAAATTTCTGTTTAACCTACAAGATTTTAAAACTTAAAATATGAATACTAATATCAAAACCTGTTTCCTGTAGAAGAAATTTAAAATTTTGTATTTATATTTTACTGTATATTTACTTTACTTTCATTGTAAATTATATATATATATATATATTTCCTAAAAATATTCTCATATAAAATCTACTGCAAACATTTTATTTTGAAAAGAAAAAAAAACATTCCGTCAATTTGAATTCAATCAAATTACGTAATCGAGAAAATCACCGAACCCCCTGCCCTCCATCTCGCGCTGCCCCATGCTCGAAACTTCACTGCCGCATTCGACCTACCACCACAACTGCTGCTCGACATCTCTATCATATTCGAACTCGGGTTCGAACCCCCTAGTCACCGCCGCACCTCATCACTCACGAGGCTGCTTCGCCCCTCCAGATATTCGCACACGCGAGCGCGATGTCCCTTCCCCTCAAATCTGGTTCGCGACAATTCCTTTGACCCCCTAGGTGCCGATGAAATCGAGCTCGACTCGAGATTTGTCGATATTTTTTTTATATAAACGAATGTGTTTTCGATTACAGGGAGGAGGCAAACAAACTGGGAGAAGAGGGGTTTTCGATTTTTAATTTCTGAAGCAAGGGATTTTGATTTGAGTTAAGATGAAGGAAGTGCGGCCATTTACTTTGGTTATGGAACGAGAATTTTAATTTGAACGAAGATTTCCTTTCGTTTGAAGCTGCGGCCATTTTTTCTTATTTTTGAAACGAGAGAACTTTTGCTCTGCTATTTTTTTTTCTTCTGTGTTGCTCGTGTTTTTAAAAAGAAGAGGGAGGGGACAAAAGATCGTGCCTTTGCAGAGGAAAGATCGTGCTTACCTTACATTCTACTATGTTTTGATGTTGACCAATTTAAATTTAAATTTAAATTGAATTCAATTTGATTCCGACGCGTTTATATGTCGTATGCTCACATAACAACTCCAAATGCTACGAAATTTTAAATCCGATAATAATTCAATATTACGGACCCAATGGAACTAGTTTCGTCAAAATCCGAGACTGTGCCTCGGACGGCTATTTTTAAATATCGATTCAAACGATATAATTTCAAAACTGAACAAAGCAGTTTCAAATTCAATTCTGAAGCTTCTATTACCTTCAGTATTATCAATATGAATTTTACAAGCCTTTGAAATATATTTTTTCAGCTTAAAATCAAAGATTCAAATTTTTATTCAACTCTCAATAGATTAAATTTTATAATTTAATCGCCAAATTTCATTCTGATAATTTGAAATTCAATTCAAACCATCATTTAAATATTTAAAATTAATTAAATATTTCAATTTAAATTGTTCAAAATTCCTGGGTCGTTACAATCTTCCCCCCTTAAAAGAATTTCGTCCCGAAATTACAAGTTAAGAAGAATGCCCTTATCCCGTCTATCATTTTTTTCACAATCCAAATAGTTTAATCAACCTACTAACTTAAATCTTTTTATGAGAGATTTACTATCATTTCAACTAGTTTTCCAACTTCAATTATAAGTTTCAAACAACATTGTTTTTCTATCAATTCAAATTTAAATTTAAATTTAAATTTCAAACTTTCAAAATTTCTCAAAAAAATTTCTAACACCCTAAATTTTCAAAAAATTTCGCCAGCGTCTCCTTTGCGCGGCTAGCTCGGTACGGCTACAAAATGGCACCACGGCCCCTCAGAATCAAAAACAAAAGAGAAAGCCAAGTGGCCGGAGAAGAAAATCATCAAATCTAATACTGAAGTTGAAATACGTACCTTTTTGTCGAGCAATTCAATTTTATCTTTGAAATCAAAATCCCAATAATACACCTGTATATCCTGCTAGTCATAATATCCAATTCCAATATTCAAACTATTTTGCCAATTCCATTACAAAATTTCCAATATATGCTTCTTATACATTTTTACTTCACTATTGAAGTTACATATCCATTTTCATTCAATTTTTCATTTCAATTTCATTTGAATTCAATTCACAATTCTAAATATTGAATTCTATCGATTAACTTTCATTTACTAATTCATATTACTACTTTAAATTAGTTTCATTCACTAATTCTTTTTAAATTTCAATTTCCATATTCAATTCATCTCGAATTTACTTAATTACTAACAAAGGGAATTTCAATTTATTTCTTTTACTTACTTGAATTTATATACAAATTCAAATTTATCTTCAAATTTAGCTCATGACTAAACTTTAATTTAACCAATTCAAATTCCAATTCATTAGTCCATGAATTAATAATTTATCAAGTTAGTTTACTTGAATTCAATCCATTTTATTTCTTATTTAATTCCATATAATAATGATAATAATTTAATATTATTACTTCCTAACAACCATGCAACCATATACTATAATAATTCATAGAAAATCATTTCTTTTCTATATAAAAAAAATAGTTTTGGGCAAAATTATCTTATTTACCCGATTCAAAACAATTTTATATTCACTAACAAATACGCGCTCATATCTATTATTACACTCAAACTCATTCTAGAGTACTACTGACTCTATCTCTAATGAGTAACACCCACCAGAGCCATGGTTGTCACTTAACCATATGCTCTGATACCAAATTGTAACGATCGGAGGCAGCGGTCACAACTGGTAGGCTTTTCAACCATCCCAGCCCCACCGTGGCTTACACTGATATCCCAAACTTGCTTTTACGGCCAGCCTCTCGACTGTCTCAGCTTACGCCTAACCAACCCCCCTAAAAGAGGACGTGTGGGGGCAAGAGTCTCCTGTTCGCCACCTAACCGCGAAGCGAGAACCCCCCATCACATAGCCCTAAACTAAGCAAGACTGGTGTGAGAACTAAAAACAGTTTATTTTTCTTTAAAATCAAATAGAGGAATATTTTTAAATTCAATTCGAAATGCTTTTAAAAATGAGACTACCATAAGGCCTCCTGCACACACACACAATGCAAACGTAGAATCGGAGGAGATTTCTCCTTATGATAGTCAAAGATGCTTGATACGCATTAAAAAGAAACATTTGATATTATTACTAGTGCGTAGTGTAGTAAAAATCATTTCGAAAGTAAAGATATAAATCTTAGCCAACATAGACATTTCGAACTATGCCTACTATAGCTACCATGTTCAATAGCAGGTTACCACCACATTCCATGGCAGGTTATACAACTAAAACCGTACAGGGTACGTATTTGAAGAATGGATTTCCAACAAATGGTCGGGCAAAGGAACTTCCCAAACCCCGAAATGGAACGCCTCTGGAAGGACGTCCCCGAGCATCCCAAATGGATCTCTGCCAAACAAGGCCGGCTACCCCTTTCCCAGGGAGTAAGAAACCTCAGATATACCACCCTCGGTCCTTTTGGACCTTTATACGAGGCCTCGATTCCAACAACACCACACAGTAATAGATATAGTGTATCCACATGAGTAAGTATCTGTGCTCCATAACATGATACTACCCCTTTCCAGAAGGAATGGTCCTACCCTAGGGAAGTGATCCCTGAAACCTTGCCGCCACGATTCCTGTTTCGACCATTTACCGGGTTGTGAGGCTCGACGAAGTCTCGTCCACAAAGCCACGCTTTATACAAAAGCTGTGCTTTGGGTCAACAAATGATCGTAGAAATGATCACAAAGATAAACGATCAAACAAATGATCTTATCGCAAATGATCAACACAATGATCATTTCACAGCAACACTCAGCATGTCACGTTACCAAATTGGGAATATATTGCTGATAACCTTCAACTATATAACCTTTGAGCTCGTACGTCTTAGAGAAGGGTGTTAAGCTAAGAGAATAAATTCTCCGCCACCAACAGAAATATATTTGAAAGAAATCAGCTTTATATCTCAATTGTAATGTCAGACACACTATCCATACAAGTCTGTTCCGGGCTCGAACAGAACCGAAGGCACTAACAAAGAAGTCCTTGCAATCCGGAAAATCTCTAATCACGTCCGGATTTCCCATCACATATGGAGATCTCTATACCGGAGATCAGCCAGTGCAGAGACAATTAACAAGAAACCCTTTCGTTTTCGAAAATATCCGGTCTTCAACACTGGTCTTCAAATGCAATTCATAACGACGTATCACATATTCGGAATGGGTCATACGACCCCAAGGTCCTTTCCCAGCTAACCCGAATAGTGAGCGCTTATTTTAAAAAAAAATAAGTGTGGCATTCAAATTCAAGCAAATCACAAAAAATACCTATTTAAAGGTAAATATTGATAGTTGGTTATTGAACTATCAATGGATATGCACAACATCACCAGATTCCAAATAATTTTCCAAATTATTTATTTTCCAAAAATATCTTTACAAGATATATATTTTCAATACTTCAAAAATAAATCAATATTTATTTTTAAACCCAATTTCCCAATTTCATTTATAAATTCCATATTGAATTTACATTCCAAAATATTTATGAATATACGATTTCCATTCGATTTCTAATATTCATTTTCAATTTATCTTCAAAAAGATAAATTAAAAATATTCACTTAATATTGGAAAAACAATTCCATACTTATTTATTTATAAGTAATTCACAAGTCTATTTATTTTCTACACTTGGAAAATATTCAATATACTCTAATCGAAATTAAGTATATATTTCATTCTTTAAGGAAATCATTTCTTAAACATATTTATTTGGCCCAAAACGAATGTTGCGTAAAACATCGTTACGACAACCCACAATCACTAGTACAGCGATTCAAAATTAAAATAGATATATAAATCCCAATACTATACCAAACATTTCCTTTCGGAAATCATTTACTATAACAACAGTGTTATAGTCCACCATTTCCTTTTATTTCTCGAAAACGTCTATTTCAACAATGAATGTTGAAATCTATGGTTTCGATAGTTAATACATTTTAAAACATCTTTAGATCGTTTAAATTCTATTTAAAACATCACATCCAAAACATTTCCTTTAATATACTATTCACTATTCAAAAAAACGTGAATATACTTGTTGACCAATTTCATCATTTCTATTCCTTTTATTTTAAAGGATTATTCACTGTCTAAAACGTGAATATAACTCCATTAACAAATTACAACAATTTACTTATCGAAATAAGTCGTTGCGGATTTATAAAACAATGTTTATAAACTCTATTTCTATTTATTTTATAACAACTTCCTTTTATAATTTCCTTTATTAATCTATTCAATTTCATATCTCAATGATATACTAAAAGTTCATATTATAAGTTAAATACTTATAATTTATTCGTTTACAAAAACGTTCTTTTAAACTTCCCAAATTATAAATCTTATAACTTATAAGATTCATTTATTTATCCAAAATCTATTCTTTTAAATAACTTTACAATTTTTATAAACCTACTGTTTATAAAATTCCATTTTATAACTTCACCGTTATAATCCTATAGATTTCATTCATTTATGAAATTCATTCACAATTCATTCTAACACTTATAAAAGCTCGTTTTACAATTCAAATATTTTTAACTTATAAATATCAATTTATAAATCTTTTATATGGATCAATTTATATTATTATTTTGAAACGTCTTTAAACTCTTTTATAATTTCATCATTTTGATTTATAAAATAATCAAATTTCATAAATCCTATATTTAAACTTTTTATAATAAATTCAGAAATCCAAATTTAAACTATTTTATAAAATCATTAATCCCATATTTTTAAAAATCAACTTTTAATTGTATTTCTCAAAAATCATAATTTTTATATTATTAAAATTATAATGTTTATTTATTTAAGATGAATCAATTCTAAAAATATTTTATAAACGTATACTTTCAAAAATCACTTTAGAAATCCCTTAAAATCAAAATCGTTATTTTTAAACTTCAAAATTGGATCCGATGACGCAACACATCAAATAGTCAATCACGACTTTCCAATATCATATATCGATATGATAAACAATCAAATATCACAATATCTGAATCAAATAAATATTTGTGAGGAACCCAGTTGGATCCCTCCAACCTGTTTCCCTGCATCCACAGACATTAGCTCAATACCAATTCCACTTCGAGGTGGAATATCGCGGTATATGGAATTTTATAGAATATTATCCGCTTAATAGGCGGCGCAATAGGGTCTCATCCGCTATACAATGTGGGAAATCAATCAACTGCAATATATACATATGGCAATATATATATTGCTATATACTAATATATATATATATACTATATCACATCCAAATAGCAATCAATCAATAACTGCAAATCCAACTTTAATTTGAGTGAGAAGATCTCACCTTAGCTTTTATTAGAAATCCATTTCCATCTTGACTTGATTTTCTCGATTTAAGACCTTGTATAATAATTTATACAATTTGTTAATATTCGAATCAACTGAACAATTAACTTTTGCTTAATAGTTTTTGATTAGCTGATAATTCTTTTTAAATCAATTTTCCCCTTTAATAAATTTATTTAACTAATTATTAAATTTCCTCTCCTTTTTTTATATATATATAAATTTAATTAACCGGTGATTTAATTAACAAACTTTTTATAACATATATATATTTCAAAATCAAACTAAATATCCTTTGGTAACTAAAACCAATAAATAAGTTTTATTAACATATTAGTTATTAAATAAGTAAATCAACTAACAATTTATTTGACTAATAAATTTAATTTATCAAATAATTTAAATTTAAAATAACTGTCCAAAAATAATAATAATAATAATAATAATAATAATTTTCTTTCAATTCAACTAATATTTATTTTTATTTTTTTCAAACCAACAAGTTTTTAAATCTTAATATTTTTTTTTTCCTGTAATATATCCATTCAACAAGACCAGCAAATGATAATCTTTTATCAGTCTATAATTTATCACAGTAACTTTTTTTTTTAAAATATTCTTATAAAATAAAAATAACCTATAAAAATTTCTGTTTAACCTACAAGATTTTAAAACTTAAAATATGAATACTAATATCAAAACCTGTTTCCTGTAGAAGAAATTTAAAATTTTGTATTTATATTTTACTGTATATTTACTTTACTTTCACTGTAAATTATATATATATATATTTCCTAAAAATATTCTCATATAAAATCTACTGCAAACATTTTATTTTGAAAAGGAAAAAAAACATTCCGTCAATTTGAATTCAATCAAATTACCTAATCGAGAAAATCACCGAACCCCCTGCCCTCCATCTCGCGCTGCCCCATGCTCGAAACTTCACTGTCGCATTCGACCTACCACCACAACTGCTGCTCGACATCTCCATCATATTCGAACTCGGGTTCGAACCCCCTAGTCGCCGCCGCACCTCGTCACTCATGAGGCTGCTTCGCCCCTACAGATATTCGCGCACGCGAGCGCGATGTCCCCTCCCCCCAAATCTAGTTCGCGACAATTCCTTTGACCCCCTAGGTGCCGATGAAATCGAGCTCGACTCGAGATTTGTCGATTTTTTTTATATAAACGAATGTGTTTTCGATTACAGGGAGGAGCCAAACGAACTGGGAGAAGAGGGGTTTTCGATTTTTAATTTCTGAAGCACGGGATTTTGATTTGAGTTAAGATGAAGGAAGTGCGGCCATTTACTTTGGTTATGGAACGAGAATTTTAATTTGAAGGAAGATTTCCTTTCGTTTGAAGCTACGGTCATTTTTTCTTATTTTTGAAATGAGAGAACTTTTGCTCTGTTATTTTTTTTCTTCTGTGTTGCTCGTGTTTTTAAAAAGAAGAGGGTGGGGACAAAAGATCGTGCCTTTGCAGAGGAAAGATCGTGCTTACCTTACACTCTACTGTGTTTTGATGTTGACCAATTTAAATTTAAATTTAAATTGAATTCAATTTGATTCCGACGCTTTCATATGTCGTATGCTCACATAACAACTCCAAATGCTACGAAATTTGAATCCGATAATAATTCAATATTACGGACCCAATGGAACTAGTTTCGTCGAAATCCGAGACTGTGCCTCGGACGGCTATTTTTAAATATCAATTCAAACGATATAATTTCAAAACTGAACAAAGCAGTTTCAAATTCAATTATGAAGCTTCTATTACCTTCAGTATTATCAATATGAATTTTACAAGCCTTTGAAATATTTTTATTCAGCTTAAAATCAAAGATTCAAATTTTTATTCAACTCTCGATAGATTAAATTTTATAATTTAATCGCCAAATTTCATTCTGATAATTTGAAATTCAATTCAAACCATCATTCAAATATTTAAAATTAATTAAATATTTCAATTTAAATTGTTCAAAATTCCTGGGTCGTTACAATTCTAACACATCATATATTATTATATATGAAAAACAATCAATATAAATTTGAGAAATCTAGTTGGATCCCTCCAACCTGTTTCTCTGCATCCATAAATATTAATACAACATAAAATACCAATCCTGCTTCGAAGGGGAGATCGTGGTATATAGGGCCATCCGCTATTATACAGGGCATATAGGGTCCCATCCGCTCCAACGGCCGGTATATATCCAACTACTAATGTATATACTACTATATATAATATAGCATCCAAAATATAATAATTTATAAATTCAAGCAGCATCTAATAATTAATTTTAATTATTTTAAATTAACTCCAACAATCCAAAAAGAGTGAGATTTACTTACCTTGATTTTTAATTTGCTAATCGTTCCAATTCCAAATTGTAGTATTTTCCATAATGATTCCAACGCAACTCATTTCATTATTTTGGACCTCGCATGACAAGATATTCACAATATAATAAATCGATTTTAAAAAAATATTTCATTTTACTAATTATAGTAAATAAAATTAATTACCCACGTTTACCTCCTTAATCCCAATTTAAAATCACGAATATGCTTCCAAGTCGAACCAAAACTCTACTTCATGCTGCCGCTCAACCCCTTCCACTGCACTGCTGTTTCCAGCATGAAACCCCACGCCTGCACCTTCACTACTGAAACCGTCATGCTCCGCCAATCATCAACCTCTTGGAACAGCCGCATTGGACAAATGAACACCGCGTCAATCAATGAGAAACCCTAAATCGCACCCCCCTAAGTGAGTCGAGCTCCCTCATGCACACAAAATCGAGAAACCTAACCCACGCGCATCTCTATACACGGCCGAGGACCACTATAACCGCCGCCGAGTTTCGAGTTCGACTAGAAAATTGCGACCGCTTAAACTCTGCAGTACTTCCCCAGATGCCACCACATTCTGCCTCGAACGACACCTCCGTGCTATCCACTTTCCCAAACTCTGATGCTGCCCACTTCCATCATGATTCGGTTGTGTGCATGCTCCTCCCTCTTGCGTGTGTCAATCAGGGCATCGTGATGCAATGCGTTTTTTTATTATCTGGAATGATTTCGTGGACGAGCAGAGGAATTTTAAAAAAATGAGGAGAAAGGATTTCGTGATTTTAAAAAAGGAAGAGGGTGGCTTTCATAATTTTAAAAGAAAGAAAGTGTTGAGTACGCGGTAGGGTGGCAGCAATTTTGACCTTTGATTGATTTAATTTGATTAAATATTGAAAATATCTTGTATTTCATACCGTGCAATTCCAAACTCCTATTGAGGCATACCGCCTAGCGTTTCTAACATTATACCGCTATTTTGTACCCAATGGAACAAGTCTCGAGTCCCTATTCGATCATATAGAGAAGATAGCTTTTTAAATCCACTATTTTAGTTAAATTCAATTACTTATTTCCACGCGTTTTTCAATCGCACGACCAAATGGTGGATCCAGACGCTATGAAATTTGCAATCGGATAATAATACACTATTACGGATCCGAGGGAATTGGTTTCGTCGAACTCCGAGACTGTTCCTTGGATCGCTATTTTAAGTCGTCGATTAAAATCGTTGATTTTCAAATTGACAAATTCACTTGAAATTTCAGTTTTAAAACCTTACTAACTAATTTATAATTCCAATACAATTTTAAACCATCTAAATATTCAAAATAAAATGGCAAAAAAATCGGGTCGCTACAGGAAGTAATGGGGCAACGCTTCCCCTTATACTTAGCATATTTGGCTGCAATGCGGTTCAAACAATTGGAAATGGGTCCATAAGCACGTGGGCCGAGTTAGTGAGAAGATTCTTGAGATAGTTCAGGGTACATGTCTCACAACCAAGGAATGTACTAATACTTTCAAATATAAAACACTGGCCTGGAGAGTCCTTGAGAAGTTATTTTATAAGATTCAATACGGCGACGGCCGCGTTGGACATACTAGACCTATTATTTATCCTAATGGAAGCAGTATCTTGAGTCACGAATAAGACTGATTTCAAAGCCGCATTGAAAATGGAACCGCCGATAGATCTTGTAGAATTCTGTTACGAAGCTGAAAGGTACCTGCGTCGGGAAGAACCAAAGCCGAGGATGAGGATGTGGATGCTGAAATAAATGCCATCGAAGGCGGGGTACCGTCTGGAGCTAGAATTGGAAAAGACAAAGGGAAGAGGAGCCGATGAAAACATCAAAGACCCAAACGACAAAGAAAAGAGCCAAGAATCTCCTCATACGCTGACCTGACTGAAACCCCGGAGAGGATATACCTAGATACGAGGGGGCAGAACCTCTACTGAAGGCCACCGAGGAGGGAACCCATTGACCGTGAGAAAAGATCTGAAAAGTTATCCATCTTACATGAGTTGAATGGGCATGAGACGAACAAGTGTCGACATCTTTGTGATCTGATAGAAGAACCAATCCAAAACAACTAGCTTGCACAATATGTGAGGAACAAAACTACGGTGGAATTACGGGGACAACCGCCATCCATCGCAAATGCATCAAAAAAGCCCAGGGACAAGCGCCAAGACAAATTATCCTATGATCGGGGTAAACAGGAGTCATATTCGATTCCAATGCTTTGTTTTATCATTTCTTTCCTGGAACTTTTCTTTTGGTATGTAGATGACAATAATCGAAGGTCACATACATGTGTATGGGATCCCGAACGATCCCTAGGCACGCTTTGAGTTGGATGCCAGAGAGAACTTAAGACATAACAATCGAAGGCCGTTTACACATTACGGGATACTGAATGGTCCCTAGGCACGCTCTGAGTCGGATGCCTAAGATGAACATTTAGGACTCCTTCTTATTTAATTTTTTATTTGCTTTGATTTGAATATTTGAATTTTGATAATTAATATTTATCGCCTTAGAGTCCCACCACAGGACCGGAGCGCAAGGTGCAAGTACCCTTGCCAAAGAGCGAGTTGATGGACTTGTACGATATTGATCGCTTTAGAGTCCCATCACGGGACCTGAGTGCAAGAAGAAAGTCCCCTCATCCGAGACTGAGCGGATGGGCTTACTTAATCCCCGTTGAGTTAACAAACAAACAATCCAGAAAGATCGTCCCCTTAACTTAAAACATTTAATGATCTAGAGAGATCATGCATTAAACTTACTTAAGAAGTCCAAAAATATCGGACCTTAAAATAGATTTGGTTTTGCAAAAAAAAAGAAGAAGAGGATTTGAATGCCTTATAAATAGAACAAAACGAATAAATCCTGTATGAACACAGGATGACTTTGATATATGTTGTGACATGATGTGATTTTGAGATATAATGTGATTTTGATATATGATGCTATATGATGTGATTCTGATATATCATTTGATTCTGATATATGATGTAAAAACTCTAAATGAAAAGCAAAAACTGATAGTGATATAAACCCCAAATGAACGTGGGATGAATAGAGATGTGTAATGTAATTAGAGACATGTGATGTAATAACCTCAAATGAAATCGAATGATTGTGATGTATAGATTACACTTTGGCAGAGTATAGAGTCTTAAGCTAGAACAAGTTTGGAATGACTTGTAACTGACAAGTGAATCCGAAGAGACTAGATGATTCACCAAGACTAAAGCTCAACAACTGATGACTTGTTCAAGAAGAAAGCACACCTTTCATTCAAAAGGCGTATCGAGGGGACAAATGTTATCCAGGTTTTTAACCCAACAGGATCCAGCAGAATACAGAACAATCCCATCACACCAGAATGGCTTAGAACCTAACTAGAAAAGCTAAGGCAAGGAGTTGACGATAGCCAAATCGTATTACCAAAGAAAAGACGAAGTTCAACTGAACTAAGTAGCTAGCGTTAGTTCAGTCCAGTAAGCAATCAAAGCACAATCAGCCAGCAGATCGTCATTAAGATGGCGTACCGTGCAATGATACTATGCAAACAACTATGATAAAAGACTATGGAAACATCTCCAATTCTAAACCCCAGTAAAATCCTAAGTGCTTAGATCATCAGCAACCCATACATTCCACAAGACCTTCAAACAAACTAGCTAAAGAAACATATGAGAAGAGACCAAGACATTGGCTCGCAAAATGAGCCAAGTCTATGGGTCGCCAGCGACCTATGGTTCTTCCTCGTTTTGCATGCCAAACTCTCCCTGGGTCGTTCCTTACCTACCTACGAGCTAATGGAGACGTAACCTGGCCCAGAAACTCTCCGACCCATATAAATGGAATCCTACTTGCAACATAAACTAGATCTTCTCTGAACCGATTGCGGAAGCTCTGCTAAAAACAATCTTCACTCTCTGCCTCCCTCACAATAATCTCTCACTGCGATTCTCTAGTGGATTTCAACTTCAGGGATTCAATCTATTGAGAGATAATCAAAGTCTTGTAATCAAACGCATCTTGTAATAGCGATCAGTCTATAAGAAAAATTATAAATTGGATATGGGCTTCATTAACAGCCGAACCACTATAAAAAATTCTCTGTCTTCTTTCTTTTACTGTTCTTTTCTTATATCTATAATCTATGATATTACTTTGTCAGAACACCGCTGGTGTTTTCAAACTTTAACCAAGATGTTGATCCATTTTTTAAGTTAATAGATAGAAAATAATTGTTTTATTTCTCATTACATTTATCTAGTCCATTTTGAAATTCACCTTTGTAACCAACTGAAATTAATGTAATTGAGTAATTTCAATTAATAGGGGAGAGGACACTAAACTGCAAATTAATAGGTGTAATTAAACGTAGCTTATGTTTTGTAAAAATATAAAAAAAGTTTGATTTAATGAAAACAACATGTATAACAAATAAAATGGATGTTTCATTTGTGAATGAAGGTTTAATTTCATTAAAATAAACAATAGAATGATTGATTTAAAGAAAGAAATATATGTTTATTTGAACTATGTTTTAGCATACAGATTGATTACAAGAATAGAAAATAATTTATTTAAGTAAATAATTTATTACTATGGTGTATAAACAACAAATTTATAAATGTGTTTAAATGACTAAAGGAAACAATTGTTCTATTTCCATTCATTTTAGCTTGTCTGTTTTGAAATTTAACTTCGTAATTAATTGCGACTAATGTAACTGAAATATTTCAATTAAAAGGAAAGAAAATGTTGATTGCGATTAATATATTTAATAAATGAAACACAAGTTTTGTGTTAAACAAAAAGGGCATTTTAATGGAAATAAAAGATTATTTTGAGAAAACCAAATTGAACGTTTATATTTTTAAGGCAAGTATAATTTTATTTATTACGTGTTGATAAATAAAATTAAATGTGTAGAAGTTGAGTATTATTTGAGTTAATGGAATTAATTTTGTTATGTTTCAAAAATTGAATTTCAAAAGGTTGTGTGATGTATATGGTCCGTTCATTTCTTCTGTTATTAATTGTTGCCTGTATGTTTAAAAATAGTTACCTCATTATTAATACTTGATCTGTTCATTTCTCCTTCTGTTTAACACCTGAGCCTAGAATTTTAGGTTATATCAATTCTTGCCATCTCATTTATAGTTTTACAAAATTTCATTTTCTGTTGGTTTGCAAACTTTCCCATTCCTAAGTACATTTCCTTATGCATTATTAATTCATGAAGCTTTTTCAATACAAAACATGACATTCATTTTTGTCCCACCACCTTAATTTCCTTATTATTAAATAACCTGCAATTTTATTTCTTAATTTGCGTTATTTTTCTCGTAACACCTCATATTCATTTAGTTCAAATTGTTCTTTGCTGAAGGTATATTCTTATCATAAAATTGTTCACGTTTTAAACTTGTCCCTTTAATTTTTTTGTCACCATCTCATTTCCAATGTTCAGATCTCCATTTCATATCTCCCTTTCTTTGAATCATTTTAATGTGAGCTTGCATATTCAAAAGCTCTCATTTTGACAAATTCCAAAGCTTTCTTTTATGAAACATGAATTTCATTTTTTTTCATTATTCCTACACGTCTTGCCCTCATCTTAGTTTGTTCTTCCATCTTTGGTTGAAGGCTCACTTTGAGAAAAATGCAAGTATTAAACTTTGTTTATTTTTTATTAAACATGTACTAATTATTATTTTACTAATATTTCTTATAACATGATTATCTTTTGCATACAACTTCGATTCACATGCGATTTCTTTTGTTGGATTCATATTAAAATTTCGGACAACATGAAACTAATTTGGTTGAATTTGGAGACTGTTGAGATTTTGCGCTTTTGTTTAGATTTCTATGGGTTAAAATCAAAGGTGAGTGATTAAACCCACTCATGTAATACTAATTTTTCTTATGTTAGTTAAATTAAAATCATAAAGTGATAAAATTTTATAATTTTATTGATTGTTGTTTGGTAATTTAAATTTACATTTTAATTGAAATTGATATTGATATCGAATTAAATTGGAATTTAAGTTAATATTGAAATTAATTGCTAGTCAAAAACCGATAATTGATAACTAGTAAATGTTGTGATATATTGGTTGATTTAGATGTTGATTGTTACCGAATGCCTATTGATTGATGATTGGATGCATGGTTGTTTATTTGTTTTGACATATCTCTATTATTACCCTATTTATTATTTGACATCTTATAAATTGTCATCTGTAATATTTGAAATGAACTAAGAAATAGGTTTAAATGATATATACATATGTCATTTAATTATGGATTGAAATAAAATATATCCTTCCATGTAACTAAAAATTAAAATAACTGATCACTTGGCCAAAGGGTAGAAAATTATATATGGATACCATATTTGGTTAAATTAAATGGTTTCAAAACTTTGAACTTTAATTTGGTTCAAATGATGTTTTTTAAATAAAATAAAATTTCGATTTATACGAATTAAATTATTTTCTAATTCTAGAATTGAAACGTTGAAATTAAACTGTTTAAATGAAAATCTTTAACGATTTAGTTTGAAATCTTAAAGTTGAAATTAAGATATGATTTGAATTTATTGAAAGTGAATTATTCTAAAGGTTTAAATTTTGATTTAAACTTTGAATTTACTTTAATTAAAATGGCTTAAATTGGTATTTCCAAGTTTTGATGTGAAATGGATTTAAACTAAATTGCTTCAAAATGAAAATGTGAATTGAAACTTTCAGCTTTTGGATAGAATAGGTTAAATTGAATTTGAAGTAAAAGTTGAAATCATTTGAATTGAGGTTGATGTAAATCAAAATTTGAATATAAAGTTGACCTAAATTGGAAATTGAAAAATTGATTTCGTTGTGATTTGGAACATGAGTTCAAATTGTTGTGAAAGGAAGAAACAGTTTTAATATAAATTACTTTAGTATATATAAGCTATTCATCCAAAATATTTTCAATATTAAATATCTCTTTTATATCCAAAACAATTTCGAATCTTTAAACTATTCTAATTATTTCAAACAAATTTTCAATACTAAAACTATTTCAAAACTATTTTTAATATTTAAACTGTTTTAAAGGGGATCTATTTAGATTTAAATCATTGACTTAAATTCGAATACTTTGATGTGAAAGTACAACCTATTTTGGGTTCGAAATCATTTTGAAGTGAATCTGATATTTTGATATGAATTATGACTTATTCTTGAAATTTAAAAGAACCAATTGATGTAAAAAAAATGATAATTTTTTGTTAATGAGACCGGCGTCGAATATTGGCATACTCTCTGTCAATACCGAAACCACTTTAACAACTGTGTGCGTGCATGGTGGATGATCCAGAGTGAAGTAGTTGGATTGGCGAACGATTGCTGGATTTGAAGAAAAAGAACGACGATGGATAATCACGACACTTGCGCCAGTTCAAAATTACTAAAACAAGATGGCTTGTGAGGGCCAAGTGGGCTAGCTATCCCTAGTGGACACGCCTCTTCATATTACTTTATTGATTTTGACTTGATCGGTGCACCTTGATTTGATTTTAGGAGTGTTGGACACAGTAGGAGGTCGTGGCTATGATGTGTTACCACCAGCCCTATGATCAGAACTTGTAGTATCCTACCTTAGGCATTGCCTCACATGCCTTTTCATAATTTTATGCTTATACGCGCCCACTACGATTTTGTTTTGGTATGGTACCTACAGGGGACTCACTGGCTACCGACGTTAGTGGTTGTGTTATATGACCTGCATAGACTACCTGCTTAGAAATGTGTTAAGGAGGATTAATGTAAAACCTTAACTGTGATGACCCATAAATCCATACCTTTTGAATCGACAATAATCCACACATGTCTGACCCAAAACCACATACTGATGGAAAGTCAAGAGAAAGAAAAGAAGAGAGAAGAAGAGAAGAGAAGAAGGAGAGAAGAATGGACCAAACAGAACAATACAGAATCTCACATCGCAGCAGAAAGCATATAATATCATATCAATGATCATTACAAAACAGAACAATATATACATTCATCAATCAGAGTATAACAATCAAACAATAGCTATCATCTTGGACAGTTATAATAACCTGTCCTCATAATTGCTGATAATATAAACAAAAATCATGCACAGCGGATAATCAAAAAAGATACGTGTATACGAAAATGAAGATCTCCAGCTCTCCTGCTGAAGCTACAAGAGCACCAAACCTAAACTTGTAAATATACTCGGTCTGACCCGAGCATTGAAAGGGATGAATGTCTGGATTAGTCTGGTAAACCAGCATGAGAAACACATTCAACTGAATTTATTAAATTACCGTACTTTTCCTTTATCAAAACAAAAGTATCTCGTAAGACACGCCCACACATAAACACGGACATGTTTTTACCTTACGATAACTAAAACATTTCATATCAAATCCTCTAATATTATACCAGTGTCTAGTATAAACAAGTAAAATTAATCATAGTCAAAATGGTTACCCATATAGCATTTCAAGGTTATTCGTTACGCCTTTACAAACAAAATCACAGCTCATAGTGGAGTTTGGATTTCCATACAAATGACCAGTTGAAGGGACTACCTTCCGAATGGATACACCTCTAGATGGATGTTCCGAGGCATAGAACATCTGCACTCTACCAACACAAGACCGACCCACCTCTATAACTAGATGGTACCGAATATGACATCCTCTAGTAGTTACCGACCCTTTTTGAGGGCCCTCAAAGCATACAAACCACAATAATCAGATACACAACGTCATAGCATGTAAAGATATATCTAGAAGAGGATGTTCATATCCTACTTGGGAGCAACCCACTTAGCCCTACTGCTTCTAACCCTATTTTGGTCATTTCCGGTTGATGAGGCTAGAGGTAACGATTACCTTTCACAAATCAAAATCACATCACTTTGAATGTCACACGGCCATTTCCATTGACTACTAATTGCCTTCCATAAAAATACAACCCTTAAGCTCATACGTCTCAAGGAGGGTGTTAAGCTAAGAGAAGTTGCCTTCTCCGCCACCACTGATGCACGTTTGTAAGAACCAATGTACATAATCTTTAGAAATACAATGTCAGACAAACATCCATACAAGTTGTCCAGGAATAGGACAAACCGAAGGTACTTTCCTACCACACCCTGTCGGAAAATCCTTAGGATTAGTAGAGAATAGTCCTTGCATTGGATATTTCATAATGAAGAGCCCACTGCTACCATATGTATATTGGGATTTTAACCACAAACGATAAATAAGTAGTCTTCCACTTTGAAAATCTGGAATATCAATATCATCATAAGAAAACTGCATAATCGTCGCACTTACATTGGTCCGAAGTGGTTTTCAGACAAATCTGATCCCGGTCTCTTCGCACCAACAATGCAAAAGCGTTTCTCAACCTCACACAGAAACTAAGTCTCGTAGACTTATCACGTCTGCAACTTTCAACTTGCTATCCTTCGGGCCAAGAAGGAAGCTCGATAGATTGAAGTAATACTCCACACTATGCGAATCAACATCCTCAATACAAACGATAATCAAGCCTATACAGAAGGCTACGTACTAAGTGTACGACTAAATAGTTCCCACATCAAGTCGAGGAACTAAATTGTCAAATTTGATAGTCGGTTATTTAACTATCAAAACAAACAAATATTTAGCACCATAAACAATCACTAGGCCCTTTTAATTAATGTTTTACTAATTAAATCTCTTGCCAAATATTCATTCAAAATTATCTTTAAAAAGATATATTTCCAAACCATTTGAACATTTCAACATTGGAAAAAAATTCCATATACTTATTAAATAATAAGTGATTCAAAATTCATTTTACTTTCAACACTTAGAAAATATTCCATATACCTAAATCATGATTAAGTATGCACTTCATTCTTTAAGAAAAACATTCTCTTTGAACACAATTATTTGAGTCAAAATGAATGTTGTGTAAAACATCGTTATGACAACCCAAAATCACTAGTATATAGATTCGAAAATTAGATAGATATATAAATCCCATACACTATACAAAACATCTTCTTTCGAAAATCGTTAACTATAACAATAGTGTTATAGTCCATCATTTCTTTATTTCTCGAAAACGTCTATTTCAACAATGAATGTTGAAATATATGTATTCGACACTTAACACATTTTAAAATATCTTCAAATCATTTGAATTCAATTTAAATACCACTTCCCAAAATGTTTATTTAATTTAAAATACCATTCACTGTCCAAAATCGTGAATATAATTCTCTAACCAATTTCTTTATTATTGCAACATTTAATTAAAGGATAATTCACTGTCTAGAATCATGAATATATCTCCTTTGCAAAATTCATCACTTCTACATATTTATTAAAGGATTATCCACTATCCAAAATCATGGATATAATACCTTTAATAAGTTTCCACTATTTAACTTATCAAAATATAGTTAAATTCGGATTTATAAAGAATTTTTTATGAATTCACATTTATATTTTATAAAAACATCAATTCATAAATCCCCATTACTAATAAATCCCATTTATCTCATTTATATACCAAAATCCAAATTATAAGTTAATTACTTATAAATCATCTATTTACAAATTCATTTATTTTATAACTTAAAAAATTCATAAGTCTATACATCTTATTTACTTATAAAATCCATTTACAACCTCATTTTAACACTTACAAAATTCCTTTATAATCCCATCATTTTGATTTATAAAAATTCAATTATATAAATCTTATATATAAAACCACTTTTAATAAATCAAAAATCTCAATTTAAACCATTTTATGAAATAGTTAACTTTATATTTCAAAAATCACATTCTGATTATATTTCACAAAAATCAAAATTTTTATAACATAAAAATTATAACTTCCATTTATTTAAAATAAATTCATTTCTTAACAGTTCAAAAAAAAATATAACATATATTTTCAAAATCACTTAAAAATCTTTTTTAATTTCGAAATCATCACTTTAACATTTTTAAAATTACCAAAAGTAGGCCCAATGCTGCAACAACACTAAATACGTCAATTAGGCATCCAAAACATCATATATCACCTAATAACAACATATATCACAACATCTGTAAGTAAAACCAATATCGGTGAGGAATCCAGTTGGATCCCTCTAACCTGTCACCTGCAAAAAATATACATATTAGAAAATATGTACAATGTCCGCTTCGAGGCAGACGCGCGTACAAATGGTCATTCGCTCATACACGGGAACGTATAGGGTCTCATCTGCTCCAATAGGTAGGAATATATCTAAATACCAATCAATATATAAATAATATATCACATATCATCCAAACAATCATCAATCATCATAAAATAAATTTATTCTCAGTTACATAAAAATATCAATGAGTCAGAAAGAGTGAGTTGTACTCACTTTGATTCCAATAGCAGTTGTAGTGTTTAATTCCGAAAAAATTAAATAGCCGTTTAATTTTACCTAAAATTTACACTAGCTCCAATCAACTCTGAATCATCTCTAAAATGTAGTGCTCGTCAATACGGACCGAACGCAACTTGTTTCATCAAAAACGGACCTCGTATGAAGAAGTTACAGCATTTTAAAGATTACACAATTTAATATATAAATTAATTTCATTTCTTTTTTTCTTTTTTTAACCTAACTTCAATCTGGCCATTAGATTTTTCAACCAGGCAATCTAGGCCGAGCGCGTGATCTTCTTCCCCATTTGTTTCTTTTCATATGCAAGACAACCCATAGAGCCACCTCAAACCGTAATTGTCGTGCCTCCATACGACATCAAGCCGACAATCAAGCTCCACCGTTCGAAAGCCCTCGCCCGCCTCCACCTATGGCTAAAGCCCCTTGAAGCTCGACCCCATCGTTTGCTCATATTTTGTGCTTGAACGTGTGACTTTTGTGACGCCCCACCTCTATACCCACGCTAGCCAAGAACATTACGATGTAATGCTGTCAACTAGCACGGAGAATAAGGCTGTTGAGGAGCGACCCTCCGTGTAATTGCTTTGTGCGAGCACCAATATGTCAGATAGTACAAGGAAGTCCGACATGCCGATACAAACTCAAGTCTACTACACAGTGGCTATATATATTCTTCGGAAACAAACATAGAAATAAACATAACACAAATCAGTCACAGACATCCATATCACAAAGGCGGAAAAAGATATGAATATAACACATGAAAGTGTACATCAGAGTAGCTGTGACGCCCCACCTCTATACCCACGCTAGCCAAGAACACTCCGGAGAAGTGCTGTCAACTAGCACGGAGAATAAGGCTGTTGAGGAGCGACCATCCATGTAATTGCTTATCACACGGTGGCTATAAATAATCTTCGGAAACAAACATAGAAATAATCATATCACAAATCAGTCACAGATATCCATATCACAAAGGCGGAAGAAGATATGAATATATAACTAACACATGAAAGTGTACATCAGAGTAGTGGTCAATAAGATCCACGATAATACAAAAGAATAGCAACACGTGCTATACAAAAGAATACAACTATGAGTCTATATCTCAAGTGTATACAACAAAAACTGCTAATCTAAACAGTTAGCCAAAAGTCAGAGTGATGAATCCCTGGGAAGAAGTCAAGCAGAAGCACCTGTAACATCTCGGTCTGATCCGAGTATTATTTAAGAAAATAATAAACGGATCAGTCTAGCTATAAATATCAGATGACATGATATAACATAAAAGATATGGCATAAACATAAACATCCATAACGACATACCACTATAAGTATGTAAATAATGATCAACAGAAGATCAATCAATAAGAGATAATCAATATCACAAGAATCTTCTCAAAGATTCGAAGGGGGCATCATACCCTAAACTTGTACTCATAACAAGTCAATGACATAAATTCCAGAAATCAACACGAGAAATCCAGAAATCATAAAAAGGGAAAGAGGCCTATCACATGACGGTCCGAAGACCATGGGGAGCTACCCCACATGTGTGAGTGGAATCACACAGAATGAGGTCAAGACTAACCAAAAAGCAGAAAGGTATGTGTGAATGGAATCACACAAGTGGTGTCTAGTCTAACCTTGCAATGAAAGAGACATCGCGCAATTGCTAGTCTAATTCATAAAGCGATCATCAAGATCAACGAGAAGTGTCAATTACACTAAGCTAGTAAATATAGAAGTTTAGCTTCATGTCCCATAACCACTTGCTTAACTTAAATATTTACGAACAAACTGTAAATCTTCACTAATAAAATTGTCACAAGAGGTTCAATCGAACAAGTCCAAGAATTAACCGACGAAGTGAACGCAAGCGTTTCATACCACTTGTTTTACTAAGTCGTTTAATTAGATTTCTCATCCGAGTGAGGTAAAGGCTTGTATATACTAATAGATTGGAAAACGGTTTAAGAAAAGAGCTTTGTTATTAAAAATAGAGTTGAAATTGTTTGTTAAAAGAGTTTTGATATTTACTACTAGTATTGAAACCTTTATATTATAAAGTGACAAAACACATAAGCAAGTGTAGAAACAATCAGTCACAAAGATCGCATACGGAGATGCGAATAAAATCCAAGGAAATCAGCTCAATATTTTTCAGATAAGATCCCCTACGGAGGGGGGGTCCAGGGGGGGTGGCAACCCCCCAAGGTGGGGGTGCGGGGGCAACGCCACCGCTTACGGGGTTCGACCTGCCCGGTCAGGTCGCGGGGGTCCAGGGGGCAGCGCCCCCGGCGGGGTGCGGGGCAGCTCCCCGACCAAAACGGTACGACCTAGTGAAGACAAAATGAGGTCTAACGACCTAAGGGGAATAGGGTCGAGCGACCTATAAAACTCGCGACCTAAAAGTTAGCAAGGTCGAACGACCTATAGAGGCATAGGGTGCAGCGACCTAAAACATCGCGACCTAGTGAAGACCTAAGGGAGGCGAGCGACTTATAAAACTCGCGACCTAAAAGTTAGCAAGGTCGAACGACCTATAGAGGCATAGGGTGCAGCGACCTAAAACATCGCGACCTAGTGACCTAACGGTTTAAGGGTCTTGCGACCTAACTGGAAACAAGGTCCAAACGACCTAACGACTTAAAGTGAAACCTGGCTGAGCGATATAAGGTCGGAGACGACCTACGACTTAACTCCGTGTGAGCGACCTACGACCTATGGTTGCTACGACCTAACGAGTTCCAATAGTGAAGGCTTAAGGTCTAACGACCTAAGGGGTACGACCTAAGGTCTTACGACCTAAGGTGTTGAGGTTGGACGACCTAACCAAATTGCATAGGCCATACGAGCTAAGGCCTAACGACCTAACTCCAAACGAGCTATACGCGAGTGACCTAGGGCGCTAACTCGCAAACGACCTAACGTTAACTCGCGAACGACCTAACTCCAGACGTGACTTTTCAACGCGTGCGAGCTGAAGACCTGCCGACCTACGACCTAACTCCAAGCGACCTAAGTCCTAGGTCGTGAGCGACCTAACTGCGAGTGAGCAAAAATGGCCAGAACGACCTAGGGGTTAACTCGTACGCGACCTACGACCTAAGGTCCACACGACCTAACTCCGAGCGAGCTAAAAACGGCCAGAACGACCTAAATGCAGAAATTTCTCCCAAACACCAAAAATCGGAGTTTTTCGCCAATCCAATCCAAACCAAAAGCAAATATGCATGCTAAAGTGATAGGGAATCATTCCCAACAGTCCAATATAGTTATAGACTAGAATTGTGAGATAAAAATCTCACCTTTGCACTAAAATTTATGAAGATGAAGCTTGAAAGCAAGGAGAAGCAATCCAAAGCTTGAATCCAATATCTTCTACTTGAATTTGGAGTTGAACGATGGAGTTGCAATTGAATTTGAGCTTGGAGTTTTAATTTCCCATTCTCTTCACCATTAATGCTAAAGCTTGAGTTAGTTAGGAAATTTATGAAGAGTGAGGAGAAGAGGGTTGGAACTTGGGCTTAATAGGCTAAACTAACCCAAAGTCCAAAGCGGGAAAAGTTAGTGAAATTTCACTAACTCCAAACCTATCGATGTTTATACTTAAAAAGTTGTAAACGACATTTCGAACTCAATGGAAGTGGTCTCGAGTCCTAATTTGACCGTTTGCAAAAAGTAGTTTTTCGGACCAAAATCCGATTAACGATTTAATATTTAAATAAAAATATTTAAATGTAAACTCGATAAATATGCGGGTTGTTACAGTAGTGGTCAAACAAGATCCACAATATCACAAAAGAATGGTTACAAGTGCTACACAAAAGAATATGTATACATCTAGGAGTCTATATCTCAAAGGTATACAACAGAAACTACTAATCTAAGTAGTTAGCCAAAAGTCAGGATGATAATCCAGAAGTGAAGTCAAGCAGAAGCACTTGTAACATCTCGGTCTGGCCCGAGTATTATTTATAAGAAAATAATAAACGGATCAGTCTAGCTATAAATATCAGACAAAATGATATAGAATAAGAGATATGACATAACATATGATAACCATAAAGCCATACTATGATAGGTATGAAATTGAAAATCAACAAGAGGTTAATCAATATCACCAGAATCTTCTCAAAGATCAAAAGGAATGTCATACTAAATATCTTCATTCACAAAAAAGTTAATGACACACAAATTCACCAATGCACAAATATTGATAACACATATCAATGAAAATCACGAAAATTGGTGAAACACAAATTCTAGAAATCATCAATGAAAATCCAGAAATCACAAAAAGGGGGAGGCCTATCACAAAATGGGAGCATGAAAGCTCGCCAACACGTGTATCACAAAATGGAACGCTATTCCATGGTTGCTAACCATTAATTTTGAGCCGAAGCTCCACAAAACGGCCCGAAGACCATGGGTTGCTACCCCACCAAATTGAGCCGAAGCTCCACAGAAACGGTGTTTAGTCTCCCTTGTAGACAAAGAGACATTGCACATTTGCGAGCGTTTCATACCACTTGTTTTACTAAGCCGTTTAATTAGATTTCTCGTATGAGTGAGGTAAAGGTTTGTACATTTTTATAGTGACAAATCACAAAAATGATTGTAGAAACAATAGGTCACAAAAATTCACGTTCGAAGACGTGAATAAAATCCAAAGAATTCGATTCCAAAGCCATTCAAGTGTAAATACGCCTGCGACATAACATAGTTCAATACAGGAAATTGGCACGACCAACAAGGCGCGACCTAAGGGGGTGAACGACCTAACACGGTCGAGCTAAGAATAGGAGCGACCTAACGAGGTGCGACCTAAGGGATGGTGCGACACAATATGGCGCGACCTAACGGTGCAATCAAGTCGTGCGACCTAAGGATGGTCAACGACCTAAGAGATAAGGGGCCGAGCGACTTAATGGTAATGGTGCATCCCAACACATGGCCGACCTAACGTGCAAACAACCTAAGGGAAGGGCCGAGCGACCTAACACATGCACGACCTAACATGCGTACGACCTAAGGAGGTGGCCAAGGTAGAGCGACCTAAGGGGTAAGCGACCTAAACAACAAGGCGCGACCTAAGCACGAGCGAGCTAGCTGTGCGACCTAAGGGGGTTGCGACCTAACGACCTAAGGCGCGAAAAGGGGCCGAGCGACCTAGCGACCCAGTGGTGCACGCGACCTATGTGTATGACCTAAGGCCGAGCGACCTACGACCTAACGACCTAAGGCACAAAAGAGGGCCGAGCGACCTAGCGACCCAATGGTGCACGCGACCTATGTCTATGACCTAAGGCCGAGCGACCTAAAACCGAACGAGCTAACTGCAGGCCGAAAACCTTCCATATGCAGGCAGAACGACCTAACTGTTTTAGAGTGCAAAACTTGCCCAATTTGCAACCGATCGAGCACGGACGTTAGGGGATTATGCCAATAGGCTACCCGGTCGTATTGGACCCTCGATGCATCACCAAAAACATGTTCAAACATCAAAGTTAGGATTTTTAATGATTTGAACCCAAAACACTAAAAATTGGGATTTTTCACCAATTCAATCCAAATCAATGAAAAATGCATATGTAAAAGTGTTAGGAATTCATACCCAACAATCAAAGATGGTTATAGACAAAGATGTGAAATAAAAATCTCACCTTTACACAAAATTTATGAAGAAGAAGCTTGAAAGCAAGGAAGAATCAACCCAAGAAGCTTGAATCAATGTCTTCTCTTTGAATTTGGAGTTGGATGTTGGATTTGCAAATGATCTTGAGCTTGGAGTTATAATTTCCCATTTCTTCCCCCATTTTTGGTGAAGCTTGAGTGTTAGGAAAATGAAAGTAAAGTTATGAAGAGAAGGGGGTTGAGTTAGAATTAATAGTTTAAGCAAATGGGCTAAACCAAACCTAAAGCCTAATGTGAAAAAGTAGCAAAATTCCACTAACTCCAAACATATCAAAGTTTACACTCAAAAAGATCGCAAACGGTGTTTTGAACTCAATGGAAGTGGTCTCGAGTCCTAATTCGACCGTATGCAAAAAAGTAACTTTTCGGACTATAATCCGACTAAAGATAGAATATTTATATAAAATATTTAAATATTCAATCATAAAATATGCGGGTTGTTACAACTTTCGTGGCCGATTTGCCATCGATCGGCTCCTTTGTTCATGATCATCACCGTTGAAATCGAAGCTCTCATCGTCCTCTTCATTTTTCTAGTTGAACACTTTTCGAAATAATCGATGGATTTGGAGAAAAAGAGAGAGGAGGTGTCGAATTTTCTGGCCATTGATTGAGGAAGTGGCGGCTAGCTCTAGCTAGGGTTTTCTTAGCGAAAAATAAAATTATAACGTCCTTTTATAGAAAATGTGTTGACATTATTCATCCGAATTTTATTCCGAACTCCAAATGAAGCGTGCAGCTTGGTGTTTATAATGTTTTATCCCTATTCCGAATAATATGAAATATATATATAAGAAGCTAATTCAATCATATTTGTAAGATAGGTTTACGAATCAAATTATTTAAATTTAAATTCACTTAAATAGATTTCTACGCGTTTTAGCTTCCCCTGGACAAACCGTAAATCCGATTGACACGAAATTTTAAATCTTACAATAATATAACATTACGGATCCAATGAAACTGGCTTCATTGAAATCTGAGACTATTTGAAAAATGACTATTTTTACGCGTTAATTAAATATTAAAATATTCAATTTCTGTAATTTAACTTTTAATTCAATTCTAAAATTCTCTAACATCATTCTAATTAAAATAAGATTTAATTCAACTTTATAAATAATTTTCATTCACATTAAATCCAATTTCCAATTACTTACGCAATTTCAAATATTAAATTAATAATTTAATTATCCAATTAAATCCAGATATTTCAAATATAAACTATTTAGCTAATAAAACTAACTTGTGAATAGTTAAAACAAATTAAATATACGAATTTCAAATGACTAAAATTCAAGGTCGTTATATTCTCCATACTTTAAAGAATTTCGTCCTCGAAATTACCAAGTAAGAAAAAGTCACAATCCATTAACTTTTCAAAACAATTAGTTCAAATTAGATATCAAATTCATTTAAACTTTTTAACTTTTCAAAAATCATCAATTAAACTTCTTACAAAAACTTTACTAAGTTTTCAAATCCATATATAGTCATCTTTTCAAAACCAACTAATGTCGTTTAATTCATAACTTAATATCAAAAAAATTTCAAAATCCCCAAAAAAATTCTAGCGCCTCAAATTTTAAAAAAAATTCGCCAGCGTCTCCTTTGAACGGTTCGTTCGTAGTAGGATCTCAACATATATATATATATATATCACAAATATACATCTCATCTTCGAGGATGAGGCATCCCATAGGGAAAAAAGTGTAAAAGTACGATATGTAATTCGAGACATGTACCTTATATATTATTAGCGAGCATATACGGCTAGTATAGCGTGAAAGCGAACTCCAAATGCGATGCAAGTTCTATATGCACCTGCTAAACACTCAACAAAACATGAGAAACATGTATATACGAAAGTAATATCAATATACAACATATACCAATACAACTACTATATATGCCAATATAGCAACCACAACAAACCCAACCACAAACAACTATCATCCAACTAACATCCAACAAGTCAATACCTATCCAATCAATCCTTAACCAAATCAATATACTTTCATTTCTCATTATTATTCATTGAATTGGTTTTCAATTTAATCACACTTGATTTATTTAGATTGGATTGCACTAATCATTCATTTATTCTTATTCAATTAGTTTACATTCACTAATTTACATTCAAATTAGTTCACTTTCGAATAAAATCAAATTCAATTCTATTTAAATTCACTTAACTTCCAATTTGAATTCAATTATTTAGCTTTCACTATCATTAATTCAATTTCACATGAATTTCTATATAATCAACTAATATCCATCTAACAACTAATGCATAACCAACATAACCAAATTTATTCAATTTACTTTCAACATTCATATTTACTTACCTTCAATTTGGTTTTAACACATTTAATTTCAATTTCACATTTCATTAGTTTTAATAAATTAACACTTACATTCACTATTCCATATCAATTTATTTACATTCGATTCATAATTTATTTTAACCACTAAAGTTGAATTTCATTTATATAACTCAAGTCCATATTCTTTAATGACTTCATTTCATTATTCACTTTATTAATTCATTTTGATATCAAATTCAACTTCATTCAACATTACTTAAGTTACGTTTCATTTCATCTTCACTTGCATTTATTTTCACTAAACAACTTAAGTTCACTACTAATTTATTTCAAATTCTATTTTATTTAACTTTACTTAAGTCAAATTCATATCACTTATTCAAATTTCAGATTTTGTTTTGCTTAACAAATTTGTTTAACCATTTTAATATTTGGTTTCACTTACCTTTTCTCATTTTATAAGTTATACAACTTTTTTTATTCAAACTTCCAAATTCATATCATATAATCGCCTAAAAGTTTAATTTTTCATTTCAGTAAATTATCAAATCCAGTTAAAATCCAATTCAATTTATTTAACCTTCCTTTAGTTAAATATCTTTATTTCATATTATAAGTCCAAAACTCATTTCACTTATATTTATCAGTTTCACTTGGATTTTAAATTCAAATTTGTTTATCAAAACAAAACCTCAATTTACTATTGGTAGAAAATCCATCACATAGAAACTCAAAAATGATACTGATGATGCTGAAGTCATCACCCTTATTATTTCCCAGCAACAATAGTTAATTTCAGTGCTTTATATTCTTTTTTTATTCCTTTTATTTATAAATCACATTTAGAAATCTTTTTACTTATATAATTTCACTATTTTACTTTACTTATATAAGATTCATTCCAAATTTACATATCTTATTTAGATTTATAATAATATAACCTCTTTAACTTTTGAAAAATAACTTTAAAAATAAACGGGATTAAATTTCTCAAATTCTTAGTTTAAATTCATTTTTATTTGCAACTCATATTGATAAATATATTCATATAGTTCTATTTCTTATATATATATATAAGATCATTTGACAATTGTAAATCATTTTAATTATAATTCCATACTTTATAATTCGTTTGCTTATATAATTTCATTCTTTTACAACTGTTGTTTCCATTAAGATTATTCAAACAATTTTTATTAACTTGTATATATTTATATCAGGAAAATAGGCTGGAGGAAGTTTTTACTTCATTTTTTTTGGCCTACGGATGTGGATTATTTTTTTTTGTTTGAAGGACGTAGGCTTTATTTTTTCATTCTAAGGATAAACTTATGTAAAATTTAAATTTTCTTCTTAGTTTCTTCTCCACCTTCATTCTGATATTATTAATCTTAGTTCATCGGTCTTCTCAATTCAAGGACGCGTTTTGTATTCGATCTTCTCGATTGTTGTCGATCTTCATCGTGTTTCTTTATCATCAATCTTTATCGTGCTCTGGATCTTTATCAAACAATTTCCTTACATTAAGGTATATTGCTTTTATTTCTTAAAATATTCTTCTTATCTTCCTCTGATATAATATCGTTCGATTATTAAGTATATTTTTGTTCTTCTAGGTTGCACAGTTTGTCTTCTTCAAGATTTCACTACCTATTTTAGATTTGTTTAAATGGAAAAGTAAGATTTTATTGTGTATCATTATGTTTCTTCAGCATAGTTTAAGGTTTTACAATTTTACTGTTCATCTATCATTCTAGTGAATTTCATATGTAGTTTATTGCGTTATGCTATGTTTATATAGCATTCTTTGTTGTTGTATTCATATTTTGTTTTAACTTGATTGTGCTATGTTCATTTATCATCTGCTTTTTAATTAATTTATATTTCTTTCATTTAGCTCTTAATTTGATTTCCATTTGTTATGCTATGTTAATTTAGCATTTTCTGTTATTGCTGTGTTCATAAGATTAAGTAAGTTTGTTAATTGGTTTTTTAATTTCTTTTGCAGTACTGATATCTACAATGATGAAGCAAATAGTTTGCTAGTTATTTTTAAACATAATGAGAATTGTTATTCTACTCGACTTACCACGGGCTCTTCTTTGTTTGGTGTTAAGACTGAAATCTATGAAGTTTGGCCACATCTTTGTCCATTTTTTACTGAGATATCTTATGCGCTTGAGAATAAGAAATAATCATTGATACTGATTCAGATTTGATTAATATTCTGTGTTTTCTAATTTTCAAGAAGAGTCGATATTTTAAGTTTACTATTAAGGAAAATGTTTGTGCTATGGAAGCTGATATTGCTGGCTGTGGTTTAGGCTAGGCAAGAGTTCAAAACACTTCAATTGGTAGTAATTCTGGTTCAAATAGTGATTCACATGCTGATTCTTCTTATTATTTGAAAGATATGTTGAAGAAAGGTTCTCAAAAAACTATTGTGGATTTTCTTGGTTTTTGTTTTAATGGAGCTGAGGATTTTTGGGAGTTTTAATGGCATATTAAATAAAAAAATGTTTATGATTTGATTTTTGTAAGAAATTCTCCAGATAGAATTTCGGTTAATTGCTCTTGGTTGAAGGATGGTTGTAAGTTTTATCTTAATGCTTCTTCGGATCCTGGTCTACTCTCTCGGTTTTTTATTAGAACTTACAATTTTGATCATTCGTGTGGAGCCGGTCTTAGAGATGTTAATAAAGTTAATATTTTAAGTAGATTGTTAGATCTTTGATTGTTGATCAAATTCGAGATGCTCCTATGAAGAAGCCAAAAGATATTATGAATGAATTAAGAAGAGAGTACAATTTTGATCTTTCATATTATTATGCTTAAAGCGGAAAACAGTTGGATTTGAAAGAAATATATGGGGATGATGCTTTGTCATATAATGATTTAAATTGGTATTTAGAGGCGTTGCAAAATTATAATCCTGGTAGTTATGTGGCCATGGAATTTAATGCTTCAACCAATCAGTTTGAGAGAGTTTGTATTGATTTTGGTGCTTGTTTACTTGGATTTAAACATTGTTGGCCATTAATATTTTTAGATGCAGCTGCTTTGAAAGGAAGACCTGGTGTTTTGTTAGCCGCTACTTCTAAAAATGGTAACCAAGGTAGGAGTTTCATTTTAGTTTTTTTTTCTTCTGGTAATGATATATTAAACTACCATTGTTCCAACTTTTACATAATTATAATTCAGCCATGTTTATACAAGAACTGTTTGCTTTATTTTATTCAATGATCGACCTTGTTACACTAGAAATGCTTATAGTAGAAATTTTTATAAAAACAAGTACTAAAATTTTATGCTGCAGTAACTAAAAGACTTTAAAATAATATATGCTATATTCGTACATCATTTTCAATCTAATTTAATTGTGTATAATAGAAATTATTAACATTTAATACAGGTTTTGATGTTTAATATAATTCATGTTTCTTACTACTGAGCTGTCATTAATTATTTATTTTGTAGGTTTCATTCCTCTTGCTATGGGTGTTGTTTCACATGAAAATGAATCTAATTGGTCTTGGTTTTTATTCCATTTGAAAGGAATGCTTAATGAAGATTGATCTTTAGTTTTTATGTCTGATCATCAATGGGGTCTCATTTTAGGTGTTGCAAAAATATTTCCTTCTTCATATCATAGCTATTGTTTACTTCACATGGAACAGAATATTGGTACTGTTGTCAACGCGGCTAAAGGTGATTCATTTATTATGGAGTTGTTCAAACTTTGTGCTAGATCTTCTAACATGTATGATTTTGAGCGACATCTTTCTAAATTTAAAGATATTGGGTGTACGTCCGTAGAAAATTTTCTAAGAGATGTGGTCAGATTTGTTTTTTCAAGGAAGGCGTTATGGTGAATATTCTTTAAATGTTGCAGAAAGTTTCAACTCATGGATTTTGGAAGATAGAGTTATGCCTATAACTTCTTGTTTGGATGGTATTCAAGTGAAAATTATGGAGCAAATGGCGAGAAGAAGAAAGGAATGTTGTTTGTGGACAACGAATCTTTATCCTGTAATGGAGGAACGTTTGTCTAAGTTAGTGGATGATGGCTTTGGTTGGGATGTTTATAAGTCTTCGAAATTTGTGTTTGAAGTTAAATCTCCTAAGTCATAGGTTGTTGATCTTAAAAATCGTTTATGCAGTTGTAATCAATGGAGAGTTACTAGTTTTCCATGTGCCCATGCAATTAAGTGCATTAACTAGTCTAGATTTTCAGTTTATGATTTTATGGAGGACTATTTTACTGTTAATGCTTTCGAATCTTCGTATGCTAATGCTATCGATCCAATTCCAAATTTTGATAAGCCAATTGCTGATGAAAATAATGTTTTGAATAGACCTCCTAAAGAAATTTGTGGTGCAGGAAGACCATCTACAAAGAGGCGCGGTGGATTTGGATATTCTCAAAGTAAAAGAAACAGATGCAGTCAGTGTAATGAAGTTGGCCACAAAAAAAGGAATTGTCTTGGTTCTTCAAAAAGTTAAGAAAATTTGTGTGTTTTGTTAGTGCAATGGAGTAGTTTTTAAGTGTAAAGTTGCTAAAGCTTATAGAAGAATGAATTCAGACTTTGTGAAATCATTAGAAAATAAAATGTGAAATGTTTTGGTTATTTTGTTTTAATTTCTACTATCTACTGTTCCCATATTTTCCTTTATTGTTGAATTTTTATTTTTAGGAATTTATTATTTATTCATATTGCAAATTATTTAATATGAATTAAAGAACTACATGAGCTCTGCATTCAGTATTAATATTTCTATTCAATGTTAGATGTACTTATCATTTCAGTCGAATGCTAGTTGTAACTAGCATTTCATTATAATCAGTAAGCATCACACCTGAAATACAATTTCAACATTGAAACCCATCTATTATTATATAGAACTGAGTAAGCTGTTGAGTAAGAACGAAGGATCTGATGATGATATACTGTTTATATGATTAGCTGATGATATTACTTAAGTAGTTTTGTGATGAATTGCCAGTATGATGATGTACTGTTTATATGATATGGGGGAACATCTGCTCCCATATTTCTTCTATACTGCAATGGAATATCTTTCCTTATTGTTAGAAAGAGCAGTTAGAAAAAAGAATTAACACCAATTTGTAAATGGGATATCTTCATTATGCAGACTGCACCTCTCTATTTCAGAAAATAACAGACAAAGTAGACAAATGGGATTGTAAATACTGGTTACTGATTAATGGTGTAATATATCCTATGGTGCTATACTGGCTACTGATTTATGGTGTAATATATCCTATGGTGGTATACTGGCTACTGATATATCAACTTCCTATTGCCACTTTAAAGAAATCAAATAAGATAAATGCTGACTTTCTGTGGGAAGGAAGGAAACATAAAATTCTTGGGATAAATTGTGTGTGCCAAAAAAAGAATGAGCTATAGGCCTGAAAAGGTTAGAAGATCTACAAGATACTTGTGCACTAAACCTACTTTGGCAACTACCATCAAAGTAACAATCAATGTGCACTACATTAAAGTATAGCTAGCATTATAGTTGAGTGATAGTTGCATTTAGCATTTCAGTTAAATGCTAGTTATAACTTACTTTACAGTGTAAACAATAGTCGTCACACTTGAACAGAGTTCAAACATTTGAAATCATATAAAAATGCTATATGGATAAATTCACACATTATACATTACAGTTCGAACATTGATAAATGTATTCTCGCATAATGCTAGTTCTATCTAGCATTTCAGTATAAAACATTATTCGGCACATCAAGAATACAGTAAAAGCATCAAAAACCACATAAAAATAACATTTGAATATATCCATAGTTTATACATTGTAGTTCATTGTAACAACCCACATATTTTACGATTGTATATTTAAATTTTTATTTAAATATAGCATCGTAAGTCGGATTAAAGTCCAAAACGCTACTTTTCATAAACTATCGAATTAGGACTCGAGACCACTTTTATTGAGTCCAAAATGGCGTTAGCAACCTTTTTGAGTATAAACATCAATATGTTTGGAGTTGACTAGAATTTTGCTATTTTTCTATTGGGCTTTGGGTTTGGGTTTCAGCCCACTCACTCATCTAATACCCTAACTTCCTCACTCTACATTCATTCATTCTATTTTCCTAACACTCTCAAGCTAAAGGAAAGAATAGGGGAAAGAAGAGGAAACAAAAATTCCTAAACCCTAGATTACTAGAAAATTCTAGATTCAAGCTCCAAAATCAAAGAGAAGTTTAGGTAAGCATCCTCTTCATCTTCTCCATCACAATTCCTCTTCAATTTCAGAAATTTCCTATAACCTAATTTAGGAAATTATTGCTTATAATCTTAGATTGGAGTTTCTAGAGTTGAAGTTAAAGAGTGCTTGATCTTTCCTTTGTTTTAAAGCTTCTCACTTGTTGTTTTTGAGTTTAAAGGTGAGTTCTTGAACTTACATCTATGTCTATAACTTTCTTTGTTGTTAGGTATGAATTCCTAACATCTATTCATGTTAATTTGCTTTTGATTTGAATTGATTTGGTGAATTTTCCAATTTTAGGTTTTGAAGTCCAATTTTATGAAAATCCTACATGGATGTTTGGACATGTTATTTGGGGTGTATTGAAGAGCCAATAAGGCTGGGTTATCGCTTGGCATAAATCCCTAGTCTTCATTGCTCGTCCGATCGCTCCCGAATCGTTTTGGCCATCAAGGCCTAGGCAAACTATTGCCCAGACAAGGTGACCAGATGTCTGGTTATCAAGTCCAGACATCTGGTTATAGACCCTGGAGAAAAGAAAAATATATGGCAGAAAATGAAAAATGGCAGAGAACAGAATCAGACGTCTGATACGACTTGTCAGATGTCTGGTGCTCCCTGTCAGACGTTTGGTACACCCTTTCAGACTTCTGATACAACTTGTCAGACGTCTGATACAACCTTTCAAACGTCTGGAAGGTTTCTGAAAATTTCCAGAACCTAAATCCAGACGTCTGGATTTTCAACTGGACGTCTAGAACTGTTCATTTTGCCTACTTTGGCTGTTTTTGAGTGGATTTCCAATTTTAATCTATTTTTGTTGATCCGGTTAGTTGTTATCACTTATTATCGACTTTGATGACTTCTTTCTTTGGATTTTTTGGATATCCATTTGATGGATTTGATATCGATTTTGTGGATTTAATTCACATTTTCGTATGTGAATTTTTGATGATAGATTGTTTTTACAATCATTTCTGTGATTTGTCACTTTTGAATACAAATGTTTCTATACTAGTAGTAAATACTCAAACTCTTTCATAAAAACGATTTCAACATTACTTTTAATACAATGCATGTTTATAAAACCATTTTCTAATCTATTAGTATATACAAACCTTTACCTCATTCGTACGAGAAATCAAATTAAACGAATTAGCAAAACAAGTGGTATGAAATGCTTGCGTTTACTTTGTCGGTTAATTCTTAGACTTGTTCGATTGGAATCTTGTGACAATTTTTGAGTGGAAATCTATAATTTGTTCGTAAATGCTTAAGTTAAGCCAGTGGTTATGAGACAGGAAGCTAAACTCATTTCTTTACTAGCTTGGTGTAATTCACACTTTTTGTTGATCAACGGTGATCATTTTATGGTTTAGACTAGCGATATGCGACGTCTCTTTGTCCACGTGGGGGACTGTACCTCGTTTTAGTGAGCTTCGTCTCATTTCTTCTATAGGCTAACGACCTATGGGTTCTTTGGAGTTTCGACTCGTTTTTATGGGTTAGCGACCCATGTTCTTTTATGGTGGTCGGTTCATCGGATGTACCGCTATTGTACTACGTCATTGTTTCGGCTTATCAGGATCATCAGATGTACCGTTATTGTACTACATCGTTGTTCCGGCTTATCAGGTTCATCGGACGTACCGTTATTGCACTACTTCGATGTTTCGAATTATTAGAGTCTCAGGTTTCTCGGCCGTACCATTATTATACTACATCGTTGACTGGCTCTAAGGTTAGCGACCATGGGATAGCGACCCGTTTGTGATACACGTGTTGGTGAGTTTTCATGCTCCTGTTTGTGATAGGCCTCCCCCTTTGTGATTTCTGAATTTCTAATTATTGATTTCTGGAATTTGTCTTTCACCAATTTTTGTGATTTATATTGATAAGCTGAATCAGTATTTGTGGTTGGTGAATAAAATAAAGAATATGACATTCTTTTTGGTGTTTTGAGATTCTTGAGATATTGTATGATTTTTATCGTTATTTAAATGTATACTTATCACAGTATGGCATTACCATTATCATACATTTTTGTCATCTCTTATCCTATCTCATTTTATATGATATTTATAGCTAGACTGATCCATTTATTATTTTCTTCTTAAATAATACTCGGGTCAAACCGAGGTATTTTAGGTGCTTCTGTTTGACTTCTTATCTGGGTCTATCATCTGACTTTTGGCTAACTACTAGTTTAGTAGTTTTTGTTTTTATAATTTGAGATAGAGACTCCTTGATGTATATATAATCTTTTGTCTAGCACTTGTACCTATTCTTTTGTGATGCAGTGGATCTTGCATGACCACTACTTTGATGTACACTTCTATGTTTTTTATTCATATCTGTTTCCGCCTTTGTGATATGAATATCTGTGAATGATTTATGTTATGCTTATTTTATATTTATTTCCAAAGACACATAGCCATTGTGTAGTAGCTTTGAGTTTGTACTTGATATGTCAGATTTCCTCTTTAAATGTAATACGTGACTTTCTATCTGGCATATCGGTACTCGCACAAAGCAATTACAAAGATGGTCGCTCCTCAACAGCCTTATTCTTCATGCTAGTTGACGGCATTACACTGTTGTGTCCTTAGCTAGTGTGAGTATGGAGGTGGGGTGTCATAGCTTGGCATCAGAGCCAAACTTCAAAACAATGTATAATAATCTAGCAAGGATCATTGTCCTAAGTCTCTCTTAGGAATTGTGCCTTAGGATTTAATCCGAGTCTTAGGAACCGTTCTATCCTATTTTCTTTTATGATGCCTTGTTTTATCAATCATGATTGTTTGATATTCATTCTAAGAATAACCCTTTTCTTCCTCTTTCTTTCCTTCTTAAAGAAGAGAAATGGTTAGACCAGGCCGTCCCAGCGTCGGTCAATCTACTGCTGCTCCTCAGGATGGAGTATTTATGTCTGTCCAGTTGCTTTTAGATCTTGTAAAGAATGCTCAAGCTGTTGAACCCATTCCAGAGCCTACTCACCCTAAATCCGGGTTTGCATGCCTGTGCAGTGACTACACTAATTTAGGTGGAAGGCCATTCAAGGGTTCTGAAAGTGTTATAGAAGTCCATGCTTGGCTTAGATCATGTGACCACATCTTTTCTCGCATGAATCTTGTAGATCTACACCGAGTCCAAGTGGCTTCTAGTATGCTCCTAGAAAGAGCATTAGATTGGTACGAGCTTTTGGTTTCTGAAATCGTTGAAGTGGATCTTACTTGGGAGCAATTCCGAGAAAGGTTCGAATTAAAATTTATGCCGGAAGCTGAAAAGGCGACTTTAGCTCGGCGCTTTATTGACCTTGTTCAAGGTGAATCTTCTATGGAAGATTATGTCGCATCTTTTGAATCTCTCTCTAAATATGGGGTCGAGTACATTAATACCCCATTGAAGAAAAATTAGAGGTTTATTCATGGGTTGAATAGGAACCTCAAAAAGCCTTTACTTCTGAAAGTAGAGGTTTTTTGATCAGCTTGTTGATATCGCTCTTTGACTTGAAGTGGCCGATAAAGAAAGCGATGTTGAAGTTATGGGTGCCAAACAGAACTTCAACATCAACAAGAAGAGGACTATTAAGTTCAATCCTAATCCCAAAAAGAAAGGGAAATAAGCAACTTCGGTAGCAAAGACTCCTACCACTAGTCGTGGGCAATGAAAAAATTGTGGTTCTAAGGACCATTATGCGAATAGGTGTCCGGAACCCCTCTTTTGTCGTTATTTCAAAGGCTCAGGTCATCTTTTATCTTCGTGTCCCAAAATTCCAAGCAAGAAAGAGGGAAAGCTAAATGTTGCTCAAGCTCTAAGTAACACTTCTCTTGGTTAAGGTATTTCTCATTCTATCCTAGATGGCATTATTATGTTTTTTGATCATCCTATTCGAGTTCTTTTTGATACGGGGGTATTCCATTCTTTTATATTAAAAGAACTTGTTGATACTTTTTCTTTAAGTGTTATGGCTTTGATGACTTCATTGAAAATTATGAATCTTATTGGTGGATCCGCAACACTCAGTTTGCTTTGTAAAGATGTTGAGATTATTATATGTGATTATTCTTTCCAAAGCAATTTGCATGTTATGCGTTACATAGGCTTTGGAATGATTTTGGTAATGGATTGGCTCAACCATTATGAAGCCCACATCCTATGTCCTGAGAGGACCGTTCATCTTCGACATCCTCAATCTGATAAGAAGATTTCTATTGTTCTTAAAGATTTAGATTCCAATTTGGTAGCATCATTATATTCTCTAAATCCACATGATGACGATAATTATGATGAGGAAGATGTCATTTCCCTCATTCACGTTGTTCGTGAATTTTCAGACATATCTGAGCCCGTTTAAGGATTACCCCCTAAGCGAGCAATTGAGTTCAGAATTAATTTAATCCCTGGAGCTCTACCTATAACTCATCCTCCTTATCGCATGTCCAATAAGTGAAATGAGGAGATGCATAAAAAATTATCCAAATTGGAAATAAAATAATTTATTCGTTCTAGTTCCTCTCCTTGGGGAGCTTCAGCTATTTTTGTGAAGAAATCCGATGGTACACTTAGGCTTTGCATTGACTACCGCAAGCTTAAATGATCTCACCATCAATAATAAATATCCTTACCTCAGATTGATGATCTATTCAATCAACTTAACGGTGCTAGAGTCTTTTCACGGTTAGACTTAGCAATCGGTTTTCATCAGCTTCGTATTACAGAGGATAGCATTCCTTTGATGTCGTTCCATACTCGCTATGGATCTTATGAATGGCTTGTTATGCCATTTGGTTTAACGAATGCTCCAACTTATTTCATTGACCTTATGAATCGAGTTTTCAAAGGCTTCCTCGATCGATTCGTTCTCATCTTTATAGATGATATTCTTGTTTATTCTAAAACCAAGGAGGAGCTCGAAAAACATCTTCGGATAGTGTTGGAAACTCTTAGGAGCAATCAATTGAAAGCAAAATTTTCTAAGTACCATTTTTGGAAATCTCGTGTGAAATTTTTAGGACATATCATTTCTGAATTCGGAATTTTCGTGTATCCCTCAAAGGTTGAAGCGATTAAAAATTGGAAGAGACCGGAGAGTGTTACGGAAATCCGTAGTTTCCTTGGATATGCGGCTATTACTATCGGTTCATAAAAGACTTTTCTAAAATTTTCATGCCTCTTACTAGTTTTACAATGGAAGGAGTTAAATATATTTGGTCGGACAAATGTGAAGCTTCTTTTCAGAAATTAAAAGAACTCCTTTTCGATGCTTCTATTCTTGTGATTCCTGAAGGGAACCAAGACTTTACCATTTATACCGATGTTAGTCGTGTGGGTTTGGGAGCCGGTCTCATGCAAAGGGAATGTGTTATTGCTTATGATTCTAGGCAATTAAAGTCAGCCGAGACTAGATATGACACGCATGATTTAGAGCTTGAGGCTATTGTTTTCTCCCTTAGAATTTGGCATCATTATCTTTTGGGAGAGAAATTGTTCTCTAAACCGATCATAAATTTTTGAAATATTTATTTTCTCAAAAGGAACTTAATTTGCATCAATAACATTGGCTCAAGTTCCTTGCATCTTATGATCTTGATATTCTTTATACTCCCAGAAAGGGGAATCGTGTTGCCAATGCACTGAGTCGTAAATAACAAGCGGTTGTTTCTATGATGATATCTGAATGGATTAATCTCCAAACTTTGTCCACTTGTGAGATTCGAGATCGTGAATCCGATTCATGTTCATCTCCTGTTTTATGTAGCCTTGAGGCTCATCCATCTCTTTTAGAACGCATATTTGATGCTCAAAAGCTAAATCCTGAATTGGCTCTTTTTAGCCAAAGTTGTAGGGATAAAATTGTTATTGATGGTCTGAAAGACTTTGATATCGACGCTCGTGGCGGCATTCGAAAATTTGGTAGACTTATCGTGCCAAATATTAGTGATCTTCGTAAAGGCATTTTAGAAGATTCTCATCGTTCTAAATTTACCATTCATCCCAGTTATAGTAAAATGTACGCAGACATGAAGCGACTTTATTATTGGGATGAAATGAAATCTGATATTGCTAACTTCATTAAACATTGCATGACTTGCCAAATCATAAAGGCCAAGCATCAAAGGGCCGGTGGGTTATTGCAACCTTTGGACATTCCAGTTTGAAAGTGGGATCAAGTCTCCATGGACTTTATTGACGGTCTTCCCCATTCTCGTTTGGGCCATGACAGTTTAAGGGTGATTGTTGATAGGCCTACGAAATCCGCCCATTTTATTCCCGTTCAGTCTAATCGGACCGTACCTCTTTTGGCCAAACTCTATGTTAAAGAAATTATTATATTGCATGGAGTTCCTACTTCTATTATTAGTGATCGTGATCCATTGTTTACTAGTGGATTTTGGAAGAGTCTTCAAAAATCTTTAGGAATGAAGATTAATTTTAGCATTGCTTATCATCCTCAGTCCGATGGACAAACCGAGCGTGTGAATCAAACTCTTGAAGATCTTCTTCGTGCATGTGATTTTGATTTTGGTGGAAGTTTGAAAGATCGTATTTCTCTTGTTGAGTTTTCCTATAATAATGGCTTCTAATCTAGTATTGGTATAACACCTTTCGAGGCACTCTATGGAAGGCCATGCCGATCTCCTTTATGTTGGCTTGAGGCCGGCGAGAAGCTGGATTTAGGTCCAAATTTTATTGATGATTCTACAAAAAAGATTGACCTTATTCGTCATAGGATGAAAGAAGTTCAGAGTAGACAAAAATCCTATGCCGATAACCGAAGAAGGAATTTGGAATTTTCTGTGGGAGATTTGGTGTTTATTCTGTTTCACCTATGAAGGGTGTTGTGCGTTTCAGTCGATTAGGAAAATTAACACGTCAATATATTGGTCCATTTCCCATCAGCGAATGCATTGGTTCCATGGCTTATTGCCATTTATTACCGGCTCAATTTTCTGCTACTCATGACCTTTTCCACGTCTCTCAACTATGGAAATGCCTTAGGGATTCCAATTCTATTCTTGAGCCTCGTGTTATTGAAGAAATTGAAGTTTCACCTAATTTGACTTATGAGCAACATCCTATTCGTATCACTGCTACGGAGATTAAACGCCTTCGAAATAAAGATGTTCCGCTTGTGAAGGCTCAATGGTCTCCTAAGGATTTGTAACGACCCGTAAAGTTCGACCATTTAAAATTGTTTGTTTAATAGGATTTTGTAATTTATTTTAGTTGAAAGAATAAAGGTGGTAGATAAATATTAAAATGAAGGCTAGAATAAATTATATAGAAGTGACTTAGAAACCTATTTAAAGACATTTGAATAAAATTCAAATGAATTAAGTAGAGAAAGAAAGAAAAATTCTTACCTGGATATAAAATTTAATATGGGAATATTAAACCAATTTAATGCAATAAAAGATTGTGAACGATAAAATTTGAATAGATTAAGAAACCCTTTTATTGCAAGTCAATAAATTTGTAAACCCTAATGAACATCTCAAAATTTATAAATTTATTGAAATTTAAGACATAGCATAAGCGTAGAACTATAGGTATGATGACAAACTTTTATAAATTGTCTAAGTAAGGGTCAGCAAATTTATTTGGAAATCAAACTCAATTAAGGGTAAGTAATTATGATGATTGATGGCATAAACGTTACTAATTTTTATCATAGTAACGGAAGTGCAGATGGAAGGCAACTGTAGAAATTTAAGTACGTATTAACAATTGAAAGGGACTGTCGATTGAATGGAGTACTTTAGGTTGTCTTACTAAATTTAGAATTTAACATAAGACAAATAGAAATAAATCAATAAACGTATAGATTTTAAGTTTATTATGATGAATTATTTTAGTGATATGACTTAGAATAAATGAAATAATTTGGGTTAATTGGTATTTAATGGAATTAAAGGTTGCAATATTCATAGGTAAGGATTTAGATGAAATAGATTGATGTATGAAAAATTTAATTGGATAAATGGCAATTAATTCCTTTAATTTGTGCAATTAATGTATGTTTAATTGATAACGATAAAAAGTTGATTTTTTCAGTGTAACCAACGTAAAATATTATCATAGCATGATACTTGGTTTGAATAGAAGGGTGGAATTGGGAATTTAATAAGTGAATTTATTTCAATCAGTGCAATAAAAGGATACGTAAATAAATGGTAAGATGAAACGGTAAATTATTGATGTAATGGAAGTTATAACAATGTCAATTATGCATATAAGGTAATAAGGTAATGAAACCGAGGTAAATTAATTAATTGAGACTTTAAGTAAAATTAACGTGTGGAATTGACCAAGGTTCAATAAAATGAGAATTTGATTGGTTATATTTATTGGTTGAGAAAGGTAAATGTGTATTTGGGGAATAAATTTAGTCAGACTTAAATATTGAATTTAATTAATTAATACATATGATAAATGATGATTAAATAAAAACCCAATACTCTATATATATGTATAATATTTGAGTGAAAATAATAATACACTTATAAATGTGGAATTAAGAGTTTACAACAACTATTTTGAGTAAAGAAATTGTTCATTCAAGTAAATTTCAAACATCGCAATAGGTGTAGATTAAGTGCCGCGTTAAATAAATTTAAGTAATCATTGGGGAAGAACGTAAATGTCTTCATAATATGATGATTTGTGAATATAAAGATGAAATTAAAGTTTATTTAATAAATTGAGTATTAGATTCAATAATTGCATTTATTGCATAAATAAAGGGAATTTAACGTTAAATTGTACGTTATTGAATTAAAAAGGAATTTGCGGATATTGAAGTGAAAACAGAGACATGTTAAAGAGCATCTTTGTTTTGGATTTAAGTTGAGAGTATAAGAGTATGAGATCTAATATATGGTTTTGAGAAATTTATTTATGATTCCTAAATTTGAGGAAGCGGAGGAATCAACACTACAAAATGATACTTATAAATTTTAATTCACATCCAAGCTTGTTAAATCATTTGAAATTGATTGAATTACATAAGTAATAAAATTTGGTCAATATCAGAAGTTAAATATAAAAATTGGATTTTTATGATTTATTTTAATTTATTTAATAAATATTAAAAATAGCCATTTTGGGCACGGACTCGGATTTCGACGAAACCAGTTTCATCGGATCCGTAACGGTGAATTATAATAATGTTTCAAGTTTCGTAGCGATCGGACTTGTCGTTTGATCGTACGGACTCGAAACGCCTTGAAATTTACGCATTTTGAAATCAATTTGAAATTTTTGTTTTTTTAGCATAACTTCTTCATACGATCGAATTTGGTCGCGAAACTTTTTCCATCGCGTTCAGAATATTTTAAAACACCTATTTGGATATATAGTTTTAACAAATTTGGCTCCGGAGGCATAGCGGGCTTTTTGGACCATGGTTTGTCACGCACGTTCGCGTATCCAGTCTAGCTACCCTACCTCTAGCCTATCTATAAATATACAGCTATAAACCCTAGCTCCTTTCTTTTTCATTTGCTGTACGTTCATTTCTTCACTCTTTTCTTTTCCCCAAATGTATACATCTCAGATCCAATTCAGATCTATCCACAGTTCAAAATCAAAAGCCCAAACTCAAAAATTTCAGAAAATTCTCAAAAAAAATATATGTTGATCTTCTCGGAACACGTAACCCCATGGTGAAATTCGTTTTTCAATTGGAGCTGTCGTTCATTCAGAATAAATTCAAACAGCCCCAAAACCGTTCATCATCGTCGTCGCAAACTTCGTCTGATCGAAATTCTGTTTCTGGGTTTTGGAGAGGGAACCGAAGGGATCGCATCTATGTCGTTTGTTTCGAGTTTCAACGGTTGGATTGGCGGGAAATATCGATTAGGGTTTCGGCCTGGGCTTATTTATTGGTGGCGGCTGCACCCTCTCCTCCGCCTATGGTCGAGCGTGAGTGACAGATGGAGGTGTATGCGATACAGTCGCGTGGGGGAGGGGCCACGCGGTGGCGAACGAGGCACGGCAGTGACGAACAAGGGTGGCGCAGTTCATGTACGCGATGCTGTAGGGGCTTCGTGAGTTTGGGTCTCTGGAAGAAGAGCGTGTGCATTATCTTGCTGACGTGGCACGTATAAATTGATGAATGGTGAAATGTGTGTCATTTTGTTAATTTATAATTTTAAATTTCAATCTCCATTTTTCGCCATAACTTTCTCATACGAAGTCGGATTCACACGAAATTTCTTTTGTTAGGATCGTAATTTAATTCCGGACTTGATGACGCTGGTTTGGACGAATTCTGAGACGGGCGAATTTTTGGGTTTAAATTGAATTTAAATTCGATTTAAATTCGAAAGGTGAGTGTTTTAACCCACTCACAACTACTAGAAGCTTTTATGTTTGTTAAATAAATTTTAGAAATGAATAGAAATTTATTTATGAGCTTTTGGCATGTTATTTCATTCATATCTGTTGAATTGCATTTTATTGAATGTAACTGTTAATTTAATTGATTTATTGCGTGTTAATTGGCTGTTAGAAATTATTGTTTGCATATGAACTGCTAGTTAACAGTTATGTCTATTATCACTGAATATAAATTGTTAGATTAATAGTTGATAAAATTTAATTTGAATAAACTGCCAGTTATCACCTGTTATATATGATCATATATATAATTGTTATTGATTGTTATTGATTGATGTTGTGATTGGATGATGGATGTGTTGTTGAATGGATGTTTTATGTGGATATCATTAAACTGCCAGTTATCACGCATTTTACATTTTTCGGGATTGCGGTTTGAAATGATATACAACCGCAGTTTATTTTTAATTGCGGATTGAAATGATAAATATCCGTATCACTTGACCATAGGATAGAAAATTATATACAGGCACCGCGGTCTATATATATCTATTTTAAATGTAATTTCTATGGTTTGGATGGAATACGGTTTATAATAATCTTAAATTTTATACTGTATAAAATTTTCTTCCATATTTATATACATATGAAGTTGAAAATTTTGAAATTAAGAGATGTTTAATTTCTTTATTACAAATGTAAGGAAATTTAGAAAATGGAGTTGATAATTCACATCACATGCTTAAATGTTAAGTTTGGAACTTTAAGATATGATATTTATAATTGGATTTTCCCAAAATAAATTGAAATGAATATTCTAGTATAAATTGAAATGGGAAAAATATTCTGGTATAATTTGCATTGGAAAATATATATGTTTTATTTCTAAAAATTGGAGCTCATTTATTTATGGGTTTATGGGTATATGCAAGGCTAATTAATAAAACATTTGGTTTGTAGAAAGAAAAAAAAAACCCAACTTTAGTTTTGAAATATAAATACTCCAAATGAATATAGGCATATATGTATATAAATTGAAATGATTTTGGAACTCAAGAGTGATATTTAAGTTATGGTTTAGACTTTAAAATAAAGAATTTTATTTATAAAACCGTAGAAATTATTTCTTTACAAAGTAAACTTTAAAAGTTAAACAATTTACTCTATATACCGTTGAATATCCAAACCATTTGAGTTTCAAAGGTTATGGTTTGAAATTATGGATTTCAAAATATTATGTTTGAAAATATTTGGGTTTCAGAAGTTATGAAGTTTAAAGCATTATGATTTTGGAAAACTATATTTGGGATAAACGATGTCATATTGGTTTGGGTTTTAAAAGAAGAAATGATATCGTAATATTATGGTTTGAAATGGATTATATTCTGGTTTTAAAGTATAAACTATTTTTAAATAACCGCGGTGTTATAATAACGATGGGTTGGCAAAGAGACCGGGATCGGATATCTGACATACTCTCTGTCGATACCGAAAACCACTTTGACTAACCGTGTACGCGGTGGAGATTCCAGAATGAAGTAGGTGGTGGCGATGTTTCCTGTAAGGTAAATACGTGGACCCAACTCCCGTGAGTTGGCATAAGGTGGCTAAAACAGGAGCTATTCCCAGGCCAATGAGGTCATACCTCTGATCGGACACTCCTCTTCGATATTATACTATGACTTTGGATTGATTCAGTGGCCACTTTTATTTTGATTTTGGGGGAGTTTGTTCGAGGTGGGCGGTAACTGCGGCTACGCGTTTCCACCAGCCTGGGTCTGCAATTGGTATATCTACCCTGGCATTGCCTAGTTGTGCCGTGTCACCTTCCATACCGAGCCTTGTACGAGTTTGGATTTCTCCCGTAGCCCGTGTGGTATCCTCTGGTGGCTTCCCGATCAGGAGGGACTATGATATTGGATGGACTACTGGGACTATTACGTGTTAAGGGGAATATTGGGTCACTCCTTAACGCTATTAAAAAGTAAGTTTATTTTACAATTAGACACTATTATAATAGCGCAATATACTACATAGTAAATAGTTTAACGGATCCTTAGGAGATGTAAATCCCGAGCATCTCTTGAGTTACTGTAATCATATTTATTTCTGTTTATTTAACTCACATAAGATTTTCTAGTCTGACTCGAGTGTTTTGTCTTTTCAAATTCGCTCGGGTCAGTCCGAGCGTTTTAGGATAGCAGATTTTAGCTTTGGAGGACGAAGACGAAGAATCAGTATTATTTTATATATAGTATTGCACCACACTCTTTCTATTCCGCTGCATTGATATTATTGGTATGTGAACTCTGATATTTAATTGTATAAAGAAGAATCAACTGTTTGTAACCTTTTATGAACTATATATTTATTATTATATTTTATCCTTCCGCTGTGAGATTTTATTTGTTTTTTTTCTTCTTCCCTTTTTTTTTTCTTATTTACCCCATAACAATCCGCCCTTCCGTATGCTTTGAATTGGCACGTGTGTCGGTTTAAAGTGTGCGAAAAGGCGGGATGTTACATCTGGTATCAGAGCTTTGGTTTAGCGATAAACCTTGGCTTTGTGGGGTTTGACTCTTTGTTAATAGGGTAGAAATATCCTATGGGAGTCGCTGAGTGTATATATATGAGAGAGCGTATTTGTTAGTGTTATAAAAAGACATTTATATTGTGTTAATCTGTTCCGCTTTGTATTTATAAATTCTGGTTGATGCATGGGACGCTATGTCATCAATAGGGATTTCTAAACACTTAATAGGACAGACTGACATAATATCCGTTTTAATATAGGTAAATGAAATAATTTTGCCTATTATATTTTCTATATGTAAAAATAGTTTTATAAAGATATATATATATATATATTTGGTTGCTATAGATTGGGTGTTAGAAAATAAAAATATCTATAATAACTGAAGCTAAGTTGAAATTATGATAAATCAAATTGGAGATTTTAGAACTTAAGTCCGGGATTTTCCAAACATGTTTTCAAAGAATTTATGAAAAATAATGGTTCGGTTTATAAGTATTTTCTTATATAAATATTTCGTATAAATTGGAAGAATTGTTTTAAAGAAGATTTTGGAAAAGAATTAAATTCTGTACTTTCCTCTCTGTCGCTGGAAAATAAATTCGGTGATGACGGCCGCATCATCGACTTTCATTTTCGAGTTTCGAAGGGGAAAGGCCACTGTAGTAAATTCTACTGCAGATTTATTTTGAAATTTTCTAAAAATTTTCTTTTATTGTTCTAAATATAATTAGAGATATAAAAGTTGCAAGAAATTAATTATCTATTATTTTGAAATAGATTAAAATTTGACCCGGTATTTAATTCTAAATTTTTCCGTTAATTAATTGTTTAAAATTTGTTAGTGAAATATTAAGTAAGAAAGTTAATGCTAGGTATAAGGGAAGTAAAAGTTTTTAACTGATAAATAATGAAAAAGATTTATTGAAGAATGAATGAATTAAAAGAATGGAGATTTAACTTGTATAGGTTCAATTGCATTTTCCTTAACATAAATAACTTACCCAAATATAAAAGTTGAAGTGTTAAATGAGAAACTGGAATTGAATATTTTACAAGTAGGAATTTAGGAAAAATGAAGTATTCAATAAATTACTGTTATAATAAGAATTTAATGGTATAAACTTAGGTTATAATTGAAATTTTACTGAAAAAGGGTTAAGAATTATTAATAGATGATATGAACCTAAGTATATAAAATGAAATTCAAAATAAGAATTGATTGTATGATTATTGACTTAAGTATGTTTTAATCTTCCCTATTCTAATATAATGGAAAGTAGGAAAAATTGAAATGACTGCAATTAATAGTTAATGAATAAATAAAAACTTCCACTTATAAGAATGAATGTTAGCAGATTTAGAATTTAAGGGAAATCTTACAAGTGAAGAGTAAGGAAATGAAGATATTCAAAATATTTGTTGTTATTAATGAGAATTTATTTTATAAACTTAAGTAATAAAAAGGAAATACAAATATAATGAATTTTGTGATAGTTGGAAAATAAAACTTGTAAGAAACAAAGAAATTCCTCCATAAATGAAGGAAAGAAAATCAAACCACTGAATTATGAAATAAATGTAAATAAACTATTTTGGTGTTGATTTGAATTGTTTGGTTGATGTATGGTTGTTGGGTAAGGAATTTTGAAGTTGTTGGATGGAGAAATAATCTATCTTTGTTCCATCTAAGACTGTTGAGTAACGGATGCACTTGATAATTATTTCTCACTCCGTAAAATTTCAGAATTTGAACCCGAACAACTAATGATTGTTGATTGAATGATTGTTGTTTGTGGTGTGTGCTGTTTGTTAAAATGTATGGTTGTTGCATTTGATTTGGATATGAATGATTGAATCTACCCAAACATTTCACTGTAATATAGATATTTAACTTTTAGATTATATAAGTGAATACAGGGGTTGGAAGCAACTGCTACTGCTTTTGGTTCCAAAATAATAAGCGTATTGCCCGACAAATAGGTACGTTTTCGGATTACGATTAAAGCGCTATTTATATATTTTCCCGTGTGGGATATTTTATTTTGGATATATATGTAATATATTTGTATATTTGGATATTATATTTTCTCCAGAGTCCCTCCGTACAAAGGAGACTCTGCCAAAAATTTTCGTAAATTTTGGACTTAGAATTTTGTTAAAGATATTTTTCCAACTTTAATAATTCAAGTATTAGAAGACATAATGATTATAAAATAAGTGTATTTCATTAAAGGAAATTAATTTAGTAAATTATTGTTATAAGTTAATATTTGAAATTAGATATACTGTTTTATTCTTCCTTCTCCCTTCCTTTTCCTTTTCGGGGACGAAAAGTTTTGAGTGGGGGAGAGTGTAACGACCCGTAAAGTTCGACCATTTAAAATTGTTTGTTTAATAGGATTTTGTAATTTATTTTAGTTGAAAGAATAAAGGTGGTGGATAAATATTAAAATGAAGGCTAGAATAAATTATATAGAAGTGACTTAGAAACCTATTTAAAGACATTTGAATAAAATTCAAATGAATTAAGTAGAGAAAGAAAGAAAAATTCTTACCTGGATATAAAATTTAATATGGGAATATTAAACCAATTTAATGCAATAAAAGATTGTGAACGATAAAATTTGAATAGATTAAGAAACCCTGTTATTGCAAGTCAATAAATTTGTAAACCCTAATGAACATCTCAAAATTTATAAATTTATTGAAATTTAAGACATAGCATAAGCGTAGAACTATAGGTATGATGACAAACTTTTATAAATTGTCTAAGTAAGGGTCAGCAAATTTATTTGGAAATCAAACTCAATTAAGGGTAAGTAATTATGATGATTGATGGCATAAATGTTACTAATTTTTATCATAGTAACGGAAGTGCAGATGGAAGGCAACTGTAGAAATTTAAGTACGTATTAACAATTGAAAGGGACTGTCGATTGAATGGAGTACTTTAGGTTGTCTTACTAAATTTAGAATTTAACATAAGACAAATAGAAATAAATCAATAAACGTATAGATTTGAAGTTTATTATGATGAATTATTTTAGTGATATGACTTAGAATAAATGAAATAATTTGGGTTAATTGGTATTTAATGGAATTAAAGGTTGAAATATTCATAGGTAAGGATTTAGATGAAATAGATTGATGTATGAAAAATTTAATTGGATAAATGGCAATTAATTCCTTTAATTTGTGCAATTAATGTATGTTTAATTGATAACGATAAAAAGTTGATTTTTTCAGTGTAACCAACGTAAAATATTATCATAGCATGATACTTGGTTTGAATAGAAGGGTGGAATTGGGAATTTAATAAGTGAATTTATTTCAATCAGTGCAATAAAAGGATACGTAAATAAATGGTAAGATGAAACGGTAAATTATTGATGTAATGGAAGTTATAACAATGTCAATTATGCATATAAGGTAATAAGGTAATGAAACCGAGGTAAATTAATTAATTGAGACTTTAAGTAAAATTAACGTGTGGAATTGACCAAGGTTCAATAAAATGAGAATTTGATTGGTTATATTTATTGGTTGAGAAAGGTAAATGTGTATTTGGGGAATAAATTTAGTCAGACTTAAATATTGAATTTAATTAATTAATATATATGATAAATGATGATTAAATAAAAACCCAATACTCTATATATATGTATAATATTTGAGTGAAAATAATAATACACATATAAATGTGGAATTAAGAGTTTACAACAACTATTTTGAGTAAAGAAATTGTTCATTCAAGTAAATTTGAAACATCGCAATAGGTGTAGATTAAGTGCTGCGTTAAATAAATTTAAGTAATCATTGGGGAAGAACGTAAATGTCTTCATAATATGATGATTTGTGAATATAAAGATGAAATTAAAGTTTATTTAATAAATTGAGTATTAGATTCAATAATTGCATTTATTGCATAAATAAAGGGAATTTAACGTTAAATTGTACGTTATTGAATTAAAAAGGAATTTGCGGATATTGAAGTGAAAACAGAGACATGTTAAAGAGCATCTTTGTTTTGGATTTAAGTTGAGAGTATAAGAGTATGAGATCTAATATATGGTTTTGAGAAATTTATTTATGATTCCTAAATTTGAGGAAGCGGAGGAATCAACACTACAAATTGATACTTATAAATTTTAATTCACATCCAAGCTTGTTAAATCATTTGAAATTGATTGAATTACATAAGTAATAAAATTTGGTCAATATCAGAAGTTAAATATAAAAATTGGATTTTTATGATTTATTTTAATTTATTTAATAAATATTAAAAATAGCCATTTTGGGCACGGACTCGGATTTCGACGAAACCAGTTTCATCGGATCCGTAACAGTGAATTATAATAATGTTTCAAGTTTCGTAGCGATCGGACTTGTCGTTTGATCGTACGGACTCGAAACGCCTTGAAATTTACGCATTTTGAAATCAATTTGAAATTTTTGTTTTTTAGCATAACTTCTTCATACGATCGAATTTGGTCGCGAAACTTTTTCCATCGCGTTCAAAATATTTTAAAACACCTATTTGGATATATAGTTTTAACAAATTTGGCTCCGGAGGCATAGCGGGCTTTTTGGACCATGGTTTGTCACGCACGTTCGCGTATCCAGTCTAGCTACCCTACCTCTAGCCTATCTATAAATATACAGCTATAAACCCTAGCTCCTTTCTTTTTCATTTGCTGTACGTTCATTTCTTCACTCTTTTCTTTTCCCCAAATGTATACATCTCAGATCCAATTCAGATCTATCCACAGTTCAAAATCAAAAGTCAAAACTCAAAAATTTCAGAAAATTCTCAAAAAAAATATATGTTGATCTTCTCGAAACACGTAACCCCATGGTGAAATTCGTTTTTCAATTGGAGCTGTCGTTCATTCAGAATAAATTCAAACAGCCCCAAAACCGTTCATCATCGTCGTCGCAAACTTCGTCTGATCGAAATTCTGTTTCTGGGTTTTGGAGAGGGAACCGAAGGGATCGCATCTATGTCGTTTGTTTCGAGTTTCAACGGTTGGATTGGCGGGAAATATCGATTAGGGTTTCGGCCTGGGCTTATTTATTGGTGGCGGCTGCACCCTCTCCTCCGCCTATGGTCGAGCGTGAGTGACAGATGGAGGTGTATGCGATACAGTCGCGTGGGGGAGGGGCCACGCGGTGGCGAACGAGGCACGGCAGTGACGAACAAGGGTGGCGCAGTTCATGTACGCGATGCTGTAGGGGCTTCGTGAGTTTGGGTCTCTGGAAGAAGAGCGTGCGCATTATCTTGCTGACGTGGCACGTATAAATTGATGAATGGTGAAATGTGTGTCATTTTGTTAATTTATAATTTTGAATTTCAATCTCCATTTTTCGCCATAACTTTCTCATACGAAGTCGGATTCACACGAAATTTCTTTTGTTAGGATCGTAATTTAATTCCGGACTTGATGACGCTGGTTTGGACGAATTCTGAGACGGGCGAATTTTTGGGTTTAAATTGAATTTAAATTCGATTTAAATTCGAAAGGTGAGTGTTTTAACCCACTCACAACTACTAGAAGCTTTTATGTTTGTTAAATAAATTTTAGAAATGAATAGAAATTTATTTATGAGCTTTTGGCATGTTATTTCATTCATATCTGTTGAATTGCATTTTATTGAATGTAACTGTTAATTTAATTGATTTATTGCGTGTTAATTGGCTGTTAGAAATTATTGTTTGCATATGAACTGCTAGTTAACAGTTATGTCTATTATCACTGAATATAAATTGTTAGATTAATAGTTGATAAAATTTAATTTGAATAAACTGCCAGTTATCACCTGTTATATATGATCATATATATAATTGTTATTGATTGTTATTGATTGATGTTGTGATTGGATGATGGATGTGTTGTTGAATGGATGTTTTATGTGGATATCATTAAACTGCCAGTTATCACGCATTTTACATTTTTCGGGATTGCGGTTTGAAATGATATACAACCGCAGTTTATTTTTAATTGCGGATTGAAATGATAAATATCCGTATCACTTGACCATAGAATAGAAAATTATATACAGGCACCGCGGTCTATATATATCTATTTTAAATGTAATTTCTATGGTTTGGATGGAATACGGTTTATAATAATCTTAAATTTTATACTGTATAAAATTTTCTTCCATATTTATATACATATGAAGTTGAAAATTTTGAAATTAAGAGATGTTTAATTTCTTTATTACAAATGTAAGAAAATTTAGAAAATGGAGTTGATAATTCACATCACATGCTTAAATGTTAAGTTTGGAACTTTAAGATATGATATTTATAATTGGATTTTCCCAAAATAAATTGAAATGAATATTCTAGTATAAATTGAAATGGGAAAAATATTATGGTATAATTTGCATTGGAAAATATATATGTTTTATTTCTAAAAATTGGAGCTCATTTATTTATGGGTTTATGGGTATATGCAAGGCTAATTAATAAAACATTTGGTTTGTAGAAAGAAAAAAAAAACCCAACTTTAGTTTTGAAATATAAATACTCCAAATGAATATAGGCATATATGTATATAAATTGAAATGATTTTGGAACTCAAGAGTGATATTTAAGTTATGGTTTAGACTTTAAAATAAAGAATTTTATTTATAAAACCGTAGAAATTATTTCTTTACAAAGTAAACTTTAAAAGTTAAACCATTTACTCTATATACCGTTGAATATCCAAACCATTTGAGTTTCAAAGGTTATGGTTTGAAATTATGGATTTCAAAATATTATGTTTGAAAATATTTGGGTTTCAGAAGTTATGAAGTTTAAAGCATTATGATTTTGGAAAACTATATTTGGGATAAACGATGTCATATTGGTTTGGGTTTTAAAAGAAGAAATGATATCGTAATATTATGGTTTGAAATGGATTATATTCTGGTTTTAAAGTATAAACTATTTTTAAATAACCGCGGTGTTATAATAACGATGGGTTGGCAAAGAGACCGGGATCGGATATCTGACATACTCTCTGTCGATACCTGTAACATCCCGCCTTTTTGCACACTTTAAACCGACACACGTGCCAATTCAAAGCATACGCAAGGGCGGATTGTTATGGGGTAAATAAGAAAAACAGAGAAGAAATAAAACAAAAACAGAATCTCACAGCGGAAGGATAAAATATAATAACAAATATACAGTTCATAAACAGTTTACAAAAGCTTGATTCTTCTTTTACAATAAATATCAGAGTTACACATACCAATACAAGCAATGCAGCGGAATAGAAAGAGTGTGGTGTAATACTATATATAACATAATACTTATTCTTCGTCTTCGTCCTCCAAAGCTAAAATCTGCTATCCTGAAATGCTCGGACTGACCCGAGCGAATTTGAATAGACAAAAACACCCGAGTCATACTAGAATATCTTATGTGAGTTAAATAAACAGAATATAAATATGAGTACAGTAACTCAAGAGATGTTCGGGATTTACATCTCCTAAGGATCCGTTAAACTATTTACTATGTAGTATATTGCGCTATTATAATAGTGTCTATTTATAAAATAAACTTACTTTTAAATAGCGTTAAGGCTTTACATTTTCCACCTTAACACGTAATAGTCCCAGTAGTCCGTCCAATATCATAGCCCCTCCTGATCGGGAAGCCACTAGAGGATACCACACGGGCTACGGGAGAAAACCAAACTCGTACAAGGCGCGATATGGTAGGTGACACGGCACAACTAGGCAATGCCAGGGTAGATATACCAATTGCTATCCAGGCTGGTGGAAACGCGTAGCCGCAGTTACCGCCCACCTCGGACTAACTCCCCAAAATCAAAATATAGAAGTGGCCACTGAATCAAATCCAAGTCAAATTATAATATCGAAGAGGAGCGTCCGATCAGAGGAATGACCTCATTGGCCTGAGAATCGCTCCTGTTTTAGCCACCTTATGCCAACTCACGGGAGTTGGGTCCACGTATTTACCTTACAGGAAACGTCGCCACCACCTACTTCATTCTGGAATCTCCACCGCGTACACGGTTAGTCAAAGTGGTTTTCGGTATCGACAGAGAGTATGTCCATATCCGATCCCGGTCTCTTTGCCAACCAATCGTTATTATAACACCGCGGTCATTTAAAAATAGTTTATACTTTTAAAACCAGAATATAATCCATTTCAAACCGTAATATTACGATATCATTTCTTCTTTTAAAACCCAAAACAATATGATATCGTTTATCCCAAATAAAATTATTCCTTTCCAAAAAATTATGTCACTTTTTATTATTTAATATCCCATGTAACCAATATTCTGTTTGTAACTTTCAACATAATTCTTCGAAAATCCATAGCATTTTAAAACCATTATTTTCAAAACTAAATGGTTTGGATATTCAACGGTATGCGAATAAAAAAAAAAGTTTAACTTTACTGTTGCTTTATAAAGAAATAAATTACATGCCTTTCCAAATATTTCTTCTTTTAAAGTTAAACCAAAATCCAAAATATTACTTCAAGTCGCAAAACCATTTCAATTTTTATATATATTTATATCCATTTTGGAGCATTAATATTTCAACTAAAGTTGGATTTTTATCCTTTCAAAAATCAATATTCTATTAATTAATCTTGACCATTCACATAAAATCCATAATTAATAAGACTTCAATTTCTAGTAAAATATATATATATATATATTTCCAAATTCAATTTTTACTAGAATATTCATTTCAAAATATTTTGGGAAAAAAATCCAATTATAAATATCATATCTTTAAAATTTCCAACTTAATATTTAAACATAGGATATAATCATCAAACTCCATTTTCTTAATTTTCTTCCATTTTTAATAAAGAAATTTATTCACCTTTTAATTTCAAAATTTCAACTTCATATGCATATAACTATGGAAGAAAACATTTATTCAGTATAAAATTTAAGATTTTTATAAACCGTATTCCATCCAAACCATAGAAATCACATTAAAAATAGTTATATATAGACCACGGTGTCTGTATATAGTTTTCTATCCTATGGTCAAGTGATACGGATATTTATCATTTCAATCCGCAATTTAAAAAATAAAACTGCGGTTGTATATCATTTCAAACCGCAATCTCGAATGAAATGAAAAATGCATACTAACTTGCAGTTTAATGATATCAAATAAAACATCCCTTCAATAACACATCCATCATCCAATCACAAACATCAAGCAATATCAATCAATAACAATTATATATATGATCATATATAACAGGTGATAACTGGCAGTTTATTCAAATTAAATTTTTCAACTATTAATCTAACAATTTATATTCAGTGATAATTGACATAACTGTTAACTAGCAGTTCATATGCAACCAAAAATTTCTAACAGCCAATTAACACGCAATAAATCAATTAAATTAACAGTTACATTCAATAAAATGCAATTCAACAGATATGAATGAAATAACATGCCAAAAGCTCATAAATAAATTTTTATTCATTTCTAAAATTTATTTAACAAACATAAAAGCTTCTAGTAGTTGTGAGTGGGTTAAAACACTCACCTTTTGAATTTAAATTGAATTCAAATCCAATTTAAACCCAAAAATTGGACAGTCTCCAAATTCATCCAAACCAGTGCCAAAACGTCAGAAATTCCGATACGATCCCAGCAAAACAAACCGCGCGTGAATCCGAGCTCGTATGCAAAAGTTATGAAAATTTGAAAAATGAAAAATTCTGGTCCTGAGTCAACTTCGGGTTCGACTTCGGGGCGCCGTCTCATTTCCCCGATGCTTGCTTGGAGTTTTCGCCAAAACGACCCGGAGCGAACCGAGTCATTTTCTTCCTGACCCGAAGTTGCTCTAGGGTTTTCTCCTCTGAAACCCGAAGCGCGACCAGAAGCTGCTGCAGATCCACAAAATTTTTTTTTTTTTTTTTTTTTTTTTTTGAAATAAAATTTTGGAATTTGGGAATTAGGTTTTCTGCCATTGGAATGAGGAGTTGAGAAGGAGATGTACGTATAGAAAAATGAAAATAAGGAGTGGCTAGGGTTTATAATCGCAAATATATAGACAGATAAAAGAAGGCTAGGTGGGTACGGATAACGAACGTGCTAAACGATAGTTGGCCCAAAAAGCCCGTTCTGCCTCCGGAGTCGAATTTGTTAAAACTATATATCCAAATAGGTGTTTCAAAATATTCTGAACGCGATGGAAAAAGTTTCGCGACCAAATTCGATCGTATGAAGAAGTTATGCTAAAAAAATAAAAATTTCAAATTGATTTCAAAATGCGTAAATTTCAAGGCGTTTCGAGTCCGTACGATCAAACGACAAGTCCGATCGCAACGAAACTTGAAACATTATTATAATTCACCGTTACGGATCCGATGAAACTAGTTTCGTCGAAATCCGAGTCCGTGACAAAAATGGCTATTTTTAATATTTATTAAATAAATTAAAATAAATCATAAAATCCAAATTTTCTTTCAACTTTAAATATTGGCCAAATTTCATTACTTATATAATCCAATCAATTCCAAATAATTTGGCAAGCTTGGATGTGAATTAAAATTTATAAGTATATAAATTTCGCAGTGTTAACCTCTGCGTTTTCTTATTATTTGGGAATTATAAATTTTATTCGCAAAACCCAATTATTTAATCATATACTTATACTCTCATCTTAAATCTAATTATATAAATAACTTGATTTATATTATCCAACTCAAAATATATCAATTATTCTCCAACTACATAGTTAACGTTTCTTTTATATATCACTGTGGTAATATTTCAAAATGTTCATCTTTTGTTTGCATAAATTACTGTATTTAGATAAAATTATAATTTTGGTAACTTATCACATAAATAACTTAAAACCTCAACTAATACATTCCACCTTTGTTTCATCTTATTCATTCACTCATCAATATTCCGTACTAACTACAAAATTTAGTGTATTCCTTTAAATTGATCAAAATAAGACTTATCAACTAATAGAAAGATTTACGTACAAAATTTATTGTCATACATCTAATTTACAAGCCTATACTTAATTATTATCCTACAATACGTTTTACGTTACTATAATGTTCATTCTTCCGTTCCTACGTTTCTATAAATTTATTCCTTTATAATTTATTTAACGCAACACTTAATCTACACCTATTGCGATGTTTCAAATTTACTTGAATGAACAATTTCTTTACTTAAAATAGTTGTTGTAAACTCTTAATTCCACATTTATAAGTGTATTATTATTTTCACTCAAATATTATACATATATATAGAGTATTGGGTTTTTATTTAATCATCATTTATCATATATATTAATTAATTAAATTCAATACTTAAGTCTGACTAAATTTATTCCCCAAATACACATTTACATTTCTCAACCAATAAATATAACCAATCAAATTCTCATTTTATTGAACCTTGGTCAATTCCACACGTTAATTTTACTTAAAGTCTCAATTAATTAATTTACCTCGGTTTCATTACCTTATTACCTTATATGCATAATTGACATGGTTATATCTTCCATTACATCAATAATTTATCATTTCATTTCTATGCAATATATACTCATCTTATTCCATTTATTTGGTTACTGCATTGAAATCTATTTATTAACCAATACTAACGTTATTATCATAAAAAAAAAATTTGATTCCCAATTTTATTCAATACTTAGAACAAAAATTTTCACATTAAATCAAATCCTTCTATTCAAACCAAGTATCATGCTATGATAATATTTTACGTTGGTTACACTGAAAAAAATCAACTTTTTATCGTTATCAATTAAACATACATTAATTGCACAAATTAAAGGAATTAATTGCCATTTATCAAATTAAATTTTTCATACATCAATCTATTTCATCTAAATCCTTACCTATGAATATTGCAACCTTTAATTCCATTAAATACCAATTAACCCAAATTATTTCATTTATTCTAAGTCATATCACTAAAATAATTCATCATAATAAACTTAAAATCTATACGTTTATTGATTTATTTCTATTTGTCTTATGTTAAATTCTAAATTTAGTAAGACAACCTAAAGTACTCCACTCAATCGACAGTCCCTTTCAATTGTTAATACGTACTTAAATTTCTACAGTTGCCTTCCATCTGCACTTCCGTTACTATGATAAAAATTAGTAACGTTTATGCCATCAATCCATCATAATTACTTACCCTTAATTGAGTTTGATTTCCAAATAAATTTGCTGACCCTTAATTAGACAATTTATAAAAGTTTGTCATCATACCTATAGTTCTACGCTTATGCTATGTCTTAAATTTCAATAAATTTATAAATTTTGAGATGTTCATTAGGGTTTACAAATTTATTGACTTGCAATAACAGGGTTTCTTAATCTATTCAATTTATCGTTCACAATCTTTTATTGCATTAAATTGGTTTAATATTCCCATATTAAATTTTATGTACAGGTAAGAATTTTTCTTTCTTTCTCTACTTAATTCATTTGAATTTTATTCAAATGTCTTTAAATAGGTTTCTAAGTCACTTCTATATAATTTATTCTAGCCTTCATTTTAATACTTATCTACCACCTTTATTCTTTCAACTAAAATAAATTACAAAATCCTATTAAACAAACAATTTTAAATGGTCGAACTTAACGGGTCGTTACACTCTCCCCCACTCAAAACTTTTCGTCCCCGAAAAGGGAAAGGAAGGGAGAAGGAAGAATAAAACAGTATATCTAATTTCAAATATTAACTTATAACAATAATTTACTAAATTAATTTCCTTCAATGAAATACACTTGTTTTATAATCATTATGTCTTTTAATACTTGAACTATTAAAGTTGGAAAAATATCTTTAACCAAATTCTAAGTCCAAAATTTACGAAAATTTTTGGCAGAGTCTCCTTTGTACGGAGGGACTCTGGAGAAAATATAATATCCAAATATACAAATATATTACATATATTATCCAAAATAAAATATCCCAACACGGGAAAATATATAAAATAGCGCTTTATACGTAATCCGGAAACGTACCTATTTGTCGGGCAATACGCTTATTATTTTGGAACCAAAAGCAGTAGCAGTTGCTTCCAACCCCTGTATTCACTTATAAAATCTAAAAGTTAAATATCTATATTACAGTGAAATGTTTGGGTAGATTCAATCATTCATATCCAAATCAAATGCAACAACCATACATTTTAACAAACGGCACACACCACAAACCACAATCATTCAATCAACAACCGTTAGTTGTTCGGGTTCAAATTATGAAATTTTACGGAGTGAGAAATAACTATCAAGTGCATCCGTTACTCAACAGTCTTAGATGGAATAGAGATAGATTATTGTTCCTCCAACAACTCCAAAATTCCTTACCCAACAACCATACATCAACCAAACAATTCAAATCAACACCACAATAGCTTATTATACATTTATTTCATGCTTCAGTGGTTTTATTTTCTTTCTTTCATTTATGGAGGGATTTCTTTGTTTCTTACAATTTTCATTTTCCATTTGTTACAAAATTCATTATATTGTATTCCAATTTATTGACTAAGGTTTATATCATCTATTTATACTACTTACCCTTTCTTATATAGTAAAATTTCCAATTTAACTTAAGTTTATACAATTAATTCTCATTTATAACAGCAAATTTATTGAATACCTTAATTACCTCAAGCTTCACTTGTAAGATTTCCCCTTACATTTTCTTACTAACATTGCAACTTTTATTATATGGTAAGTTATGTATGTTTAAGAATGCAAGTGAAAATTTACAAGTTTCTTCTCAATTCCTTTTTATTTATTAATGGTTCAATAAATATATATTCGTTTTATAAATTACAATTTCAACTTACCCTTAATTTCATTCCTTTATTTAATGTTTACGTTTTATTATATTTAATTACAGTAACCCTCTACTTACACTTAAATTATTAACCTTAAAACCTCCATTTTTATAAATAAAGGATCTTATTAATTCATTATCTAGGGTTTACAGACATTTATTTATATTACCTACTTTTTATTATATTACTAGTAGCATTTTAAAACATACTTAAGTTTATAACCGTACACATCAATCTTTATTTATTAAAGAATTTCATTTTATTTACTTAAGTTAAAATCACCTATTAATAATACTCACCTTTAATTTGGGTAAAATTTCAATTATCACTTAAGTTTATACCAATAAATTCTTATTATAACAGTAATTTATTGAATACTTCATTTTTCCTAAATTCCTACTTGTAAAATATTCAATTCCAGTTTCTCATTTAACACTTCAACTTTTATATTTGGGTAAGTTATTTATGTTAAGGAAATTGCAATTGAACTTATACAAGTTTAATCTCCATTCTTTTAATTAAATTTAATGTTTATTCATATTACCCTTTGTCTCATATGTATGCAAATTCCTCTTTATAGCTTTGCAGTTATTCTCTTATTTCAATTAGAGGTTTCAATTCATTCATTCTTCAATAAATCTTTTCCATTATTTATCAGTTAAAAACTTTTACTTCCCTTATCCCTAGCATTAACTTTCTTACTTAATATTTCACTAACAAAGTTTAAACAATTAATTAACGGAAAAATTTAGAATTAAATACCGGGTCAAATTTTAATCTATTTCAAAATAATAGATAAATAAGTTCTTACAACTTTTATATCTCTAATTATATTTAGAACAATAAAAGAAAATTTTTAGAAAATTTCAAAAATAAATCTGCAGTAGAATTTACTACAGTGGCCTTTCCCCTTCGAAACTCGAAAATGAAAGTCGATGATGCGGCCGTCATCACCGAATTTATTTTCCAGCGACAGAGAGGAAAGTACAGAATTTAATTCTTTTCCAAAATCTTCTTTAAAACAATTCTTCCAATTTATACGAAATATTTATATAAGAAAATACTTATAAACCAAATCAATAAATTTCACAAATTCTTTGAAAGCAAATTTTCAAAAATCCCGGACTTAAGTTCTAAATCTCCAAATTTGGTTTATTATAATTTCACTTAGCTTCAGTTATTATAAATATTTTTATTGCCTAACATCCAATCTATAGCAACCAAATATATATATATCTTTATAAAACTATTTTTATATATAGAAATATAATAGGCAAATTATTTCATTCACCTATATTAAAAACAAATATTATGTCGGTCTGTCCTATTAAGTGTTTAGAAATCCCTATTGATGACATAGCGTCCCATGCATCAACCAGAATTTATAAATACAAAGCGGAACAGATTAACACAATATTAAAATCTTTTTATTAATACTAACAAGTACGCTCTCTCTTATATATACACTCAGCGACTCCCATAGGATATTTCTACCCTATTAACAAAGAGTCAAACCCCACAAAGCCAAGGTTTATCGCTAAACCAAAGCTCTGATACCAACTGTAACATCCCGCCTTTTTACACACTTTAAACCGACACACGTGCCAATTCAAAGCATACGCAAGGGCGGATTGTTATGGGGTAAATAAGAAAAACAGAGAAGAAATAAAACAAAAACAGAATCTCACAGCGGAAGGATAAAATATAATAACAAATATACAGTTCATAAACAGTTTACAAAAGCTTGATTCTTCTTTTACAATAAATATCAGAGTTACACATACCAATACAAGCAATGCAGCGGAATAGAAAGAGTGTGGTGTAATACTATATATAACATAATACTTATTCTTCGTCTTCGTCCTCCAAAGCTAAAATCTGCTATCCTGAAATGCTCGGACTGACCCGAGCGAATTTGAATAGACAAAAACACCCGAGTCATACTAGAATATCTTATGTGAGTTAAATAAACAGAATATAAATATGAGTACAGTAACTCAAGAGATGTTCGGGATTTACATCTCCTAAGGATCCGTTAAACTATTTACTATGTAGTATATTGCGCTATTATAATAGTGTCTATTTATAAAATAAACTTACTTTTAAATAGCGTTAAGGCTTTACATTTTCCACCTTAACACGTAATAGTCCCAGTAGTCCGTCCAATATCATAGCCCCTCCTGATCGGGAAGCCACTAGAGGATACCACACGGGCTACGGGAGAAAAACAAACTCGTACAAGGCGCGATATGGTAGGTGACACGGCACAACTAGGCAATGCCAGGGTAGATATACCAATTGCTATCCAGGCTGGTGGAAACGCGTAGCCGCAGTTACCGCCCACCTCGGACTAACTCCCCAAAATCAAAATATAGAAGTGGCCACTGAATCAAATCCAAGTCAAATTATAATATCGAAGAGGAGCGTCCGATCAGAGGAATGACCTCATTGGCCTGAGAATCGCTCCTGTTTTAGCCACCTTATGCCAACTCACGGGAGTTGGGTCCACGTATTTACCTTACAGGAAACGTCGCCACCACCTACTTCATTCTGGAATCTCCACCGCGTACACGGTTAGTCAAAGTGGTTTTCGGTATCGACAGAGAGTATGTCCATATCCGATCCCGGTCTCTTTGCCAACCAATCGTTATTATAACACCGCGGTCATTTAAAAATAGTTTATACTTTTAAAACCAGAATATAATCCATTTCAAACCGTAATATTACGATATCATTTCTTCTTTTAAAACCCAAAACAATATGATATCGTTTATCCCAAATAAAATTATTCCTTTCCAAAAAATTATGTCACTTTTTATTATTTAATATCCCATGTAACCAATATTCTGTTTGTAACTTTCAACATAATTCTTCGAAAATCCATAGCATTTTAAAACCATTATTTTCAAAACTAAATGGTTTGGATATTCAACGGTATGCGAATAAAAAAAAAAGTTTAACTTTACTGTTGCTTTATAAAGAAATAAATTACATGGCTTTCCAAATATTTCTTCTTTTAAAGTTAAACCAAAATCCAAAATATTACTTCAAGTCGCAAAACCATTTCAATTTTTATATATATTTATATCCATTTTGGAGCATTAATATTTCAACTAAAGTTGGATTTTTATCCTTTCAAAAATCAATATTCTATTAATTAATCTTGACCATTCACATAAAATCCATAATTAATAAGACTTCAATTTCTAGTAAAATATATATATATATATATTTCCAAATTCAATTTTTACTAGAATATTCATTTCAAAATATTTTGGGAAAAAAATCCAATTATAAATATCATATCTTTAAAATTTCCAACTTAATATTTAAACATAGGATATAATCATCAAACTCCATTTTCTTAATTTTCTTCCATTTTTAATAAAGAAATTTATTCACCTTTTAATTTCAAAATTTCAACTTCATATGCATATAACTATGGAAGAAAACATTTATTCAGTATAAAATTTAAGATTTTTATAAACCGTATTCCATCCAAACCATAGAAATCACATTAAAAATAGTTATATATAGACCACGGTGTCTGTATATAGTTTTCTATCCTATGGTCAAGTGATACGGATATTTATCATTTCAATCCGCAATTTAAAAAATAAAACTGCGGTTGTATATCATTTCAAACCGCAATCCCGAATGAAATGAAAAATGCATACTAACTTGCAGTTTAATGATATCAAATAAAACATCCCTTCAATAACACATCCATCATCCAATCACAAACATCAAGCAATATCAATCAATAACAATTATATATATGATCATATATAACAGGTGATAACTGGCAGTTTATTCAAATTAAATTTTTCAACTATTAATCTAACAATTTATATTCAGTGATAATTGACATAACTGTTAACTAGCAGTTCATATGCAACCAAAAATTTCTAACAGCCAATTAACACGCAATAAATCAATTAAATTAACAGTTACATTCAATAAAATGCAATTCAACAGATATGAATGAAATAACATGCCAAAAGCTCATAAATAAATTTTTATTCATTTCTAAAATTTATTTAACAAACATAAAAGCTTCTAGTAGTTGTGAGTGGGTTAAAACACTCACCTTTTGAATTTAAATTGAATTCAAATCCAATTTAAACCCAAAAATTGGACAGTCTCCAAATTCATCCAAACCAGTGCCAAAACGTCAGAAATTCCGATACGATCCCAGCAAAACAAACCGCGCGTGAATCCGAGCTCGTATGCAAAAGTTATGAAAATTTGAAAAATGAAAAATTCTGGTCCTGGGTCAACTTCGGGTTCGACTTCGGGGCGCCGCCTCATTTCCCCGATGCTTGCTTGGAGTTTTCGCCAAAACGACCCGGAGCGACCCGAGTCATTTTCTTCCTGACCCGAAGTTGCTCTAGGGTTTTCCCCTCTGAAACCCGAAGCGCGACCAGAAGCTGCTGCAGATCCACAAAAATTTTTTTTTTTTTTTTTTTTTTTTTTTGAAATAAAATTTTGGAATTTGGGAATTAGGTTTTCTGCCATTGGAATGAGGAGTTGAGAAGGAGATGTACGTATAGAAAAATGAAAATAAGGAGTGGCTAGGGTTTATAATCGCAAATATATAGACAGATAAAAGAAGGCTAGGTGGGTACGGATAACGAACGTGCTAAACGATAGTTGGCCCAAAAAGCCCGTTCTGCCTCCGGAGTCGAATTTGTTAAAACTATATATCCAAATAGGTGTTTCAAAATATTCTGAACGCGATGGAAAAAGTTTCGCGACCAAATTCGATCGTATGAAGAAGTTATGCTAAAAAAATAAAAATTTCAAATTGATTTCAAAATGCGTAAATTTCAAGGCGTTTCGAGTCCGTACGATCAAACGACAAGTCCGATCGCAACGAAACTTGAAACATTATTATAATTCACCGTTACGGATCCGATGAAACTAGTTTCGTCGAAATCCGAGTCCGTGACAAAATTGGCTATTTTTAATATTTATTAAATAAATTAAAATAAATCATAAAATCCAAATTTTCTTTCAACTTTAAATATTGGCCAAATTTCATTACTTATATAATCCAATCAATTCCAAATAATTTAGCAAGCTTGGATGTGAATTAAAATTTATAAGTATATAAATTTCGCAGTGTTAACCTCTGCGTTTTCTTATTATTTGGGAATTATAAATTTTATTCGCAAAACCCAATTATTTAATCATATACTTATACTCTCATCTTAAATCTAATTATATAAATAACTTGATTTCTATTATCCAACTCAAAATATATCAATTATTCTCCAACTACATAGTTAACGTTTCTTTTATATATCACTGTGGTAATATTTCAAAATGTTCATCTTTTGTTTGCATAAATTACTGTATTTAGATAAAATTATAATTTTGGTAACTTATCACATAAATAACTTAAAACCTCAACTAATACATTCCACCTTTGTTTCATCTTATTCATTCACTCATCAATATTCCGTACTAACTACAAAATTTAGTGTATTCCTTTAAATTGATCAAAATAAGACTTATCAACTAATAGAAAGATTTACGTACAAAATTTATTGTCATACATCTAATTTACAAGCCTATACTTAATTATTATCCTACAATACGTTTTACGTTACTATAATGTTCATTCTTCCGTTCCTACGTTTCTATAAATTTATTCCTTTATAATTTATTTAACGCAACACTTAATCTACACCTATTGCGATGTTTCAAATTTACTTGAATGAACAATTTCTTTACTTAAAATAGTTGTTGTAAACTCTTAATTCCACATTTATAAGTGTATTATTATTTTCACTCAAATATTATACATATATATAGAGTATTGGGTTTTTATTTAATCATCATTTATCATATATATTAATTAATTAAATTCAATACTTAAGTCTGACTAAATTTATTCCCCAAATACACATTTACATTTCTCAACCAATAAATATAACCAATCAAATTCTCATTTTATTGAACCTTGGTCAATTCCACACGTTAATTTTACTTAAAGTCTCAATTAATTAATTTACCTCGGTTTCATTACCTTATTACCTTATATGCATAATTGACATGGTTATATCTTCCATTACATCAATAATTTATCATTTCATTTCTATGCAATATATACTCATCTTATTCCATTTATTTGGTTACTGCATTGAAATCTATTTATTAACCAATACTAACGTTATTATCATAAAAAAAAAATTTGATTCCCAATTTTATTCAATACTTAGAACAAAAATTTTCACATTAAATCAAATCCTTCTATTCAAACCAAGTATCATGCTATGATAATATTTTACGTTGGTTACACTGAAAAAAATCAACTTTTTATCGTTATCAATTAAACATACATTAATTGCACAAATTAAAGGAATTAATTGCCATTTATCAAATTAAATTTTTCATACATCAATCTATTTCATCTAAATCCTTACCTATGAATATTGCAACCTTTAATTCCATTAAATACCAATTAACCCAAATTATTTCATTTATTCTAAGTCATATCACTAAAATAATTCATCATAATAAACTTAAAATCTATACGTTTATTGATTTATTTCTATTTGTCTTATGTTAAATTCTAAATTTAGTAAGACAACCTAAAGTACTCCACTCAATCGACAGTCCCTTTCAATTGTTAATACGTACTTAAATTTCTACAGTTGCCTTCCATCTGCACTTCCGTTACTATGATAAAAATTAGTAACGTTTATGCCATCAATCCATCATAATTACTTACCCTTAATTGAGTTTGATTTCCAAATAAATTTGCTGACCCTTAATTAGACAATTTATAAAAGTTTGTCATCATACCTATTGTGACAGCCCTGGTTTTCAGCTATTTATTTTATTTAATTTATTTAATTTTGAAATATATTTTGTATAAATTGTGTTTAACAATATAGTTTAATTATTTAATTTAGTGATATATTTTACATATTTTATATGTCAATAAAATTAAATAATAACTGTGAAAATTTAAGCTATGTTTGAACTGTAAAATTTCGCGTTTAAAGGACGCGTCAATTATAGGGTATAAGCAACGAAATAAAACGGGTGTTTTTAAAATGTTATTTTTATGAAAATTTATGATGTTTTGGACTGCGTCTGTTTAGCGTAGTGTAAAATAATATTTTCAAATATTTTCGAAGGAAAATATCAGTCAGTAAATTTCTACCCAACGTTACGTTGTTTTAACTAACGGTTTGATTTTTAATAAATTTGTATACGTTTTCTTTCCTAAGCTTTGCATAAATTTTGCCATTTCTTTTGATGAAATCAAACTAAAAAATCAAGATTTAGCTAAATCACGAGAGCAACCTTTTGCATTGGTAACGTTCAAATTTTTTTTTAAAACAAGCCATATATCACGCACTTACCCATTTATATATGTAACTGATGCATTCATTCCTTCAGCTCTGTAACCACACTGACTTTTACATCCACATCTATATTCATACAAAGATGTAAACAAATATTTATCAAATCAGTGCTGTCGTTGCTTGCCTACAAACCAAAAATGGGAAAACTGAACATTGATCTGGCCTTAAATGCATCAAATACATTTGTTAGCATACTTAATACAGATCACAATTTATTTGAAAAAAATGAATCTTCACAGGTATTCACATTAGCATAAGAAACTGATGCTCTTTCCATTATCTCTCGGCCTCCCTGTTGATGTGCATTCATTATCCTTTTGCAAACTAATGAGTATGTCACGTTTATACTTTGTAAACTGATGCATTTACTCCCTTGATCAAGTTTTCAAGCCTGGAACATAACTCTCGGCCTTCTCTTTATATATTCCTCTGATCACGCATACATATTTCAAATTTTCAACTATAATGGGTGTAACTCTCGGCTCCCTTCTTTGTTTCATTTATTTTGTGTAACTGATACGTTTCTTCTTTTATTTCCTCTGGATGATTCGAAACATTGTTTATAAATTCATTTCTCCTCTGCCCAAACTTTCCTCTGTGTTTCATCTGATCCCTCTTTGCTCGAGCTATCAGGTAAGTCATTTCATTTCATTTTGTTTTAAAAGTTCCTCTGTTTTTTTTTTTTTGCTCGGCCACTATACCACACATTCACTTTGTTTCTCTGGTAGCCTTTACCCTGAGCCAGTGTTGGAGATGTGAATAGGTAGGCCACTGATAGATAGTGAGATCTGGTGTGTATGGGATAGGCAGAGTGTTGTTTTCCAGTCTGCATTTGATTTGGAAATAGGCTGAGATTGGTTTAGGAATTAGTCTGCATCCATGTATAGGACATGCTGTTAAAGAAAAAAAAAACATAGTATAGTCTGCCTAGGTAAGGAATGAAGACTGTGTACGTATTTAAGTTTGTACTGTCTGTATACATGTCCAAGTTGCTTCAGATTTGCCTTCATATCAACAATCTGCATTTGTACCATAGGCTAAGAATCAAGGAAAGAAAATTGAGTGAATTGATGGTCTGGAACAGATGAGGGGTCATGCATACCTGTTAAGTTTGAGTCTGTGCACATTCATAGAACATGGGCATGTCAGTGGGGTTTGGTAGCACTGGTTTAGGGGAGTTTAGTTTGCATTCATGTCAAGTAAGTCTGCATACATACTCATAAAAAAAAAATCTGACTTGGGTTTAAGGGTAGTTGCTTTGCATGCTTTAGTTTAAAAGGGGGGGGGGCTCTGTACATGATCTGTCTGATTGAAGGAGTTGCCTTAGTGCATGACTGAAGTGTTGAAGGAGTTCTACTCAGAAATAGTGCACATGTACCTCTGTACATGATCTGTCCGTAGACATCTGGAGTTGCTTTAATTGCAAGACTGCAGTGGTGATGTTGTAGTAATAGAAGGTGGGCAGTGTAGACATCTGGAGTAGTGGAGGTTGGAGAATGTACCTGTGCATATTTAGGAAGTGTATGTGCACGACAGTTTGGTGAAGCCTGGAAGTCTGTTGAAGTCTGGGGTTGTGATGCATAACTGAAGTGAAGGGGGATGCTAATAAAAAGAAGGGTAGTCAGTTGTTCCAAACTTAGGAGGTAGGGGAGAGTTTGTCTGAGAAAAATGTAAGATGAACATTTCAGACAGATTGTGTTTGGCATAGGCTCGAAGTCTTAGTATTGTGACTCGGAGATTTTACAAAATTTCCCGAAGAAGTTCACTGATTGACCCGAAGTAGAGGAGGATGCGACTCGAAGCAATATGTTGTGGCTCGGGTAGTAGGAGAGACCTCTGCATACTTTTGTCATTTGCATATTCCAGTTGACTGGGAAGTGGATTTAGGATAAAAAGAAAAATATTATAAACCAGTGTAAATATAAGTTAAAAGTCAAGCTTAGAGAAAAAAAAAAAAAACAAAACACAGTCGGCATATAGGAAGAAAGTGAAGTCTGTGCATGTAGGTATCAGTGTGCACCTGTGCACTTTCAATAGCTGGATATATCTATGAGTTGCTGGGTTTGTTTTGCTTTGGAACTGGACTATGTTTGGCAAAGGCATAGGGTTTGGTTGAAGTGGGAGGCACGGCAGTGAGGCAGTGTCAGTAGGTTGGGGTAGGCTTGCAGGAGGGTGATTGTGTGAAGTCTGGAAAGTAGATTTGTGAGGGATTGAGAAAGCATGATATAGTAGGTGTAGTATTTTCTGGAAAACGTGAATCTAGGTTGAAATAGGTTAGGCAACAGTAAAGTGTGTGGCGTGTGTATCATAGAAAGGTGTGTTGTTTGATCTTATACGCGGTAGGGTGGTCGAGCAAGCAAACGAATTCTCGTTCTCTTTTTAATCTTTCGTTGACTAAAAATTCTAAAGTCGCGTTTCAATATTTTGAATTTTATTCTAGATTTGAATCTAGGCGACGTCCGGGAATTTTGATCGTTACCCTCTGTTACTCTTTACCGGTGAATCGTCGTTTTTAAATCCAAAATTTTCTGCAACCTTCAGGTGAGTATTTCTCACCAAACATACGTATTTATATTTTGGTAAATTATCACAAGTGTATGTGTAAAAATTCTATGTAAATATGATATGTCCGTAGTATGATGTAGAATGATGAACCCCTTTAAAATTGACACCTCATCAGTTATTTATCTGTTGTATCATATTCTGCAGTTATATTATGTTATTGTTTATTTACTGCTTAAATCGCATTGCAAGTTCCCTGTTAATATATATTGTTATGGGCTGAAATGATAGGCCTAAATGATGATTATTGTTCAATTATGCTGTTAACTGCTAAACTGTTAAACTTGGGATTGCGGGTTTGAAATGATAGAACCCGGGTATTTGTAAATTACGGATTGAAATGATATAAATCCGTATCACTTGACCTAGGCTAGAGAACTATATACAGGCCCGTGGTTCTTATAATATTTTCTGAAATATTTAAAATTATTTTGGAAGTTAAATATTTGATTTAATATCTTTAAAGGATTTTATTTTGATTTTTGAATGAGTTATAAATGTTAATAAATAAATATATATTTGAATAGAATTTTGGAATATAACTTATTTTGGAAATTCTGGATTTTGAAAAATAAGCTTTCAGTTAATAAATAGATAAATAAGTTATATTTGGAAATATTTATTTAGTTAATCAATCTGCTACAGCATTTTAAATGCTGTCTTTTTGAAATTGGACTAGTTTTACCTGTAACTTTAGGTAGCATTTCCTGAGTACTATAGAATCTAGAATTGATTGTTTTAAAACTCATGGAATTTGATAAATTTTATTTTATGTTAAGTTTTGGAAAATCTTAAGATATGATATTTGTAACTGGATTTTCCTTAATAAATTTAAGATGAATATTCTAGTATTAAGAAAATTTTGAAGATATTAAATGACTAACATTTGGAGTTTATTTATGGAATTTATGGGAATATTCAAGACTAAATAATAAAACATTGATTTGTTGAAAGAATAAAATCCAAACTTAGTTTTTAATAGGAAATACTCCAATTGGATATATATATATATAGGAATTGTAATGGATTTGGGGACATAAAGTGATATTTAAATTATGGTTTAAACTTTAAATAAAGAAATATATTTGTAAAGCTATATAAATTATCTTCTTTACAAAGTAACCATAAAGTTAAACCATTATTCTATATACCGTTGAATATCCAAACCATTTGTGTGTTGGGAGTTATGGTTTTAAAGTAAAAATTCCAAATATTATGTTTTGAAGATATAATTCAAATATTTGGCTTCCAGATATTATAAATTTTAAGCAGTATGGTTTTTGGAAAGAATTATATTTGAATATAACGATATCATATTGTTTTGGGTTTTAAAATGATATCGTATTTATAGTTTTGAAATGGAAATGTTTATTCTGGTTTTAAAGTATAAAATGTTTTAAATGACCACGGGTTATAATAACGATGGGTTGGCAAAGAGACCGGGATCGGATATGGACATACTCTCTGTCGATACCGAAAACCCCTTTGACCAACCGTGTACGCGGTGGAGGTTCCAGAATGAAGTAGGTCGGTGGTGGCGTTTCCTGTAAGGTAAATACGTGGACCCGACTCCCGTGAGTTGGCATAAGGTGGCTAAAACAGGAGCAATTCCAGGCCAATGAGGTCATTCCTCTGATCGGACGCTCCTCTTCGATATTATACTATGTTCTTGGATTGATTCGGTGGCCACCTCTATATTTTGATTTTGGGGAGTTAGTCCGAGGTGGGCGGTAACTGCGGCTACGCGTTTCCATCAGCCTGGATAGCAATTGGTATATCTACCCTGGCATTGCCTAGTTGTGCCGTGTCATCTACCATACCGAGCCTTTACTACGAGTTTCTATTTGTGTCGTACCTATGGAGTATCCTCTGGTAGCTTCCCGATCAGGAGGTATTACGGTACTGTATAGACTATTGGCATTATTTGTGTTAAGGGGAATATTGGGTCACTCCTTAACGCTATTAAAAAGTAAGTTTATTTTATAAATAGACACTATTATAATAGCGCAATATACTACATAGTAAATAGTTTAACGGATCCTTAGAGGATGGGCGGTCCCAAGCATCCTTTAAGTTACTTGTTCTATATTACAGTACACTTGAATTAGCTTACATTATATAAGTATGTATGTCCTGACTCGAGTGTTATGTTTTATTTTACGCTCGGGTCAGCCTGAGTTGCAGTTTCAGTCTTTCTCTCCGGAGCTAGGTCATCCCGTAGATCATTCGTGCTGCCGGAAGCTTTTCAGTCCCTATATTATCTGCAATCAAGACTTTGGAGGAATCTGTTTCTATTTATGTCTACAGCTGTATTGCAGATTCTAAACTATGTAAATTCTGTTTGGTTAAAAGTTTTATGGTGGCTTCATGAACCACTAAATATTTTATTTCCGCTGTGAGTTCTGATATCTGTGTATGTGATTTTGTGATTTTTATTTACTGCATATTCTGAGTTTTGCCAAATTTATTCTACAACGCAGTACTTTGAACACTTCAAGTCCGACATGAGCGGATGCGAAGGGTTGAAAATACTGGGTCGTTACATTTGGTATCAGAGCCAGGTTCTTGGCAAAACTTAGAATATATGGTAAATTGGAATTACAGAATCACTTTCATACGAGATTGAACCACTTTCTTTTCGAATTTTGGAACGTTCCCTATGGTTTCAAAGTTCATTCGTGTCCCTCACTTTTTCATCTTCTTTAGATTCTAGGAGTATCCCATAACTCCACTTCGGATGATCTTTTTGTGAATTGGCAGTCTCGCCATTGTCTAATAAAGGAGTGAAACTCCTTTACCATTAGCATTGATTCACCGGAAATTTATATTTATCCTCGGTTTACATGCTAGTATTTTTGGTTATTCTGAACTCTATCTTTTTTGATCAATGTAGACTTATTCCAACCACATCGATCTGACTCTTTAAGTCACGGTTAACCCGGTCAAGGTTGCCCGCGATTTATATAACTTACCCAGTTCCTTATTCGGTTATTTAACCATCAGATCTTCTGATTCCAACTAACCTTGGATTCTATTTGATTTGAATTCATCGAAATTGAATTTCTATCCTTGGTTTGAAAAATGTATTTTTGAAATAAAATCTAATATTATAGTATAATTTTCAGAATTTTTATAATTAATTTAACTATTTGTCAAGAGATAATAGTTTTGATTTTATTTATGATTTTATAAGCCATGTGTTTGTCTAATATAAATAATTGAATATAAACAATGGTTATAAATTAATTTAGAAACAGAAATGAATTTAAACAAGAACTTGAGAATTCAATTTCTGATGATTTCAAACCTTGTGTTTAAATTTTAAAAGGATGTAATAAGTATTTTGTATAGAAATTGTCCCCAAGAATTTTAAATTTAGTGCTTTTTCCTTTGTCGCTGGAAAATAATTTCGGTGATGACTGCAGCATCATCGACATTCATTTTCGAGTTTCGAAGTGAAAAGACCATTCTGTGGTCTGACTACAGCGTTACCTTGAGAATTTAATTGATTTGAATTTCTAGAAAATGACTTAGTTTATAATTATATATAGATATATAATTTAAAATTGATTTGACATATTATGTATATATATATTTATCTATCTATGGTTTGAAGGGAATCAGAAATTTAATTCTAAAATTTATCTTAAGAAAAATTCAATAAAATGAAAATGAAAATAAAATTTGAATAAGAATTCCCAATTGGAGATAATTGAATTTGAAAGTTTTAGTTGTATAATACTCAATTTCATTTCAATATAACTTACCTTGATTTTCAGAAGTTAAAAATGAAATTGATACTATACAATATAAAAAGGAATTTAAGGAATTTTATTTAAATAACCTAAAAATCAAATTTGATTAAATAAGGAACCTTAAACATAACCAAGAAATTTTAATAAAGGTTATCTCCTGAAATGAATATGTTGTGTAATAAACAATGTATCTTTGAATAAGAGAAATATTTTTGAAAGGGATATTTTGTTGTAAGAATTATATATCTTAAAATCATAATTTAATTAATGCCTAAATGAATAACTATGATTTAAATAGTTAAGACGAATTCTAATATCACTAAATTTGATAATTGAGAATTTGGTTTTCAAATGGGAATTTCAAGTATAACTTATTGAAGGGATATCTTATTTATAAAATAGGTATTTCAAACAAAGTGTAGGTTATATAATAAACTGGTTAGGAATGCTACCATATCTACTATAGCATATTTTAAGTGCTGTTGTTCTAAAAAAAAAAAAAAAAAAAATGCTTTGGAAAATTTATAATTGAATAAATAAACCCAGGAATATTTCAACTTTGAAATAATATTATTTGGCTTTAAATGAAGTTTATTTTAAAGTGTTATGATTTTTGTAGTATGATTTCCAAATAATAATATCTATAATTTTTAATGACTTTCAAAGTATTATGATCTCAGAGGCATTATGACTTCAAATTTATTATCTTATTTTCAAAATACCTTTGAGTGTCCTTGGTTTCTCTATCTGCTACAGAATGGGAAGGCTATTGCTTATACCAGTCTATTTAAGAAATCTTTCTATAATCTTTGAAACTCTTTGTTACTCATCGTGACCCTGGGCACCGCTGAGCACCCATAGCCTGACAGTCAAACTGAAAAGGTAAAACCAACTCTAAAGGATTTTCTTCGTGCTTCAAAATCCGGAACTATCCAGTTACGGTACTTGTTTATCTAGCTTATCTTCCTTTGTTTCCCTTCCTTCGTTCCTTTTCGAGGACGAAAAGTTCTTAAGTGGGGGAGAATGTAACAGCCCTGGTTTTCAGCTATTTATTTTATTTAATTTATTTAATTTTGAAATATATTTTGTATAAATTGTGTTTAACAATATAGTTTAATTATTTAATTTAGTGATATATTTTACATATTTTATATGTCAATAAAATTAAATAATAACTGTGAAAATTTAAGCTATGTTTGAACTGTAAAATTTCGCGTTTAAAGGACGCGTCAATTATAGGGTATAAGCAACGAAATAAAACGGGTGTTTTTAAAATGTTATTTTTATGAAAATTTATGATGTTTTGGACTGCGTCTGTTTAGCGTAGTGTAAAATAATATTTTCAAATATTTTCGAAGGAAAATATCAGTCAGTAAATTTCTACCCAACGTTACGTTGTTTTAACTAACGGTTTGATTTTTAATAAATTTGTATACGTTTTCTTTCCTAAGCTTTGCATAAATTTTGCCATTTCTTTTGATGAAATCAAACTAAAAAATCAAGATTTAGCTAAACTCAAATGGATCACGAGAGCAACCTTTTGCATTGGTAACGTTCAAATTTTTTTTTAAAACAAGCCATATATCACGCACTTACCCATTTATATATGTAACTGATGCATTCATTCCTTCAGCTCTGTAACCACACTGACTTTTACATCCACATCTATATTCATACAAAGATGTAAACAAATATTTATCAAATCAGTGCTGTCGTTGCTTGCCTACAAACCAAAAATGGGAAAACTGAACATTGATCTGGCCTTAAATGCATCAAATACATTTGTTAGCATACTTAATACAGATCACAATTTATTTGAAAAAAATGAATCTTCACAGGTATTCACATTAGCATAAGAAACTGATGCTCTTTCCATTATCTCTCGGCCTCCCTGTTGATGTGCATTCATTATCCTTTTGCAAACTAATGAGTATGTCACGTTTATACTTTGTAAACTGATGCATTTACTCCCTTGATCAAGTTTTCAAGCCTGGAACATAACTCTCGGCCTTCTCTTTATATATTCCTCTGATCACGCATACATATTTCAAATTTTCAACTGTAATGGGTGTAACTCTCGGCTCCCTTCTTTGTTTCATTTATTTTGTGTAACTGATACGTTTCTTCTTTTATTTCCTCTGGATGATTCGAAACATTGTTTATAAATTCATTTCTCCTCTGCCCAAACTTTCCTCTGTGTTTCATCTGATCCCTCTTTGCTCGAGCTATCAGGTAAGTCATTTCATTTCATTTTGTTTTAAAAGTTCCTCTGTTTTTTTTTTTTTGCTCGGCCACTATACCACACATTCACTTTGTTTCTCTGGTAGCCTTTACCCTGAGCCAGTGTTGGAGATGTGAATAGGTAGGCCACTGATAGATAGTGAGATCTGGTGTGTATGGGATAGGCAGAGTGTTGTTTTCCAGTCTGCATTTGATTTGGAAATAGGCTGAGATTGGTTTAGGAATTAGTCTGCATCCATGTATAGGACATGCTGTTAAAGAAAAAAAAAACATAGTATAGTCTGCCTAGGTAAGGAATGAAGACTGTGTACGTATTTAAGTTTGTACTGTCTGTATACATGTCCAAGTTGCTTCAGATTTGCCTTCATATCAACAATCTGCATTTGTACCATAGGCTAAGAATCAAGGAAAGAAAATTGAGTGAATTGATGGTCTGGAACAGATGAGGGGTCATGCATACCTGTTAAGTTTGAGTCTGTGCACATTCATAGAACATGGGCATGTCAGTGGGGTTTGGTAGCACTGGTTTAGGGGAGTTTAGTTTGCATTCATGTCAAGTAAGTCTGCATACATACTCATAAAAAAAAATCTGACTTGGGTTTAAGGGTAGTTGCTTTGCATGCTTTAGTTTAAAAGGGGGGGGGGGCTCTGTACATGATCTGTCTGATTGAAGGAGTTGCCTTAGTGCATGACTGAAGTGTTGAAGGAGTTCTACTCAGAAATAGTGCACATGTACCTCTGTACATGATCTGTCCGTAGACATCTGGAGTTGCTTTAATTGCAAGACTGCAGTGGTGATGTTGTAGTAATAGAAGGTGGGCAGTGTAGACATCTGGAGTAGTGGAGGTTGGAGAATGTACCTGTGCATATTTAGGAAGTGTATGTGCACGACAGTTTGGTGAAGCCTGGAAGTCTGTTGAAGTCTGGGGTTGTGATGCATAACTGAAGTGAAGGGGGATGCTAATAAAAAGAAGGGTAGTCAGTTGTTCCAAACTTAGGAGGTAGGGGAGAGTTTGTCTGAGAAAAATGTAAGATGAACATTTCAGACAGATTGTGTTTGGCATAGGCTCGAAGTCTTAGTATTGTGACTCGGAGATTTTACAAAATTTCCCGAAGAAGTTCACTGATTGACCCGAAGTAGAGGAGGATGCGACTCGAAGCAATATGTTGTGGCTCGGGTAGTAGGAGAGACCTCTGCATACTTTTGTCATCTGCATATTCCAGTTGACTGGGAAGTGGATTTAGGATAAAAAGAAAAATATTATAAACCAGTGTAAATATAAGTTAAAAGTCAAGCTTAGAGAAAAAAAAAAAAGAAAACAAAACACAGTCGGCATATAGGAAGAAAGTGAAGTCTGTGCATGTAGGTATCAGTGTGCACCTGTGCACTTTCAATAGCTGGATATATCTATGAGTTGCTGGGTTTGTTTTGCTTTGGAACTGGACTATGTTTGGCAAAGGCATAGGGTTTGGTTGAAGTGGGAGGCACGGCAGTGAGGCAGTGTCAGTAGGTTGGGGTAGGCTTGCAGGAGGGTGATTGTGTGAAGTCTGGAAAGTAGATTTGTGAGGGATTGAGAAAGCATGATATAGTAGGTGTAGTATTTTCTGGAAAACGTGAATCTAGGTTGAAATAGGTTAGGCAACAGTAAAGTGTGTGGCGTGTGTATCATAGAAAGGTGTGTTGTTTGATCTTATACGCGGTAGGGTGGTCGAGCAAGCAAACGAATTCTCGTTCTCTTTTTAATCTTTCGTTGACTAAAAATTCTAAAGTCGCGTTTCAATATTTTGAATTTTATTCTAGATTTGAATCTAGGCGACGTCCGGGAATTTTGATCGTTACCCTCTGTTACTCTTTACCGGTGAATCGTCGTTTTTAAATCCAAAATTTTCTGCAACCTTCAGGTGAGTATTTCTCACCAGACATACGTATTTATATTTTGGTAAATTATCACAAGTGTATGTGTAAAAATTCTATGTAAATATGATATGTCCGTAGTATGATGTAGAATGATGAACCCCTTTAAAATTGACACCTCATCAGTTATTTATCTGTTGTATCATATTCTGCAGTTATATTATGTTATTGTTTATTTACTGCTTAAATCGCATTGCAAGTTCCCTGTTAATATATATTGTTATGGGCTGAAATGATAGGCCTAAATGATGATTATTGTTCAATTATGCTGTTAACTGCTAAACTGTTAAACTTGGGATTGCGGGTTTGAAATGATAGAACCCGGGTATTTGTAAATTACGGATTGAAATGATATAAATCCGTATCACTTGACCTAGGCTAGAGAACTATATACAGGCCCGTGGTTCTTATAATATTTTCTGAAATATTTAAAATTATTTTGGAAGTTAAATATTTGATTTAATATCTTTAAAGGATTTTATTTTGATTTTTGAATGAGTTATAAATGTTAATAAATAAATATATATTTGAATAGAATTTTGGAATATAACTTATTTTGGAAATTCTGGATTTTGAAAAATAAGCTTTCAGTTAATAAATAGATAAATAAGTTATATTTGGAAATATTTATTTAGTTAATCAATCTGCTACAGCATTTTAAATGCTGTCTTTTTGAAATTGGACTAGTTTTACCTGTAACTTTAGGTAGCATTTCCTGAGTACTATAGAATCTAGAATTGATTGTTTTAAAACTCATGGAATTTGATAAATTTTATTTTATGTTAAGTTTTGGAAAATCTTAAGATATGATATTTGTAACTGGATTTTCCTTAATAAATTTAAGATGAATATTCTAGTATTAAGAAAATTTTGAAGATATTAAATGACTAACATTTGGAGTTTATTTATGGAATTTATGGGAATATTCAAGACTAAATAATAAAACATTGATTTGTTGAAAGAATAAAATCCAAACTTAGTTTTTAATAGGAAATACTCCAATTGGATATATATATATATAGGAATTGTAATGGATTTGGGGACATAAAGTGATATTTAAATTATGGTTTAAACTTTAAATAAAGAAATATATTTGTAAAGCTATATAAATTATCTTCTTTACAAAGTAACCATAAAGTTAAACCATTATTCTATATACCGTTGAATATCCAAACCATTTGTGTGTTGGGAGTTATGGTTTTAAAGTAAAAATTCCAAATATTATGTTTTGAAGATATAATTCAAATATTTGGCTTCCAGATATTATAAATTTTAAGCAGTATGGTTTTTGGAAAGAATTATATTTGAATATAACGATATCATATTGTTTTGGGTTTTAAAATGATATCGTATTTATAGTTTTGAAATGGAAATGTTTATTCTGGTTTTAAAGTATAAAATGTTTTAAATGACCACGGGTTATAATAACGATGGGTTGGCAAAGAGACCGGGATCGGATATGGACATACTCTCTGTCGATACCGAAAACCCCTTTGACCAACCGTGTACGCGGTGGAGGTTCCAGAATGAAGTAGGTCGGTGGTGGCGTTTCCTGTAAGGTAAATACGTGGACCCGACTCCCGTGAGTTGGCATAAGGTGGCTAAAACAGGAGCAATTCCAGGCCAATGAGGTCATTCCTCTGATCGGACGCTCCTCTTCGATATTATACTATGTTCTTGGATTGATTCGGTGGCCACCTCTATATTTTGATTTTGGGGAGTTAGTCCGAGGTGGGCGGTAACTGCGGCTACGCGTTTCCATCAGCCTGGATAGCAATTGGTATATCTACCCTGGCATTGCCTAGTTGTGCCGTGTCATCTACCATACCGAGCCTTTACTACGAGTTTCTATTTGTGTCGTACCTATGGAGTATCCTCTGGTAGCTTCCCGATCAGGAGGTATTACGGTACTGTATAGACTATTGGCATTATTTGTGTTAAGGGGAATATTGGGTCACTCCTTAACGCTATTAAAAAGTAAGTTTATTTTATAAATAGACACTATTATAATAGCGCAATATACTACATAGTAAATAGTTTAACGGATCCTTAGAGGATGGGCGGTCCCAAGCATCCTTTAAGTTACTTGTTCTATATTACAGTACACTTGAATTAGCTTACATTATATAAGTATGTATGTCCTGACTCGAGTGTTATGTTTTATTTTACGCTCGGGTCAGCCTGAGTTGCAGTTTCAGTCTTTCTCTCCGGAGCTAGGTCATCCCGTAGATCATTCGTGCTGCCGGAAGCTTTTCAGTCCCTATATTATCTGCAATCAAGACTTTGGAGGAATCTGTTTCTATTTATGTCTACAGCTGTATTGCAGATTCTAAACTATGTAAATTCTGTTTGGTTAAAAGTTTTATGGTGGCTTCATGAACCACTAAATATTTTATTTCCGCTGTGAGTTCTGATATCTGTGTATGTGATTTTGTGATTTTTATTTACTGCATATTCTGAGTTTTGCCAAATTTATTCTACAACGCAGTACTTTGAACACTTCAAGTCCGACATGAGCGGATGCGAAGGGTTGAAAATACTGGGTCGTTACACCTATAGTTCTACGCTTATGCTATGTCTTAAATTTCAATAAATTTATAAATTTTGAGATGTTCATTAGGGTTTACAAATTTATTGACTTGCAATAACAGGGTTTCTTAATCTATTCAATTTATCGTTCATAATCTTTTATTGCATTAAATTGGTTTAATATTCCCATATTAAATTTTATGTACATGTAAGAATTTTTCTTTCTTTCTCTACTTAATTCATTTGAATTTTATTCAAATGTCTTTAAATAGGTTTCTAAGTCACTTCTATATAATTTATTCTAGCCTTCATTTTAATACTTATCTACCACCTTTATTCTTTCAACTAAAATAAATTACAAAATCCTATTAAACAAACAATTTTAAATGGTCGAACTTAACGGGTCGTTACAATACCGAAAACCACTTTGACTAACCGTGTACGCGGTGGAGATTCCAGAATGAAGTAGGTGGTGGCGACGTTTCCTGTAAGGTAAATACATGGACCCAACTCCCGTGAGTTGGCATAAGGTGGCTAAAACAGGAGCTATTCCCAGGCCAATGAGGTCATACCTCTGATCGGACACTCCTCTTCGATATTATACTATGACTTTGGATTGATTCAGTGGCCACTTTTATTTTGATTTTGGGGGAGTTTGTTCGAGGTGGGCGGTAACTGCGGCTACGCGTTTCTACCAGCCTGGGTCCGCAATTGGTATATCTACCCTGGCATTGCCTAGTTGTGCCGTGTCACCTACCATACCGAGCCTTGTGCGAGTTTGGATTTCTCCCGTAGCCCGTGTGGTATCCTCTGGTGGCTTCCCGATCAGGAGGGACTATGATATTGGATGGACTACTGGGACTATTACGTGTTAAGGGGAATATTGGGTCACTCCTTAACGCTATTAAAAAGTAAGTTTATTTTACAATTAGACACTATTATAATAGCGCAATATACTACATAGTAAATAGTTTAACGGATCCTTAGAAGATGTAAATCCCGAGCATCTCTTGAGTTACTGTAATCATATTTATTTCTGTTTATTTAACTCACATAAGATTTTCTAGTCTGACTCGAGTGTTTTGTCTTTTCAAATTCGCTTGGGTCAGTCCGAGCGTTTCAGGATAGCAGATTTTAGCTTTGGAGGACGAAGACGAAGAATCAGTATTATTTTATATATAGTATTGCACCACACTCTTTCTATTCCGCTGCATTGATATTATTGGTATGTGAACTCTGATATTTAATTGTATAAAGAAGAATCAACTGTTTGTAACCTTTTATGAACTATATATTTATTATTATATTTTATCCTTCCGCTGTGAGATTTTATTTGTTTTTTTTCTTCTTCCCTGTTTTTTTTTCTTATTTACCCCATAACAATCCGCCCTTTCGTATGCTTTGAATTGGCACGTGTGTCGGTTTAAAGTGTGCGAAAAGGCGGGATGTTACAGGATTGCTTTTGGGAATCTAGAGAATTCATCGAGCAAACACATCCAGACTTACTCTCTCGTGCTATTTAAGGTGTACTTCTTACTTCAAATTTTCTTTTGTTTTATATGCTTTTATGGTTGTTACTCTTTGTTTTCTTCTTAAGTATTGCGAGGACGCAATTTCTTTAAGGAGGGGTGTAACAACCCTTTATTTTCTGATTGTTTTAATTATATATTTTAATTATTATAATTGAATTCTTGATTTAGAAACTTTATTTTTATTTATTAAAATGAATAATTTTGTTATTTTAAATATAAACTTTGATTTTGATGTGAATTATAATTTCAAACATCTATAAATTGAATATTTTCCAAAAAAATGAATTTTGGTCAAAATGATCAAACTTTGACTTTTAAATTTAAATTTTAAATATTTTAAAATTTGAATTTTATCTTTTATTATGAAAATAAATAAAATTTCAAGAATACTGCTTTTCGTTTCTATAACGAGAGGGATTTTTCAACCACGAAGGTCGACATCAATACTTCCACTGTATCAACTGCCGAGCAATCGAAGGCTGAAAAACCGTACCATTAGGGTTAAAGAAGGGGTAGAAGATAGAAGAAGAAAGAAAGAAAGAAGAAGAAAACAGAAACAATAATAAAATCTCACATATCGCAGCGGAACAACATATAATATATCAATGAATAATCTTCAAAACAAAGAATCATATCAGTTATTACATTACATCACATCATATTACATTACATAATCAGAGTTTACAACAACAAACAGTGGAAAAGAAATACTATATACTAATTGATACGCCATGCCATCCAGCTTGTCTCTTTAGCTCCACAGCATCTCCTGAATTCTAGAATATCCTGATAACCTGACTCTTGACTGCCCGTGTGGAAAATGATGGGCACCCAGAGTTTAGGAAGAGAGCAATAAACTCCAGGTCAGTCATGGGACTGGTGTGAGAACTTAAACAGTTTATCTTTTAAAAATAAATAAAGAAATATTTTTAATATAGATTCGCAATGCTTTTAGAAGATGAGACTACCATAAGGCCTCCCGCATACACACACAATGCAAACGCAGAATCAGAGGAGATATCTCCTTATGATAGTCAAATATGCTTGATACGTAGAAATTTTCTTTGATATTATTATTATAAGTGCAAAGTGTAGGAAAACATTTCGAAAGTAAAGGTATAAATTTTAGCCAGCATAGACATTCCGCATTTATGCTATTTTCAATAGCAGGTTACCGCCACATTCCATGGCAGGTTATACAACTAAAACCGTACAGGGCTCGTATTGTTTCTTTGGATTTCCAACAAATGGTTAGGCCAAGGAACTTCCCATTGCCACATAGGTACGCCTCTGGAAAGACGCCCCAAGAACCTAACCTAACATTACGGTTAGATCTCTGCCAACACAAGGCCGGGTTACCCCTAGCTGGGTAACTACTGACACGAATATTCCATCCCCCAGTCGCAACCGACCTAAATCCCGGGATTCACCAACAACCACAAAGTAAAAAGTTTGCAGCAACAACATAGGTTAAGTATCAGGGCTCCATACCATAATACCACCTCTATCCAGAAGGAAATGACATACACTAAGGGGGCGCTATCCCCTAATACCCTTGCCACATCTTTCCTGTTTTGACCATTTTCGGGGTGTGAGGTCCGACGAAGTCTCGTCCACAAAGCTACGCTTTATACAAAAGCCACGCTTTGATCAACAAATGCTCAACAACACTTCGTATGCCACATTACCAATTTGGGAATATATCACTAGTAACCATCAACTGTATAACCTCTGAGCTCGTACGTCTCAGAGAAGGGTGTTAAGCTAAGAGAATAAATTCTCCGCCACCAACAGAAATATATTTGATAGAAGCCTGCTTTACATCTCAAATTGTAACGTCAGACACACATCCATACAAGTCTGTTCTGGGTTCGAACATAACCGAAGGCACTTCCAAAGAAGTCCTTGCAATCCGGATATTCACTAATCACGACCGGATTTCCCATTACAAAGGGTGATAAAATTTCTATATCGGAGATCAGTCGATGCAGAGTCATTCGACGGTAATCCTTCCATTTTCAAAATACCTGATCTTCAACACCGATCTTCAATTGCTATCCATTACGACATATCACTTATTCGGAATGGGATTTATGACACAAAGGTCCTCTCCCGGCTAAACTGAATAACGAGCGCTTATTTTAAAAATAAGTGTAGCATTCAAATTCAAGCAAATCACACAAATACCCATTTAAAGGTAAATATTGATAGTCGGTTATTTAACTATCAAGGCCATCAACCAAATATCCAGCACCATAACATTCATTAGGCCCTTTTTATTAATCTTCCATAAATTAAATAACTTTCCAAATATTCACTTCAATCCATCTTTAAAAAGATATGTTCTCTAAACGATTTTAATTTCTTCATTGGAAAACATTTCCAAATACTTATTTAACGATAAGTAATTCACAAATCTACTTATTTTCAATACTTAGAAAATATTCAATATACTTAAATCACGATTAAGTATATATTTCATTCTTTTAAAGAAAACATTCTCTTAAACACATTTATTTGGGACAAAACGAATGTTGCATAAAACATCGTTGCGACAACCCAAAATCACTAGTATAGGGATTCGAAATTAAGATAGATATATAAATCCCAATACTATACAAAAACCTTTCCTTTCGGAAATCATTTACTATAACAACAGTGTTATAGTCCATCTTTTCCTTATTTCTCCAAAACGTCTATTTCAACAATGAATGTTGAAATCTATGGTTTCGATACTTAATACATTTTAAAACAACCTCAAATCGTTTTAATTCTATTTAAAATATCACTTCCCCAAAACACTTTAATATATTATTCACTATCCCGAATGGTGAATATTCTTCGTTAACCAAATTCAACATTTTTCTACACATTTTATTTAAAGGATTATCCACTGTCCAAAATCGTGAATATATCTCCGTTAAAAATCTAAAATAATTGACTTATCAAAATAAGTCGGTTTCGGATTTAAAAAATAATGTTCATAAATCCCATTTATATTTTATAACAACTTCAACTTATAAAATCACTTTATTAACTTTATATCCCAATTAGATGCCAAAATCCAATTTATAAGTTAATTACTTATAAATCTTTTATTTTACAAAATCTATTCATTCTATAACTTCCCAATTTATAAATCTATAAATTTCATTTACTTAAGAAATCCATTTATACTTCATTTTAACGCTTATAAAAACTCGTTTTATAATTCCAATATTTTAATTTATCAAATATCAATTTTATAAATCTTTTGTATAAATCGTTTATAATAATTCAGAAATCCCAATTTAAACCATTTTATAAATTAATCAAATACTTAGTTCAAAAATCACATTTCGGTTATATTTCACAAGAATCATAATTTTTATAACATAAAAATTTTAACGTTTATTTATTTAAAATGAATCAATTCCAAAAATTTAATAAAACGTATACTTTCAAAAATCACTTCAAAATCCTTTTAAATTTTGAAAATCATTCCTTTAACATTTTTAAAACTCCAAAATAGGCCCAATGATGCAACAACACCATATAATCAATCACGGCATCCAAACATCACATATCATCATATGATAATCAACAAATATCACAATATCTGAAATCAAATAAATACTGGTGAGGAATCCAGTTGGATCCCTCCAACCTGTTTCCCTGCATCCACAGACATTAGCACAATACCAATTCCGTTTCAATATGAAATATCACGGTATATGGGATTTATAAAAATATTATCCGCTATTATGCGGCGCAATAGGGTCTCATTCGCTATACAATGCGGGAAAATCAACTCCAAGTGCATATATAATACCAATTCCAATCAAGATGGAATTATCGCGGTATATGTTTTTAATAAATAACATTCGCTTAATATACGACACCTATGGTCTATTTCAGAAAATAGATAATAATTTATCATTCAATCACATAGTCAAGCAATTTTAAATCTAACTATTTAAAATTTGAATCGAAACAATTTCGATTGAGTGAGAAGTTCTCACGTTGCTTTCAATAACAGTTGTAGCGTTTTATTTCGAATAAAATTAAACGCGCGTTTAATTTTACTCAAAAATTTCACTAGCTCCAATCAATTCCAATCTAGCTCCATTGCGTAGTGCACGACAAAACGAATCCAACACAATTCGTTTTGTAATTTTCTGACCTCCTATGAAAGAGATATTGATTTTTAAAGTTTACAAAATTATAATATAAATTTTACAACTTTTATTTTCAAATTTTAAACCTCTACGCATCACAGTCGTTGCTTCCATTTGCTAAATCGTGGCCGCACCTTCCTTTTCTTCCCAGGTTCAAGAAATCGCGACCGAAACCCATAGACGACCCTATCACGTTGAATTTCGCAACTATCTTCGACGACATATACATCGATCAGAGGCCTTCATCACAAAGCCCTCCACCTACACCATCAACGCCCTGAGTATGGTCAAGCTCGGTCACTTATCTTGGTCGAGAAACGTGCTCGAACCCGCCGCCTTCCAGCTCCAGTTGCCGTTGATCCGTGGCTTTGATTTTGATCACAACCGTTGAATCGCATGATCTCACCACCCTCTACAACTTTCATGTTCGAAGTTTCTTGAATTGATGCTTTGTGACGACCGCCCATGACTCCCGCACCAAACAAGGAAATAGTGCGCTGCAAAGAGTGCTAGGCCGCCATGGACGATCATCAAGGTAAGGTAAACACAGAATAGTAGATCGTATTACTCACAACGCATAGATAAAATACAATAGAAAAGTATACATAGTGAAGCTTCATAGAACAGAATCTAATCATATAAACTCATAATAGTTTGGTACAACAATCTGAAAAGTCAATACATCAAGCCTCACTACATATCACTCAGAGAATCATACAAACAGCGGAATATCCAGTACATATAGTAAGAAAACAATATGCAAAAGCCTCCAGCTCGTCTTCGTCATCAACAGCGTTGGTCACTAAAAACAGCACCTGTCACCTGCTACCTAGTCTGTCCATCCCAACATGGATGAACAGCCCAAGGTAATAAGAGTTGAACATAAAACCTTGAGTCAGACAAAATTCCTAGTGAGCAGTAAATCAACTATCAAACATACCAAAAGAGCATAAAGGGTAAAAGGAATAGGAAACCAACCATCCCACTCCACCTCTTTTTACAGTGATAGCCCCCAGACCCACTAAGCAGGAATAAACATAGCAAAGCAGACAATTAAAGTAAAGCAATTATCACTCGAGTCAAGGTCGATGTTTTCCAAGCACAAACCCCCAAGGCCTAAACCAAGATCAGATAAGCACCCACAAAACATTGCTCTTGAGACCGAGTGACGATACAACCAAACATCCAAATATCCATGACTCTAGCTATCACTGTTATCGTTGCCTCGATATCACCGTTAATTGAATGACCGGCTCATTATTTCATCCGTCCGTCAAGGGCTAATGGTAACCCCGGTTCTAGACATAACTCCGCACGTCATCGTGACCCATGCCTAGGACTATCGAATCTGCCCAGAGTACTCGACCACCTACCTATAGTCTTTTTGGTGTCCCGACCACCTACTTGTAGTCGTTTGGGCGCCCCAAGTACTCTTGCTTTAAGTTTGCTAGAACCTTCAATAACGATGAAATCCAAGCCTTCTAGTCATCCTCCTCGACGACTATTCTCAAACTTGCCCAAGCTACCTCTCGAGCCAACCATTATCAACGAACTCGAATCATATCACCGAGTTATCAACATGCTTGGGATGATCGCGTCTGGATTAAACCAAGGCTATCTCACATCATGCTTTGCTTCTTTGTATCATAGCAAAGTCCCATCTCAATATCATGCTTCGCTTCATCACATCATAGCAAAGTCCCATCTCAACATCATCATCAAATCTATCCATATGAGCTTTCTCATCCGCTTCATATACCACAAGCAGCTTTCCTTATTCAAGAGCCTTTCCACTTAGCTTTTGAATCATCTTCGACGAACTTGTCCAAATCAAATCATCAATTAACTAATTTCTAACAATCAATCAAATCAATCATTAATCCAAACAATCAATCATTTAAACGAGATCTAAATAAACAGTTATAACAATAATGGGAATTTCGTAAATAAAGAGTCCAAATCTAACAGACATGAATTCTAAGTAATATCTTGATGAATGAACTAGCATAGGTTAACATATAATAAAATGGATATCAAAACTTTATGAACGATGGATCTACATGCAAACTTAAGGAAAATGCATGAAATCTTTATCTTTAACACACAAACAAGCCACCGATCCAATATACTCCTTTGGGTCCATGTGAGAGATAACTACCACTCACTGAATCACCTAAACACCTCAAAAGCTACTAACTCCAGATCTGGACAGCAAAGGATCCAGCTCGATCCGACAAGACTTCCCCTCAAACGATGAAATTCTCTTTGAAGAATGTAGATATTCAACTTTAGCTCTTGGATCTTCGATCTTAGATGGATGTAAGCATTAGATTAGAGTGGAGAAAAGAAGTGAAGAAGTGTTATAGTCGAGCTCTCAAAATGGCAGCACATCGTCGCTTCAAAATCCGATGCCAAAAAGTGAACCAAACCCCTCTATTTATAGGCAGAAATCCCATGAGTCAGCCGCCCTTCCTTAAGTCGTCGCCGACCTAACCCTAGCCGACTTATGACCTAACGATTCAACTACCCTGACCTACGACCTAAAACACATGCGCATCCACGGCCTACCGACCTAAGATCCCAACGACTTACCTCTTTAAGCCTTTATGCGACTCAACTAGTATGCCGACCTAAAACATGCGCGACTTAACATAGCCGACCCAACGACTTAACAATATGACCGACCTATTCTTAACTCGTTCACGGCTTAGCTAAACACACAGAGTCTTACGACCTAAGCCACTAACCCTTAGATTGTTCCATCCTTTAGGTCGGTCCAACACTAACTCGCTAACCACCTTAAGTCGGCCAATTCCTATAAGTTGCTCACCCTATGAGTCGGTCAACCTCTTAAGTCGGTCAAACCTTAAGCCGTTACCCCTTAGGTCGGCTAAACTCTTAGATTGGACCATATCTTAAGTCGCTACAACCACTAGGTTTCTCTCTTCCTATAGGTCGGCCAAACTCCATAGGTCGGTCAAACTCTATAGGTCGCTCCTCCGACCTAAGCACGATACGTTCTAACTCTGGTCGAGTCAAACAATACTAACGACCTGATGGTAACTATCCTACGATTTATCGATACGTAAAATACGGGTCATTACACTCTCTTCCCCTTAGGAATTTCGCCCCCGAAATTCCAAACAAACAAGAACAACCAAAACTATTCCACATGCCTACCATCCATAGCAACCATCAAACCATGCATCCAACTACTAGCCTAGCATGCAGAATTCTAAGACTAGAACAAGTTACAAATTCATGAGATGCCACGACACCTTAGGGCCATACCTCGAAGAGTTCAGGATGAGCTGCCTTCATCCTCTCTTCCTCTTCCCATGTACAGTCGTTAACATCATCACTCCATTGTATCTTGAGCAACGTAATCGTCTTCCTCCTAAGCTGTTTCGTGTCAGTTTCAACAACACGAAGCGGCTTACGAGGCCTCATAACAACTGGATCAACCTCTAAATCTTCATAGCTATCAGCAGAAACCACTGTATTCGAGTCGTGCACATACTTCCGTAGATACGATATATGAAAAACATTGTGCACACTCGACATCTTTTCTGGTAATTCCAACTTATAAGCGAGCTTTCCAATTCGCTCGGTAATGGGGAATGGTTCAACAAACCTCGGAGTCAATTTCCCTTTCTTCCCGAATCGAATAACATTCTTCAGAGGAGAAATCTTTACAAAAACCATATCACCCACGTCGAATTCCAAATCCTTACGACGCTTATCGACATAACTTTTCTGACGATCTTGGGCTGGCTTCATTCGTCGCCGAATGATCTCTATACAATCCGTAGTATGCCAGATCATTTCTGGCCCAAGTATCAGTTTTTCTCCAGTTTCCAGCCAACACGTCGGTGAGTTACACGGTCTTCCATACAATGCTTCATACGGTGCCATACCAATACTTGACTGGTAACTGTTATTATAAGAAAACTCTACCAAATGAAGATGATCTTCCCATGATCCTCCGAAATCTAAGACACATGCTCTAAGGAGATCTTCCAAAACTCTGTTGACTCTCTCGGTCTGACCATCTGTTTGGGGATGATAAGCTGTACTTAAACACAATTCGGTTCCCAAAACTTCTTGGAAGCTCTTCCAAAATCCACTAGTGAACAATGGGTCTCGATCGCTCACTATACTCTTCGGAATACCATGGAATCGAACTATCCACTTAACATACAACTCAGCCAACTTCGATGCAGTCCTAGTTGATCGAACAGGAATGAATCTTGCACTCTTAGTCAAACGATCTACGATTACCCAAATCCCTTCACTTCCTGCTCTGGTTCTAGGTAACCCATCGATAAAATCCATCGATATTTGCTCCCACTTCCATGTAGGAACTTCTAATGGCTGAAGTAATCCACTGGGCTTCTTCTGCTCGGCTTTAACCAACTGGCAGTTCATACATTTGGAAATAAAATTTCCAACATCCTTCTTCATACCTTCCCAGTAATAGGTTCTCTTCATATCCCGATACATTTTATTTCCACCTGGATGAATTGTCAACTTCGAGTGATGACTTTCCTTAAGAACTTCATCTCTCAATCCATCTATATCGGGAACAACTAGTCGTTCTTGCTTCCGAAGCCAACCCTCTCGATCGACTTCGAATCCTTTATCCTTCTCTGGGTCTGATCCAGATTCCAAATCTTGGATAATCTTGACAAGCTTATCGTCTCGCTTTTGGCTCTCGCCAATTCTTTCCACTAGAGTAGGTCTTATCGATATGTTTGCCAACATCTCAGGTTCCAATTCACATCTAGGCCTGAAGTCAAATCCAGCTAAATACTCGAGACTCTTCCATTCTGAAAACATGGCTCCCAACCCTGCATGTCTTCGACTTAACGCATCTGCCACTGCGTTACCTTTTCCCGGAGTATAGGCTATACCAAAATCATATGATGCTAAAAACTCTAGCCATCGTTGCTGCCGAAGATTCAAATCCTTTTGGGAGAAAAGATACTTCAATGACTTATGATCTGTAAACAACTCAAATCGGACTCCCAATAGGTAATGTCTCCACATCTTCAGAGCAAATATAATCGCCGCTAACTCCAAATCATGAGTCGGATAATTTCTTTCATGCGGCTTCAGTTGTCGACTTGCATACGCGACAACTTTATCATTCTGCATTAGCACTGCTCCAAGTCCAGTACCGCATGCATCGGTGTAAACCACCATCTCATCATTCCCACTTGGAATAGTCAAAACAGGAGCACTTGTCAATCTCTCTTTCAGGATTCCGAAAGCTTGCTCACACTTAGCATCCCATCTGAACACTTGGTTCTTTATCGTCAATCCTGTTAATGGTGCAGCTATCTTGGAAAAGTCTTTGATAAACCGATGATAGTATCCTGCTAATCCAAGAAAACTTCTCACATCAGATGCATTCTTAGGTCTAACCCAATCCTGGATTGCTGCCACCTTGGTGGGATCAACCGCTATTCCATTTCCAGAGATAATATGGCCTAAGAACCTCACTTCGCTCTTCCAGAAGTGACACTTCGAAAACTTAGCCCTCAGCTGATGTTTTCGCAAGATTTCCAAAACAATTCGCAAGTGCGTCTTGTGCTCTTCTTCAGTTCTGGAATAAATCAGAATATCATCCACGAACACTAGTACGAACTTGTTCAACCGATCTCTGAACACTCTATTCATAAGATCCACAAAATACGCTGGTGCATTGGTCAATCCAAACGGCATTACCAGCCACTCAAAGAAACCGGATGGTGTCCTAAAAGCAGTCTTCGGCACACTATCCTTAGCCACTCTTAACTGGTGAAATCCCGTTGCCAAATCCATCTGAGAAAACACCTTAGCTTCGTGAAGCTGATTACACAAGTCATCTATTCTCGGCAATGGATACTCGTTCTTCTTAGTCACTTTATTCAGCTCACGATAATCCACACGCAACCTCAACGATCCATCCGCTTTGGTTGCAAACACAACTGGTGCACCCCATTCGGACACACTACGCCGAATGAATCCTTTCTGTAAAAGGTCATCAACTTGCACCTTCAACTCTTGCTGTTCCCTAGGCGCCATCCGCCTAAGAGGCATCACAACGGGTCTGGCTCCTTCAACTAGATCGATACGAAACTCGATCTCTCTATGCGGCGGTAACCCTTTGACCTCGTCAAAGGCATCCTCAAATCCATTCACAATAGGCACCGATGACAGTCCATCCCGTGGAACATCCAACGAACACATGAAGCTCATGAAGACGCCTTCTTCATGCTTACATCGTATCACAACCTTTCGCCCCTCCACATTCTCAACTGTCACCTCCAGCCTCTTACAATCAACCCTTGCCGCATACTTCCTAAGCCAGTCCATACCCAAAATAATTCCGAACCCCGCAAAGTTCAGAACAAAACAATCACAGACAAAAGAGCAATCATGACTCGATACAGCCAGACCACGACATACCATACACAAACAAGACGAACCCCCAACTGGATTAGTCACAACCAATGGTCTATCAACAATGTCCGGTTCCAAACCCAACCGGCCTACAAGTTCACTACAAACAAAGGAGTGCGACGCTCCAGTATCAAATAACACCCTAACTGGAACACCACAAATGGAAAGAGTACCTTGAACCACCACACTCTTTCCTTTCTCTTCCGCAATAGGGCTTTCGAAGACGATGGCACAGCCCCCAAAGCATAAGCTTGCACAATCTGCTTGTCCTTTCTCAGTTCTGGACAATTCCTCTTAATATGCCCCGGCTTATCATAGTTGTAGCAATTCCCTGGGACCTTATAATTCTTGCAATCTTTGGAGAGATGACCCTTCTGCTGACAATTGTAGCAGGTCACTTCACCCTTCAGCTTCTTTTTCCGACCATCCTTACCATGTTGTTGTTTCCTCTTCTTGTTTCCACCTTGCTGTGGTTTAGACTCTTCCTTTGCTACAGCAACAACAGATTCCTCTTTAGGAAACAAACTCTCGTGCCTGAGAGCTTTCTCCACAAGCTTCTCAAATGGATCGTCCAGATGATCCACTAGCTGCCTCCCAAGATAAGTGTCCAAGCCTGTCACAAACTTCTCATTCTTCTGATATGGAGATTCAATATACGACCGAGCATACTTGGACAGGGCTTCAAACTCAGAAACATACTCAAGAACTGGTCTCCCACCTTGCTTGAGCTCCACAAACTTCTTGAGCAAAACAGATTTCTGAGCTGTAGAAATGAACTTAGCCTCAAATCTAGCTTGGAACTGTTCCCAAGTAATTTCTTCCTCTGGAGTATAAATGGTGATAGAGTTCCACCAATCAGAAGCTCTTCCTTGAAGCTGTCTTGATGCAAGCTTCCTCTTAGTTGCATCCTCAATTCCCAAATCACCAAAGATCCTTCTACAAGCATCAATCCACCTCTGAACTTCAATGGTTGATTCTGTCCCCAAGAAAACCTTCCCTCCAAGAGCAGTATAGTCCTTACACAACTTAGCAAAATCCACTGGTTTTGGGGCTTGAACTTGAACTCCAACATCTACGATGGCCGCGGAGCTGGCATCCTTCTCATGATCGAAGTCATCATAGCCTCGAACATAGAAGCATAATCAGCAGCCCCCTCAACAGCACGGCCTTCCCTAGCAGCTGGTCTTCCTCTTCGACTCATTCCTAATATCTAAAAGAAATGATTAATATACCCCGAGAAACAACTGCATAAGGAGTTCAAATCCTTCTAATTTACTATATTATATATATAGTAATCATCCATCAAAATACAATTACGTCTCTCCTACGTAGTTACGTTAGCGAGCGTTGGCTAAAATAGATTAACCAAGGCTTTGATACCAAAATGTGACGACCGCCCATGACTCCCGCACCAAACAAGGAAATAGTGCACTGCAAAGAGTGACAGGCCGCCATGGACGATCATCAAGGTAAGGTAAACACATAATAGTCTATCGTATTACTCACAGCGCATAGATAAAATACAATAGAAAAGTATACATAGTGAAGCTTCATAGAACAGAATCTAATCATATAAACTCATAATAGTTTGGTACAACAATCTGAAAAGTCAATACATCAAGCCTCACTACATATCACTCAGAGAATCATACAAACAGCGGAATATCCAGTACATATAGTAAGAAAACAATATGCAAAAGCCTCCAGCTCGTCTTCGTCATCAACAGCGTTGGTCACTAAAAACAGCACCTGTCACCTGCTACCTAGTCTGCCCATCCCAACATAGATGAACAACCCAAGGTAATAAGAGTTGAACATAAAACCTTGAGTCAGACAAAAGTCCTAGTGAGCAGTAAATCAACTATCAAACATACCAAAAGAGCATAAAGGGTAAAAGGAATAGGAACCCAACCATCCCACTCCACCTCTTTTTACAGTGATAGCCCCCAGACCCACTAAGCAGGAATAAACATAGCAAAGCAGACAATTAAAGTAAAGCAATTATCACTCGAGTCAAGGTCGATGTTTTCCAAGCACAAACCCCTAAGGCCTAAACCAAGATCAGATAAGCACCCACAAAACATCGCTCTTGAGACCGAGTGACGATACAACCAAACATCCAAACATCCATGACTCTAGCTATCACTGTTATCATTGCCTCGATATCACCGTTAATTGAATGACCGACTCATTATTTCATCCGTCCGTCAAGGGCTAATGGTAACCCCGGTTCTAAACATAACTCCGCACGTCATCGTGACCCGTGCCTAGGACTATCGAATCTGCCCAGAGTACTCGACCACCTACCTGTAGTCTTTTGGGTGTCCCGACCACCTACCTGTAGTCGTTTGGGCGCCCCATGTACTCTTGCTTTGAGTTTGATTGAACCTTCAATAACGATGAAATCCAAGCCTTATAGTCATCCTCCTCGACGACTATTCTCAAACTTGCCCAAGCTACCTCTCGAGCCAACCATTATCAACGAACTCGAATCATATCACCGAGTTATCAACATGCTTGGGATGATCACGTCTGGATTAAACCAAGTCTATCTCACATCATGCTTTGCTTCTTCGTATCATAGCAAAGTCCCATCTCAATATCATGCTTTGCTTCATCACATCATAGCAAAGTCCCATCTCAACATCATCATCAAATCTATCCATATGAGCGTTCTCATCCGCTTCATATGCCACAAGCAGCTTTCCTTATTCAAGAGCCTTTCCACTTAGCTTTTGAATCATCTTCGACCAACTTGTCCAAATCAAATCATCAATTAACTAATTTCTAACAATCAATCAAATCATTCATTAATCCAAACAATCAATCATTCAAACGAGATCTAAATAAACAGTTATTACAATAATGGGAATTTTGTAAATAAAGAGTCCAAATCTAACAGACATGAATTCTAAGTAATATCTTGATGAATGAACTAGCATAGGTTAACATATAATAAAATGGATATCAAAACTTTATGAACGATGGATCTACATGCAAACTTAAGGAAAATGCATGAAATTTCTATCTTTAACACACAAACAAGCCACCGATCCAATATACTCCTTTGGGTCCGTGTGAGAGATAACTACCACTCACCGAATCACCTAAACACCTCAAAAGCTACTAACTCCAGATCTGGGCAGCAAAGGATCCAGCTCGATCCGATAAGACTTCCCCTTAAACGATGAAATCTCTCTTTGAAGAGTGTAGATCTTCAACTTTAGCTCTTGGATCTTCGATCTTAGATGGATGTAAGCACTAGATTATAGTGGAGAAAAGAAGTGAAGAAGTGTTGTAGTCGAGCTCTCAAAAGGCAGCACTTCGTCGCTTCAAAATCCGACGCCAAAAAGTGAACCAAACCCCTCTATTTATAGGCAGAAATCCCCTGAGTTGGCCGCCCCTCCTTAAGTCGTCGCCGACCTAACCCTAGCCGACTTACGACCAAACGACTCAACTACCCCGACCTACGACCTAAAGCACATGCGCATCCACGACCTACCGACCTAAGATCCCAACGACTTACCTCTTCAAGCCTTTATGCGACTCAACTAGTATGCCGACCTAAAACACGCGCGACTTAGCATAGCCGACCCAACGACTTAACAATATGTCCGACCTATCCTTAACTCGTTCACGGCTTAGCTAAACACACAGAGTCTTACGACCTAAGCCACTAACCCTTAGATTGTTCCATCCTTTAGGTCGGTCCAACACTAACTCGCTAACCACCTTAAGTCGGCCAATTCCTATAAGTTGCTCACCCTATGAGTCGGTCAACCTCTTAAGTCGGTCAAACCTTAAGCCGTTACCCCTTAGGTCGGCTAAACTCTTAGATCGGACCATATCTTAAGTCGCTACAACCACTAGGTTTCTCTCTTCCTATAGGTCGGCCAAACTCCATAGGTCGGTCAAACTCTATAGGTCGCTCCTCCGACCTAAGCACGATACGTTCTAACTCTGGTCGACTCAAACAATACTAACGACCTGATGGCAACTATCCTACGATTTATCGATACGTAAAATACGGGTCGTTACATGCTTGGATTAGAAGAAATCGAGGGAAGAAGAAGGGCGTTTCTTGGCTATTGAAATAGAGAGAGGCAGCGGCTCTGTTGAAACCCTAGGGTTTTATTTTTGTTTGCAAATGTGAAATTAGAGGTGCTTATATAGAAAATTTCGCAAAGCACTATTCATCCCAAATTTTTCGAACTCCAAACGAAGCGTGCCGGCTGGCGTTTCTAGGGTTTACCCCGCGTTTCGGACACAATGGAATAGGTTTCGAAGGCTAATTTGATCATCTGTGCGAATTACGGAAATAAACGATCAAATTTAAATTAAATCGATTGAACTAAGTTCTATGCGTTTTGGCCTGCCCTGGACAAACGGTAAATCCGATTGACACGAAATTTGAAATCTTACAATAATATAACATTACGGATCTGATGAAACTAGTTTCGTCGAAATCCGAGACTATTTGAAAATGGCTATTTTAACCCGTCAATTAAATATTAAAATAATCAATTTTCACAATTTAATTTTTAATTCAATTTCAAAAGTTCTATAACATCATTCTAACTTCAACATGATTTAATACAACTTTACAAATCATTTTTAATCACATTAAACCCAATTTCCAATTATTTCTGTAATTTCACATATTAAATTATCGATTTAATTATCCAATTAAATCCCTATATTCGAAATAATTTATTCGACTTACAAATTTTACTTATTAATATTCAAAATCAATTAAATATTACGAATTTCAAATGACTGAAATTCTGGGTCGTTACAGTTTCGTTGAAACCCGATTTATATTGTGAAAGTTCTGCTTCTTACAATATTGTATGTAAATTGATTTATATAACAAAATTGTTTATTTTAATTTATATAAATAATATTTTTGTTTGTTCTAGTTTGTGTATATATGTTTGATATGTTATGTTATGCATTTATTTTATTTCCAAAACATTTTATAAGTGTTGTTATAATTTTCTAATGCTTATTGTATATTGTTTTCAGTTTTCAAAGTCTAGTTTCAATTATTTAACTATTTTCTTATTTATTTCCTATTTTACCTTAGAATAATTATTTATTTTTCCTTTTCGCTTTATTTTACTCAGTTTTATATTTTATTTACTAAAATATATATTGTTTATTTTTATTTAAAAAAATAGAAAACAAGGAGACAAAACCCTTTCATTTTCTGGTGACTTTTCATTACCCGTGTCCTTTCATCTTTCTTTTGGCTTTTCATTGCTTTTAGCCATTCATTCCTTTTCCTAGCCATGTATTCCTTCATTTTTCACGTGAGAAATCTTTCTTATCTCATAAACTCACGGCCACTCCTTCTTGAGAGAAAATTTATAAGTTTTTTTTATGGCTTCTTTCTTATTTTTCTTCTTATTTTACATTGATTATTGACTTGATCTTCCTTGTGCTTTGCTAGGCCACTACTCCTTCATCTCCACCATCCTCTCCACCATCACCAGCCATGACAACCATCAGCCTCTCCTCTGACCACCACCTCAAGCCGTGACTTCCATGTGACCAAAACACCACAACTTTGCATAAAACTCCACAAAAATTGTCTAACCTAGCCATAAACTCCATTATCTCCTTCATATCTTGACTTGGCCACACCCATAGCTCAACCATCACCTACCTACACCATCTCTAGACATCACTTCAGATCTGACCATACCTGAAGTATGTAGGGCTGAGCCCAAAACTTGGCATAGCCGAGCCAAATGGTGCACCAAAACCATCCTATTTTGCCTTGACCCTTTGCCTTCTTCATATGTAACTTCTACCATCATCTCCACTTGTAGCCGCACCTATATGATGCCATAAACCGAGCTTTAGCACCTTCATAGCTAAGCATATGAACCCTATGGCCAAGCATTAAAGTGGTTGAAGCAAGGTCTAATCTGTCTTGTTCATTATTGCTTCGTATTTCAATTTGTTTCTATATCGTTTTGTGTTAAACATATTCATATGTTATATTGCATTGTCTTGTTTTGGTTGTTGTGAAAAGATGGTGTCTTGGCTCTCTCCACTCATCTGAATCACTAGTCGTGTTGTACTATGCTTGTCATGCCATTGGAATCGTTTTGTGTATCGTAGTGGTCTTCAGCTTGAAAAGGTGAGTCTTTCTCACTCTGACATATTTACTTATGAAATAGTAAATTGATGGCAAGTGTATAGTAATATAAAATATTTATGCAAGTTAATGATGATCATATGATATGTTATGCCATGTGTAACGACCCGTAAATTTCGTGGAATTAATTTGGTTAAATTAATGAGTTTTGTAATTAAATTTAGTAAAAATAAAAACTTTATAAACTAATATTGAAATGTACGATAAATTAATATATATATATATATATATATATATATATATATATATATGGTGACTTACAACCTATTTATTTGTAATTTGAATAAAATTTCAATAAATAAAATGGTGTAAGTATTATACCTGGATATAATTTGAATACGGAAAATATACAGTAGGCATTTAATTTGTTAATGTAAGGACACATTGTTACTGTAATTGATTTTTAATTAGGGATACGTTATTGCAAGTTAATAATTAATAAACTTGAATGAACCTTTCAATTTAATAAATAAATTCAAATTGTATGTTAGATAATAAATTGCAATAATTAAAGTTAGTAATTAATGGATTAAATGGAATACCAATTTATTCATAAAGTGAATATAAGTGGATGTAACAAAATGAATAGGAAATGCTAATTATTCATAAAGTGAAGGAATGGAACCTAGATGGAATAATTAGTTGGATTTAGAATCTTAATTTGTATATGTGCATATGTTTATAATGGAATGTAAAAGGGTAAAATAATAATATACAAGTATATTAAAGGTTATATTAGTGGGTTACTAGTAAAATTCACTCATTTACCAATAAAGATAATTAGATGTGCCATAATTGTAATTAATAAAATAACGAAAGGAGTAAATGTATTCATTTAGAGTACTAATTACAATTGGATGGAGATTTTAAGTAACAGTGTTAATGCAATGTAAGTAAGACTAATCTAAGTCAATAATAAGGAATTGGGATGAATTCTAAATTTGGAACATATGGCTTGTGAACATATGTTATAAATTACCTGCTTATTTGTTAATGGAATTAGAAATTGTAGTAAGTGATAATAAAATAAATGAATGTTACACTAATGGAAAATGAAATAACGTTCATTTAAATGCTGAATAATTATATGATCGTATTTATTATAAACGTTACTTTAATAATTATGATTTATTGTGAAATTAATACGGGAAGAGTTAAGTAATAATTAGAGAAGTAATACGTTATAAATTAAATATAACCTGAACTTAAGTGTAAGTAAAAGGTTGATATTGAATCTAATCCGTTTAATTGTAAACTTATTAAAATAAATTGGATTCAAAGTGTAATAAAAGGATTATTTTAAGAAATTGAAATAAATACGATAATTGGTGAAATAATTTACACTTAAAAATTTGAGATTGGAATTTGGTTAAATAATTATAAATTGTATGTAAATCAAGGTGATAAAATTTATGAATTATAGAATTTGAATTTTAATAGTGAGTTAATTTATTTAATTTATAATAGTTGGATTTATTGCAAATGAATAAAAATCAAATATGTAATTATTACGTTAATTTAAAAAATAAGTTGAAAACTGGAAATATTTATGTGATAATTTTAAATCGAATGGTAAACCCTTTTATTTGAAATTTATGAATGGAATAAATATAGGTTAATTCAATTAAAAGGAAATTTTGGAAATTTATCTATAATTTTGAATTTTATGAAATCAAAGATTTATATTGATTTAATCTTTAATTAATTGACATTTAAAATTGTTAAATCATATTAAATGTTTGAGAATTATTAAGTGATAAAAATTTCCAATTCTAAAACTGAAATATAAAAATTGGATTTATCTAGTAATTCTTAATTAATTTAATTAATATAAAAATAGTCATTTTGGTCACGGACTCGGATTCCGACGAAACCAGTTTCATCGGATCCGTATCGGTGAATTATTGTAGGGTTTCAAGTTTCGTAGCGATCGGACTTGTCGTTTGATCGTACGAACGCGAAACGCCTTGAAATCGATTTAATTGAAATCAATTTGAAATCAATTTGAAAATATTAATTTTAGCATAACTTCTTCATACGATGGAATTGGACGTGAAACTTTTTCCATCGCGTTCAGAATATTTTTAAACACCTATTTTGATATATGGGTTTAACCAATTTCGTTCCGGGGTCAGAACGGGCTTTTTGGACCACGTTAGCGTTAGCACGTATATCCAACACGATCCATCTATTCAAATTTCTAACCTATCTATATAAACTCGGCTATAAACCCTAGTCTCTGTCTATTCTCATTTGTTTGTGTATACAATCACACAGCTCCTCCTCTTCCCCATGGCTGCAAACATTAGATCCAAATACAATTCACAAATCAGATCCAAAGCCTAAAAATTTAAGTCCTCGGAAAAATTCCAAAAATATATATGTTGTAGTTTTCATCGATAAGAATCTACACGCAGTTCTGTTTTTGCAATAGACGCTCGAGTCAACCAGAAATCGCGGTCAAATGTGTAAAATTCGAAACCCTAAAGGTTGATTTGGGGCTTTTTGATTTCTCCATCAATTTGCGAAATTGAAACATGGGTTTGGTGAGATTCGTCACAAGGAGTCGATGGGTGGTGGTCATTTGGTCTATCTCGACCGGAGGTGGAGGGAAATTTGAGATTAGGGTTTGACAAACCCTAAATTAGGGTGGCGGTGGCCATAGTGGGAGGCGTTCGGAGGGGGTTAGCTGAGGTCGGCTTGGCATGGCTTGCGCAATGGCGTGAGTGGTGGCGGCCCTAGTGGCCTAGGGCAGCGACAAAACTCCGTCAACGACCGGTCATGGAGGCGTAGAACTGTAAGCGCTAGGGGTTTTTTGTGTGAGAGGGAAAGGCATGCTGACGTGGTGAGTTTGGGTTTTCTTTTATTTATTTTGTTTAAATTAAATTTTGTTTCCAAATCGTTTAAATTGAATAACTTTTGTATACATGATCCGATTTACACGCGGTTTCTTGCGCTAGGTTCGTATTGAAATTCCGGACGCTTTGACGCTGGTTTGGACGGATTTGGAGACTGTCAAATTTTTGGGTTTAAATTGAATTTAGATTCAATTTAAATTCAAAAGGTGAGTGTTTTAACCCACTCACAACTTCTAAAATTTCTTGTGTTTGTTAAATTGATTTTAGATATGAGTAGAAATTTATTTATGACTGTTTGGCATGTTTATTTCATTGTCTCAGTTAAATCGCATTTATTTAAATTAACTGTGAATTAATTTTATTATTGCATATAAATTGACAGTTAAATTTATTTATTTTTGCATATAAACTGATAGTTAAACAATTACTAAATTTATTATTGAATATAAACTGTTAGTAATAACTGTTATTTATTTCCTGTTATATTTTATATGATCTATATTGATGTTTGTTTAAATTGGATGATGATTGTAATAAATGGTTGATGATTGATATTTGGATGAATGGATGTTTATTTATATTAACTGCAAGTTGTTATACATTTCATTTCATTCGGGATTGCGGTTTGAAATGATATACAACCGCATTTTTATTTTTAAATTGCGGATTGAAATGATAAATATCCATATCACTTGACCATAGGATAGAAAATGATATACATGCACCGCGATATATATATACAGAAATATTTTTGAAATGTTTTTCTACGGTTTGGATAGGATACGGTTTAATGAATATTTAATTTTAATATTTTAAAAATCTTATTTTATATATATACATATATAGTTAAATTATTAAATTTAAGATATGTATGATGTGTTTAACAAACTAAATAAGTTGAATAATGGAGTTTAATGATTTAAATCAATCTGGATTGCAAGGTAAATTAAAAATTTAATTGGAATTGAGCATATTTAAGAATTAAACTCTATAAGTGATGTAACTTATTTAAACTTGGAAATTTTAAAGGTATGACATTTATAACTAGATTTTTATTCTAGATAAATTAAATGAATAATTCTAGTATAAATAAATTGAAGGAAATGTTTAATTGTTAGAAATTTTGAGTTTTATTTTATGGATTTATTTTATGAATATTTCAAAACTAAATAACAGGACAATAAATTTTTGAATAGAATTTCCAACCTTAAGGTTTGAAATTGTTAAATACTCAAAGTTAGAAATATATCGAAATTGAAGTGGTTTATTTAACTGAAGGTGAATTTAAAATTATGTATTTAGACTAAATTTTAAATGAATAAGATTGTAAAGCCGCGGAAATTATTTTATTTTATAAAGTAATTTTAAACTCAACTATTTTATTTTATATACCGTTTCCATATCCAAACCATTCAAGTTTTAGAAGTTATGGTTTTAAAACTATGAATTTTCGAAGTATTATGGTTTGAAAGTTATAATTCAAATGTTAAGTTTCCAATTATTATAAACTTTAAAGCAATATGATTATGGAAAAGAAATATAGTTGAAAAAAAAAATGATATCATTGATTTGGGTTTTATAAAAATAATATCAAAATGAGTTGTTTTGGAAATGGAAATAATATCGTATTTATGGGTTTTGAAATGGACAATTATTTTCTGGTTTTAAAGTATAAACTATTTTAAAGACCGCGGTGTTATAATAACGTTTGGTTGTTGAAGAGACCGGGATCGGAAGTTGTCATACTCTCTGCCAACTCCGATGACCACTTTAACAACCGTGTACGTGGTGGGGATTCCAGAATGAAGTAGGTTGGTGGCGGCGTTTCCTGTAAGGTAAATACGTGGACCCAACTCCCGTGAGTTGGCATAAGGTAGCTAAAGTAGGAGCGATCGACGGGTTAATGAGGTTGCACCTCTGATCGGACACTTCCCTTCGATATTATACTTTGGATTGATTCGGTGGCCACCTTCATTTTTGGATTTCTTTGATTTGGGGGAGTTTATTCGAGGTGGGAGGTAGCTGCGCGCTACGTGTTACCACCGACCCGAAAGCGTAATTTGTAAATCTACCCTGGCATTGCCTAGTTGTGCTGTGTCACCTACCTTATTGCGCCTTGTACGAGTTTCTATTTGTGTCCTATGGAGTCTCTTTTCGTAGTCTCCCGCTCAGGAGATATGCAGGCACTGTATAGACTATTGGCATTATTTGTGTTAAGGGGAAAATTGGGTCACTCCTTAACGCAATTTTAAAGTAAGTTTATTTTACAATTAGACACTATTATAATAGCGAAGTATACTACATAGTAAATAGTTTAACGGATCCTTAAGAGATGTAAATCCCGAGCATCTCTTGAGTTACTGCACTCATATTTATTCTTGTTGATTTAACTTACATAAGATCTTTTAGTTCTGACTCAAGTGTTTTGTTTTTTTCAATTCGCTCGAGTCAGTCCGAGCATTTCAGGATCGAAGACTTTAGCTCTGGAGGACGAAGACAGAGATTTCTATTTTTATTATTTATTATATTCCACTACACACCGTATTCCGCTGCATTGTTATTATTGGTATGTGTACTCTGATATGTGTTGTACAAATATAATCAAACGTTTTGTAAAATAGCTTCATGAACTGTATATTTGATTATTATATTTTATCCTTCCGCTGTGAGATTCTATTTTGTTTTATTTCTTCCTTGTTTTTCTTATTTACCCCATAACAATCCGCCTTTCTATATGGTTTGAATTGACACGTGTGTCGATTTAAAGCGTGCGAAAAGGCCGGATGTTACACCATGTTATTTCCATTTTTAAACTGTTAATTATCACCTGACCTCTGATATATGGCATTATATTGTGACATTGACATTGTTTATATTGTTTATGCATATGTTCACATTGCAAGTTCCCTGTTAGAATAGAATCACTATGGGTTGAAATGATACATATCCGAACAGACATTAGAATAGGAAAAAATCATTATGGGCTGAAATGATAGGTCTGTTTTATTGTATTTATTTTACTTGGGATTGCGGGTTTGAAATGATAGAACCGGAGTTTTCTTTTTAAATTGCGGATTGAAATGATATATATCTGTATCACTTGACCTAGGTTAGAAAATTATATACAGACCCCGTGATATATTTTTAAATGATTTTTATTAAAATATGTACTTTTAAAAGTATGAAGTTTTATTTAAAAATATATATTTTATGGTTTTAAGAAAATTAAATATTAAATCTTGAAATTGTGAATTTAAGTACGTAAATTTGAAGTAAATGTGATTTTTGACTTTAAATTTTATTTTAAAAAATATAAGTAAATAATGGAAATTAAATTAAAGTTTTGAAACGATATTTGAAGAAAAATGTTAAGTTTTGTTGAAATTTATAAGTTAAGAAACAGTGAAATTTTGACTTAACGAGTGAAAGTGAGTTTTAATTGGATATTTAATTATAAAATTTTGTTGTGATAAATCATATATTAAGTTGATTTAAATGCGAAATTTTAAAGTCAAGAAATATGATTTAAAATTTAAACTAGAAATATTTTGAAGTTTAATGTTTCTGAAGTTATAATAAAATCTGGAATTTTGTTAATAGCATTTCTAAAATGTTGTATCTTTATGACAGCACTTTAAAAATGCTGTTGTTTTGAATTTAACTACGTTTGAAGTAACTAAATATCTATTACGGCATTTTATAAATGCCATTGTTCCTAAACCTAACTATTTTGGAAATTTTAAGCTACGATAGCACTTTATAAATTCTATCGTTGCTATATTTTGACAATGTTTGAAATATTATAGATTTTAACACTATTTGAGTTATATTTCAAAGTGTTAGATGATTTAACTTTTGGAATTGATTATTTGTGAAATTTAAGAATTTTGAATATATATTTAATATTCAAATTTGAATTTTTAAGGAATTTAAATTGAATTTGAATTTAAATAAGGTTTACTGGTTATGTGTTAATTTGAATGAAATGAGATAAATGAATTTTTGAATGGAATATTGAAATGTATTTTGTAATGATGTTTGAAGTAATAAATAAATGACATAATTGATTTTTAAAATGATATTTAAATATGAATATTTGAAATTGAATTCAAATAATGATTTGATAATGTGGTTTTGAAAGGATATGATATTTTGATGATTTAAATGGTTTGGAAATAATTTGATATTTATTTTGAGAAAGAATATGAATTTGGAATGATATTTAATTTTGATACATGAATATTTGAAGTTTATATTTGTATGAAAAGATATTTGGTTTACTTGGAATTTGAGTTTATTTAAATGATATTGGATTTATGAAATGAATATTTCAAAACTATGTGATAATGAAGTTAAATTTAAGATATATGAAATTATAAAACTTTGTTTTGAAATGTGGGATATTAAAGCTTTGAGGTATATTAAAAAATTAATAGTTTATTTTGTGGATCAAATCTATATTTAAATTGATAAGATTTGAAATGTTTTGTAAGGAAACTGAATTGAATTGAAACTGATGGTTTGATTTGAATTAAATTGAAAATTTGAAATTTTGGTTTAATTGAATAAGTTTGTAAAATGTAAAGAATTAAAGGAATGTTTCATTATTTCAAAGTGTATGATTTTGAAATGTTATGATTTTCACAGTGTAATTGTTTCAAGTATTTTTGGTTTCGAAAGAGTTATACTTTGAAAGTATTATGATTTTGAAATGAATATATGTTTGAAATGATTTTGATTTCAAAGTATAAACTATTTTGATTGAATAAATAGTTTTTTTAAAAAAATGGTTTTGGTTTCGAAGTATAAACTATTTTGATTGAATAAATAGTTTTGAAACAAAATTGGTTTTGGTTTCGAAGTATAAACCATTTTGAAAGGAATATAGTTTGAAATGAAATGATTTGATCTTTTTGAAGAATATACTATTTTGAAATGACCACGGCGTTATAATAATGTTTGGTTGTTAAAGAGACCGAGATCTGAAGTTGTCATACTCTCTACCAACTCCGAAAACCACTTTAACAACCGTGTACGCGGTGTAGTTTCCAGAATAAAGTAGGATGATGGCGTTGTTCTTGAGGTATATTACGTTGACCCAACTCCCGTGAGTTGGCATAAGGTGGCTAAAACAGGAGCGATCTCGGGCCAAAAGGGGTAGCTCCTCTGGTCGGACACATTCCTTCGATATTATACTCTTACTTGTGGTTGATTAGATGGCCATTCTCCGATTTTGATTGGGAGTGTGTTCCGAGGTAGGCATAGTGGCTGCTGCGTTACCACCAGCCCGTGTGCGTAATTGGTATATCTACCCTGGCATTGCCTTGTGTGCCGTGTCGCCTACCATATCGAGCCTTACTACGAGTTTGGTTTTCTCCCGTAGCCCGTGGGGTATTTAGGGTAGTCTTCCGATCTGGAGATATGCTGATACTAGATGGACTATTGGGACTATTATGTGTGAAGGGTGATAGGGTAAGTCCGAAACGCTATTTTAAAGTAAGTTTATTTTACTGTAGACATTACTATAATAGTGCAATATTACTACATAGTAAATAGTTTGACGGATGCTTAGAGGATGGGCGATCCCAAGCATCCTTTAAGTTACTGATGCATTTTGTTACTGTTCACTTTAGTTGATTTACAGTTCATAAGTATTTATGTCCCGACTCGAGTGATTTGTGTTTTGCTTTACGCTTGAGTCTGATTGAGTGATTCAGTATTCAAGACTCACCTTCAGAGTTGGATCTTTTCTTGAAGATCCAGCCATATATTCTGCTTTCAGTATTCAGTGATTTCAGTGATCTATTTTGATTTGTACCTGATGTATCTTGTTACTCTTCTATTGTATTTTATTTAACTCTTATGTATCTTATTATTATATAGTAGCTTCATGAACTACTATCCCTTTTACTTCCGCTGCATTATTATTCACTCTGTGTCTGTGATCTGTGACTATTTATTTATTGTATATTCTAAGATTTGCGAAATTTTATTTATAACGTGGTATTTTGAGCAATTCAAGTCCGACGTGTGCATTAACAACCTGATATTTTAATCCATTCGCATCCACACATGCCGGACTTGAACTGCTCAAAATACCGCGTTGTAAATAAAATTTGGAAAATCTCAGAATATGTATAGTAAATACAAAATCACAGATTACAGACACAGAGTAAATAATAATGCAGCAGAATTAAAAGAGATAGTAGTTCATGAAGCTACTATATAAAAATAAGATACATCAAAGTTAAACAAAATACAACAGAAGAGTAACAAGATACATCAGGTACAAATCAGAATACATTACTGAAATCACTGGATACAGAAAACAAAATAGATGGTTGGATCTTCAAGGAAAGCTCCAACTCCGTAGGTGAATCTTGAAGCTAACTCACTCAATCTGACTCGAGCGTAAAGCAATACATAAAACACTCGAGTCAGGACATAAATACTTATGAACTGTAAATCAACTCAAGTGAACAGTAACAAAAATGCATCAGTAACTTAAAGGATGCTTGGGATCGCCCATCCTTTAAGGATCCGTTAATATATTTATATGTAGTAATATCGTGCTATTATAATAATGTCTACAGTAAAATAAACATACTTTTAAATAGCATTTCGGGTTACCCATATCACCCTTCACACATAATAGTCCCAGTAGTCCATCCAGTATCAGGATATCTCCAAATCGGGAGACTACCCTAAATACTCCATGGGCTATAGGAGAAAAACAAACTCGTAGTTAAGGCTTGGTATGGTAGGTGACACGGCACACAAGGCAATGCCAAGGTAGATATACCAATTACGCACGCGGGCTGGTGGTAACGCAGCAGCCACATACGCCCAGCTCGGAACACACTCCCATGTCAAAATCGGAGGATGGCCATCTAATCAATCACAAGTAAGAGTATATTATCGAAGGAATGTGTCCGATCGGTGGAACGACCTCACTTGGCCCGAGATCGCTCCTGTTTTAGCCACCTTATGCAAAATCACGGGAGTTGGGTCCACGTAATATACCTCAAGATCGTTGCCACCATCCTACTTCATTCCGGAATCTCCACCGCGTACACGGTTGTTAAAGTGGTTATCGGAGTTGGCAGAGAGTATGACAACTTCCGATCCCGGTCTCTTTAACAACCAAACGTTATTATAACGCTGTGGTCATTTGAAAATAGTTTATACTTCAAAAAAGATCAAATCAGTTCATTTCAAACTATATTCCTTTCAAAATAGTTTATACTTCGAAACCAAAACCTTTTTTATTTCAAAACTATTTATTCAATCAAAATAGTTTATACTTCGAAACCAAAACATTTCAAAACATATATTCATTTCAAAATCATAATACTTTCAAGGTATAACTCTTTTGAAACCAAAAATACTTGAAACAGTTACACTTTGAAAATCATAACATTTCAAAATCATACATTTGAAATCATGAAACATTCCTTTAATTCTTTACATTTTACAATTCATTCACTTAATCCCAAATTTCCAATTTCCAACTTAATTCAATTCAAACCATCAGTTTCAATTAAATTTCCCAACAACCATTTCAAATCATATCAATTTCAAATGAAGATTTGATCCACAAATTAAACTATTCAATTTTTTTATATATATTTCAAATCTTTAATATCCCGCATTTCAAAACTAAATTCTATAATTTCATATATCCAAAATTTAACTTCATTATTACTTAGTTTTGAAATATTCATGTCATAAATCCAATATTATTTAAATAAACTTAAATTACAATTAAACCAAATATCTTTTCATACAAATATAAACTTCAAATATTCCTTTATCAAGTAAATCAAAATCAAATATCATTCCACATTCACATTCTTTATTAAAATAAAGATCAATCATTTCCAAACCATTTCAAAATCATTAAAATATCATATCCTTTCAAAACCTCATTATTAAATCATTATTTGAATTCAAATTCAAATACTCAAATTTAAATATCATTTTTAAATCAAATAAGTCATTCATTTATTATTTCAAGTATCATTACAAAATACATTAAAAATTCCATTCAAAAATTCGTTTATCTCATTACATTTCATTCCATTTAACACACAACCAAGTAAACCCTATTTAAATTCAAATTCAAATTTAAATTCCTTAAAAATTAAAATTTAAATATTAAAATATATTCAAAACTTCTAAAATTTTACAAATAAATCTGTTTCAAAAGTTAAATCATTTAACACTTTAAAATATAACACAAACAGTGTTAAAATCTTTAACATTTCAAAACATTATCAAATTATAGCAGCGACGGCATTTATAAAGTGCTATCGTAGCTTATAGTTTTCAAAATAGTTTAGTTCAGGAATAACGGCGTTTATAAAATACTGTAATAGATATTTAGTTATTTCAAACATAGTTAAATTCAAAAACAACAACATTTAAAAATGCTGTCAAAAGACTACAACATTTTGGAAGTGCTATAAAATTCTAGATTTTATTATAACCTTTCAGAAACAATAAAACTCCAAATTCATGTTATTTAAGTTTATAAATCATATTTCTAAACTTCAAAATTTCACATTTAAATCATTTTAACATATGATTTATCATAATAAAATTCTATAATTAAATATCCAATTTAAAACTCAATTCATTTGTTAAGTCAAATTTCGCTGTTTTTCTTAACTTATAAATTTAATAAAACTTAAAATTTTATTTCAAATATCATTTCAAAACTTTCAATTAAATTTTCATTATTTATTTACATTTGAAAATAAAATTTAAAGTAAAAAAAATCAAATTTACTTCAAATTCACGTACTTAAATTCACAATTTCAAGACTTAATATTTAATTTTCTTAAAACCATAATATATATATTTTTAAATCAAATTTCATACTTTTAAAAATACATATCTTAATAAAAATCATTTAAAAATATACCACGGGGTCTGTATCAAATTTTCTAAGCTAGGTCAAGTGATACAGATATATATATATATATATATATATATATATATATATATATCATTTCAATCCGCAATTTAAAAAGAAAACCGGGTTCTATCATTTCAAACCCGTAATCCCAAGTCAAATAAAATACAATAAAAATCGCTCAGGCCTATCATTTCAGCCCATAACGATTTTTCCTTATTCTAAAGTCCGTTCGGGTATGTATCATTTCAACCCATAGTGATTCTATTCAACAGGGAACTTGCAGTGTGATCATATGCATAAACAGTATAAATAATGTCAATGTCACAATATAATGTCATATATCAGATGTCAGGTGATAATTAACAGTTTTAACATGGTAATAACAAAGCATAGCGTATCATATAATCATCATCAACTTGCATAAACATTTTTAATTACTAAACACTTGTTATCGATTACTATTTCATAAGTAAATATGTCACAGTGAGAAAGACTCACCTTTTACGAAGCTTGAGACAAACAACACACACAAGAGCGATTCTAAAGGCACGAAAAGCACGATTAAATTTGAATGGATGGAGAGCCTTGTAAACAACACACAAAATATAACATACATAAGTGCAAATATAAATATTTTACATACAAATATAATCAACAACTTAAGTTTGCAAAACAATTGCAAAACATGAAAGATAATCGAACCTTAGAAGCAATAGACTTGCACAAGACAACATAGGCTTGGCCTAAATGCAAAAGGGCTTGATCTCATCACACCTAGGCTCGGCCTAGGTCATGTGTGCTCAGCCATGAGTCATGAGATATGGCTATGGACATGAAAATGGAAGGCAAAGGCATGGAGAGGCAAAGGTAAGCAAAGGGTCAATGGATGGAAGTTTTTGGTGCAACATAGACTCGACCTATGCCAATATTTGGCTTGGCCATGCATTGTTTCAGGTCAGGTCAGTGGAGTGGCTGATGGTCAAAGGTGATGTAGGCAGGTGGTGGTGGAGGTAGGGGTGGCCAAGGCAAGATATGGAGGTGATAGTAAAGATAGGCTTGGCTAGGCAATGTTTTCAAGGAGTGTTGCAATGTTTTGTGGAGTTTTGTGGTGATGGCTTCATCCAATGGTCATGGCCTGATCTGGAGGGGATAGGTTGTGGTTGCGGCTGCTGGTGATGGTGGAGAGTATGGTGGTGATGGTGGGTGGTAGAGGCCAAGCAAAGTTAGGTAGAGATCTAGGCAAAACAATGAAAAGAAGAAGGAAAAATAGGAAGAAGAAAGCCATTAGAATTTTTTTTCTTCAAGAGAAGTAGCCGTGAGTTTTGAGATGCGAGAAGGATTTCTCACATGAAAATGAGGAAGAATTCATGGAAATGCAAAAAAAAATGGACGGCTACTCAAAAATGAAAAGGCAAAAGCAAGTGAAAGGTCAAAGTAAATGAAAAGTCACACGTAATATGAAAAGGTTTGACTCTTTATATTTCTAATTCCCTTAAATTAAAATAAACCATATATATTTCAGTAAATAAAATATAAAACTGAAAAAAATAAAGTTGAAAAAGAAAATAAATAAATATATTTTAGAAAAATATAAAATAATTATGAAAATAGCACAATAATGGAAACTAGGGTGAAAAATTGTAGATAAAATACAATAAGCTTTTGGAAAATTGTTTACTTCATTTTAAAACTATTACAAAACAAAATTTGAAATAAAATGATTTTTAAAACATTTTTAAAATGAAATAAATAATTAAATTTAGAGAAAATAGAAAAAGAACTAAAGAAATTGTTTAAAAATTCAAAACAGGACTTAAAAATTACAAATAGAATATCACTAGCCTAATAAAATTTCTATTTTACTTTAAAACAATAAAATTTTAAATAAATAAAATAAATGAGGAAAAAAATAAAGTGGAGATGAGAATAAAATAATATCTTAAGAAAAATATAAAGATAAATAAAGAATTACTTTAATTAATTGATGCTGCAAATTAGAAATTGTAAACAAATATACAACTGATACTGGAAAATGTCAATTACACTTTAAAATGTTTTAAAACCAAAATATATTCATAACATGACATATTACACAACTTAGAACAAGATTTGACAAACAAAAATATCATTTATATAAATTAAAATAAACAATTTTGTTAAATAAAACAATGTACATACAATATTAGAAAAAGCATAACTTTCACAATATAAATCGGATTTCAACGAAACGAAAAGCAGTATTCTTGAAATTTTATCAATTTTCATAATAAAAGATAAAATTAAATTTTTTAAAACTTTCAAATTTTAAATTTAGAAGTCAAAGTTTAACCATTTTGACCAAAATTCACGTTTTTGGAAAATATTCAATTTATACATGTTTGAAATTATAATTTACATTAAAATCAAAATTTATATTTAAAATAATGAAATTATTCATTTTAATAGATAAAAATAAAGTTTTTAAATCAAGAATTCAATTATAATAATTAAGATATATAATTAAAATAATCAAAAAATACAGGGTTGTTACATGTGCGGATGCGAATGGTTGAAAATATCTGGTCATTACATTTGGTATCAAAGCTTTGGTAGCTCTAGGCAAAACTCAGCATGTATGGTAAATGTATTTACAAAATCACTTTCATTCGAGCTTGAATCTCTTCCTCTTTGACTCGATTCCTTTGAATTTTGGAACGTTCCCTACGGTTCCAAAAACCCATTCGTGTCCCTCACTATTCATCTTCATTTTATTCTAGAGTATCCCATAACTCCACTTCGAATGATCTTTACAATGAGTCGGCGGTCCCGCCAATCTCAAATTGATTTGTAAAAGGGGAAACTCCTTTACAACAACACCGATTCACCGGAGATTTTATATCATCGGTTTAGATGCTGGTATCTCTTATAATCCCAAATTCTATCTCTTGAGATCGAATGTTGATTTAATCTGGAAATCCACATCGATCTTATTCTTTAAGTCACAATTGACCCTGTTAAGGTTGCCCGCGATTTATATAAGCTTATCCATCTTCCTATTATGTTATTAAATCATCTCATCTTTGTTTCCAACTTATCTTCAAATCATTCTTGAAGTGTATTTGTAAAATAATATTTAAAATATTTTATATATTATGTTGTTTGAGTTGTTGATGTTGATTTGGGTTTCCGATCAATTCGTCTGATCAACGTTATCGATAGGATTTCCAAAACACTTGAACAGAGAAAACAGACATAATATGTTTTTCAAATTTAGTAATGAAATAAATTTTGTAACTATATTATAAATCTTTTTCTGGATTTTATTGAATTGGTTGTTAAGAAATAATATTCGATTTTATATATCATTATCTCTTATTTCATATAAATAATTGAACTATAAACATGGTTATAAATTTATTTGGAAATTTAAAATGAATTTATAAACAAGAATTTAATTTCTGATGGATTTCAAACCATGTATTTAAAGTTTTAAAGGATATACTATTTAATGTATTTTCGAATAGAAATTTGTTTCCAAAGAATTTTAAAGTTTGAAAATTAGTGCTCTTCTCTTTGTCGCTGAAAAATAATTTCAGTGATGACTGCAGTATCATCGACATTCACTTTCGAGTTTCGAAGTGAAGAGACCGTTCTGTAGTCTTGCTACAGTTTTGTTCTGAGAAATTTAATTGATTTGAATATCTAAAATAAGACTAGATTTATAATATATGCTGATATATAATTTAAATTTGAATGGATATATGTAACATATGTGCATTTATTTATCTCTAAATAGTTTGGAATTTATCGGAAATTTAATTCCTAAATTTTCTTGAAAGATAATTTCGAGTATAATTTCAAGATTTGGATAAATATTCAAGCTTGAAATAATTAAATTGGAAATTTTTATTTGTATAATACACAATTTCGTTCTAATATAACTTACCTAAATTATACAGAAGTGGAATATGTAATTAGATAATATACAATATATAAAATAAGATTTTTATAAATAAAATTTAAGTGGTTATAATAAATATTATACACTTAAATTTTAGTTATAAAAAGATTAACAGTGGCAAATAGAGAAAAGAGGTAATGGAATAATTTATAGTATAAAATGATGTTAAAGGAACTAAGAATAAATTTAGGGCAGATATAATAAGTGTAAATATATTTAACATAGGTGATAAAATATACTGAGAGGAATAAATTAAATTTTAATTAGGAATAAAGAAGAATTAATTTATTGAGTACATTATGTGTATAATAAGTGATTTTTCAAATCCATGATTTTTTTAAGATTTTTTATTTAAGATAATTTGATGATAAGATGATGAAATTTGAGATAGTTAAGATTCATTTAACTTGTGTAAAATTAATTTTCAACTTAAGTTGAAATTTTCATGGTTTCAAATTTATTATCTTATTTTGTTCTCAAACTATCTTTTGGATGACCTTGTTTCCCTTACCTTGCTATAGAATGGGGAAGCTATTGCTTATACCAGTCTGTTTGGAAATCTTTGATAACCTTTGGTATTCATTTTGAATCTGAGCACTGCTTGCCATCCACTGACTATTGGTCAAACGGAAAGGGTGAATCAGATTTCTAGAAGACATTTTTCGTGCTTGTGTTCTTGATTCTGGAGGATGTTTGGAAGATCATCTCCACCTTGTTAAACTTACCTATAACAACAGTTATCAGGTATAAATTTCAATCTTCTTTTCATCTTGTCTTAATTCTATTTCATTCTATCTTTTTTTGTTTTTCCCCTACCTCATTCCTTTTCGGGGACGAAAAGTTTTGAGTGGGGGAGAGTGTAACAACTATGTAATTTCTGATTGTTTTAATTGTATATTTTAATTATTATAATTGAATTCTTGATTTAAAAACTTTATTTTTATTTATTAAAATGAATAATTTTGTTATTTTAAATATAAACTTTGATTTTGATGTGAATTATAATTTCAAACATGTATAAATTGAATATTTTACAAAAAAGTGAATTTTGGTCAAAATGGTCAAACTTTGACTTTTAAATTTAAATTTTAAATATTTTAAAATTTTAATTTAATCTTTTTTTATGAAAATAAATAAAACTTCAAGAATACAGCTTTTCGTTTCGTTGAAATCCGATTTATATTGTGAAAGTTATGCTTTTTACAATATTGTATGTAAATTGATTTATTTAATAAAATTGTTTATTTTAATTTATATAAATAATATTTTTGTTTGTTCTAATTTGTATATATATGTTTGATATGTTATGTTATGTATTTATTTTATTTTTAAAACATTTTATAAGTGTTGTTATAATTTTCTAATGCTTATTATATATTGTTTTCAATTTTCAAAGTCTAGTTTCAATTATTTAACCATTTTCTTATTTATTTCCTATTTTTCCTTAGAATAATTATTTATTTTCCTTTTGCACTTTATTTTATTCAGTTTTATATTTTATTTACTGAAATATATATGGTTTATTTTTATTTAAAAGAAATAGAAAACAAGGAGACAAAACCCTTTCATTTTCTAGTGACTTTTCATTACCCTTGTCCTTTCTTCTTTCTTTTGGCTTTTCTTTGCTTTTGGCCGTTCATTCCTTTGCCTAGCCGTGTATTCCATCATTTTGCATGTGAGAAATCTTTCACATCTCATAAACTCACGGTCACTCCTTCTTGAGAGAAATTTTTTTAAGCTTCCTTTATGGCTTCTTTCTTATTTTTCTTCTTATTTTACATTGATTTTTGACTTGACCTTCCTTATGCTTTGCTAGGCCACTACTCCTTCGTCTCCACCATCCTCTCCACCATCACCAGCCATAGCAACCATCAGCCTCTCCTCTAACCACCACCTCAAGCCGTGACCTCCATGTGACCAAAACACCACAACTTTGCATAAAACTCCATAAAAATTGCCTAGCCTAGCCTTAAACTCCACTATCTTCTTCATATCTTGAGTTGGCCACACCCCTAGCTCCACCATCACCAACCTACACCATCTCTACACATCACTTCAGATCTGACCATACCTGAAGTATGTAGGGCCGAGCCCAAAACTTGGCATAGCCGAGCCAAATGGTGCACCAAAACCATCCTATTTTGCCTTGACCCTTTGCCTTCTTCATATGTAACTTCTACCATCATCTCCATTTGTAGCCGCACCTATATGATGCCATAACCCGAGCTTTAGCACCTTCATAGCTAAGCATATGAACCCTATGGCCAAGCATTGAAGTGGTTGAAGCAAGGTCTAATTTGTCTTGTTCATTATGGCTTCGTATTTCAATTTGTTTCTATCTCGTTTTGTGTTAAACATTTTCATATGTTATATTGCATTGTCTTGTTTTGGTGGTTGTGATAAGATGATATCTTGGCTCTCTCCACACATCTGAATCACTAGTCATGTTGTACCGTGCTTGTCGTGCCTTTGGAATCGTTTTGTGTGTCATAGTGGTCTTCAGCTTGAAAATGTGAGTCTTTTTCACTCTAACATATTTACTTATGAAATAGTAAATTGATAGCAAGTGTATAGTAATATAAAATGTTTATACAAGTTAATGATGATCATATGATATGCTATGATATGTTATTACCATTTTAAAACTATTAATTATCACCCGACCTCTGATATATGGCATTGTATTGTGACATTAACATTGTTTATATTGTTTATGCATATGTTCACACTACAAGTTCCCTGTTTGAATAGAATCACTATGGATTGAAATGATACATACCCAAACGGACATTGTTGATACACGAAGATTTTGATCAATGATAATAAGCTTCAACAACTAGAAAGAGAATGCAAAAACTAGAAGAAGATAGATGAAGACCAAAGTATAAACATTAGTACGATTTTCTGTCTAGATTATTTGTTAAAATCTATCCTCAAGAGATTTGCACGAACATTAGAACACATTCATAAAAACTTCATTCACATGTTCACTGTGCATACTTTTATACTTCAGTCGACTGAACAGACATGGCCAGTCGACTGAAACTTTACACATATACAAAATTGCACAGTTTCAGTCGACTGAATTACCTGCGCAGTCGACTGAAATTGTTCCTGAAAATTTTTCTTCACATTTTCAGTCGACTGAATCTCCTGCTCAGTCGACTGAATTTAAACCTGCAAATTTTCTCTGAAAAGACACTTTCTTCTTCCCAAGAGTTGCAACCATTCATCAATGGAAATGGAAGCATCTCTTGTTTGCAACCTTTGATAATATATGCATCTCTTCTACAAGTATAAATTCATGATTCTAACATCATTTAATTCACCGAATTCTCTTGCTTTAATCTTACTATTCTCTTGTTCATATTTTCTAGATATTCTCAAAGCATTCACTAATCTATTGCTTGAATCACTGTTTTTTTTATAACATTCTTTTGATTCATAGCAATTCACATTTCCTAAATCTTCACAAACACATTGCATACTCTCGAGGATAAGATTATAGGAATATTGTACTACATTAGACTCATTAGTGTTGACAAGAACACAACAAGTCGAATATTGCATTTTAGTAATTGAGTTGAAGTCCTCTTCGGTAGTTGAGGCAAGAAATCCCGTTCGGTTGTTCGGGTAAGTTGTAAACCTATTCCTCCGGGTGAAGTGAAGGTGTTAGTTAGTGAAATTCCTAAGAGGAGCTTAGGGACTGGATGTAGGACGAGAGGTCCGAACCAGTATAAAAGTCTTGGTGTCTCCCTGCATTTACCTACTTTATCTACCTAGACTATTTCATTATTCCATATTACCCGATCCTACCGCATAGCCCCCTCTTTCAATTGGTATCAGAGCAAGGTTGTCCTATAACCATAACACCATTATTAGACAAATTGATAATATGGAAAATAACGCAAGTACAAGCACAACATCTGCCTATAGTTCTACATTTGCGGAAGGACAATCTACCCAAAGACCTCCTCTATTCAATGGACTAAATTATAACTATTGGGCCACAAGGATGAGGATTTATATGCAAGCAACAAGTTTTGAAGCCTGGAATGCTACTCAAGCAGAGTTTGTTGTACCCACAACCGATTATCCTACATGGACACAAATTCAAAAGAATGAAGCTAGTGCAAATGCCAAAGCTATGAATATGCTATTTTGCGCCCTGGATATAAATGAATTCAACCCTGTTAGCATATGTACTACTGCATATTAGATATGGGAAACTCTTAAATGTTGAATATGCGCTTATATGTTTTTTGTTTGATGATAATAAACATATATATTTAAATGTATTTGGTAATGTACTATTTTGTTTTTTTTCATAGATTAAATAAATATTTTTTGAATAAAATAAATTACACAGAATTTGAATTTGAATTCAAACAGAACAAGTTACACAGTTTTTGAATTCAAACAGAAATTTTATTCAAACAAATATTTATTACAATCTTGAATAGTAAAATTTCAAGCTCTCACTATACATATACATTTTTGAATACATTTCAAGCTCTCACTATACATATACATTTTTGAATACATCACGATTTCAATTTACATTTATAACCTCACTACATATCACTCACACTCGTATTTTGTCTTCAACTGCATGCCAGTTTGAATCCAGCATCTGAGAAATCTGCAAAAATATTCACTAACGCAGTAAAATTGAAAAAGAAATGTTTTTGCAATATAAAATTAAATATGACTTTTGAAAATATGGTTTGCCTCAGTTATTTGGGTTGTTCGTCATCATTCACACTTGATTTCATCACAAAGTCGTGCATATAGATATTACAGGGACAGGTAACCATAAGTGGCTGCAATACACACGTGTACATTCATACACGTGTGCACTGCCTCGCCAACTCGTGTGCGCAGCCAACAAGAGCAAGTGTACAACAGTGTCAAGTTGCAAACAGTTCAAAGCTTCAACAAATCACAACAGACCAATTCCCAATGACTCAGTGAAGTCAAAGTATGCAACTACGTGACATAAATGCAACTACAACGATGCAAGTGAAGAACCAAAGTCAGTGGCAAGCTTCAAACTGCAAATCCAAAACAGATGCACAATGCCACCAAGCAATACAAAGACCAGCTACAACATGTCAATGCAGTAAACTGAATTCAAAGGGTACAAAAACAAGTCGCAGTCTCAAGTGACACAGTTGCAAACAACAAGACAGAGTAGTTCAGTGTGGCAGAGCACAAGCAACGTCATAACCAAATGTCGAGAGACAGTATCATAAGACCAGAAGTACAGCAAGACCAAACTGCATAAGTGACCATGAAAACTGACTCGAACCAATACAGTGACAATATGCAGCATACCAGAGGTCTCAACAAGAAAATCAAGTACAAGGCAACATGTACACCATGATATAATGTGCACCAGTAATGCAAACTATAAATACAAAGAACAAAGAACATGCATGAAGAACCAAAATACAAGTACAGGAGGCAGTTCAATATAAACATGACCAGGTTACAACATCAAAGAATCAAGTACACATGTATGCAGTGACACATGAATGAAGACACAGCCCAATGAACCAGTGACAACAAAGTAACTCAAGCAAGTGCAGTGTACATGAATGCAACAGGAAGGAGTGTAACTACAACTCGAAGCAATACAAGTTCATATGTATAGCAAACTACTGGAACTCGACAGTAGAGTATGCAGCATGATGAAGACAGTGGTTAATGTCGAAAAACAATCAGTGAATGTAAAGCCGAGGCACAGTAGAATGAACAACAGCCTCAAGAAAGCTGCAAATTCAAGTCAAAGCCAACAGAGAAGTCAATACCGTGATTCAAATCAAAACAGTGCCATGATGATCAAGGCAATGAATTAACCAAGTCAGAAACCAACATAGTACAATTTGAAAAAGTCAAATTCGTATCTTTAAAAAGGTCAGGAAGTAAAAGGGGAAAGTTGTTGCCGTATCAATCAAGTAAATATCGAACGCGTGAACATCAAAGACGTGCGCATCAGGCAATTAAGAATTTAGGAAAGTATCAAGTTAATTCGAACGAATTCAAGTGTCTCAAATTCATATAAATACAATCCCAAAAACTCATCATCGGCCATCGAGTTCAATCAAGTGCAATCAAGTTAAAGCAAGCAATTGAACCAGTAACGAAAGTAATACATACCGCAATTTAGTGAACTCGATCAAGAGAAGCAGCTGCAAACAATTTGCAATCTCGAAGAATCAATTATCAGAGAACAAGCGACGCAAGTCATCGGTCATCAGAGAACGAACGTGAGAAAGATCAACACAAGTCAGAGAATCAATCATCAGAACAAAGCCCCAAATTTCACAGAAAAGGGAACGAAGCCCTATTTCAACAAAGAGGAACGGCTAGCAAGTGGATCGGGTTAAAAATAAGAGGCCGACATTTTTCACAAGCAAAAGAAAAAGGGACGGGGAAATTCAATTGGGCCGACATTATAAAAGGGCTTTTGGTTTTATTTAGGGTTTAATTTTTTAAGGGGTTTCTAGTTTTTATTTTGAGCAAAAATTACGGGTCCAAAGTTGTATTTTAATTTTTGCTCCTGTTTTAATTTTGAAGTCTGTTTTTCTTTTCAAGTCAAAGAATTTGTAAATCACCACCTAGGGTTTAGGTAGTGTCAGATTGTCTAGTTAGAATTAGTTCAGTGAGCAGGGGTGCGAGTTTGCAAAACTCTATAGGCGGGAGCAGTGTTTGCAAGTAAGCGAAACTCTATAGGCGGGAGCAGAGTTTGCGAGTAAACGAAACTCTATAGGCGGGAGCAGGGTGTGCGAGTCTAGTAGAGTGTTTGTGAGCGGGATCAAAGGGTCTGCGAGTCTAGTAGAGTGTTTGTGAGCGGGAGCAAAAGGGTCTGCGAGTCTAGTAGAGTGTTTGTAAGCGTGATACTGTTTAATTCTAATAGAAATCTGGGAATGCAGCAGTAGGCAGGGGTTGCCGAAGCTGGGTAAATTTTGTGTGTGATTTACTTTTCAGCATATTTATTTCTGCAGTTTATTTCTGCGTTTGAATCGAGAAAATTTGCTATAACCCTATTCACCCCCTCTAGGGTTAATCTAGATCCTACAAGTGGTATCAGAGACTGGTATTTTTCTTTAACTCTAGAGTCATGAATTCATCAAATAATGCTTTTTCTGAGGGGCAATCTATCGTTAGGCCACCCATGTTTAACGGGAATGATTATGCTTATTGGAAAGTTAGGATGAGTATTTACCTTAGTTCCGTTGATTATGATGTTTGGGATATTATTGAAACTGGCTATAAACCTCCCACTATAATCATTGGTGATACTGAGATTCCTAAACCTAAGGATAGGTGGGATGCTAATGATAAGAGATTGAAAACGACAAATGCTAAAGTCATGAATGCTTTGATATGTGCTCTTTATAAAAATGAATTTAATAGAATTTCTCATTGTACAACAGCACGGGAAATTTGGCACACTTTGGAGGTGACACACGAAGGAACTTCTCAAGTCAAGGAGTCTCGTCTAGCCCTATTCAGCAATGAATACGAGAACTTTGTGATGGACAAAGGCGAGAGCAAAGGACATGTTTGGATGCTTTTCAACTTTGGTGTACAACGCTAGAGCGCTTGGGAAGGTATTCACTGAGGTAGAGCTTGTGCGGAAGATACTACGAGTCTTACCGATGAACTTTGAGGCAAAAGTCACGGCAATCCAAGAATCAAAATATTTGAGTAAACTTAGCATGGAGGAGTTGATTTGTAACGACCCGCTATTTTGGACCATTCAAATCGACAATAAAACCGTACATGTCCGACTTGAATAATTCAAAATACCGAATTGTTAATAAAAATTTGGCAAAACTTAAAATATACAGTAAATAAATCAATCATAGATCACTTACACAGAGTAATACAATGCAGCGGAATAGATAAAGAATAGTAGTTTATGAAGCTACTATATACATTGGAGATAGAAATAAATACAATTGAATATCTTAGATATAGTGAAGTCTCCAGTATGCGCAGATGACTTCTCTGAACAAATCAACAGGATGACTGAAAGGATAGATAGCTGGATCTTCAAGCAAGGCTCCAACTTCGAAGGTGAGTCTCAAATGCTGTATCACTCAGTCTGACCCGAGCGTAAAGCAAAACACAAAACACTCGAGTCAGGATTAACATTCTTATATCTATAAATCTAACTCAAGTGAAATATCAACTGAAATATAATTAACTCAAAGAATGTTTGGAATAACCATCCTCTAAGGGTCCATGGAACTATCTACAGGGTAGAAATATACACTATAACACCGTGGTTCTTTCATCTTAATTTATACTTCAAAACCAAAACATCATTTTCACTCCAAATATCTCTATATTTCCCAAATAGTGTTTATATATATTAAATAATTTATACAGTAAAGTATTTTCAATTCCCTCAACTTAACAAATCGTTTCAACATTAACCCAACCTTCCCATTCAAATTAAATTCAAATCCCAATTTATCAATCTCAAATTCAAATTTGAAATCACAAAATACCCCCTTTATATTCCAATATATTTCAAACTTTAAGTATTCAACGTTTCAAACTAATTTTTATTCAATTTAGCTTCTAAATAATAAATTCAAATTTAGTTCAACCTAAATTTATATTTTAATTCAGTTTAGTTTCTAAATAACAAATTCAACTATATTTATTTCAAATACAGATCTAAATCTCGAAATCGCCATTTAAATTCCAATATAGCTCAAAGCTTTAATATTTACAAGTTCAATTCAAGTCGATTTAATTAAATAAATCCTTATTTAAATACCATTTTTAATAAACCCAAATGTACCTCCCAATCCTATTTTTTCAATTTATTACGAGAAAGATCTATTTGAAATATAGATTTCCATAGATACTCAACTATATTATATGTATTAAATCAATCTAATTTAAATCAAATATTACGACTAAATCTATATATAAAATTTCCATTTATATAATATCTTAAGAATCAAAATTTATTAAACCGTATATTTCTTTCCAAAATTATAGAAATAATTTCAAAATATTTATATGGACCAACGGTGTCTGTATATATATTTCCTACCATATAGTCAAGTGCTACGGATATTTATCATTTCAATACGTACACTAAATATATTCGGGTGGATATCATTTCAACCCGAAATCCAAAATTTTAAATTAAATCAAAAATCGCTTGGGTCTATCATTTCAACCCGTAACGAAATTATCCTATTCTAAAGTCCGTTCGGGTATGTATCTTTTCAACCCATAGTGATTTCTATACTAATAGGGAACTTGCAGAGTGATAACAGATATGAAAATAATAATAACAACAAGCATATATCATCAAAATAAATATAAACAATAAGATATGGTATCATATCCCATAAGTGAACAGTTACCGATAAAAGCATATATAACAATTTAAATCTAACAGCAGCATATTTCAATTGTCATTTCAATTGAAATTAAATTTAATAAATAAAAGAACGTTAATCGTGAGTGATTGCTCACCTTTCGAGGCTAGAGATATATGATGATGAAATAAGCTACGAAATCCAAAGCAACGCTGGATGGACAAGATTTGATGCAGAAAATAGGCACGACGGACAAGGCTGATAATGGGAAATCGATGAGAATGAATCGAATCAATTTTGATATTACAGAAAAAAATATAAATTATTATGATATTAATTCTCCCAAAACCAATTTTCAAATTAAAAATGTATATTTAAAATCTATATATACCTATATGTAATTTAAACATAATTCGTCCAAAAAAAAAAAAAAACCATTGTATTATATTTTATAGTCAATAATTATTATAAAAACAATATAACCACTTATTGTAATATATATTACTTAAAAAAAAAAACCCATGAAAGCAACCTATATATGTTCATAATAAAAATGTATATATAGAAATTCCAAATGCATAGCCTATATTCGGTTATATATATATATATATATATATATATATATATATATATATATATATATATATTACGTAAGTCTGAAACAAACACCTAAACGCATATATATGTCTCGAGATTTATAAACAACAAAATACTTATAATGACACATGCACTCATATACTTATATAGACTGTGAACAAGTATACATACTATGCCGTATAAAATCCAACACTAAAAAAAGTAAACTCACACTGAAAACATTTTAGTCAATTATTAAATATATATATTAACTAGCGTATAAAACTAACGTATCCTGTAACTTTATAATATATAAGCTATATCAGATATGAAACTATCATTATATCAGATATATAAATAGTTAAACATTTTATACAAAACTATCATAACATTATTAAATTAAACATACATTACACACTTACACAAATAGACCGTAAACTGTAAAACTTCACCCATTTTAAAGTGGTAACAATACGCTTGCTAAAAATATAACCCACATAGCTCGTACTTCCCTATAAAACTATATAAATATTTGTAAGCTAACCATTAATATAGTCTAATTCACAATATGCATACCCTTATAACTTTAAATCAAATGTGTATATATATACTTATAACCAGTTATTCACAAAATACATAGCTTTAAACATATCATATATTTAAATACATATACAATCGACTGATAAGATGAGTATGCTTTACGTTTTATATATGTACTAACTTTTTATATAATATTTATATATACACTTATCAAATTTTATAACATGCGAACAAAATTTTATATTATATAGAATCTGAAAACTGCAAACATTTCATACTTGGAACCATACTATATTTATAAGATGTATATATGATATCTTAAATCAAAAAAAAAAAAACTTACTTTGCTATAATACATACAATATTACTGCATAGATATACATTACTGACATATATTAAACTATATATTAACTAATATATAACCTTTAAACTTTTAAAATTGAATACCAACGTGACACATAAAGTATAAAACAATCAAGTTATCAAATCTCTATACATAGTATAATATCATACACACTATGGACGAAAAAAAAAAAAAAAAAAAAAAAAGAATACTGTTATGAACTCATATATATAATACCATATGATACATAACTAACATGAATTTAAAATCATGTAGGACAGATCACATATTCCAAATACAGACTTATAGAAAATATACAATAACACATATATATTATAAATATATGCTAACCTATTACTCAAAGATAACGTGTGGCATGATTGTTGATGGTGAAGGCTCTGAGGATGGCTGAGCATGCAGGCGATGACAACACGTGTAGAGAGATATGTGCATGAGAGGAGGAGAGAAAAACGCGGAGGGAGAGGGATGAGTTGGATGTGGTGGGTGACGAAGCGATGGGAGGTGGAAGCACGGTAAAAGAAGGGAGAAAATAGGTGGATCTGTAGAAAGAAAAATGGAAGAAGGAGGAGGAAGAAAACTTAAAATGAGGAATGAGATTGGAAGTGACAGCAGTTTGCAATATGAAAGAAACGAAGTCAAACAAGGTTATAAAGGCAAAATAAATAAAGAAAAGAACCGTTGCATACGAAACGTATACAATAAATATGAATTGATTTGAATAGTAATGGTCAAATTCAGCTGAAAAGATTAAAGCGAATAAATACGGAGCATTGGTTATGGTAAAGTAACGCACAAAATTAGGGGAATAACAAAGGAAAGGACTGGTCAAAATAAATGAATGTAAACGTGCAACGAATATAAAAATCTATATAATTGAACCGATGGAAACGAAGGAAGCAAATAAAAGAAAGGGAACGAAGGAAAAAAAATGAGCTGTGTCCCGAGCATAAATAAAGGTGGTAACGTATGAGAGGAATGAGAAAAACAAACGGGCACAATTCGAAATCAATGCAATAAAACGGCCAAAAGCTGATTTTTAGGAAAATTATTAAAGAAATATTCCTTGGGCTGCGCGTTTGAGATCCGAAAAGGCATGGAAATCAAAAAGTTATAATTTAGATTGGAATGAAAACGTACAGGAAATAATAAAGGAAAAAAAAAATAAATGCGAAATAATCATATAGCATTTATTACGTTTCAAACTTTTGACATGGCATGGGATGGAAACAGCTGTACGCTAATTGAGAAGCTATTAAAGCAATTTATTATTAGTGGCATGTTATACGTTTTTATATTTATTTATTTCCTAGATCTCAATTCATATCTGATTATACTATGCAGATTTATCTTTATTATTAAACGTTCAAAAAGAATAAAACGTATACAAATTTTCTTGATTTTCGAAACAAAATTAACTGCTAAAAGATGATGAAGGGACAAAATATAAGAAAGGGAAAGAGATGAATGCGTACAATTATTTATAAGAAAAGAGAGAGAAAAGAAAAACCCACAATTAAAATGAATGAATGAACGCTGAAAGTCAGTCAGGAATATAGAAGGTACAATATGAAATAATGGTAATCACAACTACTTTTTTTAATGCAGACCTTAAATCAACCCTTAAAACATATACTTCATATATGTAGTTAAATATAGTATATACTTCTCTTCTTCTTTGGTTCATATGATATATGAAACCCTTAACTATCGTATTTATAGCTGACGACATATGTATAGATATACTAAATATGCACTAAAATAAACTGGAAATGGTGACACAAAAACCCAAAATCAAATATATATATATATATATATATATATATATATTTAACATGACTAGAAATCAAACTTCAGTAAAACTATATACTAGTATCAAGACTAACATATATATATAGCTATTATAACACATATAAATTAAATAAAACTTGGTATAAATACGCTTTACTATATATACACTTCAAATAGACCATCATACATATACAGTGGTTTTCCAAAATAACTATATATGGAACGTACTCAACATACTTAAAATTTACACACCTTGCTGAAAAGCAAAAGGAGACCGTAAATTTATTACCCACGCTATTGATATTTATACCCAATAGAAATGAACTATGCTACCAAATTTACATCAAACTTAACTTATATTATAGTATAAATAATAGTTTATAAAGTTTTTGTACTAGATCTTATAGGTATAACCACAACCAAACTTTAAAATATATGTACACAGCTCGTACTACAAATCATTAATATACATAACATATTTTCTTTTTTTTTTCAAAATTTTATTATTAATAATTTCTCAAAATCCAATTCAATACGTTAAATACCAATTAAAAATTGCTAAAATTTTATGGGTCGTTACACTCTCCCCCACTCAAAACTTTTCGTCCCCGAAAAGGAATAAAGTAGGAGAATAGAAACAACCAGATGAAAAATTTAGACTTTGAAAAACAAATTAAAAAAATTTATTTAAAACCATATACTTTTTCTTTTGTTATTATTTAAATTGATTAATATTTAATAGATTACTCATTTTATCAAATCCATTCAATTAATTATGAGATCAATTATTTATAAAACACTAATTTTTCTCTCTTATTAAACCAGGTAGAATATAAATAAACAATGTTTTAAAGGATATATTCAAAAGAAGGAAAGAAGGAAAGAAGATAGATTCGGAAAAGAGAATATAGTTGAATAAATAAAGCAGGGCAGATAAGGTAGATTCAAAAGAATAGAATCGGGCAAGAATCGTACATTTCAAACCATGAGAGTTTCAATTTCAAATATTAACACAAAATTTCTTTGTTGGAAATACTTTTATAATAAATACCTTTTATATCGAAATAAATCTTTTCTTTCAAAAATATTTTTATAACTCGATGTTTCAACAAGTTTATCCTCGTTCTTGCAGACTCTGGCCATGCGTTGATCAGGCGCAAAGCTAGAATTCTTCAAGTACTTAGTAGACCTGTTTCAACAACCAGTGAAAATACTTGAAAAAAACTTTAAAAACAGATATGGAAAGTACAATCCAAACAAAACAACCAAACCAAAACCTTTGTCCGATCATGGTTCGCAGATACACAATGGTTACGCCTGGGTCCCCCAGGAAACAATCCATATCCGTAAGCTTTCTCAGCCCTGCGAGTTACGCCATGATGACTAGTAGAGTGCAGGATACACAATGGTTACGCCTGGATCCCCCAGGAAACAATCCGTACCCCTAGGCAAGACTCAGCCAGGCACTTGCGCTACTATTCGCGACCTACACAGATTGCAGGATACACAATGGTTACGCCTGGATCCCCCAGGAAACAATCCGTACCCCTAGGCAAGACTCAGCCAGGCAATTGCGCTGTGCATTCACGAGAGAAAAAAAACCATGGGTTACGCCACGGTGGGAAACACTCGAGTATTACATCCGGAAAACCGAAAATCAGAGAGAATAATATCGATAGAATGAATCCACGATGTGGCCACAAAGCGGATATCAAGCAGAAGGCACTTTCCATATCTTTACTTCGAAAATATATATCATATAGTACCTTTTCAAATCACTTTCAAATATTGTACTTATATAAAGTCCATATATATAGGATTCCTTTCTCAAATCGAATACTTTCCAAATCAATAGTAGATCAAATCATACTTATATAGATTTCGATTAAATAAAATCTCTTTCCAAATTGAGTACCTTTCAAATCAATAGATTTAAATCAACCTCATACTTATACAATCCATTTTATATAAGTTCGACCACTCCCAAATCAAGTGCTTAGTAATCTAAGGTTCTCAATTTCAAATTATTTCAATACCAATTCAGTTTCAAAATCATATATGATTTCACCAAATTTTCTTCCAAATTAAATGTCTGAATTTCAAAGTTCCCAAAATAATAGGTGTAGAAAATTATCCCAGTTTCCAAATTAAAATAATTCAAGTCAAACAAATTCATTTCCAAAATCACCATATAAGTACTGGGTTTTTTTTTTCAATTTAATTTTCAAAACCAAATATTTTTCTCAAAATCAATTATATTCAAAATGGTTTCCAAATTTATAATTATCCCTTTAAAACCTTTAAACTATTTACTTCTATTTGAAATATCCAATTTACCTTTTTGAAAACCGTTATTTAAAACTAAAATTCTTTCAAAACATTTAAAAACTAAATTCCATATTAGTATAATTAAAATAGCCATATTCTCTTACTTAATAAAAGGTTTAACCTCATACAACAAAAATTGCATACTTTATCAAATATTTTATACCTTTCGAAATATCTTGGTTTTTAAACCTTTAAACCTTGATTTGGAAGTGCTCGAACCTTCAAAATAGTCGGTGAAAATCAATTTCAAATCCAAGAGATGGAAATCAATTTTTATAAATAGAGTTATTCTAAGTCAAATCAAAAACTCGAGGACTGAACACCGGTCTTACTTCAAATTGTTTCAAATATATACATATATCTTTCGAAAATATCAAATTATACTTTGGAATTTGAAATCAAAAACGGTTTTACAAAATCACTCGCATAGCGAAGCTATTAAAGTGGCCTCTCCCCCACTCTGAAACTCGAAAATCAATGTCGATGATGCGTGCACTCATCACCGAAATTATTCTCCAGCGACATAAGTGAGTTCTGGACTTCTATTTTCTTGAAAACTTCTTTGAAATTTCTTCAAAATTATTGGAATTCATTTGAATTCATTTGAAATATTTCTTATTCGGAAAAATACTTTTAAATCGTATTATTTATATATAATTTCCAAAATCTTAAAACCAATTTCAAAATACCGGAATTCAATTCTCGAATTTCAAATTTAACACTTCAATTATAAATCATTTTTATATAAATCAATTTCTTATAATTTTTTCAAAATTTCAAATCCTTTCAAAACCCTTTTTATATAGAATAACATTTCTTATTTGCTTTATATATAGGTATATAATCTCTACCGAAAACATTTTCTTTATATATATAGAATAAAATCATAGTTATCAAAATAATAATTTCGGTATAAACAATTTCTAAAATACAAACAAAACCCGATTTTCAAAGGATGATTTAAGGATGGATTTCAAAACAAAGATAGAGATTTAATTTAAAGGAACTCTAATCAATAGAATCCTGATTCGAAGATAGACTCGATCGAAGATGAGATAATTAAGTTACAAAATAGAAGATGGATATACTTCTATAAATCGCGGGCGACCTTTACCTGTCAACCGTGATTTCAAAATTAGATTGGTGTAGAATTCTGAGGCAATTCGACATTCGATCGTCGGAGATATAGAATTCGGCATAACAAGATATATCAGCATCGTAAACCGAGGATACAGGAATCTTCAGTGAGTCAATGCCAATTGAAAAGGAGTTTTCACCCCCTTTACAAATCATTCAATGGAGTTATGGGATACTCCAGAATCAAACGAATATAAATAGGGAGAGACAGAATGAATTTCGAAACCGAGGGACATTCCAAAACTCAAAGGAAATTGAGTCAAAAAGGAAGAGATTCAACTCGAATGAAAGTGATTCTGTAAATAAATTTACCATATATGCTAAGTTTTGCCTAGAGCCAAAGCTCTGATACCAGCTGTAACGACCCGCTATTTTGGACCATTCAAATCGACAATAAAACCGTACATGTCCGACTTGAATAATTCAAAATACCGAATTGTTAATAAAAATTTGGCAAAACTTAAAATATACAGTAAATAAATCAATCATAGATCACTTACACAGAGTAATACAATGCAGCGGAATAGATAAAGAATAGTAGTTTATGAAGCTACTATATACATTGGAGATAGAAATAAATACAATTGAATATCTTAGATATAGTGAAGTCTCCAGTATGCGCAGATGACTTCTCTGAACAAATCAACAGGATGACTGAAAGGATAGATAGCAGGATCTTCAAGCAAGGCTCCAACTTCGAAGGTGAGTCTCAAATGCTGTATCACTCAGTCTGACCCGAGCGTAAAGCAAAACACAAAACACTCGAGTCAGGATTAACATTCTTATATCTATAAATCTAACTCAAGTGAAATATCAACTGAAATATAATTAACTCAAAGAATGTTTGGAATAACCATCCTCTAAGGGTCCATGGAACTATCTACAGGGTAGAAATATACACTATAACACCGTGGTTCTTTCATCTTAATTTATACTTCAAAACCAAAACATCATTTTCACTCCAAATATCTCTATATTTCCCAAATAGTGTTTATATATATTAAATAATTTATACAGTAAAGTATTTTCAATTCCCTCAACTTAACAAATCGTTTCAACATTAACCCAACCTTCCCATTCAAATTAAATTCAAATCCCAATTTATCAATCTCAAATTCAAATTTGAAATCACAAAATACCCCCTTTATATTCCAATATATTTCAAACTTTAAGTATTCAACGTTTCAAACTAATTTTTATTCAATTTAGCTTCTAAATAATAAATTCAAATTTAGTTCAACCTAAATTTATATTTTAATTCAGTTTCGTTTCTAAATAACAAATTCAACTATATTTATTTCAAATACAGATCTAAATCTCGAAATCGCCATTTAAATTCCAATATAGCTCAAAGCTTTAATATTTACAAGTTCAATTCAAGTCGATTTAATTAAATAAATCCTTATTTAAATACCATTTTTAATAAACCCAAATGTACCTCCCAATCCTATTTTTTCAATTTATTACGAGAAAGATCTATTTGAAATATAGATTTCCATAGATACTCAACTATATTATATGTATTAAATCAATCTAATTTAAATCAAATATTACGACTAAATCTATATATAAAATTTCCATTTATATAATATCTTAAGAATCAAAATTTATTAAACCGTATATTTCTTTCCAAAATTATAGAAATAATTTCAAAATATTTATATGGACCAACGGTGTCTGTATATATATTTCCTACCATATAGTCAAGTGCTACGGATATTTATCATTTCAATCCGTACACTAAATATATTCGGGTGGATATCATTTCAACCCGAAATCCAAAATTTTAAATTAAATCAAAAATCGCTTGGGTCTATCATTTCAACCCGTAACGAAATTATCCTATTCTAAAGTCCGTTCGGGTATGTATCTTTTCAACCCATAGTGATTTCTATACTAATAGGGAACTTGCAGAGTGATAACAGATATGAAAATAATAATAACAACAAGCATATATCATCAAAATAAATATAAACAATAAGATATGGTATCATATCCCATAAGTGAACAGTTACCGATAAAAGCATATATAACAATTTAAATCTAACAGCAGCATATTTCAATTGTCATTTCAATTGAAATTAAATTTAATAAATAAAAGAACGTTAATCGTGAGTGATTGCTCACCTTTCGAGGCTAGAGATATATGATGATGAAATAAGCTACGAAATCCAAAGCAACGCTGGATGGACAAGATTTGATGCAGAAAATAGGCACGACGGACAAGGCTGATAATGGGAAATCGATGAGAATGAATCGAATCAATTTTGATATTACAGAAAAAAATATAAATTATTATGATATTAATTCTCCCAAAACCAATTTTCAAATTAAAAATGTATATTTAAAATCTATATATACCTATATGTAATTTAAACATAATTCGTCCAAAAAAAAAAAAAACCATTGTATTATATTTTATAGTCAATAATTATTATAAAAACAATATAACCACTTATTGTAATATATATTACTTAAAAAAAAAACCCATGAAAGCAACCTATATATGTTCATAATAAAAATGTATATATAGAAATTCCAAATGCATAGCCTATATTCGGTTATATATATGTATATTACGTAAGTCTGAAACAAACACCTAAACGCATATATATGTCTCGAGATTTATAAACAACAAAATACTTATAATGACACATGCACTCATATACTTATATAGACTGTGAACAAGTATACATACTATGCCGTATAAAATCCAACACTAAAAAAAGTAAACTCACACTGAAAACATTTTAGTCAATTATTAAATATATATATTAACTAGCGTATAAAACTAACGTATCCTGTAACTTTATAATATATAAGCTATATCAGATATGAAACTATCATTATATCAGATATATAAATAGTTAAACATTTTATACAAAACTATCATAACTTTATTAAATTAAACATACATTACACACTTACACAAATAGACCGTAAACTGTAAAACTTCACCCATTTTAAAGTGGTAACAATATGCTTGCTAAAAATATAACCCACATAGCTCGTACTTCCCTATAAAACTATATAAATATTTGTAAGCTAACCATTAATATAGTCTAATTCACAATATGCATACCTTTATAACTTTAAATCAAATGTGTATATATATACTTATAACCAGTTATTCACAAAATACATAGCTTTAAACATATCATATATTTAAATACATATACAATCGACTGATAAGATGAGTATGCTTTACGTTTTATATATGTACTAACTTTTTATATAATATTTATATATACACTTATCAAATTTTATAACATGCGAACAAAATTTTATATTATATAGAATCTGAAAACTGCAAACATTTCATACTTGGAACCATACTATATTTATAAGATGTATATATGATATCTTAAATCAAAAAAAAAAAAAACTTACTTTGCTATAATACATACAATATTACTGCATAGATATACATTACTGACATATATTAAACTATATATTAACTAATATATAACCTTCAAACTTTTAAAATTGAATACCAACGTGACACATAAAGTATAAAACAATCAAGTTATCAAATCTCTATACATAGTATAATATCATACACACTATGGACGGAAAAAAAAAAAAAAAAAAAAAAAGAATACTGTTATGAACTCATATATATAATACCATATGATACATAACTAACATGAATTTAAAATCATGTAGGACAGATCACATATTCCAAATACAGACTTATAGAAAATATACAATAACACATATATATTATAAATATATGCTAACCTATTACTCAAAGATAACGTGTGGCATGATTGTTGATGGTGAAGGCTCTGAGGATGGCTGAGCATGCAGGCGATGACAACACGTGTAGAGAGATATGTGCATGAGAGGAGGAGAGAAAAACGCGGAGGGAGAGGGATGAGTTGGATGTGGTGGGTGACGAAGCGATGGGAGGTGGAAGCACGGTAAAAGAAGGGAGAAAATAGGTGGATCTGTAGAAAGAAAAATGGAAGAAGGAGGAGGAAGAAAACTTAAAATGAGGAATGAGATTGGAAGTGACAGCAGTTTGCAATATGAAAGAAACGAAGTCAAACAAGGTTATAAAGGCAAAATAAATAAAGAAAAGAACCGTTGCATACGAAACGTATACAATAAATATGAATTGATTTGAATAGTAATGGTCAAATTCAGCTGAAAAGATTAAAGCGAATAAATACGGAGCATTGGTTATGGTAAAGTAACGCACAAAATTAGGGGAATAACAAAGGAAAGGACTGGTCAAAATAAATGAATGTAAACGTGCAACGAATATAAAAATCTATATAATTGAACCGATGGAAACGAAGGAAGCAAATAAAAGAAAGGGAACGAAGGAAAAAAAATGAGCTGTGTCCCGAGCATAAATAAAGGTGGTAACGTATGAGAGGAATGAGAAAAACAAACGGGCACAATTCGAAATCAATGCAATAAAACGGCCAAAAGCTGATTTTTAGGAAAATTATTAAAGAAATATTCCTTGGGCTGCGCGTTTGAGATCCGAAAAGGCATGGAAATCAAAAAGTTATAATTTAGATTGGAATGAAAACGTACAGGAAATAATAAAGGAAAAGAAAAATAAATGCGAAATAATCATATAGCATTTATTACGTTTCAAACTTTTGACATGGCATGGGATGGAAACAGCTGTACGCTAATTGAGAAGCTATTAAAGCAATTTATTATTAGTGGCATGTTATACGTTTTTATATTTATTTATTTCCTAGATCTCAATTCATATCTGATTATACTATGCAGATTTATCTTTATTATTAAACGTTCAAAAAGAATAAAACGTATACAAATTTTCTTGATTTTCGAAACAAAATTAACTGCTAAAAGATGATGAAGGGACAAAATATAAGAAAGGGAAAGAGATGAATGCGTACAATTATTTATAAGAAAAGAGAGAGAAAAGAAAAACCCACAATTAAAATGAATGAATGAACGCTGAAAGTCAGTCAGGAATATAGAAGGTACAATATGAAATAATGGTAATCACAACTACTTTTTTTAATGCAGACCTTAAATCAACCCTTAAAACATATACTTCATATATGTAGTTAAATATAGTATATACTTCTCTTCTTCTTTGGTTCATATGATATATGAAACCCTTAACTATCGTATTTATAGCTGACGACATATGTATAGATATACTAAATATGCACTAAAATAAACTGGAAATGGTGACACAAAAACCCAAAATCAAATATATATATATATATATTTAACATGACTAGAAATCAAACTTCAGTAAAACTATATACTAGTATCAAGACTAACATATATATATAGCTATTATAACACATATAAATTAAATAAAACTTGGTATAAATACGCTTTACTATATATACACTTCAAATAGACCATCATACATATACAGTGGTTTTCCAAAATAACTATATATGGAACGTACTCAACATACTTAAAATTTACACACCTTGCTGAAAAGCAAAAGGAGACCGTAAATTTAGTACCCACGCTATTGATATTTATACCCAATAGAAATGAACTATGCTACCAAATTTACATCAAACTTAACTTATATTATAGTATAAATAATAGTTTATAAAGTTTTTGTACTAGATCTTATAGGTATAACCACAACCAAACTTTAAAATATATGTACACAGCTCGTACTACAAATCATTAATATACATAACATATTTTCTTTTTTTTTTCAAAATTTTATTATTAATAATTTCTCAAAATCCAATTCAATACGTTAAATACCAATTAAAAATTGCTAAAATTTTATGGGTCGTTACATGATTGGTAACTTGATGACATATGAGCTTGAGCTAAAAGCAAAGGAAGAACGCAACAACTCCGAACCAAAGAAGAAAACGATTGCCTTAAAGAGCAAAGAAGAAAGCGATGAAGAAGGAGAAGATCCAATTGAAGAGCTTGCAATGGCTGTCAATAATCTTAGAAAATGGTCGAGATTCAAGCCACGCAAGAAGAAAACAAGTCGTAATAGGCCAAAAGATTCTGACAATTCCGATAATGAACCGACGTGCTTTAACTGCAAGAAGCCCGGACACTTCATACAAAAATGCCCACTTCTCAAAAACAACAAAGGAAAGAAAAAGACGAAGAAGGTATTTGCAGGGACTTGGGATGATGAAGAAGGATAAGAAGTTTCGGATAGCAGCTCAGAGGAGGTTAACTTATGTCTTATGGCGAAATCAGAATCAGAAGCAAGCTCTGAGGAATCTAGTGAGGCAGGTGAGTATTCCTATAGAGATCTTGTTTTTATGTGTCTTGATCTCACTAAAGTAGTTGATGCTCTTGAATTTAAAATTGAAAAACTGAAAACTGATAGGAGAGAACTTGCTCGTGAAAATTTTAGGTTAAAAACTGAAATTGAAAATATTCAAAAGCTAGAATGTAAAAGATGTAAAGTTTTAGATTCAGAATTGACAAGACTTAAGAATAACTCTGAGAATCTTGAAAAAGAAAACTTGAGTCTTAAGGAAATCATTGACACTAGGAAAAAGGATTTTATAAATCGATGCACCTCACTTGTCACTGAAAACACAACACTAAAAACCAAAGTCCAAAATCTTGAGAAATCTTTGAATAACTTTTCAAGAGGCGAAAAATCTTTCAACATGCTATTGGGAAATCAAATTTTTTCTAACAACAGAAAAGGACTAGGTTTTGGGAAAACACAAGTTGAGGATAATGCAAAAGGGAAGAGTGTCTTTGATAGATGTGAAATAATTGGACATCGTGTTGAAAATTGTAATCATAGGAACAAGAACACAAAATTTATACAATTTTGGGTTCCTAAGAATTCTACAAACAAATTTCATGTTTATTGGAACAAGAATAAAAGGACTAAACAAGTTTGGGTTCCAAAGGGTTTGTTTATTCATAATGCTTCTTCCACTAACAATCATGGACCTAGAAATAGGTCACAAAAATCTTTCATCGTGTAGGTGTGGTGGCAGGCTAAGGAACAACAACGGTGTTCTCTGGATTTTGGCTGTTCCAGAAACACAACGGGCAACAAAGCAAAGTTCCTTAGCCTAGTATAAAGGTAACAGAATCACAATGGGCAATCACGTAAAATTATCGTAAAGGTAAAACAGGTGAAGGTATAATTCTGTGATAATCTGCATCATATTCTGAATTAAATCATCCAAAATTGTGATAATGATGAGATGTCTTTAATTCTGACTTATTGATATGATTTTTCTTTTGACTTGTTCTTATTTATGACCTTGATTTGTGCTTAAATGATGACCAATCAAATTTTCAACTTTGAACTAATCCATGTAAATTTGTTCGGTCAAATGATGGTATTTTATTGATCTTTGATTACTCATGCTACACGTAGATATACTTGTTGTGACATTTTGGTCATTGCTTGTAAATTTGCACGATTTCAAAATTCGTGTGAAAATTGTTAAAAAGGTTTTTTAAGAAATTGTTGAAACTTCAAGAAATTGTTTTGAAATAATAATAAAGTTTTAATGACTGTTGATAACTGTTTATCCTACGGTTTCTGAAATTAACACTATGATATTTGTTTGAGTGTTAACATGGCTTCATTTCAAAATTCATTCTGAAATAGTTTGTTGAAATTTCACAAATCTGGTCTTTGACATCCAACGAGTAAATATTGAGTGAAATTTAAATTCAGATGCAGATTACACTGATAATATAGTTGATAGAAAAATTACTAGTGGAACGTGATTAATTTTTGAAACATTCATTTGCTGCATCGTTTTTTTCAAAGAAGATATCTGCATATTTTTCACTTGAAATAATTTTCAAATAGCAGAAAATTTTCTCATATAACCCCCTCGAGAAAATCATTGTTGACCATATTTTCAGATTAGTCATTCTTATTTGATTTTAAATGACAAATTTTGACTAATCTAACTCCCTAATGATTATCGAAAAGATCAATAGTGATTGAAAAAGTGATGAGTGTCGATATTTGTCATACATTACTCAAGACAGTATATTTAGAAAAATTTCTTTAGAATATCATAACAAGAGTTATAAAAACTTTTTGTTGGGTAAAATTCCATGATCATTTCTATTTCTATCATCTTTCTATCGATCATCACTCATCAAAATCATATATAGTATGTAAATTTGTGGTAGTTTACAAAGGAAATTATTCGTTCTTCAATTTTTATATCTTTAGATTTATAAAGGAAATTATTTGTGCTTCAATTTATTATTTCCTTCAATAAAAATAAATATCCAAAGTATTCACTCTCATTTAAAAGTCCTCACGGTTATGCATGGGTGAATTACTTGGATTTTTTGAATATGTGCTTCCATACTCATTTAAAAGTCCTCACGGTTATGCATGTATGGAATGCATATAAAAATTGAGCTTTTAACAGACAAGTTGATTCTAATCCCATTTAAAAGTCCTCACGGTTATGCGTGGTTAGAAGATACTTGAATTTTTTTTAAAATAAAAATTGTGAATACTACTAATCTCATTTAAAAGTCCTAACGGTTATGCATGGTTAGTAGATATTCAAATTTCCTAAAATAAATATACCACAAATAGATAGAACTGTGTGATTTTTGATGATTTTATCCCCATCATTTCTGAAAGTGGAATATGCGCCTGACAAGGATAATTATGATTTTTGTTTGAGTTTTATTGAAATTTGATATTTATATTCAATTGAGTAAAATGTTGGATTCATGTCTGTCACTTCATCCCTATTTTTATAACACTGTTATTCTTTTGCTGATAACAAAAAGGGGAGAGAAAAGTTAAGATTTTGTCAAATAGAATCAAGTGAAGGTCAAATGATTTTCCATTTGCATCTAGGCTCATTTTTATATTTCTATTTATATGCATATATGTAGGGGGAGCATCATGTAGAGAGGAAGCATTTAAATAGAGGGAGCAATTAGAGTATATAATTGGTTAGAGTATATAATCGGTCAAAATCTTAAATATATGTTTGTTATCATCAAAAGGGGGAGATTGTTGAATATGCGCTTATATGTTTTTAGTTTGATGATAATAAACATATATATTTAAATGTATTTGGTAATGTACTATTTTTTTTCATAGATTAAAAAAATATTTGTTGAACAAAATAAATTACACAGAATTTGAATTTGAATTCAAACAGAACAAGTTACACAGTTTTTGAATTCAAACAGAAATTTTATTCAAACAAATATTTATTACAATCTTGAATAGTACAATTTCAAGCTCTCACTATACATATACATTTTTGAATACATTTCAAGCTCTCACTATACATATACATTTTTGAATACATCACGATTTCAATTTACATTTATAACCTCACTACATATCACTCACACTCGTATTTTGTCTTCAACTGCATGCCAGTTTGAATCCAGCATTTGAGAAATCTGCAAAAATATTCACTAACGCAGTAAAATTGAAAAAGAAATGTTTTTGCAATATAAAATTAAATATGACTTTTGAAAATATGGTTTGCCTCAGTTATTTGGGTTGTTCGTCATCATTCACACTTGATTTCATCACAAAGTCGTGCATATAGATATTACAGGGATAGGTAACCATAAGTGGCTGCAATACACACGTGTACATTCATACACGTGTGCACTGCCTCGCCAACTCGTGTGCGCAGCCAACAAGAGCAAGTGTACAACAGTGTCAAGTTGCAAACAGTTCAAAGCTTCGACAAATCACAACAGACCAATTCCAAATGACTCAGTGAAGTCAAAGTATGCAACTACGTGACATAAATGCAACTACAACGATGCAAGCGAAGAACCAAAGTCAGTGGCAAGCCTCAAACTGCAAATCCAAAACAGATGCACAATGCCACCAAGCAATACAAAGACCAGCTACAACATGTCAATGCAATAAACTGAATGCAAAGGGTACAAAAACAAGTCGCAGTCTCAAGTGACACAGTTGCAAACAACAAGACAGAGTAGTTCAGTGTGGCAGTGCACAAGCAACGTCATAACCAAATGTCGAGAGACAGTCTCATAAGACCAGAAGTACAGCAAGACCAAACTGCATAAGTGACCATGCAAACCGACTCGAACCAATACAGTGACAATATGCAGCATACCAGAGGTCTCAACAAGAAAATCAAGTACAAGGCAACATGTACACCATGATATAATGTGCACCAGTAATGCAAACTATAGATACAAAGAACAAAGAACATGCATGAAGAACCAGAATACAAGTACAGGAGGCAGTTCAATATAAACATGACCAGGTTACAACATCAAAGAATCAAGTACACATGTATGCAGTGACACATCAATGAAGACACAACCCAATGAACCAGTGACAACAAAGTAACTCAAGCAAGTGCAGTGTACTTGAATGCAACAGGAAGGAGTGTAACTACAACTCGAAGCAATACAAGTTCATATGTATAGCAAACTACTGGAACTCGACAGTAGAGTATGCAGCATGATGAAGACAGTGGTTAATGTCGAAAAACAATCAGTGAATGTAAAGCCGAGGCACAGTAGAATGAACAACAGCCTCAAGAAAGCTGCAAATTCAAGTCAAAGCCAACAGAGAAGTCAATACTGTGATTCGAATCAAAACAGTGCCATGATGATCAAGGCAACGAATTAACCAAGTCAGAAACCAACGTAGTACAATTTGAAAAAGTCAAATTCGTATCTTTAAAAAGGTCAGGAAGTAAAAGGGGAAAGTTGTTGCCGTATCAATCAAGTAAATATCGAACGCGTGAACATCAAAGACGTGCGCATCAGGCAATTAAGAATTTAGGAAAGTATCAAGTTAATTCGAACGAATTCAAGTGTCTCAAATTCATATAAATACAATCCCAAAAACTCATCATCGGCCATCGAGTTCAATCAAGTGCAATCAAGTTAAAGCAAGCAATTGAACCAGTAACGAAAGTAATACATACCGCAATTTAGTGAACTCGATCAAGAGAAGCAGCTGCAAACAATTTGCAATCTCGAAGAATCAATTATCAGAGAACAAGCGATGCAAGTCATCGGTCATCAGAGAACGAACGTGAGAAAGATCAACACAAGTCAGAGAATCAATCATCAGAACAAAGCCCCAAATTTCACAGAAAAGGGAACGAAGCCCTATTTCAACAAAGAGGAACGGCTAGCAAGTGGATCGGGTTAAAAATAAGAGGCTGACATTTTTCACAAGCAAAAGAAAAAGGGACGGGGAAATTCAATTGGGCCGACATTATAAAAGGGCTTTTGGTTTTATTTAGGGTTTAATTTTTTAAGGGGTTTCTAGTTTTTATTTTGAGCAAAAATTACGGGTCCAAAGTTGTATTTTAATTTTTGCTCCTGTTTTAATTTTGAAGTCTGTTTTTCTTTTCAAGTCAAAGAATTTGTAAATCACCACCTAGGGTTTAGGTAGTGTCAGATTGTCTAGTTAGAATTAGTTCAGTGAGCAGGGGTGCGAGTTTGCAAAACTCTATAGGCGGGAGCAATGTTTGCAAGTAAGCGAAACTCTATAGGCGGGAGCAGAGTTTGCGAGTAAACGAAACTCTATAGGCGGGAGCAGGGTGTGCGAGTCTAGTAGAGTGTTTGTGAGCGGGAGCAAAGGGTCTGCGAGTCTAGTAGAGTGTTTGTGAGCGGGAGCAAAAGGGTCTGCGAGTCTAGTAGAGTATTTGTAAGCGTGATACTGTTTAATTCTAATAGAAATATGGGAATGCAGCAGTAGGCAGGGGTTGCCGAAGCTGGGTAAATTTTGTGTGTGATTTACTTTTCAGCATATTTATTTCTGCAGTTTATTTCTGTGTTTCAATCGAGAAAATTTGCTATAACCCTATTCACCCCTCCCCTCTAGGGTTAATCTAGATCCTACATTAAAGTCATACATGAAGGCACAAATAAGGTTAAACAAACAAAGATATCCATGCTGAAGAATCAATTCCAAAACTTTAGAATGCGAAAAAATGAATCCATCAATGACATGTACTCAAGATTTCAAGGCATTCATCATGCTCTAATCGGACTAGGAGAAAGATACACGGACTTTGACATTGTGTCTAAAGTTATAAATTCACTCACTGATGAATGGGAGAGAAAAGTACTAGCAATCGAGGAAGCAAATGATTTGTCTACAATGAAACCAGAAGAATTGATTGGAAATCTTATGTCGTATGAAGTAAATATGCAAGCTAAAAAGGATCAAGCTCAAGAAAGAAAGAATATTGCTTTTCATGCGGAAAAGGAAGAATCAGAGTCTGAAGATGAGGATCTAGCATTTATAGCCAAAAATTTCAAGAAATTCCTAAAGTATAGAAAAGGTAACAAAAACGGATTCAAAAAGAATTTCTTGAACAAACCATCATCCTCAAATATAGAATGCTTCAATTGTCATAAGAAAGGACATATGCAAAAAGATTGTCAAGAACAAATGAAGGAAAATCAGAAAAACTTCAACAACAAAAACAAGAAAGATAAATTCAAAAAGAAGGCATTTTCTGTAACATGGGACGATTCAGATTCATCATCATCCGAAAGTAATAGTGATAGCGACAATGAACAGGCAAATGTATGTTTCATGGCTCAAGAATCAGAGGTAAATAATTTAACTTTCGACGATTTAATTGAAGTAAACACTGAACTCTTAAGCACAATAAAAATTCTTAAAAAGAAAATTAAGGAAATTCGTGAAAATCAAAACAAAGCTGAGTTTGAGAGAGATATTTTAAATGATGAAAAGAAAATTCTTGAAGAAGAACTTGAAAAAGTTCAAGAATCTTATTCAAATACGGAAACTCAATTATCACTTTTAAGTCAAGAAATTGAAACTCAAAAATTAAAGAATGATATAATTATTTCTGAAAATCATGATTTAAAAACTAAAATTAGACAAGTTGAGTTAGAAAATAATAGTCTTCAAACTATATTAGAGAACATCACTAAAAATGTTTCTAACTTTAACAAAGGAAGAGAAAATTTATCTAAGATTTTAGAAAATTCTCAATTCTCTTCAAATAAACATGGATTAGGATATAAGAAGGAGTCAAAAATTCCTAAAAAGAAAAATACAAATCTTAAAAGGAATATGGATTCAAAACAACAAAAATTAATTAAGAAACCTATTAAAACAAAAGTACAAAACAAAGTAGTTACAATTTGGGTACCAAAAACTAACAATGTATTAATAAGAAATAAATATATTAAAACATTTATGGATAATGTTCATCATAATAAAAACTATATTTATAAAAAAGACACTAAACCAAACTGGGTTTGGTTTCCTAAAACTCTAACTTCTTAGGACTCTATTAAAAAGTGGGTACCAATAATCTCATATTTATTTTCAGGTCCCACTTAAAAAGAAGAAATGGATATTAGACAGTGGTTGTTCAAAACACATGACCGGAGACAAAGATATGCTTACAAACATCACATACTTTGATGGTGGCTCGGTTACCTTCGGAGACAATTCAAAAGGCTATATCATTGGCAAAGGAGATGTGAACAATTACGGTACATCAAATTTACCTTTTATAACAAATGTTTCATTAGTTGAAAATTTAAAACATAATCTACTTAGCATAAGTCAATTATGTGACAAAGGTTTTAAAATAACTTTCTCAAATAATAATTGCAGTATTTTTGATCAAGACCAAAATCTTATATTTGAAGGAAAAAGAGATAGAAATATTTATGTTCTAAATATGAGTATTAATCATAATTCTAGTATGTGTTTACTTGCCAAAGATAATGATCCTTGGTTATGGCACAAAAGATTTTATCACATAAATTTTAAAACTATTAGAAAACTTTCTAAAAACGAATTAGTAAGAGGATTACCCAAAATAAATTTTAAAATAAATAATTTTTGCGATGATTGTCAAAAAGGGAAATTAACGAAATCATCTTTTAAATCTAAGAAAACTATTTCAACTTTACAACCATTAGAATTACTACATATGGACTTATTCGGACCAACACAAGTTCAATCCATTAATCATAGTCGATACGTATTTGTAATTGTTGATGATTTTTCAAGATATACATGGACTATTTTTATGAAAAATAAAAGTGACACTTTTGAGCATTTTAAAACATTTGTCAAAAGAATCCAAAATATTAAAAACTTGAAAATTAAAAATATTCGAAGTGATCATGGAGGCGAATTCGAAAATGAAGATTTTGAAACATTTTGTAAAAAGAAAGGAATTAATCATAATTTCTCTTTTCCTAGAACTCCTCAACAGAATGGAGTTGTAGAAAGAAAGAATAGAACATTACAAGAATGCACGAGAACATTGTTAAATGGATGTTCTCTACCAAAACATTTTTGGGCAGAAGCAGTTGCTACTACATGTTATGTATTAAACAGAATTTCAATTAGACCTTTAACTAAAAATACTTCTTATGAACTATTATATAATAAAAAACCAAATATATCTTATTTTAAAATATTTGGATCAAAATGTTTTATTTTAAATACAAAAGATCAACTAGGAAAATTCGATTCAAAAGCCGATGAAGGAATTTTCGTAGGATATTCTGAACGAAGTAAAGCATATCGAGTATTTAATAAACGAACAAACTTACTTGAAGAATCTTTACATATATCTTCTGATGAAAACTCTAATAAAAATTTAAATATAAAAGATGATGAAGAATTTATAAATATAGAATAAATAAACCTTGAAAATAATAATGAACTAAGATCTCCTCCTAGAATATTACGAGATCATCCAACTCAAAATATAATTGGAGAAATAAATTCTCAAGTTAGAACAAGAAATCAACTAAATCAAATGGGTCATGTAGCTTTCATTTCATCTATAGAACCTAAAAATCCAAAAGAAGCATCAACAGATGATTATTGGATTATCGCAATGCAAGAAGAATTAAATCAATTTGAACGTAACAATGTTTGGGAATTAGTTCCCCGTCCGAATAATCAATCTGTAATTGGAACAAAATGGATTTACAAAAATAAAGTAGATGAACAAGATAATATAACAAGGAATAAAGCAAGACTAGTAGCACAAGGGTATAATCAAGAAGAAGGTATTGATTTTGAAGAAACATTTGCTCCTGTTGCAAGATTGGAAGCAATACGTATACTATTAGCCTTTGCTTGTTATCACAATTTTAAACTTTATCAAATGGATGTTAAAAGTGCATTTTTAAATGGTTTTATTAAAGAGAATGTATATGTAGAACAACCTCCGTTATTTATACATGAAAAATATCCGGATCATGTATTTAAATGAAAAAAGCACTATATGGTCTTAAACAAGCTCCTCGTGCTTGGTATGAAAGACTTAAAAGTTATTTATTAAACTCAGGATTTAAAATTGGAAAAGTAGATCAAACACTGTTTATTAAAAATACTGCCAAAGATATTTTAATAATTCAAATTTATGTAGATGATATTATTTTTGGTTCAACAAATGAAAATTTGTGTAAAGAATTTTCAAAAATAATGACTAATGAGTTCGAAATGTCTCATATGGGAGAACTGTCTTATTTTCTCGGACTTCAAATCAAACAATTAACAAATGGAATTTTTATAAACCAAGAAAAATATTGTGATAATTTAATAAAATGATTCAGCATGGAAAACACTTCTGCTAAACCTACTCCTATGAATACTACTACACATCTCGAGCGAGATGAAAATGGCAAAAGTGTTGATCAAAAATTGTTTAGAAGTATGATAGGTTCTTTGCTCTACTTAAGCGCTAGTAGACCTGACATAATGATGAGTGTTTGTTTGTGTGCACGTTTTCAATCCGATCCTATAGATTCACACTTAAGAGCGGTAAAACGTATAATGCGATATCTTAATCAAACTAAAGATTTCGGTCTTTTCTATCCAAAAGAATGTTCATTTGAGTTCGTATCATTCAGTGATGCTGATTTTGGTGGATCCCGAACGGATAGAAAAAGTACAAGTGGTACTTGCCATTTCATTGGAAAATCACTTGTATCTTGGTTTAGTAAAAAACAAAATTGCGTCTCCCTCTCCACATGCGAAGCCGAATATATATCAGCTGCTTTAGCTTGCACTCAAGTTATATACATGCAACAAACACTTAAAGATTTTAATATAAATTTAACAAATTCTACAGTATATTGTGATAATACAAGTACAATAAACTTATCTAAAAATCCTGTTAATCACTCTCGTACCAAAACAAAAGATATTTGTCACCATTTTTTACGTGACAATGTCGAAAAAGGAATAATTAATTTAGAACATATTTCTACCGAAAATCAAATTGCCGATATATTTACTAAACCTCTATTAGAAAACTCCTTTATAAAACTTCGATGAGAATTAGGTATAATATCCTTTAAAGATATCAATTAGAGATGCATTTGAAATATTCACTAATTTCAGTCGACTAAAACAATATGTTCAGTCGACTGAATGAACATATCAAATATTTTTCGAAAATGTTATATGCTACATTATATAATTTGTAGACCACTCATTTTAAAAACTGAATTTTTAATAAGAACCCTACTTTTCTAACAAAATTCTCCTAACCATTAAATCATTATGCGGTTAAAAATCTAAATAAATTATAACCATTAGTTGTTTAGTAAAATTCTACTATAAATAAATTCTAAATTTTTTATTATTCATCTTGATTTTATGATTAAAAGCTTAAACAATTTCAATATAAATTGTCGTCAAACAACTCCTTCTCTCCGATCAATATCACCTCGTCAGTTGATAACACTCCAACATCGCCAAAACTTCCCACACCAACGCCAGCACATGAGCCGGTTTACAAATGGGAAAATTATCGTACTGGTTTCACACCAGAATCGAAAAAGGCAAAAAGAGGACTCTTTATTTCACCTGACACAAAAAGAAAGATTGATGAAATTCATCACTTTCAACAACAAAAAATCGATCTTCAACGAGAGCTATACTTCGAGTAAAAAGTTACATCACGACGTTTGAGTTTTCTAGAACAAATCGGTTTACGCTTCTGTGGATCAAAGAAGAATCAAGTGGTTGAACCTCTACCTCGCCCTGTTAGCTCACTTGATCCGTCTTCATCTTATCGTACACCGGTTGATCCTGTGAATCCTTGGATGTCTCCTAAGACTCCTCAATATAGTCCGAATTCATGGGATATAAATTACATGAAGAATGAAGGAAAGAATTCTCCAAGTCCATCTCCAAAGAAATAGTTAAAATTCTGTATGATAATACATAAACATTTTTGTAACTATTCCTTTAAATAAATTGTTTAAAATTCAAAAATTAACTAAAATAGCAAACATTGTATGTTCAGTCGACTGAATTCCCCTGCTTAGTCGACTGAAATTATGACAGAAAATCACTTATGCATAGTTCAGTCGACTGAAACCATCTGCACAGTCGACTGAAAATTCAACAGTTAAATTTTTGTAACAAAATTCAGTCGACTAAAAGTACTGCTCAGTCGACTGAATATATCACAGAACACTTCGGCCTTTGATTCAGTCGACTGAACAGAACATTCAGTCGACTGAACGCAGCTTCCCAGGCAGAATTTCCCCTTTTTAACCACCAAATTTTACCATACCTATTCATTTTTACCTCCTACAAACCTTCTTCCCCAAATCTATTCGAAACCCTAGCTCTCAAATTCCTCAAAATCAAATTAGTCACACCAAAATGGCACCAAAAAGATCAAGAGCCTCATCTTCTTCATCCTCCGAGCCAATTGATGCTCAAATTGCACAATGGCTTTATGATGGAACTGATGTCACCCAATGGAACAAGATGAAGAATTCTAGAATTTTTGAGCATTCTTTCGTTGATTTTCAAAGTTTCCAAACCTACAATCTTCAAGCATTCACAGATCCGACAGGTTTAACTCCACTTCTAGATTTAAAAAGAAATGATCATGCCATTAATCATGTGATGGTAAAATTATTTTATGCTAATCTTAATCTTGGACACCAAACTCCAAGAAATCCAAACAATAATGTTTGGAGCACGGTATGTGGAAAGAAAGTTTGGTTCTCCTTGGATAGAATGGTTCACATTTTAGAGTCCCCAAATGTTGGGAGAAAACTTGAAGAGATTGAATTCAATCCACACATTCGAGACAACATCAACCATCGATTTATGGAAGATAACATCAACTTTAGGGATTTTATGTCCACTTCCCTTTGACCTATGGCAAGAATCCTCCATAAAGCCCTAATGAGAACGATTATTCCTCGCACGGGCTCATACCAAATTGTCTACCCAAACAACTATCGAGCTTTATATGCTGTTTTTGGCAATATTCAAATTAATTGGGTACAGCTTATTCTCGATGAGTTTCTCACTTTCAACAATGGCAAAATGCGCACTATTTACTTTGGAGAGTACATCATGCGACTTCTCCTAAATGTCGATACGCCATTACCTGAATCAGAGAATACAATGGTCCATCAGATTAACCATCGGACCATAACCCTGATGCAACTCCCATCTCGACCTCCTCGCATAATATCACTTGCCGAATGGGAAGCAAGGCATCAAGAACAACAACAACAACAACAACAACCTCCTCAACCTCGCCACGAAGAACATCTCGAGCAAGATGATGAAATTCGTCTTATTGACCCAAGCTTCACTACCAACCAATCCTTGGGGATATTGTCAAGAAATCAACAAATTCTTGACACTCGTCTTAAAAAGGTAGATCATAAGCTTGATAAAATAAAAGGATTCTTCAACAAGCTTTGGGATGCAATCTCATGCTCAAGCACCACTACTGCTTCAACATCACGAGGCAAACGTCCGGCACCTATATTTACATGGACGACATCCGAAGAGCATACACGTAGTAGTGCAAGTGGAGCTAGTTGTGGACAAGGAGGAAGAGCTCAAAGACCACCAACAGGAGGACCTGTCATACGTGAACCAACAGGAAGAGAAGGTTCATATGACTGGGATAAGGATGAGTAATTTTGTTGTTTTGATGTGTACTTTTAACTTTCTAATAAATAGCCATCTTACGCTTGTCTGTCATAACAAATTTATTTCTCTTAATTCATGCTTATGCAAATATTCTTTATGATTCAGTGATTGCTTTGATATATAATTACTGCTGTTATTTCTTCCTTTTTGTCGATGACAAAGGGGGAGAAAATCTATGGTACTAACTTTGTTTTGTAGAAAAGATAGTGCATACATTCAGGGGGAGAAAGTAAGTATACACATCTCTAGAATAGTATTGTCATCAATCAAAAAGGGGGAGAATGTTGATACACGAAGATTTTGATCAACGACAATAAGATTCAACAACTAGAAAGAGAATGCAAAAACTAGAAGAAGATAGATGAAGACCAAAGTATAAACATTAGTACGATTTTCTGTCTAGATTATTTGTTAAAATCTATCCTCAAGAGATTTGCACGAACATTAGAACACATTCATAAAAACTTCATTCACATGTTCACTGTGCATACTTTTATACTTCAGTCGACTGAACAGACATAGCCAGTCGACTGAAACTGTACAAATATACAAAATTGCACAGTTTCAGTCGACAGAATTACCTGCGCAGTCGATTGAAATTGTTCCTGAAAATTTTTCTTCACATTTTCAGTCGACTGAATCTCCTGCTCAGTCGACTGAATTTAAACCTGCGAATTTTCTCTGAAAAGACACCTTCTTCTTCCCAAGAGTTGCAACCATTCATCAATGGAAATGGAAGCATCTCTTGTTTGCAACCTTTGACAATATATGTATCTCTTCTACAAGTATAAATTCATGATTCTAACATCATTTAATTCACCGAATTCTCTTGCTTTAATCTTACTATTCTCTTGTTCATATTTTCTAGATATTCTCAAAGCATTCACTAATCTATTGCTTGAATCACTGTTTTTGTTTATAACATTCTTTTGATTCATAGCAATTCACATTTCCTAAATCTTCACAAACACATTGCATACTCTCGAGGATAAGATTATAGGAATATTGTACTACATTAGACTCATTAGTGTTGACAAGAACACAACAAGTCGAATATTGTATTTTAGTAATTGAGTTGAAGTCCTCTTCGGTAGTTGAGGCAAGAAATCCCGTTCGGTTGTTTGGGTAAGTTGTAAACCTATTCCTCCGGGTGAAGTGAGGGTGTTAGTTAGTGAAATTCCTAAGAGGAGCTTAGGGACTGGACGTAGGACGAGAGGTCCGAACCAGTATAAAAGTCTTGGTGTCTCCCTGCATTTACCTACTTTATCTACCTAGACTATTTCATTATTCCATATTACACGATCCTACCGCATAGCCCCCTCTTTCAGACACTAGAATAGGGAAAAAATCATTATGGGCTGAAATGATAGGCCTAAGTGATTTTTATTATATTTATTTTACTTGGGATTGCGGGTTTGAAATGATAGAACCCGGGTTTTCTTTTTAAATTGTGGATTGAAATGATATATATCCATATCACTTGACCTAGGTTAGAAAATTATATACAGACCCCGTGGTATATTTTTAAATGATTTTTATTAAAATATGTATTTTTAAAAGTATGAATTTTGTTTTAAAAATATATATTTTATGGTTTTAAGAAAATTAATTATTAAATCTTGAAATTGTGAATTTAAGTAGGTAAATTTGAAGTAAATGTGATTTTTGACTTTAAATTTTATTTTAAAAATGTAAATAAACAATTAAAATTAAATTTAAAGTTTTGAAATGATATTTGAAGAAAAATGTTAAGTTTTGTTGAAATTCATAAGTTAAGAAACAGTGAAATTTTGGCATAACGAATGAAAGTGAGTTTTAATTGCATATTTAATTATAAAATTTTGTTGTAATAAATCATATGTTAAGTTGATTTAAATGCAAAATTTTGAAGTCTAGAAATATGATTTAAAAATTTGAAATAGAAATTTTTTGAAGTATAATGTTTCTGAAATTATAATAAAATCTGAATTTTTATTAATAGCATTTCTAAAATGCTGTAGTTTTATGACAGCACTTTAAAAATGCTGTTGTTTTGAATTTAACTATGTTTGAAGTAACTAAATATCTATTACGGCATTTTATAAATGTCGTTGTTCCTAAACTAAACAATTTTGGAAATTTTAAGCTACGATAGCACTTTATAAATGCTGTCCTTGCTATATTTTGATAGTGTTTGAAATATTATAGATTTTAACACTATTTGAGTCATATTTTAAAGTGTAAAATGATTTAACTTTTGGAATTGACTATTTGTGAAATTTAAGAAGTTTGAACATATATTTAATATTTAAATTTGAATTTTTTAGGAATTTAAATTGAATTTGAATTTAAATAAGGTTTACTGGTTATGTGTTAATTTGAATGAAATGAGATAAATGAATTTTTGAATGGAATATTGAAATGTATTTTGTAATGATGTTTTAAGTAATAAATAAATGACATAATTGATTTTTAAAATGATATTTAAATTTGAATATTTTAAATTGAATTCAAATAATGATTTGATAATGTGGTTTTGAAAGGATATGATATTTTGATGATTTAAATGGTTTGGAAATGATTTGATATTTATTTTGAGAAAGAATATGAATTTGGAATGATATTTAATTTTGATACATGAATATTTGAAGTTTATATTTGTATGAAAAGATATTTGGTTTACTTGGAATTTGAGTTTATTTAAATGATATTGGATTTATGAAATGAATATTTCAAAACTATGTGATAATGAAGTTAAATTTAAGATATATGAAATTATAAAACTTTGTTTTGAAATGTGGGATACTAAAGCTTTGAGGTATATTAAAAAATTAATAGTTTATTTTGTGGATCAAATCTATATTTAAATTGATAAGATTTGAAATGTTTTGTAAGGAAACTGAATTGAATTGAAACTGATGGTTTGATTTGAATTAAATTGAAAATTTGAAATTTTGGTTTAATTGAATAAGTTTGTAAAATGTAAAGAATTAAAGGAATGTTTCATTATTTCAAAATGTATGATTTTGAAATGTTATGATTTTCACAGTGTAATTGTTTCAAGTATTTTTGGTTCGAAAGAGTTATACTTTGAAAGTATTATGATTTTGAAACGAATATATGTTTGAAATGATTTTGATTTCAAAGTATAAACTATTTTGATCGAATAAATAGTTTTTTTAAAAAAATGGTTTTGGTTTCGAAGTATAAACTATTTTGATTGAATAAATAGTTTTGAAACAAAATTGGTTTTGGTTTCGAAGTATAAACCATTTTGAAAGGAATATAGTTTGAAATGAAATGATTTGATCTTTTTGAAGTATATACTATTTTGAAATGACCACAGCGTTATAATAACGTTTGGTTGTTAAAGAGATCGAGATCGGAAGTTGTCATACTCTTTGCCAACTCCAAAAACCACTTTGACAACCGTGCACGCAGTGGAGTTTCCAGAATGAAGTAGGATGGTGGCGTCGTTCTTGAGGTATATTACGTGGACCCAACTCCCGTGAGTTGGCTTAAGGTGGCTAAAACATGAGCGATCTTGGACCAAAAGGTGTAGCCCTCTGGTCGGACACATTCCTTCGATACTATACTCTTATTTGTGGTTGATTAGATGTCGTCCTCCGATTTTGATTGGGAGTGTGTTTCGAGGTGGGCGTAGTGGCTGCTGCGTTACCACCAACCCGTGTGCGTAATTGGTATATCTACCCTGGCATTGCCTTGTGTGCCGTGTCACCTACCATATCGATCCTTACTACGAGTTTGGTTTTCTCCTGTAGCTCCTGGAGTATTTAGGGTAGTCTCCCGATATGGAGATATTCTTATACTGGATGGACTATTGGGACTATTATGTGTGAAGGGTGATATGGGTAAGCCCTGAATGCTATTTTAAAGTAAGTTTATTTTACTCTAGACATTATTATAATAGCGCAATATTACTACATAGTAAATAGTTTGACGGATCCTTAGAGGATGAGCGATCCCAAGCATCCTTTAAGTTACCGATGCTTTTTGTTACTGTTCACTTGAGTTGATTTACAGTTCATAAGTATTTATGTCCTAACTCGAGTGTTTCGTGTTTTGCTTTATGCCCGAGTCAGATTGAGTGATTTAGCATTCAAGACTCACCTTCTGAGTTGGAGCTTTTCTTGAAGATCCAGCCATATATTCTGCTTTCAATATTCAGTGATTTCAGTGATCTATTCTGATTTGTACCTGATCTATCGTGTTACTCTTCTGTTGTATTTTATTTAACTCTTATGTATCTTATTATTATATAGTAGCTTCATGAACTACTATCCCTTCTACTTCCGCTGCATTATTATTCAATCTGTGTCTCTGATCTGTGACTATTTATTTACTGTATATTTTGAGATTTTCCAAATTTTATTTACAAACGATATTTTGAGCAATTCAAGTCCGACATGTGCGGATGAGAATGGTTGAAAATATCTGGTCGTTACAAGGGGATTCTGTAAAACCCGCATATTTTACGATTGTATATTTAAATGTTTTATTTAAATATAGCATCGTTGGTCGGATTAAAGTTTGATATTCTACTTTTCGTAAACCGTCGAATTAGGACTCGAGACTACTTCCAATGAGTCCAAAATGTTATTTGCGACCTTTTTGAGTATAAACATCGATATGTTTGGAGTTGACTAGAATTTTGCTATTTTTCTATTGGGTTTTGGGTTTGGGTTTCAGACAACTTACTCATTTAATACCCTAACTTCCTCACTCTTCATTCATTCATTCCATTTTCCTAACACTCTCAAACTAAAGGAAAGAATGGGGGAAAGAAGAGGAAACTAAAATTCCTAAACCCTAGATTACTAGGAAATTCTAGATTCAAGCTCCAAAATCAAAGAAAAGCTTTGGTAAGCATTCTCTTCATGTAACGACCCGCAAATCCGTACCCTTTGAGTCAACACTATTCTACCTAAATCAACTCAAGTTGTACAGAAATATGAACCATTTGGATTAAAGAAGAAGAGGTAGAAGAAGAAAATAGAAAACAACAGCAGGATCTAACCATCGCAGCGGAATAAAATATGATAGATAATAAATAATCTTTATTCAAAAATCAAATATCTATGTTTATATATTACATCATCAGAGTACATCAATCACAGCTCAACAACATCAATAACATACAACTGGATACATAGCTACTCAACATAGCGGAATATATATATAACAAGTACAAAAGTACGTATCGTCATCCAGCTCGTCTCCTGACCTCCATAGCATCATATCCTGTATCCTAAAACACTCGGTCTGACCCGAGCATTATAGTTAAATAACACCCGAGTAAGTCTGGAATACCAGCGTGAGAAAATCACACTCAATTGATTATTAAAGTTTCAAAATCCTTTGAAAACAAAAGCATCTCGTAAGACCACTCAATCGGTCGTGTTTTTACCTTACGACAGCTAAAACAATTTTATAGAAATCCTCTGATATTATAATAGGGTCTATATACAAATACTTATAAAATAGCCGAAATTGTTACATGATTAAATTCCAGCTACTAGCCACAGAGTGGGCAATACAAACAAAACTCGTACAAGGCTCGTATGGAGAATGGATTTCCGACTAACGACTAGGCACTGAGGTACCACCTGTCACAGTACGTGGCCTAAATCACAGTACCGAGGAGTCGCCCGCTCCCTTACAACACAAGACCGGGACTATCCCTTACCGGATAATCCTGAGTGAGATCACCCCGCGGTTGGGATCAACAACCGCCCACTAAGCTGAAATAAAAAGGGACATCTAGGCTTGCTGCATAACCTCTGATTTTCAGTCATTCCCAGTTGATGAGGCTTGAGGCTAAGCGTTACCTTTTTAGAACATATCCCTTAGAATGCCCATCGTCCACCTGACGACGTTTCCGAAAGCATTCATCCATACAAGTCCGTCACGTGTTCGAACGGAACCGAAGGCACTATTCCTACTACATTCGTTTTGGAAATATCCTCAGGATTAGTAGCGACTAACCCTTGCACTCCACTGCTTCAACTTCGAATCCAAAATCGTTTTCCATGAAACGTACAAACTGGATCGAAGTGGTTTTCGAGAAATAAATCTCGATCCCAGTATCTTCAAAACGATCAACGCATTGGGCCAATATTGATAGTCGGTTATTTAACTATCAATTAAAATTCAGAAACAACCATCAACCAATAAATAATTTCCCAAATTATTTATTAATCTCAAAAATATCTTCACAAGATATATTTTCACTTTCAAACCCCTTTGAAAACAGTTTTCAAACTATCTTCCTTTCTCAGAATAAATTCCAAGTATTTTCTATTTCCATTGGAATTACCAAGCACAAAACTTTAGATTTTTTTCAAATAATTTAAAAACACTTTATTGTAAAATATATTTAACATTTAATTTATAAAAATTACTTTAATACTTAATTTAAAATAATACTCTAGAAATAACTAAAATAAGGTTACCTTATAACTATACATTAGATTTCTTTTTTAAAATACCAATTCATTCTTTCAATAATCATTACGATAATAGATTTTTAAAAAATACTTACTTTTGAATTTACTTTAAACATTTAAGTTAAAACTACTTCAATAATCTACTAAAAATACATACTATATAAATATTTAAAAATAAGGTTACTTTATAAAATATAAAACTAGGTTTTCACCTTTAAAACAAAATACTAAGTCACTTTTTTAAATAATTACTACCATAATAGATTAAAAGGAATTAGAATTTAAATATTAGAAATAATAAATTTTCCAAAACTTTCCTTTTTAAAACAACTTTAAAACTATTAACATAAAATTTTACTTTGAAACGTAGTTGGTTACTCAGGGAGAATTTTCAATCTCAATCACTTAAATCAATTTTCCAAATTGATTCCCAATTTATTCCATTATAAAATAAATTTCCTTACTTACTCAATTCATTTCATAATTCGTTATTTATGGATTTTATTTTTATTATTATTTTCCGTTTGATTTTAAATCTTTTATCTGAAATATACAAATTTCAGATTATTCCCAATTTCTTCTTTATTCTTTCCAAAATTCAAAACTTAAATTTAAAATAAATGCTATGTTCTTTTAAATAATAACACTGAAGTTAAAAATTTATTAATTTCCTGTTTATTCAAAATTCCTTTCCATATACAGAATCTTATTAATTAGCATTTTGAAACCACTAATATTCTTATCCAATTTATTTTAATTTATTTACATTCTTTATAATTACTTCACCTTTAAATTCGCTTCCTTTTATTTTCAAAAATTCAATTCTATATATTTTGATATTCAGTGAACCGAAATATATTCAAGCAACTATAGCATTCAATATTCCATCATAATTCACCACAAAATATCAATTAATCACTACAGAGAATATTAAATAATTAAAATAAATGTTGAGGGTTCTAGTTGGATCCCTCCAACCTGTTTTCCCTGCATCCACAGACATTAGCACAATATAAAATACCAATTCCAAAATATACCATACTATATCACATCAATCAATTCAATCATTCAAACAATTATTTAAATTTAATCATTTAAATTTAAATTTAAATTCAGTTGAGTGAGATTAACTCACCTTTGCTTTAATTGTGTTTAATTCTTCCAATCTCGATTCGTTTCCATACTTTTGACCTTGAATTTCCCAATTAATAAATTAAATTAACATTTGCGACGATCTTCAACTACCAATAATATTCTCATTTTAAATTTAAATCTATTAGATAAGTAAAATCATAAATTTTACTTTACTATTAAAAATTTCGAACCGATATCTATATATATATTCAAATATTTTTCTCTTCAGTGATACATAAGCTACTGTATTTTAAAACTTCAGTTATAATAAACACATATACCTATATCCTACAATCTGTATATATATTTACTTATGAGATTTAATCAAAACATAAGAAACTTACAGCTATCGAAGAACCCTAAAACCCAACATCACTTGGATGCCGACGCAGTCACCAAGGGTTAACGCAGCGTCCCTGCTTCCCAACCCTATCCTCGATCACCTGAGGAGTTCACCACCCCTCTGCCTGCCGATCTTTGCCCTAGCCCCCACTGTCGCACACGAGTGTCTAAACAAAACCCTCGCCTACGCCCTACTCGATTCGACTACGCCTCCACGTCCATCAATCGAACCCTAGCCCCAAAGCCGACCATACATTCCCGGCAGTGAAGCTCGAATGTAGCCCTGGCTCGAACAGAAAAGAACGAGGCTACGATTGCTTAAGTTAGTCGATGCTTCGATGGAGTCGATTCGGTCTGCCATGGATCTTGCTTCAATCAATTTAGGATTCTTTTTTTTCTTCACACGAAGTGGTATAGGGTTTGGGGTTTTGAATAGACCTGTCAAAATTTGATCCAACCCATTAACCCAACCCATTTACCTTACTCATAAATGGGTTGGGTCAACCCATTTATGAATATCATAAAATGGGTTATGGGTTGGGTTGACCCATTTTTAAAAGGGTTATAAATGGGTAACCCATTTACCCATTTATTAAAAATATTAAATTTTAATATAAATTTAAAAAATAAGGATTTTGAACATACATTATTATTTTTCATGAAGACTGAAAGTTGTACTTAGAAAATAATAGGCTACCATATCCCCATATTTGAATCCACCTAGTGCAGAAGCCGCTATTTTTTTTGTTCAGACTGCAGTAACTTCTTCGTTCTAACTCGGAATCAAACGAGGCTTCGACCGATCAACTCCAACTTAAATTACGGACAATATGGGACACTCGGATACTTCATCGTGTGAACCCAGACTATAGTTCTCCAAGGAGACTGAAGTTGTACTTAGAAAATAACAGGCTACTACATCCCTATATTTGAACTCCGCCTAGTGCAGAAGCCGCTATTTTTTTTGTTCGGACTGCAATAACTCCTTCATTCTAACTCGGAATCAGGCGAGACTCCGACCGATCAACTCTCACCTAAATTACGGAAAGTATGTAACACTCGGATACTTCATCGTGTGAACGCACACTGTAGTTCCAAGGGGACTGATAGTTGTACTTAGAAATTAACATGCTACCACACCTGCATATTGAACTCCGCCTAGTGCAGAAGCCGCTATTTTTTTTGTTCAAACTGCAATAACTCCTTCGTTCTAACTCGGAATCAGGCGAGACTTCGACCGATCAACTCTCACATAAATTACGGACAGTATGGAACACTCGGATACTTCATCGTGTGAACGCACACTGTAGTTCCCCAAGGAGACTGACATTTGTACTTAAAAAATAACAGGCTACCACACCTGCATATTGAACTCTGCCTAGTGCGGAAGTCGCTATTTTTTTTGTTCAGACTGCAATAACTCCTACGTTCCAACTCGGAATCAGACGAGACTTCGACCGATCAACTCCCGCCTAAATTACGGACAGTATGGAACACTCTTATACTTCATCGTGTGAATGCTTAAAAAATAACAGACTACCACACCTGCATATTGAACTCTGCCTAGTGCAGAAGCCGCTATTTTTTTTGTTCAGACTGCAATAACTCCTTCGTTCCAACTCGGAATCAGACGAGACTTTGACCGATCAACTCCCGCCTAAATTACCGACAGTATGGAACACTCGGATACTTCATCGTGTGAATGCACAATGTAGTTCTCCAATGGGACTGACAGTTGTATTTAGAAAATAACAGGCTGCCACATCTGCATATTGAACTCCGCCTAGTGCAGAAGCCGCTATTTTTTTTATTCAGACTGCAATAACTCATTCGTTCTAGCTCAAAATCAAGCGGGATTCGACCGATTAACTACCACCTAAGTTACGGATAGTATGTAACATTCGGTTACTTTATCGTGTGAACACACACTGTAGTTCTCCAAGGAGACCGATAGTTGTACTTACAAAATAATAAGCTACCCCATCCCCATATTTGAATTTTGATGAAAATTAGAATTAAAATTTTAAATTTTTGTTGGATCTCAAAACATAAAAATTGGAATTAGAATTATTTTATATTTATTTATTTTTTGTTAGTCAAATTAAATTTAAATCTTTAAATGGGTTAAATGGGTAACCCGCTTATTAAGTGGGTTGGGTCATAAATGGGTAAAAGAGAATGGGTCATAAATGGGTTGGGTCAAACTTGACCTAACTCCTTTTGACCCAACCCAACCCATTTGACAAGTCTAGTTTTGAAAGAAGAAAAGGGTTTCGGCCTTACTCGAACGATTCGATACATCGGCCATTAATTGTTTAACTAAAGACAGAAAAAAAACGAAGAAGGTTTGGCTTTTAAAAAAATAGGAATGGAGGCGTATTGAAGAAGGGATAGGGTAGCGTGATGTTATAAAAAAGAGAGACATGGATATGAAAGGAAGTCGGCGTGCTGTCTTGGCTGCTATAGTGCTTGTTTATATATTTTTTTATATTCAAATGCAAAACTTCTTGAAAATACAACTTACAACTTCGAATTTCCATCGAGGCGTGCTCCTAGGCGTTCCTAATATTATATCCCTATTCCGGGCGCAACGAAAAAGGATTTGAGTCCTAATTCGATCGTATGGGGAAAATAGCTTTCCGAATCGATTATTATCAATTAATTTTCAACGCGTTTATATATCTACGCTCACACAACAACTCCGATCACTACGAAATTTGAAATCCGATAATAATACAATATTACGGATCCAATGGAACTGGTTTCGTCGAGTTCCGAAACTGTTCCTCAGCAGGCTATTTTTAATTTCAATTTTAAATGATAAAATTTTAAAACTCCACAAACCACTGTTGATTTCAATTTTACCACTTCTATTATCTTCAATGTTATCAGTATAAATTTTACAAGCCTTCAAATTATTTTTAATAGGCTTAAAACTTCAGATTCAACATTTAGCTCAACTTCAAATTATTTAATTCAAAAATTTAATTATCAAATATAATTTGTGATAAATTCACGTTAAAATTAACTTTTAAATATTTAAAATTAATTAAATATTCCAATTATAAATGCTCAAAAATTCCGGGTCATCACATTCCTCCCCATTTAAAAGAATTTCGTCCCCGAAATTACTAATTAGGAAGAATGGTCTCATACCCATTACTATTTTTTCTCAAAACCAAACAGTTTTATCAACTTTCCATAACATATTCTTTCATTAAAGACCCACTATTATTTTTATTAATGTTCAAATAACTTTACATACTCAACCATTCAAATTTCAATTCAAAACCAAGTTTAAAATTTTCAAAATTTCTCAAAAATTTTCTAATCCCTAAATTTCCGAATTTTTTTGCCAGCGTCTCCTTTGCGCTTCTAGCTCGGTACAACTACAAAAGGCCTCTACGGGCTTCCCAAATTCCAAAAGAAAACAAAAGCCAAGCGGCTAGTCCAAAAACCCAATAAAATTTCACAGAATTTTAAACACATACTTTTTTGTCGAGCATTTCAAATTTATCTTCTGAAATCAAAACCAATTTTCCTTTTCCTTTTATAATACCTGCATATCCTGCTTAGCACTAATATCCAATCATAACTTTCCAAAAACATTTTATTGACTTCCTTACCAATGTCAATATCTATTCATCCAAATATTAACTAAGAATATATTTGTAATATCAATTTCCAATTGAGAATCCTCAATTCCTTTCTTAAGTTTAGTATAAGCATTTATATGCTTCTTATATTAATTTTTACCTTACCACTTTAGTTTATCTCTATTTTTATTCAAATTGATTCTTTCATTTCCATATGAATTCAATTCATCTTTAACTCTGAATATTTGAATTTTATTTTCCATTTATAACTAATTCATGTCTTTATTTTAAACTAGTTTCATTCACTAATTTATTTCAATTTCCAGTTTGAAATCGTTTTGTCGTTAACAAAATTTTCCTAAATTTTCAAAATATTTTCTAACTCCCAAAATTTCTGAAATTTTTTGGCAGAGTCTCCTTTGTATGGAGGAGCTTTTGCAATTTGACAAAAGATATAAATATATATACATCGACCTACACGATCGGAGAAACCCAAAGCAATTCATATTTCCTATTTTTATTGCGTAGGCGTACCTTATTTAGCATTTATAAGCAAGTCGTTTATTTATTTTAGCATTTAGCGCGCCCAAAATCCAACCAAACGGCTTCACGGTACCTGTACTTACTCAATTTAAACATATAAGTACTATATATATGAAGTTTATAGCATTCCACTTAAATTTAAATAGCTAAAACATCGATCCTGTAATAATGCATGTGATATACTGGCATAAACACAAAAATTTCACATACAATGTATGTTATACAATTTTCATAACCACATGCAAGATTTTGCTACCAATTTTTAATTACTTACAACAAATCACACATCATTTTACTTAATCCGAAAGGTTAACAAATCACATGCTTACATTCCATTTATTTTTAAACAAATCAGACTTATATTTAATACAATTGGTTTCAAAATCATCTTATTTCTATTCTAATAATTCATAGAATTTTATCCAAACTCGTTTACATCAAACGATCCATTTCCTTATGCAATTCGACAATATTAATGTGAATAAATAATAACATAAGCTTTATAACCAATTTAAATTGATTCCAACTCAATTAACACTTAATTCCATCCCATTTTAATTTATTCACAAACTTCTATTGCATTTCTTTTATATCCAAAAAGTTTGATTCCGAACCATTTTATTATACTCGACGTCATCCCATGCTTTTGTTAATTTTAAACTTAAGTTGATTTACTTCAATTCACTACCATTTCATAACTTAAGTTCACTCTCATTTTAATTTATTTATACTCGAATTGGATTTATTTTTAACTCAAATCATTTTTATTTTCATCCAATTCCATACAACTCAAGCTTTACTTCCAAACTCTATTACCTATTCACAATCTTTGATTTGATTTTCCTTTGATTAAATCCCAACCATTTCACTAATTTATTCGATTAGTTTATTTTTTATCCATTTTAAATTTTTTAATTTACATTAAAAATTCGTTTGAATTTTATTAATAATAAGGCCATTCAATTTATGCTTGAATTGGATTTGTTTATATTTCACACCATATCCATTTTAATCTAATTCAATTTTCGTTCAACAACACTTCCAATTATAATCCTTTACTTAATTTTCTTTTCATTTATCTTGTAAAGCGTTTTATTTAATTTTCTTGAGTTCAATCTTATTTTATATCCCAAGTTTGGATTTTTATCTCAGAATACAATATTTTATTCCGGCTTATTTATTCCCGTTTTAAATTTTTTTATAAGCTGCTCACTTTTAATATTCATACTCCATCATCTATTTACAGTCAACCACATTCACATCTTACCTTTAACTAGGGATTATATTTTTTTATTCACAGTTCAAATTTATTCATAATCCAAATTTATAATGTATACACATATCCATTTCTAATTCCATAACCCAAGCTCATTTGAATAAAAAATTTCGAAGTCATATGTAACGACCCATAAAATTTTAGCAATTTTTAATTGGTATTTAACGTATTGAATTGGATTTTGAGAAATTATTAATAATAAAATTTTGAAAAAGAAAAGAAAATATGTTATGTATATTAATGATTTGTAGTACGAGCTGTGTACATATATTTTAAAGTTTGGTTGTGGTTATACCTATAAGATCTAGTACAAAAACTTTATAAACTATTATTTATACTATAATATAAGTTAAGTTTGATGTAAATTTGGTAGCATAGTTCATTTCTATTGGGTATAAATATCAATAGCGTGGGTAATAAATTTACGGTCTCCTTTTGCTTTTCAGCAAGGTGTGTAAATTTTAAGTATGTTGAGTACGTTCCATATATAGTTATTTTGGAAAACCACTGTATATGTATGATGGTCTATTTGAAGTGTATATATAGTAAAGCGTATTTATACCAAGTTTTATTTAATTTATATGTGTTATAATAGCTATATATATATGTTAGTCTTGATACTAGTATATAGTTTTACTGAAGTTTGATTTCTAGTCATGTTAAATATATATATATATTTGATTTTGGGTTTTTGTGTCACCATTTCCAGTTTATTTTAGTGCATATTTAGTATATCTATACATATGTCGTCAGCTATAAATACGATAGTTAAGGGTTTCATATATCATATGAACCAAAGAAGAAGAGAAGTATATACTATATTTAACTACATATATGAAGTATATGTTTTAAGGGTTGATTTAAGGTCTGCATTAAAAAAAGTAGTTGTGATTACCATTATTTCATATTGTACCTTCTATATTCCTGACTGACTTTCAGCATTCATTCATTCATTTTTAATTGTGGGTTTTTCTTTTCTCTCTCTTTTCTTATAAATAATTGTACGCATTCATCTCTTTCCCTTTCTTATATTTTGTCCCTTCATCATCTTTTAGACGTTAATTTTGTTTCGAAAATCAAGAAAATTTATATACGTTTTATTCTTTTGAACGTTTAATAATAAAGATAAATCTGCATAGTATAATCAGATATGAATTGAGATCTAGGAAATAAATAAATATAAAAACGTATAACATGCCACTAATAATAAATTGCTTTAATAGCTTCTCAATTAGCGTACAGCTGTTTCCATCCCATGCCATGTCAAAAGTTTGAAACGTAATAAATGCTATATGATTATTTCGCATTTATTTTTTTTCCTTTATTATTTCCTGTACGTTTTCATTCCAATCTAAATTATAACTTTTTGATTTCCATGCCTTTTTGGATCTCAAACGCGCAGCCCAAGGAATATTTCTTTAATAATTTTCCTAAAAATCAGCTTTTGGCCGTTTTATTGCATTGATTTCAAATTGTGCCCGTTTGTTTTTCTCATTCCTCTCATACGTTACCACCTTTATTTATGCTCGGGACACAGCTCATTTTTTTTCCTTCGTTCCCTTTCTTTTATTTGCTTCCTTCGTTTCCATCGGTTCAATTATATAGATTTTTATATTCGTTGCACGTTTACATTCATTTATTTTGACCAGTCCTTTCCTTTGTTATTCCCCTAATTTTGTGCGTTACTTTACCATAACCAATGCTCCGTATTTATTCGCTTTAATCTTTTCAGCTGAATTTGACCATTACTATTCAAATCAATTCATATTTATTGTATACGTTTCGTATGCAACGGTTCTTTTCTTTATTTATTTTGCCTTTATAACCTTGTTTGACTTCGTTTCTTTCATATTGCAAACTGTTGTCACTTCCAATCTCATTCCTCATTTTAAGTTTTCTTCCTCCTCCTTCTTCCATTTTTCTTTCTACAGATCCACCTATTTTCTCCCTTCTTTTACCGTGCTTCCACCTCCCATCGCTTCGTCACCCACCACATCCAACTCATCCCTCTCCCTCCGCGTTTTTCTCTCCTCCTCTCATGCACATATCTCTCTACACGTGTTGTCATCGCCTGCATGCTCAGCCATCCTCAGAGCCTTCACCATCAAAAATCATGCCACACGTTATCTTTGAGTAATAGGTTAGCATATATTTATAATATATATGTGTTATTGTATATTTGCTATAAGTCTGTATTTGGAATATGTGATCTGTCCTACATGATTTTAAATTCATGTTAGTTATGTATCATATGGTATTATATATATGAGTTCATAACAGTATTCTTTTTTTTTTTTTTTTTTTCGTTCATAGTGTGTATGATATTATACTATGTATAGAGATTTGATAACTTGATTGTTTTATACTTTATGTGTCACGTTGGTATTCAATTTTAAAAGTTTGAAGGTTATATATTAGTTAATATATAGTTTAATATATGTCAGTAATGTATATCTATGCAGTAATATTGTATGTATTATAGCAAAGTAAGTTTTTTTTTTTTTTTTTGATTTAAGATATCATATATACATCTTATAAATATAGTATGGTTCCAAGTATGAAATGTTTGCAGTTTTCAGATTCTATATAATATAAAATTTTGTTCGCATGTTATAAAATTTGATAAGTGTATATATAAATATTATATAAAAAGTTAGTACATATATAAAACGTAAAGCATACTCATCTTATCAGTCGATTGTATATGTATTTAAATATATGATATGTTTAAAGCTATGTATTTTGTGAATAACTGGTTATAAGTATATATATACACATTTGATTTAAAGTTATAAAGGTATGCATATTGTGAATTAGACTATATTAATGGTTAGCTTACAAATATTTATATAGTTTTATAGGGAAGTACGAGCTATGTGGGTTATATTTTTAGCAAGCGTATTGTTACCACTTTAAAATGGGTGAAGTTTTACAGTTTACGGTCTATTTGTGTAAGTGTGTAATGTATGTTTAATTTAATAAAGTTATGATAGTTTTGTATAAAATGTTTAACTATTTATATATCTGATATAATGATAGTTTCATATCTGATATAGCTTATATATTATAAAGTTACAGGATACGTTAGTTTTATACGCTAGTTAATATATATATTTAATAATTGACTAAAATGTTTTCAGTGTGAGTTTACTTTTTTTAGTGTTGGATTTTATACGGCATAGTATGTATACTTGTTCACAGTCTATATAAGTATATGAGTGCATGTGTCATTATAAGTATTTTGTTGTTTATAAATCTCGAGACATATATATGCGTTTAGGTGTTTGTTTCAGACTTACGTAATATATATATATATATATATATATATATAACCGAATATAGGCTATGCATTTGGAATTTCTATATATACATTTTTATTATGAACATATATAGGTTGCTTTCATGGGTTTTTTTTTTTAAGTAATATATATTACAATAAGTGGTTATATTGTTTTTATAATAATTATTGACTATAAAATATAATACAATGGTTTTTTTTTGGACGAATTATGTTTAAATTACATATAGGTATATATAGATTTTAAATATACATTTTTAATTTGAAAATTGGTTTTGGGAGAATTAATATCATAATAATTTATATTTTTTCTGTAATATCAAAATTGATTCGATTCATTCTCATCGATTTCCCATTATCAGCCTTGTCCGTCGTGCCTATTTTCTGCATCAAATCTTGTCCATCCAGCGTTGCTTTGGATTTCGTAGCTTATTTCATCATCATATATCTCTAGCCTCGAAAGGTGAGCAATCACTCACGATTAACGTTCTTTTATTTATTAAATTTAATTTCAATTGAAATGACAATTGAAATATGCTGCTGTTAGATTTAAATTGTTATATATGCTTTTATCGGTAACTGTTCACTTATGGGATATGATACCATATCTTATTGTTTATATTTATTTTGATGATATATGCTTGTTGTTATTATTATTTTCATATCTGTTATCACTCTGCAAGTTCCTATTAGTATAGAAATCACTATGGGTTGAAAAGATACATACCCGAACGGACTTTAGAATAGGATAATTTCGTTACGGGTTGAAATGATAGACCCAAGCGATTTTTGATTTAATTTAAAATTTTGGATTTCGGGTTGAAATGATATCCACCCGAATATATTTAGTGTACGGATTGAAATGATAAATATCCGTAGCACTTGACTATATGGTAGGAAATATATATACAGACACCGTTGGTCCATATAAATATTTTGAAATTATTTCTATAATTTTGGAAAGAAATATACGGTTTAATAAATTTTGATTCTTAAGATATTATATAAATGGAAATTTTATATATAGATTTAGTCGTAATATTTGATTTAAATTAGATTGATTTAATACATATAATATAGTTGAGTATCTATGGAAATCTATATTTCAAATAGATCTTTCTCGTAATAAATTGAAAAAATAGGATTGGGAGGTACATTTGGGTTTATTAAAAATGGTATTTAAATAAGGATTTATTTAATTAAATCGACTTGAATTGAACTTGTAAATATTAAAGCTTTGAGCTATATTGGAATTTAAATGGCGATTTCGAGATTTAGATCTGTATTTGAAATAAATATAGTTGAATTTGTTATTTAGAAACTAAACTGAATTAAAATATAAATTTAGGTTGAACTAAATTTGAATTTATTATTTAGAAGCTAAATTGAATAAAAATTAGTTTGAAACGTTGAATACTTAAAGTTTGAAATATATTGGAATATAAAGGGGGTATTTTGTGATTTCAAATTTGAATTTGAGATTGATAAATTGGGATTTGAATTTAATTTGAATGGGAAGGTTGGGTTAATGTTGAAACGATTTGTTAAGTTGAGGGAATTGAAAATACTTTACTGTATAAATTATTTAATATATATAAACACTATTTGGGAAATATAGAGATATTTGGAGTGAAAATGATGTTTTGGTTTTGAAGTATAAATTAAGATGAAAGAACCACGGTGTTATAGTGTATATTTCTACCCTGTAGATAGTTCCATGGACCCTTAGAGGATGGTTATTCCAAACATTCTTTGAGTTAATTATATTTCAGTTGATATTTCACTTGAGTTAGATTTATAGATATAAGAATGTTAATCCTGACTCGAGTGTTTTGTGTTTTGCTTTACGCTCGGGTCAGACTGAGTGATACAGCATTTGAGACTCACCTTCGAAGTTGGAGCCTTGCTTGAAGATCCAGCTATCTATCCTTTCAGTCATCCTGTTGATTTGTTCAGAGAAGTCATCTGCGCATACTGGAGACTTCACTATATCTAAGATATTCAATTATATTTATTTCTATCTCCAATGTATATAGTAGCTTCATAAACTACTATTCTTTATCTATTCCGCTGCATTGTATTACTCTGTGTAAGTGATCTATGATTGATTTATTTACTTTATATTTTAAGTTTTGCCAAATTTTTATTAACAATTCGGTATTTTGAATTATTCAAGTCGGACATGTACGGTTTTATTGTCGAATTTGAATGGTCCAAAATAGCGGGTCGTTACAGTTGGTATCAGAGCTTTGGCTCTAGGAAAAACTTAGCATATATGGTAAATTTATTTACAGAATCACTTTCGTTCGAGTTGAATCTCTTCCTTTTTGACTCAATTTCCTTTGAGTTTTGGAATGTCCCTCGGTTTCGAAATTCATTCTGTCTCTCCCTATTTATATTCGTTTGATTCTGGAGTATCCCATAACTCCATTGAATGATTTGTAAAGGGGGTGAAAACTCCTTTTCAATTGGCATTGACTCACCGAAGATTCCTGTATCCTCGGTTTACGATGTTGATATATCTTGTTATGCCGAATTCTATATCTCCGACGATCGAATGTCGAATTGCCTCAGAATTCTACACCGATCTAATTTTGGAATCACGGTTGACAGGTAAAGGTCGCCCGCGATTTATAGAAGTATATCCATATTCTATTTTGTAACTTAATTATCTCATCTTCGATCGAGTCTATCTTCGAATCAGGATTCTATTGATTAGAGTTCCTTTAAATTAAATCTCCATCTTTATTTTGAAATCCATCCTTAAATCATCCTTTGAAAATCGGGTTTTGTTTGTATTTTAGAAATTGTTTATACCGAAATTATTATTTTGATAACTATGATTTTATTCTATATATATAAAGAAAATGTTTTCGGTAGAGATTATATACCTATATATAAAGCAAATAAGAAATGTTATTCTATATAAAAAGGGTTTTGAAAGGATTTGAAATTTTGAAAAAATTATAAGAAATTGATTTATATAAAAATGATTTATAATTGAAGTGTTAAATTTGAAATTCGAGAATTGAATTCCGGTATTTTGAAATTGGTTTTAAGATTTTGGAAATTATATATAAATAATACGATTTAAAAGTATTTTTCCGAATAAGAAATATTTCAAATGAATTCCAATAATTTTGAAGAAATTTCAAAGAAGTTTTCAAGAAAATAGAAGTCCAGAACTCACTTATGTCGCTGGAGAATAATTTCGGTGATGAGTGCACGCATCATCGACATTGATTTTCGAGTTTCAGAGTGGGGGAGAGGCCACTTTAATAGCTTCGCTATGCGAGTGATTTTGTAAAACCGTTTTTGATTTCAAATTCCGAAGTATAATTTGATATTTTCGAAAGATATATGTATATATTTGAAACAATTTGAAGTAAGACCGGTGTTCAGTCCTCGAGTTTTTGATTTGACTTAGAATAACTCTATTTATAAAAATTGATTTCCATCTCTTGGATTTGAAATTGATTTTCACCGACTATTTTGAAGGTTCGAGCACTTCCAAATCAAGGTTTAAAGGTTTAAAAACCAAGATATTTCGAAAGGTATAAAATATTTGATAAAGTATGCAAGTTTTGTTGTATGAGGTTAAACCTTTTATTAAGTAAGAGAATATGGCTATTTTAATTATACTAATATGGAATTTAGTTTTTAAATGTTTTGAAAGAATTTTAGTTTTAAATAATGGTTTTCAAAAAGGTAAATTGGATATTTCAAATCGAAGTAAATAGTTTAAAGGTTTTAAAGGGATAATTATAAATTTGGAAACCATTTTGAATATAATTGATTTTGAGAAAAATATTTGGTTTTGAAAATTAAATTGAAAAAAAAAACCCAGTACTTATATGGTGATTTTGGAAATGAATTTGTTTGACTTGAATTATTTTAATTTGGAAACTGGGATAATTTTCTACACCTATTATTTTGGGAACTTTGAAATTCAGACATTTAATTTGGAAGAAAATTTGGTGAAATCATATATGATTTTGAAACTGAATTGGTATTGAAATAATTTGAAATTGAGAACCTTAGATTACTAAGCACTTGATTTGGGAGTGGTCGAACTTATATAAAATGGATTGTATAAGTATGAGGTTGATTTGAAATCTATTGATTTGAAAGGTACTTAATTTGGAAAGAGATTTTATTTAATCGAAATCTATATAAGTATGATTTGATCTACTATTGATTTGGAAAGTATTCGATTTGAGAAAGGAATCCTATATATATGGACTTTATATAAGTACAATATTTGAAAGTGATTTGAAAAGGTACTATATGATATATATTTTCGAAGTAAAGATATGGAAAGTGCCTTCTGCTTGATATCCGCTTTGTGGCCACATCGTGGATTCATTCTATCGATATTATTCTCTCTGATTTTCGGTTTTCCGGATGTAATACTCGAGTGTTTCCCACCGTGGCGTAACCCATGGTTTTTTTTCTCTCGTGAATGCACAGCGCAATTGCCTGGCTGAGTCCTGCCTAGGGGTACGGATTGTTTCCTGGGGGATCCAGGCGTAACCATTGTGTATCCTGCAATCTGTGTAGGTCGCGAATAGTAGCGCAAGTGCCTGGCTGAGTCTTGCCTAGGGGTACGGATTGTTTCCTGGGGGATCCAGGCGTAACCATTGTGTATCCTGCACTCTACTAGTCATCATGGCGTAACTCGCAGGGCTGAGAAAGCTTACGGATATGGATTGTTTCCTGGGGGACCCAGGCGTAACCATTGTGTATCTGCGAACCATGATCGGACAAAGGTTTTGGTTTGGTTGTTTTGTTTGGATTGTACTTTCCATATCTGTTTTTAAAGTTTTTTTCAAGTATTTTCACTGGTTGTTGAAACAGGTCTACTAAGTACTTGAAGAATTCTAGCTTTGCGCCTGATCAACGCATGGCCAGAGTCTGCAAGAACGAGGATAAACTTGTTGAAACATCGAGTTATAAAAATATTTTTGAAAGAAAAGATTTATTTCGATATAAAAGGTATTTATTATAAAAGTATTTCCAACAAAGAAATTTTGTGTTAATATTTGAAATTGAAACTCTCATGGTTTGAAATGTACGATTCTTGCCCGATTCTATTCTTTTGAATCTACCTTATCTGCCCTGCTTTATTTATTCAACTATATTCTCTTTTCCGAATCTATCTTCTTTCCTTCTTTCCTTCTTTTGAATATATCCTTTAAAACATTGTTTATTTATATTCTACCTGGTTTAATAAGAGAGAAAAATTAGTGTTTTATAAATAATTGATCTCATAATTAATTGAATGGATTTGATAAAATGAGTAATCTATTAAATATTAATCAATTTAAATAATAACAAAAGAAAAAGTATATGGTTTTAAATAAATTTTTTTAATTTGTTTTTCAAAGTCTAAATTTTTCATCTGGTTGTTTCTATTCTCCTACTTTATTCCTTTTCGGGGACGAAAAGTTTTGAGTGGGGGAGAGTGTAACGACCCATAAAATTTTAGCAATTTTTAATTGGTATTTAACGTATTGAATTGGATTTTGAGAAATTATTAATAATAAAATTTTGAAAAAGAAAAGAAAATATGTTATGTATATTAATGATTTGTAGTACGAGCTGTGTACATATATTTTAAAGTTTGGTTGTGGTTATACCTATAAGATCTAGTACAAAAACTTTATAAACTATTATTTATACTATAATATAAGTTAAGTTTGATGTAAATTTGGTAGCATAGTTCATTTCTATTGGGTATAAATATCAATAGCGTGGGTAATAAATTTACGGTCTCCTTTTGCTTTTCAGCAAGGTGTGTAAATTTGAAGTATGTTGAGTACGTTCCATATATAGTTATTTTGGAAAACCACTGTATATGTATGATGGTCTATTTGAAGTGTATATATAGTAAAGCGTATTTATACCAAGTTTTATTTAATTTATATGTGTTATAATAGCTATATATATATGTTAGTCTTGATACTAGTATATAGTTTTACTGAAGTTTGATTTCTAGTCATGTTAAATATATATATATATTTGATTTTGGGTTTTTGTGTCACCATTTCCAGTTTATTTTAGTGCATATTTAGTATATCTATACATATGTCGTCAGCTATAAATACGATAGTTAAGGGTTTCATATATCATATGAACCAAAGAAGAAGAGAAGTATATACTATATTTAACTACATATATGAAGTATATGTTTTAAGGGTTGATTTAAGGTCTGCATTAAAAAAAGTAGTTGTGATTACCATTATTTCATATTGTACCTTCTATATTCCTGACTGACTTTCAGCGTTCATTCATTCATTTTTAATTGTGGGTTTTTCTTTTCTCTCTCTTTTCTTATAAATAATTGTACGCATTCATCTCTTTCCCTTTCTTATATTTTGTCCCTTCATCATCTTTTAGACGTTAATTTTGTTTCGAAAATCAAGAAAATTTGTATACGTTTTATTCTTTTGAACGTTTAATAATAAAGATAAATCTGCATAGTATAATCAGATATGAATTGAGATCTAGGAAATAAATAAATATAAAAACGTATAACATGCCACTAATAATAAATTGCTTTAATAGCTTCTCAATTAGCGTACAGCTGTTTCCATCCCATGCCATGTCAAAAGTTTGAAACGTAATAAATGCTATATGATTATTTCGCATTTATTTTTTTTTCCTTTATTATTTCCTGTACGTTTTCATTCCAATCTAAATTATCACTTTTTGATTTCCATGCCTTTTCGGATCTCAAACGCGCAGCCCAAGGAATATTTCTTTAATAATTTTCCTAAAAATCAGCTTTTGGCCGTTTTATTGCATTGATTTCAAATTGTGCCCGTTTGTTTTTCTCATTCCTCTCATACGTTACCACCTTTATTTATGCTCGGGACACAGCTCATTTTTTTTCCTTCGTTCCCTTTCTTTTATTTGCTTCCTTCGTTTCCATCGGTTCAATTATATAGATTTTTATATTCGTTGCACGTTTACATTCATTTATTTTGACCAGTCCTTTCCTTTGTTATTCCCCTAATTTTGTGCGTTACTTTACCATAACCAATGCTCCGTATTTATTCGCTTTAATCTTTTCAGCTGAATTTGACCATTACTATTCAAATCAATTCATATTTATTGTATACGTTTCGTATGCAACGGTTCTTTTCTTTATTTATTTTGCCTTTATAACCTTGTTTGACTTCGTTTCTTTCATATTGCAAACTGCTGTCACTTCCAATCTCATTCCTCATTTTAAGTTTTCTTCCTCCTCCTTCTTCCATTTTTCTTTCTACAGATCCACCTATTTTCTCCCTTCTTTTACCGTGCTTCCACCTCTCATCGCTTCGTCACCCACCACATCCAACTCATCCCTCTCCCTCCGCGTTTTTCTCTCCTCCTCTCATGCACATATCTCTCTACACGTGTTGTCATCGCCTGCATGCTCAGCCATCCTTAGAGCCTTCACCATCAACAATCATGCCACACGTTATCTTTGAGTAATAGGTTAGCATATATTTATAATATATATGTGTTATTGTATATTTTCTATAAGTCTGTATTTGGAATATGTGATCTGTCCTACATGATTTTAAATTCATGTTAGTTATGTATCATATGGTATTATATATATGAGTTCATAACAGTATTCTTTTTTTTTTTTTTTTTTTTTTTCGTTCATAGTGTGTATGATATTATACTATGTATAGAGATTTGATAACTTGATTGTTTTATACTTTATGTGTCACGTTGGTATTCAATTTTAAAAGTTTGAAGGTTATATATTAGTTAATATATAGTTTAATATATGTCAGTAATGTATATCTATGCAGTAATATTGTATGTATTATAGCAAAGTAAGTTTTTTTTTTTTTTGATTTAAGATATCATATATACATCTTATAAATATAGTATGGTTCCAAGTATGAAATGTTTGCAGTTTTCAGATTCTATATAATATAAAATTTTGTTCGCATGTTATAAAATTTGATAAGTGTATATATAAATATTATATAAAAAGTTAGTACATATATAAAACGTAAAGCATACTCATCTTATCAGTCGATTGTATATGTATTTAAATATATGATATGTTTAAAGCTATGTATTTTGTGAATAACTGGTTATAAGTATATATATACACATTTGATTTAAAGTTATAAAGGTATGCATATTGTGAATTAGACTATATTAATGGTTAGCTTACAAATATTTATATAGTTTTATAGGGAAGTACGAGCTATGTGGGTTATATTTTTAGCAAGCGTATTGTTACCACTTTAAAATGGGTGAAGTTTTACAGTTTACGGTCTATTTGTGTAAGTGTGTAATGTATGTTTAATTTAATAAAGTTATGATAGTTTTGTATAAAATGTTTAACTATTTATATATCTGATATAATGATAGTTTCATATCTGATATAGCTTATATATTATAAAGTTACAGGATACGTTAGTTTTATACGCTAGTTAATATATATATTTAATAATTGACTAAAATGTTTTCAGTGTGAGTTTACTTTTTTTAGTGTTGGATTTTATACGGCATAGTATGTATACTTGTTCACAGTCTATATAAGTATATGAGTGCATGTGTCATTATAAGTATTTTGTTGTTTATAAATCTTGAGACATATATATGCGTTTAGGTGTTTGTTTCAGACTTACGTAATATATATATATATAACCGAATATAGGCTATGCATTTGGAATTTCTATATATACATTTTTATTATGAACATATATAGGTTGCTTTCATGGGTTTTTTTTTTAAGTAATATATATTACAATAAGTGGTTATATTGTTTTTATAATAATTATTGACTATAAAATATAATACAATGGTTTTTTTTTGGACGAATTATGTTTAAATTACATATAGGTATATATAGATTTTAAATATACATTTTTAATTTGAAAATTGGTTTTGGGAGAATTAATATCATAATAATTTATATTTTTTTCTGTAATATCAAAATTGATTCGATTCATTCTCATCGATTTCCCATTATCAGCCTTGTCCGTCGTGCCTATTTTCTGCATCAAATCTTGTCCATCCAGCGTTGCTTTGGATTTCGTAGCTTATTTCATCATCATATATCTCTAGCCTCGAAAGGTGAGCAATCACTCACGATTAACGTTCTTTTATTTATTAAATTTAATTTCAATTGAAATGACAATTGAAATATGCTGCTGTTAGATTTAAATTGTTATATATGCTTTTATCGGTAACTGTTCACTTATGGGATATGATACCATATCTTATTGTTTATATTTATTTTGATGATATATGCTTGTTGTTATTATTATTTTCATATCTGTTATCACTCTGCAAGTTCCTATTAGTATAGAAATCACTATGGGTTGAAAAGATACATACCCGAACGGACTTTAGAATAGGATAATTTCGTTACGGGTTGAAATGATAGACCCAAGCGATTTTTGATTTAATTTAAAATTTTGGATTTCGGGTTGAAATGATATCCACCCGAATATATTTAGTGTACGGATTGAAATGATAAATATCCGTAGCACTTGACTATATGGTAGGAAATATATATACAGACACCGTTGGTCCATATAAATATTTTGAAATTATTTCTATAATTTTGGAAAGAAATATACGGTTTAATAAATTTTGATTCTTAAGATATTATATAAATGGAAATTTTATATATAGATTTAGTCGTAATATTTGATTTAAATTAGATTGATTTAATACATATAATATAGTTGAGTATCTATGGAAATCTATATTTCAAATAGATCTTTCTCGTAATAAATTGAAAAAATAGGATTGGGAGGTACATTTGGGTTTATTAAAAATGGTATTTAAATAAGGATTTATTTAATTAAATCGACTTGAATTGAACTCGTAAATATTAAAGCTTTGAGCTATATTGGAATTTAAATGGCGATTTCGAGATTTAGATCTGTATTTGAAATAAATATAGTTGAATTTGTTATTTAGAAACTAAACTGAATTAAAATATAAATTTAGGTTGAACTAAATTTGAATTTATTATTTAGAAGCTAAATTGAATAAAAATTAGTTTGAAACGTTGAATACTTAAAGTTTGAAATATATTGGAATATAAAGGGGGTATTTTGTGATTTCAAATTTGAATTTGAGATTGATAAATTGGGATTTGAATTTAATTTGAATGGGAAGGTTGGGTTAATGTTGAAACGATTTGTTAAGTTGAGGGAATTGAAAATACTTTACTGTATAAATTATTTAATATATATAAACACTATTTGGGAAATATAGAGATATTTGGAGTGAAAATGATGTTTTGGTTTTGAAGTATAAATTAAGATGAAAGAACCACGGTGTTATAGTGTATATTTCTACCCTGTAGATAGTTCCATGGACCCTTAGAGGATGGTTATTCCAAACATTCTTTGAGTTAATTATATTTCAGTTGATATTTCACTTGAGTTAGATTTATAGATATAAGAATGTTAATCCTGACTCGAGTGTTTTGTGTTTTGCTTTACGCTCGGGTCAGACTGAGTGATACAGCATTTGAGACTCACCTTCGAAGTTGGAGCCTTGCTTGAAGATCCAGCTATCTATCCTTTCAGTCATCCTGTTGATTTGTTCAGAGAAGTCATCTGCGCATACTGGAGACTTCACTATATCTAAGATATTCAATTGTATTTATTTCTATCTCCAATGTATATAGTAGCTTCATAAACTACTATTCTTTATCTATTCCGTTGCATTGTATTACTTTGTGTAAGTGATCTATGATTGATTTATTTACTGTATATTTTAAGTTTTGCCAAATTTTTATTAACAATTCGATATTTTGAATTATTCAAGTCGGACATGTACGGTTTTATTGTCGAATTTGAATGGTCCAAAATAGCGGGTCGTTACATCATATTCCATTTATTTTACTTGAATTGAAATTATTCACAACTTAAGTCACTTCCATTTCAATTCGTTTTTATTTCACTTAACAGCTTTCAAAATATATGTGTCGAGCTCTATCTATATTATCCACATTCGATTTGTTAGTATTTCAACTTGAATTCCATTTAATAATTTCTATTTAATCCAAGTTCCAAATTTAATTAACCAATTAATTTATCAACTAGTTCGCCTTCGATTTTTAATTTAACTCCTAATCAAATTTTTATTCCAGGAATTCTCCTTTTTTTTAAGTTGATTTCATCTCATTAATTTCAATGCATACAATTCATTTAATCAACTCATCCTATTTAACTTGCTTAAGTTACATTTCCATTCTCATATTAGGATTTACATTCCAAAATTATAAATTCAGATATATTTTCTTCACTTTCATTCACTTAAGTTAAATTTTAATTCCCGGATTAAAATTTTAAATTTCTTCTTATTAATATCAACTTTACTTTATAAGTTCGGTAGTTGATCCATTCATTCATTCACAAATTCATTTTCAAGCAATAAATTTTATTTCCAAACATTAATTATTTTCAGTCCATTTGAACTTATTCTGCACCTTATTTTACCCATTTAAATCAAGCATTATCCAATGTTCATTTGCATACCATAGTAACTAATCGGTTACTTATAAATTTTAAATCTCAAAACTTTGTTTTATTTAGCCCAACTTGACTAAATTTTCCATTTCACACAGTTTAACACAATTCAAATTTTAGATTCCAGTATTCAGTTCTCACTTCACTACCTACAAAGTTGAATTTTGTTTCAACAAATTCCAAATTTACAAGTTTTCAAACTTTTTATATGCCACAAACATTCTTAGTTAAAATTCTAGAGTTTAAACAGTCTTTCAACATTTTCAAAATTCCTTGCATTTCTAAAAATCAAATTCATCTTTTGCAAACAATTCCAATTCAAAACAATTTGGTAGCAATTTCTCTCTTGGAAACTCGAAAATAAAATTCGATGATGCTACAGTCATCACCAAAATTATTTTCCAGCGATCGAAAGAGTTCAATGCTTTTATCTCTTTCAAAACCCTTCAAATATTTTTAAATTCCAAATTTCTCTAGATTTCACATCCGATTCAAAAATATTTCTCTCATATATATTATTTATCCAACTTTTGAGAATCACTATCAAATTCGAAGGAATCTAAATTTCCAAATTCCAAATCCTTTAAATTTATATTCAAACATTACTTTGGAATTTATCTTATTTTAGTTATTAGTCACACTATAATTTTCATTTATCGTTTACATTTACAAATTTCATTTATATATGAATTTTTTCTTTATTTTTATTTATTTATTATGGTTTTCAATTCCTTATTCAATTATAATCACATTTACAAATTCCATTTATTTATTAGTTTATTCCTTAATCTTTAGTTATTATTCCAATTCTTATTCAATTATCATACAGTGATAATAATTTACTATTATCACTTTCTAACAACCAAACATCCATATACAACTATAAAAATTCACGAAAAATCATTTCCTTTATATACAAAAATAATTTTGGGTAAAATTATTTCATTCACCCTATTTAAAACAATACTGTGTCGTTTTATCTAGTTTAAGAGTTTAGAAACTCCTATCGATAACATGGCGTCCCACATATCGACCAGAATCCATAAACACTCAACCAACAAATCAACACAACATAAAAACAATTTTATATTCACTAACAAATACGCGCTCATATCTATTAATACTCTCAAACTCATTCTAGAGTACTACGGACTCTATTCTATAAGTAATTCCCTCCAGAGCCAAGGTTATCACCAACCTAAACTCTGATACCAAGTGTAACGATCCGCAAATCCAGCCCCTTGAGTCAACACTATTCTACCTAAATCAACTCAAGCTGTACAGAAATACGAACCATTTGGATTAAAGAGGAAGAGGTAGAAGAAGAAAACAGAAAACAACAGCAGAATCTAACCATCGCAGAGGAATAAAATATAATAGATAATAAATAATCTTTACTCAAAAATCAAATATCTCTGTTTATATATTACATCACCAGAGTACATCAGTCATAGCTCAACAACATCAATAACATACAACTGGATACACAGCTACTCAACACAGCAGAATATATATATAACAAGTACGAAAGTACATATCGTCATCCAGCTCATCTCCTGAGCTCCACAGCATCATATCCTGTATCCTATAACACTCGGTCTGACCCGAGCATTATAGTTAAATAACACCCGAGTAAGTCTGGAATACCAGCGTGACAAAATCACACTCAATTGATTATTAAAGTTTCAAAATCCGTTGAAAATAAAAGCATCTCGTAAGACCACGCCATAAATAAACATGTCGGGTTTTTACCTTACGATAGCTAAAACAATTTTTATAAAAATCCTCTGATATTATAATAGGGTCTATGTACAAATACTTATAAAATAGCCGAAATTGTTACATGATTAAATTCCAACTACTAGCCATAGAGTGGGTAATACAAACAAAACTCGTACAAGGCTCGTAGGGAGAATGGATTTCCAACTAATGACTAGGCACTGGGGTACCACCTGTCACAGTACGTGGCCTAGATAACAGTACCGAGGAGTACGTCTGCTCCCCTACAACACAAGACCGGGACCACCCCTTATAGGATAGTCCCGAGTGAGATCCCCCCGCAGTTGGGATCAGCAACAGCCCACTAAGCCGAAATAAAAAGGGACATCTAGACAGGGATGACCTCACCCTGCTTGGGTGCTACCCACCTAGCCTTGCTCATAACCCCTGATTTTCAGTCATTCCCAGTTGATGAGGCTTGAGGCTAAGCGTTACCTTTTTAGAACATATCCCTTAGAATGCCCATCGTCCACCTGACGACGTTTCCGAAAGCATTCATCCATACAAGTCCGTCCCGTGTTCGAACGGAACCGAAGGCACTATTCCTACTACATTCGTTTGAAAATATCCTCAGGATTAGTAGCGACTAGCCCTTGCACTTCACTGCTCCAACTTCGAATCCAAAATCGTTTTCCACGAAACGTACAAACCGGATCGAAGTGGTTTTCGAGAAATAAATCTCAATCCCGGTCTCTTCAAAACGATCAACGCATTAGGCCAATATTGATAGTCGGTTATTTAACTATCGATTAATATTCACAAACAACCATCAAACAATAAATAATTTCCCAAATTATTTATTAATCTCAAAAATATCTTCACAAGATATATTTTCACTTTTCAAACCCCTTTGAAAACAGTTTTCAAACTATCTTCCTTTCTCAGAATAAATTCCAAGTAATTTCTATTTCCACTGGAATTACCAAGCACAAAACTTTAGATTTTTTTTAAAATAATTTAAAAACACTTTATTGTAAAATATATTTAACATTTAATTTAGAAAAATTACTTTAATACTTAATTTAAAATAATACTCTAGAAATAACTAAAATAAGGTTACCTAATAACTATACATTAGATTTCTTTTTTAAAATACCAATTCATTCTTTAAATAATTATTACGATAATAGATTTTAAAAAAATACTTACTTTGGAATTTACTTTAAACATTTAAGTTAAAACTACTTCAATAATCTACTAAAAATACATACCATATAAATATTTAAAAATAAGGTTACTTTATAAAATATAAAACTAGGTTTTCACCTTTAAAACAAAATACTAAGTCACTTTTTTAAATAATTACTACCATAATAGATTAAAAGGAAATACTTTCTTTAGAATTTAAATATTAGGAATAATAAATTTTCCAAAACTTGCTTTTTTAAAACAACTTTAAAACTATAAACTTATATTTAAAAATTTACTTTGAAAACGTACTTGGTTATTCAGGGAGAATTTTCAATCTCAATCACTTAAATCAATTTTCCAAATTGATTCCCAATTTATTCCATTATAAAATAAATTTATTTACTTACTCAATTCATTCCATAATTCGTTATTTATAGACTTCATTTTTATTATTATTATTTTCCATTTGATTTTAAATCTTTTATCTAAAATATACAAATTTCAGATTATTCCCAATTTCTTCTTTATTCTTTCCAAAATTCAAAACTTAAATTTAAAATAAATGCTACGTTCTTTTAAATAATAACTTTGAAGTTAAAAATTTATTAATTTCCTGTTTATTCAAATTCCTTTCCATATACAGAATCTTATTAATTAGCATTTTGAAACCACTAATATTCTTATCCAATTTATTTTAATTTATTTACATTCTTTATAATTACTTCACCTTTAAATTCGCTTCCTTTTATTTACAAGCCTTCAAATTATTTTCAACAGGCTTAAAACTTCAGATTCAACATTTGCTCAACTTCAAATTATTTAATTCAAAAATTTAATTATCAAATATAATTAGTGATTTTCGAATTCACGTTAAAATTAACTTTTAAATATTTGAAATCAATTAAATATTCCAATTTTAAATGCTCAAAAAATCCGGGTCGTCAAACTTCATCTTCTCCATCTCAATTCCACTTCAATTTCAGAAATTTCCTATAACCTAATTTAGGAAATTATTGCTTATAATCTTAGATTGGAGTTTCTAGAGTTGAAGTTGAAGAGTGGTTGATCTTTCCTTTGTTTTAAAGCTTCTCACTTGTTTTTTTTGAGTTTAAAGGTGAGTTATTGAACTCACATCTATGTCTATAACTTTCTTTGTTGTTAAGTATGAATTCCTAACTTCAATTCATGTTCATTTGTTTTTGATTTGAACTGATTTGGTGAATATTCCAATTTTTGGTTTTGAAGTCCAATTTTATGAAAATCCTACTATGGATGTTTGGACATGTTATTTGGGGTGTATCGAAGAGCCTATAAGGCTGGGTTGTCGCTTAGCATAAATCTCTAGTCTTCGTTGCTCGTACGATCGCTCCCGAATCATTTTGGCCATCAAGGCCTAGGCAAACTGTTGCCCAGACCAGGTGACCAGACGTTTGGTTATCAAGTCTAGACGTCTGGTTATAGACCCTAGAGAAAAGAAAATTATACGGCAGAAAAAGAAAAATGGCAGAGAATAGAATCAGACGTCTGATACAACTTGTCAAATGTCTGGTGCTCCCTGTCAAACGTCTGGTACACCCTTTCAGAGATCTGATACAACTTGTTAGATGTCTGATACAATCTTTCATACGTCTGGAAGGTTTCTGAAAATTTCCAGAACCTAAATCCAGACGTCTGGATTTTCAACCAGACGTTTGGAACTGTTCATTTTGCCTATTTTGGCTGTTTTTGAGTGGATTTCCGATTTTAATCGATTTTTGTTGATCCGGTTAGTTGTTATCACTTATTATCGACTTTAATGACTTCTCTCTTTGGATTTTTGGGAATATCCATTTGATGGATTTGATATCGATTTTATGGTTAACGACCCATGTTGGTGTTGGTTCATCGGATGTACCGTTATTGTACTACGTCGTTGTTCCGGCTTATCAGGATCATCGGATGTACCGTTATTGTACTACATCGTTGTTCCGGCTTATCAGGTTCATTGGATGTACCGTTATTGTACTACGTCGACGTTTCAAATTATTTGAGTTTCAGGTTTCTCGGGCATACAGTTATTGTACTACGTCATTGCACCGGCTCTATGGTTAGCGACCAAGGGACAGCGACCCGTTTGTGATACACGTGTTGGTGAGTTTTCATGCTCCCGTTTGTGATAGGCCTCCCCTTAGTGATTTTTGGATTTCTAATTATTGATTTCTGGAATTTATGTTTCACCAATTTTTGTGATTTATATTTATAGGATGAATCAATTTTGTGTTTGGTGAATAAAATAAAGAATATGACATCCTTTTTGGTGTTTTGAGATTCTTGAGATATTGTATGATTTTTGTTGTTATTTAAATGTATACTTATCATAGTATGACATTATTGTTATCATACATTTTTTTCATCTCTCTTATCGTATCTCATTTTATATGATATTTATAGCTAAACTGATCCATTTATTATTTTCTTCTTAAATAATACTCGGGTCAGAACGAGGTATTTCAGGTGCTTCTGTTTGACTTCTTATCTGGGTCTGTAATCTGAGTTTTGGCTAACTACTATTTTAATAGTTTTTGTTTTTATAGATTCGAGATAGAGACACCTTGATGTATACATATTATTTTATCTAGCACTTGTACCTATTGTTTTGTAATATAGTGGATCTTGCATGACCACTACTTTGATGTACACTTCTATGTGTTTTATTCATATCTGTTTCTGCCTTTATGATATGAATATCTGTGGCTGATTTATGTCATGCTTATTTTGTATTTGTTTCCAAAGACACATAGCCACTGTGTAGTAAGTTTGAGTTTGTACTTGATATGTCGGATTTCCTCTTTAAATGTAATACGTGACTTTCTATCTTGCATATCGGTACTCGCACAAAGCAATTACACAGATGGTCGCTCCTCAACAGCCTTATTCTTCGTGCTAGTTGACGGCATTACTCCGCAGTGTCCTTGGCTAGTGTGAGTATAGAGGTGGGGCATCACATTCATGCATTGAAAACAGACAACTATAATCAAATCAAATTCAAATCAATAAGTTTAAATCCATCTTAGAATTTTATACACTGAGAACAAAATACAAGCATTGGAAAACATATAAGACTCTATCTCAGATTCCATCTCAGTTTAATTAGCAGAAGTGGTTCGGTTCAAATAAATCCAAAGTTCTAAGAAGTTAAAATGCAACAGCTATTCTTATGTAGAATCTTTGTAGGATTTCTCTACTGATCAACTGTATTGTGGATCATTGAATATGCTATACACCACTATAGCTCTTAGGTTTCTAAGCATTTCCTTTGGATATTTTTCTAGCATCTCATCCTTGTCCAGTTTTTTCACGTTTGCCATGACAAAGAACGCACAATCAAGTCTGTTTCAGATATAGAAATATTAGTTAATATTACTATAAAACCTAATGCTAAAATAATATTGCATTCTTTACTGTAGAATTCTAAAATATAGCTTTATATTTTGATCACAATATTAATCAATGCATTCATAGAGACATCATTGCTGCGTGTGGAATGTGCACCTTATACATAATCCTTTTGTTCAGTAGATGCAGATCAATGAACTGTCAATTAGCAATGCTAGTTTTAATTGTCATTTTGCATATTTAATGCATTCCACTGCAATTTAAAAATACAAATGATAGTTTAAACAAGAGAATAAATGAAATTAGTTACATACGAATCAGAATCCTGTGGTGGGCTTTTTGGCTGCAAGACTTTAGATTTGTTAAATTCTTTGTTCAGTGTTCCTACTTCTTCCCATTTCTTCTTGAACATCAATTCAATTTTGTCTTTCTGCAAGAAGAAAAATTAGTGTTGTATATTAATGTTAGATTGATTTCAAAATTATACTTTTCTTACAAGAATGAGGGCTTGGTTATCGCTGGGGTTTGAAGTCCTTGTTGATCTAGTTTTTGGTTTGGTTGAATTATAATTACTCCAATGCATTGTTTCATAGTTTAGCATCAACAAGCTCCAATAATTTGTGTAATGTAGAGGGAAGAAAATTTTCTCTGTAAATTCATCTTTTACAATGACATCTATTGTTGGTATGACTATGTCTTTGATCACAGTTTGCTGATCACGTACTAAAGGATTCTGCACATTCATATGTATTAGAATACTTAATATTATTTTTTAACATTTATAATGAAAAGCTTATACTTACCATCATCATTGTGGTGAAGTAGTAACTGTGTTCATACATCTCTTAATTGTAATAAAACCAATCAATAAGCAGTTAAACCAAACAAAGAAGGTTGTAAGTTTTATTGTATAATTAATTATTATTTTATTTTCGAACCAGGAATATCAATGCTAGAATTCACTATCATTTACGTGTTTACTACATTGTGTGCACTGAAAAATGCAAATGATAGTTTAAACAATCAACTTGGACATTCGATATATTTATATGCCCTTTACAAATATCAATGTTATTCTTAACTCCCATTCTCTCATCCTATACACTTATATGTTCTTAAAAAAATTATGAACGCTATTTTTAACTATCATTCTCTCATCTTATACACTTATATGCACTTAAAAAACTATGAATGCTATTTTTAACTATCATTCTCTCATCCTATACACTTATATGCACTTAGAAACTATGAATGCTAGTTTTAACAATCATTTTCCCTTCCTATACAGTTATCTGCATTTTACAAATACTAATGCTACTTTTAGCTGCCACTCACTTATTCATATCATTTAAATGCACTTTGAAAAGTTAAATGCTAGGTTTACCTATCATTCTTTCATTTTATACATTTATATACACTTTTTTACTATCATTATTCTAATTTGATGCATACCTGTCCATCTGTAATCCCCTCAAACAGAACGGCTTCCAGCATAGATTTCACTATTGTGATTCCTCCTTTGTTCCCTTTATCTTTTTCATATTCTATAGTGCTGTAATTGAAAATCAATAATTGACAACTTGGTTTTTTTCAATTTTATTTAATTACAAATATAATGAAAGAAAAAATATCAGAAATCTTACTTCTCATTTTCGTTAAATTTGAAGAAAGTAAGAATTTTGTTTTGTTGTTCTTCATTCAATAATTGTAATACTTCTTTTTGTGATATCTTTACTCATGTAAGCTTTACTTGATGGCGATTACCCATCAACATCAATAATTTCTTTATTTTCAATTGTAGTGACTTGCTCATCTGTTTCAATTTCAGATTAGTTTTCATAATCTGATTCTTTATTTTGTTCTTCTTGTTCCTGTTCACTTATATTTTCTTTTTGACCTTCCTTGGTTTCAAGTTGCTCCTTTTGGTTTTCATTGTTAACATTTTTCTTTTTTTTTCCGTGAACAATTTCATACTGGCAATCGAAATCAATTTTATTCCTTCGTTGGCGCTTTTTAACCCTCAAAACTAAAGAGCTTGGTTTCTTCTGTGTTTTTTCATGCACTGTTAGGGATTTTTCTATTGCCTATGAAGGTTTTTTTGATCCTGTTGTTCTTTCTCTTGCTGCATCTTTTTAATTTCCTGAGTTATATTGAGATCAAATGATGGTGGTTCAATTTCTTCTCCTGCTTTTGATTTCAACATCTTGATTTCTTTTCTCAACGGTATGATAGTGCCTTTTGCTTGTATTCTTTTCTGTCTCTCCTTTTCTAATTCTTTTTCACTTTTCTTCAATTTATTTTCTAAATCTTAATTGTACTGTTGCATTGAGTCGACTTTCTTTTTGGATGTCTCTTACAAATTTTCTATTTTGTGTATCCCAATATTCTTATTGGTATCCAGCTGAACAAATTTTTGTTGGCTTGCTTGTTGAAGAAGTGCTTTTTCATCTTCAGTCATGTTTCTTATTTCAACAAAAATCTATGTAATAACATAAATAGTAATGAATGAGCTAACATACAATGAATGAACTAATTTTATATATACTTGTCATTTTTCATGTGATGTTATATATGACTATCATTCTTTAGTAGCACCTACAGAAAATTGTATTTGTGCAGAAACGATATATGTAACTATCATTTAAATTATGACTACATAATAAAAAAATGAAAACTGTTAATATATACTATGTTATGATATATTTATCTATCATTATATATTTCTTATACTTGTGTGGGAAATAATACCTTTCTATTGTCCATGTTCATCAAAGCTTCTCTTGAGATGACCTTTTTCAAGCTTCCGATATTCCACCTCCCAAATCTGGGTAAGGTAGAATAGTATGTTGCTAATGGAGATATCAAATTCAAATGCTCAAATAGGAAAACTACAAATAAAATATTACTTGTTAAAACATATAATGCATATAATTTAATATATAGTGATAGATGCATTTGTTGAATATGCGATTATATGATTTTTGTTTGATGATAATAATCATATATATATTCATGTAAATGTATTTGGTAATGTACTATTTCATTTTTCACAGACTAAATAAATATTTGCTGAATAAAATTAAATAACACAGAATTTGAATTCAAACAGAAATTTTATTCAAACAATATTTATTACAATTTTGAATAGTACAATTTCAAGCTCTCACTATACAACTTTGATTACAATATTCAATTACATCACAATCTCACTTTTACATCTGACCTCACTACATAATCACTCATTCACTCAACTAGTATTTTATCTTCAACTTTATTCCAATGTGGATCCGGCATCTGAGAAATCTGCAAAAATAATTTTTGACGCAGTAAAATTGAAAAGAAAATATTTTGTTGCAGTACAAAATAAAAAGTGAATTTTGAAAATAATATTTGCCTCAGTTATTTAGGTTGTTCATCATCATTTACATTTGAATTCATCACACATGAACAATGTGACATGCACAGTGTATCACTGTACATGCCACAATGCCGTGCACACCGATATACACTTGATAATGTTACAGGGACAGGTAAGCACAGGTCAAACCCAAATTATCGGATTCAACTCAAGTGCAATAAAATAAATGTCACAACTCTCAGTACAAGGTCAAATCCGAGCTTAAGCTGGATTCAACTCAGGTGAAATTTCAAAAAAATAAACAAAATGCAAAGGTCAAGTCACTGCAATCATGACTCAACTCAATGCAACAACCAAAGTCAAGGCAACATGAAGTCAGCAACTTCAAACTGCTCATATACACAAGTGAATGAAAATTCTGTACTCAATGCAAAGACCAGCTTATAAATACAAGCCAGTTCAAACATGTATCAAATAGCATAAGAAAAGACAAAAAGGAATAATTCAAGATCACCATGCAACAGCAAGTGATAGCTCAGCAGGTCGAAAAGTACTCAGGGATGAACACAAAAATGTACAAATCAAAGAACACATGACCAGACACACATGAATATGAAGACCACAAAGGAAATGAACCAGTGAAACAACTCAGCAATGAACTTAACCAGGAACAAGACTCAAGCACCATCAAAGTTCAACTCAAAGAGATAGTCGACCAACAGCTACATGAATCAACAATATATCAAATGAACTAATGAACATCAGGTCAATGAAGTTTTAACTCAAAACAAGGAACCAGACCACAATGGTACTATCAACAAATGCCACAGTGAAGTATAACTATCATGATCAGAGAGAGGCTGAATAAATTTAAAATTGGATCAAACAAATGCACCAAGTAGATGACACAGCAACAACGGAGTTACAAAAATGCAGGCCAACATCAAATACACGATGCAAAGATGCACTCAAATACAATAACAATGCAAGTAGATCAAATGAGGTGTTAAAAGCAATATGTATGCAACAGGTCCAGTTACAACAAAGTTCAAGGCACAGTGTAGAAGCTAATGTCACTGAGAAGCAGTGCAAACGAATATATATAGTGTCAACAATCAGCGGTGAAACAGTCAGTGGTGATGCAATAAAAAAATTATATGCAACATGAACGGCTAGTGTCACATGGCAGTAAAAATATAATGGCCGTGAACAGCTAGTACAATGTCATAGAACAAATTGTACAGTTCGAATGTGATCATCAATTTCATAAGAAATCAAAAATGGTCGAAGATGTGGATTTGCATGCACATGACAGTCAATGCCGAAGACAAAATGAAATCAGATGAATATTAAACCAAGTCAGAATTCAACGCAAGAAAAAAAATTGAAAAAGTCAAATATAAAATAGGAAAGTAGCAGCCGTAACGATCAAGGAATGATCGAACGGTTTCAAGCTAATACCGTGACAGGGAAGTAAGGGAAAGATACAATATGAACAAGTCAGATAAATCATCAACGTCCAACAACAATCAAATGGCCGAAGCACCATGTTGAACAAATCAGACGAACGAATTAAAGGAAATCAAAATCCATATATAAACCCACAATCATCATTGGCAATAACTATCAATAGAGTTCGAGCATTGAAACCAGAAATCAAAAGGAGAAATTCATATACCAAATCAAATTCGAACTTGATCAAGGAGGAAGAGCCGCGAACAAGTTTATTAAATCAGAAACTAACTCGATAAAGCAGCCGAAGTCATCTCAAGATAAGAGCGACAAACAGAGAAAGAAAATCAAACATTTACAGTCGTGATCTCCCAATTTCAGAAAACCCTAATTTCTGTAGAAAAAGGATCGGTCGCCATATTCACAGAAACAAACAAAGCAAAGAGGAACGGGCTAGAGAAAATAAAAGGGGGCGGCCTTGTTAGAAGGATTAGGGTTTTTGTTTTTTATTTTAAAATAAGGGCTTTAGCTTAAATAAGGGCTTTATCTTCAATTTTGTTTTAAATTTGTTTTAAATTTTAAAACTCTTTTTAAACCATTGTAATCACTAGTCGTGTGACTAGGGGACAAGCTACATGGCGTAGTTTGAGAATTCGCAACTCAGTGGCTGAGTTGTGGCAGGGTTTTGAGCATAGAGTTAGGCTTAGTCGATAGCGAGTGTCGCGAGTTTACTTGTGTAAGCGTCTGACTATCTAATTTCTAGTAGAAACCTTGGGGGCAGCACGTAGGCAGGGTTTTGCCGAAGCTGGGTAAATTTTGTGTCGTTCTATTTCTGCATTTTATTATTCTGCTATTTTTCTACGCTGCTATTATTCTGTGTTCTGTGTTGAAATTATTTTATAAGCTTCCGCAATTAATTTTTATGATTAATACCATCACCCTATTCACCCCCCTCTAGGGTGAAATCGCTCCTACAAGTGGTATCAAAGCTAGGAATATAAGTCAATTTTTTGTTTTAAAAATTCATTTTTCAAAAATCAGTTTTTTGTTTAAAAGTTTGAATTTTTAAAATGGCTTCTTTTAATAATGCTTTTGCTGAGGGTGAGTCCATAATCAGACCACCAATGTTCAATGGTGAATATGCTTATTGGAAAAAAAGAATGAAATTTTTTCTGAAAACGATTGACGCTTGGAACATTGTTGAGATAGGTTATAGAGCACCAACTATAATTGTATACAATCAGGAAATAGACAAACCGATGGATCAATGGACAGAACTAGAAAATAAATTACAAAATGCTAATATTAGAGCTATGAATTCTATTATCTGTTCATTGGATCAATTTGAATTTAATCGTGTCTCACATTGTCTAACTGCGCAGGAAATATGACACACACTAGAAGTGACTCACGAAGGAACATTTCAAGTCAACGAATCTCACCTTGCCATGCTAAGCAGCGAATACGAAAATTTCACAATGGAAAAGGAAGAAAATGTTAAAGAGACGCATTGACGACTTTCCAATATTGTATACAAATCAAAAGCTCTTAGAAAATCATACACAGAGTTGGAGATAGTCCAAAAAATCCTCAGAGTCCTTCTACGAAGTTTTGAAGCGAAAGTAACTGCCATTCAAGAATCAAAAGATTTGAAACAAATGAAAGTCGAAGAACTCATCGGAAACCTCACCACTTATGAGCTAGAAATGAAATTCAAGGAAGAGCGTGAAGGAGGAGATACTCGCAAGAAATCTATGGCTTTCAAAGGAACAACAGAAAGTGATGGTGATGATGATGATGTCGGAGCAGCAAAATTGGAGCTGATAATAAAGAAAGTCAAAAGGTGGAATTACAAATACGGAAATCCCGCTCTAAATCGAAAATTGAAAAGCAGAATAAATAAAATATTAGACAATCCAGAAGAACCGAAGATCATCTGTCATAAGTGCAACCAACCCGGACACATCAAGCCTAATTGTCCTCAAAATCGACGCGACTTTGAATAGAAATCAAAAAGGAGAAGTTTTGCAGCCACGTGGAATACCAGTGATGAAGATAATCAAAGTTCTAACAGTGAGAATGAAAAAGCAGACTTGTGTCTTCATGGTGAAATAACTGACAGTGATGATGACGAGCCAAGTGAGGTATCAAAACTTTCTCATTCAGAATTACTTATATATTTCCACGAAGTGAATGGCTGTTTTGAACGACCTAGGGAGAAGTATGCCAAAATTGAATCACAAAAAGATACTTTGATAGATTTGAATAAAAAACTTGACCAATTGGTTAAAACCTGTCAAAGCAGAATCCCTAAGTGTGATAAGTGTCCAACATTCGAAGAAGAAATTAAAAAATCTGAAATTAATATAAAATCACTTGAAAATGAAATTCTGATTTTGAGAGCAAATGAAAATACTAGGAGAGAGAATTCTATTAAAAGGTGTACACAATTGTTAAACGAAAATGAATCTCTTAAAACACAAGTCCAACAACTGTCGACGACTTTAGATAAATTTTCAAAAGGTGAAAAATCATTGAATATGCTATTAGGAAAGCAAACTGTTAATACGGTTAGACAAGGACTTGGATATAATCAATCTGAAAATGTTGAAAGAAATATTAATCAAGAAAATTCTATGTGCACAATTTGTAGAAAATATGGACACAATCACAATAATTGTTGGTGTAGACCCAAACATGTGAAAACCATATCTATTTGGGTTCCAAAAGGCACAAGTATAAAATCTCTAAAAATTAAACAAATTTGGGTGCTCAAAGGAACATATATAAACAGTTTTGGGTCTCCACAAAATTATTTTTCTAAATCTTCTGCCACTAACAATCATGGACCTATAAAAACGAATAGGTCACAAAAATCTTTTCCCGTGTAGGTATGGTGGCAGGCTAAGGAACAACAACAGTGTTCTCTGGATTTTGACTGTTCCAGAAACATAACGGGTGACAAAGAAAAGTTCCTTAGCCTATTATAAAGGTGACAGAATCACAATGGACAACAACGAAAATTATCGTAAAGGTAAAACAGGAAATGGTATATTTATTTGAACGATATATTAAATGTGATAATCCGCACCATATTCTGAATTAAAATCAGCCAATATCGAGATGATGAAAAGTTGATGATTTTGATTCTGACTTGTGCAAAATAGTTGGCCAATTATATTCTTATGCCAAAAACACTATAAAAATCTCTAGATTCTTTGAATTACTTCATATATATCAGTTGGATTAAAAATAGTGTTTTTGTTGGATAATAATACATTTGATTATAATATGGCTAACTCTATATTCACGATTTATAATTATTTACACAGCTTCAATTCAAATTCAAGAGAATGTTATTTAAATTACTGTTAAAATTGAGTTTGAAATTTTTTTTGCACACTTCATGGTCTTGTCTACCAAATTCAATTAGTGATATTTCGGAGTGAAAGAAAAATTCAGATGCAGATCACACTTGTAATCTAGTTGAAAGAAAACTTACTAGTTGAACGTGATTTTTAGTAACTACATCGTTAATTTTTGGGAAATGTCTGCATATTTTTAAATTCAAATAATTTTCAAATAGCAGAAATTTTTCCTTATATAACCCATTCGAAAAATCATTTTTGACCATATTTTCAAAAATTGATTTTATAATTAATTTTGAATTTGATTTTAAATGGCAATTTTGACTAGTCCGAGTCCCTGATATTTATCAAAAAGATAAATAGTGATTGAAAAAGTGATGAGTGTTGATATTTATCATACGTTACTCAAAACAGTATATTTAGAAAAATTTCTTTAGAAATTCAGACAAGAGTTATAAAAACTTTTTGTTGGGTAAAGATTCCATGACTATTTCTATTTCTATCATATTTCTATCGACCATCGCTCATCAAAAATTCAATATAGTTTGTTGATATGTGGTACTTTAAACAGGAATCATTCGTTTTTCATTTTATAAAATAAAATAAAATCCAAAGTATTCACTCTCATTTAAAAGTCCTCACGGTTATGCATGTATGGAATGCATATCAAAATTGATTTATTAAATATACAAGTTGATTCTAATCCCATTTAAAAGTCCTCACGGTCATGCGTGGTTAGAAGATACTTGAATTCTTTTTTAAAAATAAAATTGGAATACTACTAATCTCATTTAAAAGTCCTAACGGTTATGCATGATTAGTAGATATTCAAATTCCTGATATAAATGTATCATAAATAGATACAACTGTATGGTTATATATGATGTCACCATTTCCATTATTTCTAAAAGTGGAATATGCGCCTAACGAGGGTAGTTATGATTTTTGTTTGATTTTTTATTGAAATTTAATATCTATATTCAATTGAGTTTTAATGTTGGATTAATATCGATCACTTTATCTCTATTTTCTCTAACACTATTACTCTTTTGCTGATAACAAAAGGGGGAGAGAAAAGTTATGATTTTGTCAAATAAAATCAAGCAAATGTCAAATGATTTTCTATTTGCATCTAGGCTCATTTGCATATTTTTATTTGTATGCATATATGTAGGGGGAGCTTTGTGTAGAGAGGAAGCATTTAAATAGGGGGAGCAACTAGGATATATTTATGATCAAATATATTTAACATATTTACAATCTTAAATATATGTTTGTTATCATCAAAAGGGGGAGATTGTTGAATATTCGATTGTATGATTTTTGTTTGATGATAATAAACATATATATATTCGTGTAAATGTATTAGGTAATGTACTATTTCATTTTTCACAGATTAAATAAATATTTGCTGAATAAAATTAAATAACACAGAATTTGAATTCAAACAGAAATTTTATTCAAACAATATTTATTACAATTTTGAGTAGTACAATTTCAAGCTCTCACTATACAACTTTGATTACAATATTCAATTACATCACAATCTCACTTTTACATCTGACCTCACTACATAATCACTCATGCACTCTACTAGTATTTTATCTTCAACTTTATTCCAATGTGGATCCGACATCTGAGAAATCTGCAAAATAATTTTTGACGCAGTAAAATTGAAAAGAAAATATTTTGTTGCAGTACAAAATAAAAAGTGAATTTTGAAAATAATATTTGCCTTAGTTATTTGGGTTGTTCGTCATTATTTACATTTGAATTCATCACACACGAACAATGTGACATGCACAGTGTATCATTGTACATGCCACAAGGCCGTGCACACCGATATACACTTGTTAATGTTACAGGGGCAGGTAAGCACAGGTCAAACCCAAATTATCTGATTCAACTCAAGTGCAATAAAATAAATGTCGCAACTCTCAGCACAAGGTCAAATCCGAGCTTAAGCTGGATTCAACTCAAGTGAAATTTCAAAAAATAAAAAAAATGCAAAGGTCAAGTCACTGCAATCATGACTCAACTCAATGCAACAACCAAATTCAAGGCAACATGAAGTCAGCAACTTCACACTGCTCATATACACAAGTGAATGAAAATTCTGTACTCAATGCAAAGACCAGCTTATAAATACAAGCCAGTTCAAACATGTATCAAATAGCATAAGCAAAGACAAAAAGGAATAATTCAAGATCACCATGCAACAGCAAGTGATAGCTCAGCAGGTCGAAAAGTACTCAGGGATGAACACAAAAATGTACAAATCAAAGAACACATGACCAGACACACATGAATATGAAGACCACAATGGCAATGCACCAGTGAAACAACTCAGCAATGAACTTAACCAGGAACAAGACTCAAGCACCATCAAAGTTCAACTCAAAGAGATAGTCGACCAACGGCTACATGAATCAACAATATATCAAATGAACTAACGAACATCAGGTCAATGAAGTTTTAACTCAAAACGAGGAAACAGACCACAATGGTACTATCAACAAATGCCACAGTGAAGTATAACTATCATGATCAGAGAGAGGCCGAATAAAGTGAAAATTAGATCAAACAAATGCACCAAGTAGATGACACAGCAACAACAATGTAGCGACCCGACTTTCTATCACTAGAAAATCGCATCACTAATTAAGAAAGAAAGGGATAGAAGAAGAAAAGAAAGAGAATAAAAAGAAACAACACATCAGAATCTCACAGCGGAACGATTTAAATATAATATAGAACATATACACATTATCATATACATCAGAGTACACACTATACATCTCAATTTAGACAGTTATATCACTTCTGTCTAATATACAATACAAGAACATCAACACAGAATAACCCACAGCAAAAACTCTAACTATATCTACACGCTGAAGCCTCCTGCTCCAAAGCTCCTCCAGAATTCGTCAAGGATAACCTGTATCACTTGACTACTCATATATAATATGAGTACCCGAGAGTTTAATAAAACAGAAAATAAACACTCGGGTCAGACAGGGGTCTGGTGTGAGTAAACGGTTTAAGATTGCTTAACTTTAGAAAATCCTTTGAAAAGAAAAGGTATCACGTAAGACTTCCCACACATAAACATGGAAAAGTTTTTACCTTACGCTAACCAAAACATTTGATAGGAAATCCGGTGATATTATAATAGTGTCTAGGGTTTTCAAATAAATATAAAATAGCCGAAATTATTACATTCATTAAATTCCAGCTACTAGCCAAAAAAGTGGGTAATACAAACAAAACCGTAGGGTCTCGTAGGAAAAAATGGGTTTCCATCAATGGCAAGGCTACTGGGGTACCGTCCGTCACAGTACGTGGCCTAGATCACTGTACCGAGGAGTACTCCCACTCCCCTGCAACACAAGGCCGGGACCATTCCTTACTAAACAGTCCCGAACAAGACCACCCCGCAGTTGGCTGCAGTTCCAACTGCCCACAAAGCCGAAATAAAAAAGGGACATCTAGACAGGGATGTATCTCGCTCTCCAGTGGGAGCTACCCACGAAGCCTTGCTGCACCTCCCCTGTTTTAGCCATTCCCGGTTGATGAGGCTTGAGGCTGCGATTACCTTTATAGGACCAATTATCTTAGAATGCTCATCGTCCACCTGACGATGTTCTGAAAGCATTCAATCCATACAAGTTCCTTCCGGGTTCGAACGAAACCGAAGGCACTATCTCGTTGCACTCGTTTTGGAATCACCCTCATAGTCAACGACCATAGCCCTTGCACTCTAAGACCACCATCTCGAACCTATAAGCACTATTCCGTCAAACTCATTACGGAATCACCCACAGAGTTATACTGACGTATAGCCCTTACACCTCGAGTCTTCACTTGCTCCACTTGGATTAACGACCTAACGTTTAATTGGAAACGATGTGGTTTTCGGATATCCAAATATGGAGACCCGATCCCGGTCTCATCGAATCCAAACGCCATTTTAATGTCCAAGTTGTACTTAAGGGATTTAAACAATAGATATTTCAGAAATATCACTTAACATAAATGGATGTATCATATTACACAGATAGATAAGCATCTATTATCACATGCATCTATACATATCACATAGCAGCATATATATCACATTCAGATATAGCACATTCACATCATTACCCATCAATCAATGTCATCCAATAACATCCAATCATTAACTCATCCAATGATATATATCATCCAATCATTAATCATTCATAATCAAGCTTGATTCAAACTTGATTAATTTAATTAATCCTTAAATTAAATTAATCCTTAGTTAATCACTTGGATTATCTTCAATCCATTTTACTATTCATTAATTAATTACAAATTAATTAATTAACGAACATCACTTAATTATCCATTTCAATTAATCTTCCCTGATTAATTATCACTTAATTACTTTAAGTAATTATTACTTAATTACCATATTAATTAATCATCCTGTTTAATTACTTCCAAATTATACTAAGTAATTACCTCTTAATTACCTTCTAAATTAATCAACCTTGATTAATTATTCTTTAATTATCCTGATAATTATTCCTTAATTATCCTGATAATTATTCCTTAATTATCCTGATAATTATTCCTTAATTATCCCTTCATTAATTATACCTGATTAATTACTTTTAATTAGTCACACTTGATTAATTACTTTTAATTAATCATATTTAATTAATTACTTTTAATTAAATAATTGATTAATTACTTTAATTACATTTAGGAACTAAAACTTAATTATAAATTAATTATTCTTAAATTATTAATTATCAATTAATTAATTATTTCCATTAATTAATGATTTCTTTAATAATTAAAATTCTTTCTTAATTAATTACTTTAACAAGTAATTAATCACTTAATTAATTACTCTTAATCCTCATATTAATTAATCATTAATTAAATATTTTAAACCTTTAATTAATTTTATTAATTAATACTTTAATCAATAATTCAAGTGATTAATCCTAAATCACATTACTTAATTACTTCCATAAAGTAATTATCTTTTACTTAATTACCTTCTGTAATTAACCACTTAATTACTTCCGAAAGTAATTATATTAGATTAACCCATAAGTGATTATCTTAATTAATTACTTAATTAATTATTTAACTTAATCATTTAAAATTAATTAAATGATTCTTTAATTTACTATATTAAAAAGATTCTTAAACAAGTAACCATTATCTTAATTAACACATTTATACTAACCAATAACCTTTCAATGGTTAATAATTTAATTATCTTAATTACCTTTCCAAATTTAATACTCTTTGATTAAATCAAAATTCCAATTTACATAAGATAAATCTTTATTACAATTGATTATCAAATTCTAAATCATTAAACTTTATTTAAATAAAATATAATATTTAGAAATCAATTATAATTAAACATATTTTAAATTGAACTTTTAAATCTTTAAAACCTTTCCAAAGATCTTTAATAAAAATTTAATACAAACTTTATTCAAACATTCACTTATTTTTATTTTTAAAACTTCCATATTTCAAAATGTATAAACTTGTTTAAAACTTTAACTTGAAACAATTTAGTTCCAAAAATCATAATTTCTTTGCTCAAGCTTTAAAAACTTTACTGACAAAGCCCAAAACTTGCCTGACCTAAAACCCGAGCAAACCCCTACCCAAACCCGAGTCTTCCCCGAGTAAAACAAGCAAACACCCCGTGCTTTCCACCTTTCTTTTAGCTTCGAGTCCCACCCAACAAAATCACGATGGAATCTTCGAGCTTCCACCTTCTTCTTCCAGAGTCCACTACCCCCCTGATGCACGCAGCAGTGCACGTCAACGTGCACAACCAACCTCGCCAATGACAAACCCTTCTCCGGTCATCATTACGTCGCACTAGACCCGGCATCCATTCTCACAACCCAGAAAACCAAGCCTCGATCAAAATCGGAATTTGACTGTCGAACCAAAATTACTGAACCCAACATCCAACAGAAAATCAACGACGCCGACGAACCATCACCCGAGCCGCCCTGCCATTCTCACCCAAGCTTTGACACGTCCTCCCTAACCTTCGGCAACCACCGCGATCGCCTCCAGTAACCTCACGATGCTGCGAAACCATGATGAACACGTCGACACAATACAGGGTATAAAACCCTACTCTGATCAATACAGGCCAACGCGATCGATAATAAAATCCCTAAGCAATTTTCCTACGATCTCTGACACCCCTTCCACCTTCGTGTTCCACCAGGCAACACATTCGCCGCTGATCACCGTGAATTAACCAAAAACCTTACTGATCTAAGAGTCATGGTACAAGCCTTAAAAATCAAAATTTCCTATTTGTAATACAATTATGAAATCAAAAATTAAAATAGAATTCATAAATTTCAGACCCAAATTGAAAATGTACTGTAAATTCAAATATTTATAACAAATTATTCAATTTAAAATCTTGTAATTATTTTTAGATGATAGCTTTCTTGATTACAATCAACATCTATTTACAATTCAAAGTCTAATTCGAATTCAAATCCAAGTTATTGAATTTATTTGAAAACCTGTTATAGTTTACAGAGCATATTTATGATTACAGGCATCTCAATATCATCAATCCCTCATACTCAATCATGCAACAGTTTAAATCCAAGAATCCAGTCAATTCATCAAGATTTCATACACAAGAACAAGATGAAATTTAAGATTTAAAACTGTTTTTTTTTAATTTTATTTACTCACCTGGAATTTTTCAGAAGACAGAATAGCTTTCCAGACTTTTGATTCACTGCATATTGATTTTATTGCTTGATGAACCTGAATTGCATGTTGAAATCAATCTACTTGCAGTTGATTACTGAGTTGCTTGATAAATTTGAAGATATCTTGCATTGTTGATTGAAATTCCCAGCATCTCATTCTTGTTACAGGTTTTCTACAGATTTTCTTTTCTTCTCTTTTTTTTTCAACTTTGTTTTTTATTAGCATTTTTTCAGATTTCTTCTTTCTGATTTCATTTAGATTGGTTGAGATGAAGATAATATTATTTTCTTTATTAGCTGAAGAAAAACTTTTGTTTTATATTTACAAGTTTAATTTAAATTATATTTACAAGAGGATGACATTTGTCACAATGAAATTCTAATTTACTTACACCTATACATATATGATAACAAGTGTTTTTAATATACATTAACAAGTTAACCAGTGTTATTTTAATGTTTAATTAATGTTTAATAAATGCTTTAAATGTTATTTTCTTATTAATAATATATTTAAGCCTTACATAAATATTTATGTAATATTCATATGATAAAAAAAAGTGTATACTTATCCTTTAATAAATATTCATATGAATTCATGTAACTTATATTTTGATTCAATTTAATGTTTATATGTTTAAAATATCTATTTTAATTTAACTCTTAAAATTTTAAATTTTTTTTATCTTGTGTTAAAATTAAAATGAAAAGATACTAAGAAAATGAAATTTAAAATTTAAATCTTATCTAACTCAAGTTAAACTATATGTTTATAAAAATAAGCAATTAACTTTGTTATAAAAATTTAAACTTCAAATATCATTAAAAATATTAAATCAAATTAACATTTCAAATTTCAAAACTATATATATTAAAGTTTGAAAAACTCTTGTTAAATTTAAATTAATAATTTTCTTATTTCAAATATATATACAAATATATATACACATTTCAAATAGAAACATTCTAACAATAAATTTGTTAATTTCCATATTAAATTTTAAAACAAATCTCAAATCACAATATATACATTCTTATATATTACAATTTGAATATAAAGTTTTATTACATTAAAAACTTCTTATTTACCAAAATAAATATTTCCAAATCAAATTATTATAAGCTTTCAAAAGAATTAAATTTGCCAATTCATATTGTTAAGAAAAATATTAATAAATATTAACAAATTGTTATCATTAATCTTTAAAATAAATTTAACTTGTCAATTTATAATATAAATGATCAAATCAATTTAATTATTATCAAAGATTATTAAATTGATATTGCTCAAAATTCTGGGTCGTCACAAAGAAAGTTACAAAAATGCAGGCCAAAATCAAATACACAGTGCAAGATGCACTCAAATACAATAACAATGCAAGTAGATCAAATGAGGTGTTAAAAGCAACATGTATGCAACAGTTCCAGTTACAACAATGTTCAAGGCACAATGTAGAAGCTAATGTCATTGAGAAGCAGAGCGAACGAATATATAAAGTATCAACAGTCAGTGGTGAAACAGTCAGTGGTGATGCAATAAAAAAATTGTATGCAACATGAACGGCTAGTGTCACATGGCAGTAAAAATATAATGGCCGTGAACATCTAGTACAATGTCATAGAACAAATTGTACAGTTCGAATGTGATCATCAGTTTCTTAAGAAATAAAAATGGGTCGAAGATGTGGATTTGCATGCACATGACAGTCAATGCCGTAGACAAAATGAAATCAGTTGAATATTAAACCAAGTCAGAATTCAATGCAAGAAAAAAAAATTGAAAAAGTCAAAAATAAAATAGGAAAGTAGCTGCCGTAACGATCAAGGAAGGATCGAACGATTTCAAGCTAAAACCGTGACAGAGAAGTAAGGGAAAGATACAATATGAACAAGTCAGATAAATCATCAATGTCCAACAATAATCAAATGGCCGAAGCACCATGTTGAACAAATCAGACGAACGAATTAAAGGAAATCGAAATCCATATATAAACCCACAATCATCATTGGCAATAACTATCAATAGAGTTCGAGCATTGAAACCAGAAATCAAAAGGAGAAATTCACATACCAAATCAAATCCGAACTTGATCAAGGAGGAAGAGCTGCGAACAAGTTTATTGAATCAGAAACTAAATCGATAAAGCAGCCGAAGTCATCTCAAGATACAAGCGACCAACAGAGCAAGAAAATCAAACATTTACAGTCGCGATCTCCCAATTTCAGAAAACCCTAATTTCTGTAGAAAGAGGATCAGCCGCCATATTCACAGAAACAAACAAAGCAAAGAGGAACAGGCTAGAGAAAATAAAAGGGGCCGGCCTTGTTAAAAGGATTAGGGCTTTTGTTTTTTATTTTAAAATAAGGGCTTTAGCTTAAATAAGGGCTTTATCTTAATTTTTTTTAAATTTGTTTTTAATTTTAAAACTCTCTTTAAACCATTGTAATCACTAGTCGTGTGACTAGGGGACAAGCTACGTGGCGTAGTTTGAGAATTCGCAACTCAGTGGCTGAGTTGTGGCAGGGTTTTGAGCGTAGAGTTAGGTTTAGTCGATAGCGAGTGTCGTGAGTTTACGTGTGTAAGCGTCTGACTATCTAATTTCTAGTAGTAACCTTGGGGGCAGTACGTAGGCAGGGATTTGCCGAAGCTGGGTAAATTCTGTATCGATCTATTTCTGCATTTTATTATTCTGCTATTTTTCTGCGCTACTATTATTCTGTGTTCTGTGTTGAAATTATTTTATAAGCTTCCACAATTAATTTTTATAATTAATACCATCACCCTATTCACCCCCCCCTCTAGGGTGAAATCGATCCTACAACATTAACATAAAGTTAGAATGTTATACTTACAATTGGGAGCATGGAACAACCCGGCATGTTTCTCGGCTTTGTTTTGAAAGCTGTCAAAGCTCTAATTAATGAATAATGAATTGACACCGGCCAAGATACTGAGTTAATTTTTTTTTGATCAAGGATATAAGGAATATATCCCCATGGTAAGTATGTCAGGAAAGAAGAAGGTTATCATTGAAGAATAATAATCAGTTTTGGAAAATCATTTTCATGTTGAAATTTTTGTGTTTCCAGTACATTATTTATCTTTGAAATTGTAAAAACCTTTGTGATGTGCTCTACTGTTCAAAAATTTCTCAGTTCTCAGTACAAAATCTTTACAATTGTCTGGAAGGATTTGTAAACTCATTTTAGGTAATGGAAAAATATTAATTCTAGACAAAGGTAAGCTAAAGAGAACTGAAACATCTTCAGGTTTGATTTTTTTAAAAATATTCCCCACTTTAAAAGCTTCGTCATTGATAGAAAATGTTTCTATGATATCATCTAAGGTTGTTGACGATTTTGTAAAAGCGACTATGAATAAAATTTCTTTGAAAAGCACTACCATAAATTTTTCGAAGGGTGTTTGTTTTAAATAATTCAATTAATCTACAAGATAACCTCCTTTTTTCTTAATTTTCCGAAATTTTTTATCATTGGAAGTAAGCTACATCGATACTGAATTTTTTCTTGAGATACTTTCTTTGATTTTTTTCCTTCTATTATTTTTATTTTCTTCAATGTTTTACCTTTTGATCCCTATACAGAAAACTATGAATGAATAATTCGGTATTTAACAAACTATAATGTTATATTCTTGTCTTATTTTTTAAATGCATTCTTATTTTTATCTATCAATTTTTTCAACTATGAATGCATAATTTTCTAGTGCTATATGCATTTATCATTCTTTTTTCAAATGCAATATTTGTCCATCATTACTCTTTTTCAATATATGCTTCTAAAGTTGAAAGATTGAATGCTATGTTTGTCTATCAATTTTTTTCAATGCTATATTTGTCTATCATTCTGTAACTATTCATCATATTGTTGTCTATCAACCATCAAAAACTGAATGCTATGTTCATATATCATCTCGTATTTTAAAATAATGCATACAAATCAAATGATATATTGAACTATCATTCAATAACTATCAATCTGATTATCCTCTACCATTTATTAAATATTGAAATGCTATTTTCATTTATCATTTATCATTCCATCATAACAAATATAGTAAATAAAATGATAGATTCCACTATCATTCTATCATGCTATGTTTGTCTATCATTTTTTTCAGTGCTATATTTGTCTATCATTCTATAAACATTCTCTTATTGTTGTCTATCAACTATCAAAAACTGAATGCTATGTTCATCTATCATCTCAAATTTCAATATGGTGCATACAAATCAAATAATATACTGAATTATCATTTAATAACTATCTATCTAATTATTTTCTACCATCTATCAAATATTGAAATGTTATTTTCATCTATCATTGCATCATTACACATACAATAAATAAAGTGATATATTCAACTATCATTCTATCATGCTATGTTTGTCTATCATTGTTTTCAATGTTATATTTGTCTATCATTCTATAACTATTCATCTTATTTTCGTCTATCATCTGTCAAAAACTGAATGCCATGTTCATCCATCATCTCATATTTCAATATTATATGTGCAACAAATCAAATGATGTATTGATCTATCATTCGATAATTATCCATCTAATTATCATCTACCGTCTATTAAATATCGAAATGTTATTTTTATCTATTATTGCATAATTATACATATAGTAAATAAAGTGATACATTCAACTATCATTCTTTAATTATCAATCTAATCATCATCTAACATTTATCAAAAACTGGTATGTTATTTTCATCTACCATTTCAATATAATGCATGTAATGAATAAAGTGATATACTCAATTATCATTCTAAAACTGTCTATATGATTATCAATTCAGCATAAACTTTTACTGTAAAACTATTTACAATTAAAATGATAATTCAACTATCATTGTAAAATTATCTTTTATTTTAAAAAAAATCAAATGTTATACCTCTGTCTTTCCTTTTCTTCTGACGATTTCATCACAAAGCTGTTGTTTCTTCATGTCGTCTTCATTCACAGTTTTAGCTGCCCTAAATTTTCTCGTCCTCTTTGTTCCTTCGTGAATATTAGTTGAATCGACAGTCGTGGATGAATTAGTTTTTTGCCTTCTCTTTATTTCTATACGCGTAACATTCGAAGCCCTACTTTTTGAAATCTTAGGTTCATCGTTTATTTATTCAGAATTTATTGATGGATTTACGTCAATCAATGTAACGACCCAGAATTTCTGTCAATCGAAATTCGTGTATTTAATTGATACAAGTAAAATTTGTAAGTCGAATAAGTTTTATTTTGAATATCTAGATTTAATTGGATAACTAAATCGATAATTTTATATTTGAAATTACAGAAATAATTGGAAATTGAGTTTAATGTGATTAAAAAAGATTTATAAAGTTGTATTTAATCATATTGGAGTTAGAATGATGTTATAGAACTTTTAAAATTGAATTAAAAGTTAATTTGCAGAAATTGAATATTTTAATATTTAATTGACGAGTTAAAATAGCCATTTTTAAAACAGTCTCGGATTTCGACAAAACGAGTTTCATCGGATCCGTAATGTTATATTATTGTATGGTTTCAAATTTCGTGCCAATAGGACTTACGGTTTGTCCGGGGCAAGCTAAAACGCATTGAAATCGATTCGAGTGAATTTTAAATTTAAATAGTCAATTCAAAAACTTATCCTTCAAATTTGATCGAATTGGCTCCCGATATATATTCCATTGCGTTCGAAATGGGGGTAAAACATTATAAACACCAGGCGGCACGCTTCGTTTGGAGTTCGGAAAATTTCAGGATGAATAGTGTTTTGCAATTTTCTATAAAAGGACCTCATATCTTTGTTTTTGCAACAAACCCTAATGGCAGAAACCCTAGCCGCCACTTGATATTAATGGCCGAAAATTACTCATCTTCTTCCTTTAATTTCTTCAAATCCGTGCAATGATTCAACAAACTTTCAACTACAAACTTCTAGAACTCGTCGAGATCTACGCATTCAACGGTTGTGATGGGTTATCGCGCAGTAAAGAGAGAGAAAAGACGCCGCGTTCGTCCTTGGTTGTACACGTGTTTTCATGTGAAAGGGGGGGCCAAGCTTCGAGTGGTTGCAGCCGTAGGTGGAGCTCGCGTTGGCGTTTGGAGTGGTGGTACTCGATCGGCGCGAAGTTGAACGGAGTGGGCTCGAAAAATTAGGGTTTAGGGCGGCTATGGGTTCGGTTATCACCTGGGTTATACGCGATGGAGAAGAAAACAAGTAGCAGCCATGATTTCCCTTGGTAAAACGAACGGCCCAGATTGCAGAGGTTAAAAAAATTAAAATAGAATTTGTAAATTAATATATTAAAATTCGTATAATGTTTAAAATGCTGTAACTTCTTCATACGGGGTCCGTTTTGCATGAAACGAATTGCGTCGGGTTCGTATTGACGAATACTATGCGATGGAGCTGGAATGGTGTAGATTGGAGCTAGTGAAAATTTTGGGTAAAATTAAACGCGCGTTTAATTTTATTCAAATTAAAACAGTGTGTCTATTATTGAAAGCAATGTGAGAACTTCTCACTCAATCGAATCTGTTTCGATTTAAATTTTAAATAGTTAGATTTAAAATTGCTTGATTGTGTTGATTGTATGCTTGAATGATAAATTGCTATATGTTGTATTGAAATAGACCCTATACGCCATTTATTAAGCGGATGTTATTTATTAAAAACATATACCGCGATATTCCATCTTGATATGGAATTGGTATTATGTATGTACTTGGAGTTGATTTTCCCGCATTATATAGCGGATGAGACCCTATTGCGCCGCATAATAGCGGATAATATTTTTATATAAACCCATGTACCGCGACATCCCGTATTGGAACGGGATTGGTATTGTGCTAACATCTATGGATGCAGGGAAATAGGTTGGAGGGATCCAACTAGATTCCTCACCCGTATTGATTTATTTACAGATATTGTGATATATTCTGTTATCATATGATATATGATGTTTTGGATGCCGTGATTGTTATATTTAGTGCTGTTGCAGCATTGGGCCTATTTTGGAAAATTAAATTTTTTAAAGTAATGATTTTCAAATTTAAAAGGATTTTAAAGTGATTTTTGAAAGTATACGTTTTATTGAATTTTGGAATTGATTAATTTTAAATAAATAAACGTTTTTAAATTTTTATGTTATAAAAATTATGATTTTTGAGAAATATATTTGGAAATTGATTTTTGAAATATGGAGTTAATGAATTTTATAAAATAGTTTAAATTGATATTTTTGAATTATTATAAAAAGCTTTATATAAAAGATTTATAAAATTGATGCTTATAAATCAAAATATTGGAATTATAAAACGAGTTTTTATAAGTGTTAAAATGAAGTATAAATGGATTTCATAAGTGAATGAAATTTATAGATTTATAAATTGTGAAATTATAAAATGAATGAATTTGTAAATAGAGAATTGTAAGTAATTTGCTTATAATATAGATTTTGGCGTGTAAATGGGATATGGATAGAATTTGTTAATAAAGTGATTTTATAAGTTGAAGTTGCTATAACATATAAATGGAATTTATAAACCTTGTTTTATTAATCCGAAATCGACTTATTTTGATAAGTTAATTATTATAGCTTATTAAAGGAAGTATATCCACGATTTTGGACAGTGGATAATCCTTTAAATAAAATGTGTAGAAGTGTTGAATTTGGTAAACGATTTATATTCACGATTTTGGACAGTGAATAATATATTAAAGAAATGTTTTAGGAAGTGATCTTTTAAGTAGAATTAAAACGATTTGAAGTTGTTTTAAAATGTGTTGAGGATCGAAACCATAGATTTCAACATTCATTGTTGAAATAGACGTTTTCGAGAGATAAAGGAAAGATGGACTATAACACTGTTGTTATAGTAAATGATTTTCGAAAGGAAATGTTTTGTATAGTATTGGGATTTATATATCTATCTTAATTTCAAATCCCTATACTAGTGATTTTGGGTCGTCGTAACGATGTTTTACGCAACATTTGTTTTGGCTCAAATGAATGTGTTTAAGAGAATGCTTTCCTTAAAAGAATAAAATATATACTTAATCGTGTTTTAAGTATATTGAATATTTTCTAAGTATTGAAAATAAATAGATTTGTGAATTACTTACTGTTAAATAAGTATGGAAATGTTTTCCAATATGAAGTGAAATGTTTTGGTTTTTTATCCTTTAAAGATAAATTGAAGTGAATATCTGGCAAGTTATTAATTTATGGAAGATTAATAAAAAGGGCCTAGTGATTGTTACGGTGTTGGATATTTGGTTGTTGGCCTTGATAGTTAAATAACCGACTATCAATATTTACCTTTAATGGGTATTTGTTATGATTTGCTTGAATTTGAATGCTACACTTATTTTAAAAAAAATAAGCTCGTTATTCGGTTTAGCAAGGAGAGGACCTTTGGGTCATAAGTCCCATTCCGAATAGTGATATGTCATGATGGATAACATTTAAAGACCAGTGTTGAAGACCGGATATTTTTGAAAACGGAAGGATTACCGTCTAATGACTCTGCATCGGCTGATCTCCGATATAGAAATTTTTATCACCCTTTGTGATGGGAATTCCGAACGTGATTAGTGAATATCCGGATTGCAAGGGCTTCTTTGGAAGTGCCTTCGGTTCTATTCGATCCCGGAACGGACTTGTATGGATGTGTGTCTAACATTACTATTTGAGATGTAAAGCTGGTTTCTATCAAATATATTTATGTTGGTGGCGGAGAATTTATTTTCTTAGCTTAACACCCTTCTCTGAGACGTATGAGCTCAGAGGTTATGTAGTTGATTGTCACTAGTGATACATTCCCAATTTGGTAATGTGGCATACGAAGTGTTGTTGAGCATTTGTTGATCAAAGCGTGGCTTTTATGAAAAGCGTAGCTTTGTGGGCGAGACTTCGTCGGACCTCACAGCCCGAAAATGGTCAAAACAAGAAAGATGCGGCAAGGTTATTAGGGGATAGCGCCCCCTTAGTATATGTCATTTCCTTCTGGATAGAGGTGGTATTATGGTACGGAGCCTTGATATTTAACCTATGTTTTTGCTGCAAACTTATTATTTTGTGGTTGTTGGTGAATCCCAGGATTTAGGTCGGTTACGACCGGGGGATGGCATATTCGTGTCAGTAGTTACCCAGCTAGGGGTAACCCGGCCTTGTGGTGGTAGAGATCCGGTTAGGTTCTCGGGGCGTCATTCCAGAGGCGTACATATGTGACAATGGAAAGTTCCTTGGCCTGACCATTTGTTGGAAATCCAAACTCCAATACGAAACCCTGTACGGTTTTTGTTGTAGAACCTGCTATATACTTATGGTGGTCACCACTGTTTAGATGGTAGCTATAGTAGGCATAGTTCGGAATGTCTATGTTGTCTAAGATTTATATTATACTTTCGAAATGTTTTCCTACACTTTGCACTTATAGTAATAATATAAAAGAAAATTTCTCGTACCAAGCATGTTTGACTATCATAGGAGAAATCTCCTCCGATTCTGCGTTTGCATTGTGTGTGTGTGGGAGGCTTTATGGTGGTCTCATTTTCTAAAAAGCATTGCGAATCAAATTTAAAATATATCTCTGTTTTTTTAAAAGATAAACTGTTTTAAGTTCTCACACCAGTCCCATGACTGATCTGGAGTTTATTGTTCTCTTCCTAAACTCTGGGTGCCCACCAATTTTAACACGGGCAGTCTAGAGTCAGGTTATCAGGTCATTCTGGAATTCAGGAGTTGCTGTAGAGATCTGGAGGCAAGCTGGATGGCATGGCATATCAACTAGTATATAGTATTTCTTTTCCGCTGTTTGTTTGTTGTAAACTCTGATAATGTAATGTGAAATGTAATGTAATGACATATACGATTCTTTGTTTGAAAGATTATTCATTTATCTATTATATGTTGTTCCGCTGCGAAATGTGAGATTCTGTTATTGTTTCTGTTTTCTTCTTCTTTCTTTCTTCTTCTATCTTCTACCTCTTCTTTAACCCTAACGGTACGGTTTTTCGGCCTTCGATTGCTCGGCCGTTGATACAGTGGATGTATTAATGTCGACTTTCGTGAGTCGAAAACTGTGGTCATGACATTTGGTATCAGAGCATATGGTTAAGCGACAACCTTAGCTCTGTAGGGTGTTACTCATTAGAGATAGAGTCAGTAGTACTCTAGAATGAGTTTGAGTATAATAATAGCTATAAGCGCGTATTTGTTAGTGAATATAAAATTGTTTTATATTTTGTTGATTGGTTTGTTGAGTGGTATATGGATTTCGGTCAATACGAGTAATTAACTGTGACGACCCGGAATTTTCGAGCATTTAAAATCGGAATATTTAATTGATTTTAAATATTAAATAGAGCAATCTTAACTTGAAATACAAATATCGCTATTTATTGATAATTAAATAATAGAATTTTTTTTTTGAAAAGCAAGAGCATGAACTCATTTTATTGACTTATGTAATATTACAAAAACAATTAGAGATCCACGAAATTTCACTCAACTACAACCATCTTGACCAATACAATGATAATAACACAACAAAAACAATCAAAAATCATTACAAAGACCAAACTATATAAAACACTGCATACAGTCCTGGGAATCTTTATGCATAACAAACCAGAGTAAGGCCATCTGTATGTAAATACTGCCATGAGCTTCAAATATGATCTACTTTAATATCTCTGAGAATGCTGCCATGAACCAAATTATAGATCTGTGCTGCATTTTTACAACCAATACCAAAAACTCTATTATTCCTTTCAGACCATACTGCATATATCAATCTCTTTAGAAGTTTAAGCAGCAACCTGGTAATTTGATTCTTCCATCTTGTAGCTTTGAACACATTAAACCATTCAACTGAACTAACAGGTGATGGTTTATAAAATCCACCATTAGAAAGCAATCTATACCAAATCTGATACACAAAGGAGCACTCAAAAAACAAATGAGTATTACTTTCAGTTTCTGATTTGCATAAACACATATATCCTCTGAAATAATACCCATTTTACTTAGCTTATCCTTGGTATTTAAAGCATTAGCCATCACTTTCCATCACAATAAATTTTCTTTCGCACTACCTCCAATATTCCATATTCTTGAATACCAGGGAAAATGATAACCATTTTGACAGAGAGAATTATAAACAAGTCTAATGGAATGAGACTTACCCTTGTCAGACCAAATTAAAACACTATCATTATTCTTAATGGGATTGCCAGTGATAACATTCCATAAACTCCTAAGAAGAGAGGAACTAGAATAAGGTAAAACTATACCATCATCATGTAAAAACTCTTCAACCATTGCCTGTTCAGAAATACCAGAGTTTTTCTCAAGTTATAATCCACTACAGAACTTAAGATCAACCCTTGTTTAGCCCATGGTGAATGCCAGAAGGATAAACCTTTAATGAAAACATAGTTACATTGTACAAGAGGAATGAAAGTCTCCCTAAGCTTGAGAATACATCTCCAACTCCAACTGCAGTTTTGTGGTATGGGCATAGTCCAAAAATTCTTTTTACCAATAAGGTTGTTATTGACCCATTGTGACCATAAATTCCTATCAGATTCAAAGATCTTATTAAAATATACTGATATAGCAGCTTTATTCCATAGAAAAATATTAGTAATACCAAGACCACCTTTCTTTTTGGATTCAAATATTTTATAAAAAGAAATAGGAATCAGCTTTCTGGAGAAGGGGTCACCATGCCAGAGAAATTTATTAAGAGCACTAGAGATCATATTAATTAGCTTAACAGGAAGTATATAATGTCTAGCCCAATAAGTTGTCATAGCCACTGCAATTGATTGAATGATAGTAAGCCTACCAGCTTGTGACAGTTTATCCACTGGCCATAACTGAAGCCTTTCAATAATCCTCTCAAAAAGAGGTAGGCAATTTTGCTTAGTAATTCTAGAGCAAAAGATAGTTAAGCCCAAGTAGAAAGAGTTTTTGGATAACTCCTAAAGACCTGAACACTTAATAATATCATTTTTCTGAATTGAATTCACACCAGCAACCAAGATATTTGATTTATGAAGATTAATCTGTAAGCCAGTGATAGAATAGAAAAGATCTAGAGAAGAAATAATACATTGAATATTATGATAATAAGGCTTTGTAAAAATGATAAGATCATCAGCAAAAAGAAGGTGAGTAATAACTGGTTTTTTACATTTAGGATGAAGCTGAAATTCTCTTTTAGCAACAAGATCCATCAAAATAGGATTAAGAAGTTCCATAACTATTATGAACAAGTATGGAGAAATTGGATCACCTTGCCTAACACCTTGTACACCTTTAAAATAACCATGCAGCCCACCCTCTCTTGAAATAGAATACATAGGTGATGATATACAAGTGTAAATCCATGCAAGAAAAGGCTTTGGGAAATTCATCCTAGACATGATTGCTAAAATAGTGTTCCAAGCAATAGAGTCAAAAGCCTTCTTAATGTCAAGCTTTAACATGCACCTTGGTGAAATATTTTTCCTTTCATAACCATACAATAATTCTTGTGTCAAGAGAATATTATCACTTATTGATCTACCATTAATATAAGCAGCCTGATTGTTGGAGATGATAGATGGTAAGACCGATTGTAACCTATTAGCTAAAACCTTTGAAATGATTTTATAAATGATATTACAACACGAAATTGGTCTAAAATCAGCAACAGAAGATGGATTGACAATCTTGGGTATAAGAGCAATAGCAGTGGCAGTAAGTCCAACAGGGAGTTTGTTAGTAAGAAAAAAATATTGAATAGCCTTAATAATGTCAGACCCAATTATCTTCCAACTCTGTTGAATAAAATGTGCATTAAAACCATCTGGACCTCCACAACTATCACTATCCAAACTAAAGACTGCAGCTTGAATTTCATTATTAGAAATAGCACAAATCAGAGAATTGGATTGAGAGGTAGTTAAGGTTGGAAGAGTAATATCATAGAGAGGTTTTATATCAGGAATGAAAAAATTGTTTAGAGCTAAGATAGATGTAAAATACTGCACAAAAGCTTCATTAATACCATCCAAAGTTTCCACCAAATTTCCAAACATATCCTTTATCTGAAAAATGCATTCACGATTCCTTTTAACTTTTAGGTAATTATGAAAATATTTAGTATTCCTATCAGCCTCTTTTTCCATTCTCAAATGAATTTTCTGCTTGAGTGAAGACACTTCCTTTTGAATAACTTGTTCAAGAGAATTCTTTAATTGCAGTTCAGTATGAAGTAAAATAGTATCAAAAGGTCTAGCACACAGTTCTTCCTGTATCCTAGTCAGCTGATTCCTAATCTGAGAAGAGTGTTTTGAATCCTTACCAAAAATTGCAGAAGACCAACTCCTTAGTTGAAATTTAAGAGCTTTCATCTTGAGAATAATATTTGTAAGAGGATCCTTGCCAAATTGCATACTCCAAACCTGCTTTAAAATATCATAAAAATCCACCTGCTTAGTCCAAAAATTAAAAAAAATTAAAAGTGTGTTTCCCTTCACAAAGATCATCAACTCCCCAATGAAAAATTAATGGGCAATGATCAGATAAAGAAGGCTGAACAATGTGATAGAAAGATTTAGACCAAAGATGAAGAAAGGAAAATTTATGAAAATATGATCTAACTTACATAAAGTTGGATTACCACTCCTATTACTATTAGACCAAGTAAAATAAGAACCAAAATATTTAACAGAGATAAGATTTGATTGAATTAAAGCACTGTTTAGTGGAGAGATATCCTTAAGAGATAATGGACAACCACCAATTTTTTGATTACTAGCAAACATACAATTAAAATCACCACCAATAAGCCAAGGAATAGAAAATGAATTTAAAGATGGAAGAAAATCCAAAAAAACCTATCTTAAAGATGATGAATTTTGAGCATACACAGAAGTAAGATGGAAGTTTGTATTGGAAGGTAAATGAATGCAATTGTAATGAATATATTGATCAGAGGCACTAATTCTGGAAAGTTTAAACAAAAGTGGATTCCAAAGAGTGAGCAGTCTGCCATAATTTGATTCAACAAAGTTATTATCATGTAACCAAGATGGAGCAATCAAACGAATAGCCTTAATAGTTGAGTGGATGTCAAGCTTAGTTTCAGAAACACACATCAAATGAATACTTTTAGTTTCAATAAGATTCTTAATTTCTAATTGTTTAGATGGTAAGTTAGCCCCCCTAATATTCCAAAAAGCAATGTTATTCATTTATTAGGAAGAGGAGGAAACAATGGTGAAGGATTTTTCCTAGTATTCCTTGGATGAGAACAATTTTTGGATGAAGATAAAGGTTGAACTTGATGAGGCTTATATTCCTTTCCTTTATTAAGGTCAACAGTATCCACATTACTAGTACCACCAGTATTGACGCAGCGGATTAATCGAAACAAACTTCAATCGATGGAATGTAGCAATCGGTGAGTTGAGAATACTGCAAGGCCCAAATTCGTTGATCCGAAGATACCGAATTCTAGCTTATCTCAAACACGTTGATAGCGCACTATACCGTGTTCAAAGATCTACGATTCTTCGTACGTTGATCTAGCGCACTAGATACCGTGAATCGGCTTCTACGATCGTTGAATCGAGCGCACTCGATTAACCGAAAGAGGAGATAGGAGATCACACTCAACTACCAATTTGTATGAAAGCACAAAGCTAACAAAAGAGAATTTTATTCCATATTCAACCACCTCAAAAGTTACAACACACTCCCTATTTATAGTGTTTTCGACCCTGACCTTAAGTCGTTGAGCGACCTACGACCTATACAAGGTCGGCAACGACCTACCATTACAACACAACACCACATGTTTACATTACACGCGACCCACGACCTAAAAACAATTCACACGATCAAACAGACACTCAAACACACCACCTACGACTTACAAAAGGTCGTTACCGACCTAACACACATATATACAACACATAGCGACTTAAACAAGGTCGTTCGCGACCTAAAGGAGCGGCTTCAGTAATCTTCTTGCGACTTATGAGTTAGGTCGTTCGCGACCTAGAAATGCAGCAACAGGAATTCACGCGACCTACCTTCCTTCACGCGACCTATCTTCAGCTCACTTTCATCATACCCACTAGGTCGGAGGCGACCTAAACTGCTTCCCTTATGTCTTGTCCGACCTAAACCTCCTTCAATAAGTCGTGGCCGACCTAAATCCGATGCTTTCCCCATATGGTCTAAAAACCCTGAACGACCTAGGCTCCTGTTAGGTCGTGGCCGACCTAGGGCTTGCGAATTTCCAAAGTTTTCCAACTGCGCTGCATCATCCTCCCCCAGTTGACAGAAATTCGACCTCGAATTTTCACCATCTTCTTCTACCACAAGTTCATTTCCTCGATACGGAATTAAATGTTTGACATTGAAAACATCAGAAGTACGAACATCATCTGGCAAATTCAATTGATAAGCATTCTCATTGATTTTCTTCAAAATTTCAATTGGACCAATTTTCCGCGCCTTTAATTTATTATATGTTCCAACCGGACAGCGATCTTTCGTCAACACTGCATAAACCAAATCGCCTTCGTTAAATTCAACATTTCGTCGCTTCAAATCTGCTGACTTCTTATACTTCTCATTCGACTTTTCCAATCGTTCCTGAACGATCCTGTGGCACTCCGTCAAACCTTCAACAAAATCAGTAGCTCGTTTAACTGTCTCTCTCGATTGTGGTACCACTACTAAGTCCAACGGTCCTCTGGGTAAATTTGAATATACAATCTGAAATGGACTGAATCCCGTGCTACGATTCACTGCATGATTATGTGCAAACTCAGCTTGGCATAACTTCACGTCCCAACTCTTCAGATTGTCCTTCACAAGACATCGCAACAAATTTCCCAATGATCTGTTAACAACTTCGGTCTGTCCGTCTGTTTGTGGATGATAAGCACTGCTAAAATTCAACTTCGTTCCCACCATCTTCCACAAACTTAACCAAAAGTGACTCAGAAAACGAGTATCTCTATCCGACACAATAGACTCTGGCAATCCATGCAGTCGATAGATCTCCTTGAAAAACAACTGCGCAACACGAACAGCATTTGCCGTCTTCTTGCAAGCAATAAAATGTGCCATTTTAGAAAATATGTCAACCACTACATATATAGAATCATTACCACGCTGCGTTCTCGGCAATCCCAATACAAAGTCCATACTCACATCAACCCATGGTTTAGCCGGTACAGGCAACGGCATATACAACCCAGCATTGGTCGCGGTTCCTTTCGAAACTTGGCAAATATGACATCGCTCCACAAACCTTCCCACTTCTTTCCTCATCGACGGCCAAAAGTAAGATTGTGAAATTAATTGCAAAGTACGATCACGGCCCACATGCCCTTCCTCGTGCAACTCCTTGATAATTTTCAATCTCAAACTACAGTCTGGGATGCATAATTGATTTCCCTTGAACAAGAATCCATCAACCATCACAAATTCATCGGTATTTCCTTCCTTGATTTTCTCTACACATTTCACAAAGTAAGGATCTTCTTCAATCAGCTCTGGCAACATTTCAAACCCTGTCACCTCAACCTTCAATGTCGTTAATAAATGACTCCTCCTACTCAAAGCATCAGCTACCCGATTCGTCACCCCTGATTTGTGCTTAACGACAAAAGTAAACTGCTGTAAATATGCAATCCATGATGCATGTCTCGCTGAAATCTTATCCTGCCCCTGTAAATGCTTCAATGCCTCATGATCAGTGTACAGAACAAATTCTTTCTGAAATAGATAATGTCGCCAATGTTTAATCGTTTGCACCACAGCATAGAATTCAACGTCATATGTGCTTTATCTCATCTTCGCCCCTGACAACTTTTCACTGAAATATGCAATAGGTCTCCCCTGCTGACTCAACACTCCTCCAATTCCCACCTTTGATGCATCAGTGTGTAGCTCAAACAACAACTGAAAATTAGGTAAAACAAGAATTGGTGCTGTCGTCAATAGTTCTTTGATCCGTTCAAAAGCAACTCCCGCTTCCTCTGACCATACAAACTGTTTTCCTTTCATGCAATCGGTAACTGGTGCCATCACACTACTGAAGTGTGGAATGAACCTTCGGTAGAATGATGCCAATCCATGAAAACTTCTAACTTCAGTGATAGTTCTCGACTGTGGCCAATTTCTAATAGCTTCAACTTTACTCTGGTCCACTTGGATTCCCTTCTCAGACACAACATATCCCAAAAATAACACACTTCTCGTCATGAACACACATTTCTTCGTGGCTGCATAAAATTGTTCCTCACGAAGAATAATCAACACTTCCCTCAAATGTAGAACATGCTCCTCCATACTCCTGCTATATATCAGAATATCATCGAAATAAACCACCACGAACTTCCCAATGAATGGTCTAAAGATTTGATTCATCATCCGCATGAATGTACTAGGTGCATTTGACAAACCAAATGGCATAACCAACCATTCGTATAACCCTTCTCTCGTCTTGAAGGCTGTCTTCCATTCGTCACCTGGTCTAATTCGAATCTAGTGATAACCACTCTTCAAATCAATCTTCGAAAAGATAGTTGCCCCACTCAACTGGTCTAGCAAATCATCCAGCCTTGGCATAGGAAATCTATAACGAACAGTGATCTTATTCAATGCTCTACTGTCTGTGCACATTCTCCATGTTCCATCCTTCTTCGGTACCAACAATGCTGGCACAGCACAAGGACTCAAGCTTTCCTGAACACGTCCCTGTTCCAACAACTCTTCCACCTGCCTTCGTAACTCCTCATGTTCCTTCGGACTCATTCGATAATGTGGTCGATGTGGTAACACTGCTCCCGGAACAAGATCAATTTGATGTTGAATGTCTCTAAGTGGCGGTAACTCTTTAGGCAACTCCTCTGGAAAGACATCTTCAAATTCTTTCAAAATTGGCTTTGCTTCTTCTGGAATTTCAACTTCTTCACTGCACTCTCGCCCAATCAACAAAAATACTTCAGGCTCCTCTTCAACTTCTTTCACAAACTCCTTCAAAGACAATAAAGTTTTCAACTCTTCAATCTCTTCTAGCTTGCTCTCCTTCTGTTGCTGTTTCTTGGGAACCAAAGTGATTTTAGTACCTTCGAACATGAAACTGTAACTATTGGCACGACCATCATGTTGAACTGATCTATCAAACTGCCACGGTCTGCCCAACAACAAATGACAAACATCCATGTCCACTACATCACACCAAATTTCATCTTTGTACTTCTTCCCAATCGAAAAATTCACATAAGCTCTTCGACACACTTTCACTTCACCTCCCTTCCTTAACCATGCTAGCTTGTACGGTTTAGGATGCTTCTCAGTTTTCAAGTTCAATTTCCTCACAGCCTCTGTAGAAATAATATTATCACAACTCCCAGCATCTATGACAAACTTGCAGACTTTCCCCAGAATAGTACATGTTGACTGAAATATGTTACTCCTCAACCAACTGCAGTCCTCCTCTTGCTTTGGTGTAAGACAAGACCTTCTCATCATAAGATTACAACCTTCATCTCCAGACAATTCTTCTTCCTCCTCAACATAAGGTGCATTTGAACATTCTGCCTCCTCACTATCATCCTCCTCAACTTCTGCAACCATGGTTCTCTTCTTCGGCTTCGGACATTCGTTGCTTTTGTGACCCAACTCTTGACAGTTATAACATTTGAACCCACTGCTAACCTTCGCCTTCTCAGCCTCCTTTACCACTGGTTTTGTAACAGGTTTAGGAACACTAGGACTTCCACTAACACCCTTCGCTTGATTATTGGAATTAGTAAACACACCACCTCCACGCCTTCCTTGCTTCTCCCAAGCTAACGCTTTCTGCTGTGCCTCTGCAACTGATCTAGGATCGAACATATTAACCATATCCTGGATCTGCATTCTCAATCCCCCAATGAATCTAGGAGTTAGCTGTTCTTCCGTTTCCATAATATCATTCCTGGCAATGAGTTGGTAAAATTCATCAGCATAATCACTAACAGACTTCGTCCCTTGCCTCAGATTCTGCAACCTTTGGTACATAAGTGACTGATAATTGTAAGGTAAGAAAGTAGATCTCATCAACTTCTTCATCTTATCCCACGATTCTATCCTTGACTTCCCCATTCTCTCCCTGGTAAGTTTAGTTTGCTGCCACCACACCAAAGCTCTCCCCCTCAACCTAGTAGCAACCAACTTCACCCTTCTATGCTCAGGAACCTCCTTGAAATCAAAGATCTCTTCAACATTAGATAACCAATCAAGAAATTCTTCAGCTACCATCCCTCCTTTAAATTCTGGAATTTCCATCTTCATACCCGATTCCCATCGACGATCCTCTTCAACATCCCGAAATGAATTTCGAACCTGGTCTCGATCTCGATAATGAATACTAGCTCTATCACCCTCTTCAACAAAGTCAAACGTACGCCTACATCGATCTCGACCATTATCATCCCTTCGTTCATGCATGCTTCTTTGACTATGTCTCTCTTCATCCCTATATGCTTCATTGTCAAATTCACGTTGACTTCTTCTCTCTTCATGTGCATAGTCATGATGATCTCTTCGTGATGAAATTGATGTTTCTCTTCTATCTCTACAAGAATGTGGTGATACCCTCCTCGCTTCCGTAACCGATGGCGAAACTCGGTTTCCTCCATGGTTCGAGTTTGGTGATCTCCTCCTTTGATTCAAATCATTCATCAATTTCTCCAATTTTCCAATGCCTTCATCAAACTTCTCATTAATACGTTGTTCCATAAGCTCGGCTTCTTCTCTTCGATACAAAGCTTCAACGTTTTGATGACGATTGGCTCTCCTTGGTGGCATGATTGGAAAACTTCACAAACACTCCAACGAAACAACAATAAGTCACGGCTTCAAACTTCAAAACCCTTCACTAGGCTCGGCTACTTTCCAAGTATACACGGCCTACTTCAATTTCAAACACTTTCAACACTTTGATCCAAAATGGAATGGATCGAAAGTTCTTCCTCTTGTTGCAACTTCAATATGAACGCGATGAACACAACTTCAAACTTCAACTTCAAAAATTGGCTTCAAGAATCAACTTAGCTATGATTGGCTAAGTATGGCTCCGATACCAAACTGACGCAGCGGATTAATCGAAACAAACTTCAATCGATGGAATGTAGCAATCGGTGAGTTGAGAATACTGCAAGGCCCAAATTCGTTGATCCGAAGATACCGAATTCTAGCTTATCTCAAACACGTTGATAGCGCACTATACCGTGTTCAAAGATCTACGATTCTTCGTACGTTGATCTAGCGCACTAGATACCGTGAATCGGCTTCTACGATCGTTGAATCGAGCGCACTCGATTAACCGAAAGAGGAGATAGGAGATCACACTCAACTACCAATTTGTATGAAAGCACAAAGCTAACAAAAGAGAATTTTATTCCATATTCAACCACCTCAAAAGTTACAACACACTCCCTATTTATAGTGTTTTCGACCCTGACCTTAAGTCGTTGAGCGACCTACGACCTATACAAGGTCGGCAACGACCTACCATTACAACACAACACCACATGTTTACATTACACGCGACCCACGACCTAAAAACAATTCACACGATCAAACAGACACTCAAACACACCACCTACGACTTACAAAAGGTCGTTAGCGACCTAACACACATATATACAACACATAGCGACTTAAACAAGGTCGTTCGCGACCTAAAGGAGCGGCTTCAGTAATCTTCTTGCGACTTATGAGTTAGGTCGTTTGCGACCTAGAAATGCGGCAACAGGAATTCACGCGACCTACCTTCCTTCACGCGACCTATCTTCAGCTCACTTTCATCATACCCACTAGGTCGGAGGCGACCTAAACTGCTTCCCTTATGTCTTGTCCGACCTAAACCTCCTTCAATAAGTCGTGGCCGACCTAAATCCGATGCTTTCCCCATATGGTCTAAAAACCCTGAACGACCTAGGCTCCTGTTAGGTCGTGGCCGACCTAGGGCTTGCGAATTTCCAAAGTTTTCCAACTGCGCTGCATCAAGTATTCTTCATAACAACTGCACACTCACTTGTTCCAGGAGGAGGTGGAAGTAAAATATTATTAGGTGGTGACAAATGCAAATATGGAGAAGAATTAGGAATATTAATGGTTGGTGATTTAGAACTGAAATGAGAACTACATGAAGTTAAAACATAATTTGAAATATTAGAAGAAACAGCTGAGACAACCTTAGCAACAGAATCAGATAAAGGATTGGAAGGATTTTCAACTGATAAAGATGAAGTAGAAAGACTTACATCACATAAAGAATCAGATACACCAGAGTTTGATAAAGCTGAAAATGAGTTATCAGTAACTGAAGGGCAAGAACTGTTTACAATATGAATTTCATTGTCTATTGCCTTGCCAACTTCCATACTACTCATATAGTCAACTTTTGATTGAATATTTTTCTTAACCACTGAGTCTTTCCTCTTCCATACCCCTTTATTTCTTTTATTAACTACTTTCCAGCTTTGATCAATAGATTTAACATCATGACCAGTTTGAGTCCTAACTTCATTCTCACCCAAATCATGCACTATATTAACATTAGTAACATTGGACTTATTAACAAATTCACAAGTTGCAGTATCATGTCCAAAAATTCTACAATGAGTGCAAATTTTAGGCCTCCAATCATAAGATAATCGAACATCAGGACAATTCTTTCCTAGCCGTGGAACATGAATAGTGTCAGGTAATTCAGAATCAGGCGAAATCTCCACCAATGCTTTTGCATACTTAAATCTTTGCAACTTCTCAGTGCTACTATCAAAACATATTAATCTACCAATGTGACATGCCAACCAATTGATACCAATTAACGTCCACAAAATAATTGGAATCCTATGAAAATGTATCCACACCGGCACTTTCTTAACCTGAGCTTGAGATAAACCTATAGATGGATCCCATTTTGAAATTATGAACATCCTACCTCTAATAAAGATAGGATCCTAGTTAAGAATATGGTCCTTATCTTCTTGATTGGAAAAATTGAAGTAAAAATTAAACCCATCCGATTTAAAATCAACTTCACCTTTAAGTTTCCAATATCTTTTAAGGAAATTCACAACAGACAAGAAAGAAAGCGTACCATCGAGAAAGAAACCGACTAAATGATTATTCCAGTATTTTAAACCTTCCTCCTTAACAAGATCTGGTAAATCAGTAGAAGAATTGTCTCGCGAAATATCAAAATGAATAGGTTTATATGACCCTGCATTACTAGGTAAAGATTTGAAAAGAGAGGACCAGTTTGAATTCAAAGCACAAGAATCATTGCAATTGGAAGATACCACTGGATTAGATTGATTAGTAGTAGATGCAGAAAGATTAGAAGAGGAAAGAACAGATGCAGATGTTGAGGAAGAAAGAGGAGGAAAAGAGGCAGAATCAAAGGAGAAAGAAGATGAAGAGAAAGATGACGATGAGGACGCCACTAAAATTTCAAAAACAAGCTGAAAACCATCGTGATCAATCTGTTAAATAATATAATAGAATTTAATAATTAGAAATTGGGTAAATTGTTGAATCTAGAATTTTAAGCTTGTTAAAAATAATTTGAAGGCTTGTAAAATTTATATTGATAAAGTTGAAGACGATAGAAGTGTTAAAATCAAATTCAACAATGATTTGATCAGTTTTGAAAATTTCATCGTTTAAATTGAATTTAAAAATAACCTTCCGAGGCACAGTCTCGGAATTCGACGAAACCAGTTCCATTGGGTCCGTAATATTGAATTATTATCGGATTTCAAATTTCGTTTTGATCAGAGTTAGTGTGTGAGTGTACGATATATAAACACGCTAAAAATTTAAGTGATAATAATTTTATTAGTCAAGCTTCTTGCATACACCATCACTATTGTATTTATATTTATAATACAAAAGGTATAAGTATGTATAAGTATAGGATAAGTGGCATGACATGGTGAAGACAAGTGGCATAATATAGACCATACACCTATCTTAAGATGAATTTGAATTATGACACATATATCACTTAGGTGTACACTTCTAGAACACATTAAATGATTACTAAATAAGGTATGTGTCATGAAATAAAGCTTGCATAAAAAAATGAAGGACATGTGTCCATGTGTAGAAACATCTTAAGACACCTAAGTAGACACATAACCCCATTAGGTGTTCATGTATAGAAACATCTTAAGACACCTAAGTAGACATATGTCAACATTCTAAAGCTTGTGCAAAGAGAAGAAGACAAGTGTCCAAAACTAAAATTACCAAACTAGCCTTGAAAATTACTATATAAAGGGTGGAAATGTTCACTTATTTTGATACTTTCACAAAGCAAAAAACAAAAGTAAGATAAAGTGAAAAAGCTTGGAGAAAGCTAAGGAAAAAGAGTCAAGTCAAATACACAAGTTTAAGGTGAGAAAACTATTTAATTTCTAGTATTCATGTTATTCTTGAAGAGATGATAGTTATAAGTAAAAATGGCTCGGTTCTATCAAAAACGCAGCTTAGTTATTTAACCATTACTTTCTCAATTCTTAATGAAATTTCGATTTCTTGGATGTTCTGGAAAGCTTATTTCATGTGCTACAACTTTTATGTTTTGTGTTTTCTGTAATTTGGAAGTTAGCCATGTCAAAATTGAATTTTCTACTGTAATCCCGAGAGCAAAACCAATATTAGCTCTGTGCTTAAGGCTGAAACTAAATTGGTCATAACTTCTTCGTTCCTCAACCGATTTCGATAAATTTAGATGTTCCAGAAAGCTTAGACTTTTTTCTAAAACTTTTAAGTTTTGAGTTTTAAAAAAATTCGATGTTATCTTGGCCAAAATTGTATTTGTTTATCGCTGTCCCGAGACAAAATGACATAAGTTGTGAAATTCAAATCTTAGAATTGTTTTATCCATAACTTTTACAATTCTTATCGGAATTCGGAAATTTTTGATGTTCCGGAAAGCTTAGGAACTAAGCTAAAACTTATATTTTTTCATTTTGCCTGATATCGATGTTTTCTATGCTAAAATTGAAATTGTTGGTCGCTGTCCTGCAAATGCATAAGTTCAGGCTAAGTTTAATGTTTTTAGTAAAATGGTCATAATTTTTGAACCGTTAATCCAAATTCGACAATCTTGGTCATTCCGGAAAGCTAACAGAAAGTCCTATAACTTTTATTTGTAACATTTTCTGAAATTAGTTAATTAAAATGTGGAAAAACCTCTTGCAAACTCACTGTCCTGTTGTTGTAGAGTACTCAGTGTTTTGTGCAAACTCGCTGTCCTGTTATTTATTATTTAAGATTTAACTTAAGGAATAAAGAAGAAATTGGAAAAAAAAAAGCCTGACATTCGTATATTTTAGTTAAAAGGTTTAAAATCAAATGGAAAATAACAACAATAATAATAAGTCCGTAACTAATGAATTTTTGAAATGAATTGAGTAATTAAAGAAACTTACTTCAAATAAAATAAATTGGAAATCAATTTCGGGGAAATTGATTTAAGTGATTGAGTTGGAACTTTCTCTGGATGGCCAAGTACATGTTTTAAAAGGTAAAATTGTAAATATAAATTAAATGTTTTAAAGCTTTTTTTTAAAGAAAGCAAGTTTTGAAAAATTTACTATTTCTATTATTTAAAGTTTAAAGTAAGTATTTTCTTTAATCTATTCTAGCAGTAATTATTAAGAAGTAACTTAGTATTTTGTTTTAAAAGTAGAAATCTAGTTTTATAACCTTCTTTCAAACATTCATATAGTATGTATTTTTAACAAATTATTAAAGTAATTTTAACTTAAATGTTTCAAAATAAAGTGTTTTAAATTATTTTAAAAATCTATTTTTGTGCTTGGTGATTTCAAAGGAGATATAAAATATTTGGGAAAGTTGATTCTGAAAAGAATGATGGTTTTGAAACTGTTTTCAAAGGATTGAAAATAGAAATATATCTTGTGAAGATATTTTTGAGATTAATAAATAATTTGGAAAATTATTTATTGGTTGATGGTTGTTTGTGAATATTAATTGATAGTTAAATAACCGACTATCAATATTGGACAAATGCGCTGATCGTTTTGAAGAGACCGGGATCGAGATTTATTTCTCGAAAACCACTTCGATCCGGTTTGTACGTTTCGTGTAAATGATTTTGGATTCGAAGATGGAGCAGTGAAGTGCAAGGGCTAGTCGCTACTAATCCTGAGGATATTTCCAAAATGGATGTAGTAGGAGTAGTGCCTTCGGTTCCGTTCGAACCCGGGACGGACTTGTATGGACGAATGCTTGCGAAACATCTTCAGGTGGACGATGGGCATTCTAAGTGAAAACGTTCTAAAGGTAACGCTTAGCCTCAAGCCTCATCAACCCCGGAATGACTGAAAATCAGGGGATAGGCAGAAAGGTTAGGTGGGTCATGCCCAAGCAGGACAAGATATTTCCCCTGTCTAGATGTCCCTTTTTATTTCGGCTTAGTGAGTGGTTGGTCGCGCCAACCACGGGGTTTATCTTGTTCGGGACTGTTCAGTAAGGAATGGTTCCGGCCTTGTCTTGCAGGGGATGAAGGGAGTAATCCTCGGTACGATGATCTAGGCCCCGTACTGTGACAGGTGGTACCCCAGTGCCTAGTCATTAGTTGGAAATCCGTTCTCCCTACGAGCCTTGTACGAGTTTTGTTTGTATTACCCACTCTGTGGCTAGTAGCTGGAATTTAATAGATGTAACAATTTCGGCTATTTTATAAGTATTTGTACATAGACCCTATTATAATATCAGAGGATTTCTATAAAAATTGTTTTAGCTATCGTAAGGTAAAAACCCGACATATTTATTTGTGGCGTGGTCTTACGAGATGCTTTTGTTTTCAAAGGATTTTGAAACTTTAAAAATCAATTGGATGTGATTTTCTCATGCTGGTATTCCAGACTGACTCGGGTGTTATTTAACTGTAATGCTTGGGTCAGACCGAGTATTATAGAATACAGGATGTGATGCTGTGGAGCTCAGGAGACGAGCTGGAGGACGATACGTATATCCGTACTTGTTATATATATATTCCGCTGTGATTTAGTTGTCGTGTATCCATTTGTATGTTGTTGTTGAGCCGTTGATCGATGTACTCTGATGATGTAATATATAAACAGATATATTTGATTTTGAGTAAAGATCATTTATTTTCTATTATATTTTAGTCCGCTGCGATGGTTAGATTCTGATATTGTTTTCTATTTTCTTCTTCTACCTCTTTTTCTTTAACCCAAATGGTTCGTATTTCTGTACAACTTGAGTTGATTTAGGTAGAATAGTGTTGACTCAAGGGGTACGGATTTGCGGGCTGTTACAGTTGGTATCAGAGCTTAGGTTGGTGATAACCTTGGCTCTGGTGGGAGCTACTCATTTCAAATAGAGTCCATAGTACTCTAGAATGAGTTTGAGCGTATAAATAGATTGAGCGCGTATTTGTTAGTGAATATAAATTGTTTTAATATTGTGTTGATCGATTTATTGAGTGGCATATGAACCTTCATCGACACAGTCCGTGCAACTGTATTGAAGGGGTTTCTAAACACTTGAATAGAACAATCGACACAGTATTGTTTTAAATGTGGGTAAATGAAATAATTTTACCCAAAATATATTTTGGTATAAATAAAAGTTTTGTAAACTATTTTAGCTAATATATGGTTGCTCGGATGTTAGGACTGATAATATTAAAGTATTATCATTATTAAGTGAAAATGTAACTAGAAATTGAAATATAACTAAAATTTAGGGAAATAAATTCATTTTAGAAAGAAATTTATAAATATGAATTATAGATGGAATTTATAAATTGAAATATAATCAAATAAGAATTTGTATGAGCATAAGCTATGCAAATGAATGATAGTAAAATGGATTTAAGCAGGATTTGGAAATTTAAATCCCGGGGATTTTGGAAGTGTTTTGAAGATAAATAATAGCACAATTGTTTTGGAGATATTTCTGAAAGGAAATTGTTTTAAAGGGATTTTGAAAGTGATATAGCATTGAAATCACTTGGATTATTGGAAAATAATTCTGATGATGACGGTCGCGTCATCAGTATTCATTTTTAAATTTTTAAGTGACGGATTGCTACCAAATTGATTTGTTTAGAAAGCTAGTTCTTTTTGAAAGTCTCAAAGGAAATTTGTTGGAAATAAAAGCCAGGACTGGTTTAAAATTTTTGAGAAATGAGATTTGAATGTTGGAGATTTTAAATTGTTTGAAAACAAAAGCCGGGTGTTTTAAAAATCCTAGAGGAATAGGTGGTAAGCTTATAAATTGAGATGATTTTTAAATCAGGAAGGAAATATAAGCTTTGGATGTTGGAATTTAAATTTAAAAGGAAAAGTTAAAAATGGAATTTAACTTGGATTGGAAAATAAAAATTTATCTAGAATGAAATTAATTAATTAATTAGGCTGAAAAATAATATTCAGTTGTATTCGAATTTGGTTGCAATTGAATTGAATTAAATAAAATTGAGTTAAGAAAGAATTGAATTGTGAGTTTATGATGAAGAGTGGAAATAAGCTCAAGTTATAAATTGAATTCGACTTGAATTGTCAGTAAAGTTAATGTAATTTAATTGTGTGCTCATGAAATTGGGTGGTAAATTTAAAGTGAATAGTGGACTCAGAACTTGAGTTATAAATTAAAATTTAACTTGAGGTGTGAACAAATTAAATATAATCGGAAATGTATATAAAAAAATAAAAAAATAAAAATGTAAATGGATTAAAAAAGCAATGATTTGAATGTGCAAATAAAATCCATAAGTGAAGATAACTTGGAAATAGCCAGGTAATAAATTGAATGAGCTGAATCTAGAAAGCTAAAATGTATAATAATTGATCAAATAATTTGTAGTTGGAAATGGGATTGAATTAAAATAGAATCAAGATAAATTGAAAAGAGAACTTTGTTTGCAAAATGAGAATGAGCTTAAGTGTAAAATTTGAACAAAGTGAAGTAAATTGACTTAAGTTGAATAGATGAAGAGAAAGGTTTACTTGAAACGAAATGAGCTTAAGTATAAAAGTGGAGTGAATAAACTTAAGCTAAAAAAAATGGAAAAGAGTTGAATTGAATTCAACTAAAAAATTAAGTTTAATAATAGTGGATTGGATTTAAATCAAGTAAGAATAAATTTTAATTGAAATAAAGTTCGGTGTGATGCCAATAATATTTAATGGAGTGAAAATGCTTAAATAAATAATTGTAAGCCATTTAAATTATTAAGGGATTGAAATAGCTTTAGACAATAAGGAAAATAGAATGTTTTGAGTTTATTAGAATGGTTTAAGTGAATGTGGATGAACTAATTATATCAAATAAATAAATGATGGAATAAATAAGTATCAAATGAAATGTGGTTTAAATAAGTTGAGAAATGGTTATTGAATGAAATAGCTCGGATTGTCTTCGAGCTAAATAAAATAATTTGGAATAAACTAACATGGAATGATATGTAAATAAATGGATTATAAATGAAATTTAATGGAATGTGTTGAGCTAAATAAATGATTATGAATGGATTAAAATAAAAAGGAAATTTAATTGGAAATGAAGATGAACCTAAGTTGTTAATGGTTTTGAATAAACTAGCTTGGTTAAAAAAATGACATGCAAGTGAATGGATTCAAATCTGAAATGCAATGAAATGAGAATACATGGATTATGAATAAATACGAAATAGAATAGAATTAAGCGTAAGTTGAGTTGGGGTCAATTTAAATTGATTATAAAACTCAAGTGCTTATTTATCCACATAAATCTCGTCAAATTGCAAGGAATACATTGTTATTGAATGTAAATAGAAGTTATTAAAATGCTTTGGATGGATAGGAGTAAAATAAATTGGTTTGAAAGCAATTGAATTAAATATGAGTTCAGTTTGCTTAACACTAAACTAAATGTAAGCAATTGAGTTTTAAACCATTCAAATTAATGAGGTTATATACGAATGGATTGAAAAACATTCACATAGGATGAGAATGGTTTATAAATTAATTGAAACAGTTGAATTAGCATGGAAACTATATAAGTTGCTTACGAGAAAATGTTTGGTGTGAATTTCTTTTAGAATTCATATGTTTTAACCATTGCAACTAGGTGAATATAGTTAAACTGCATATAATTGGTACTTACATGTTTAAATTGAGTAAGTACAGGTACCTGGAAGCCGTATGGCTGGATTTGGGTTGCATTAACTGCTAAATAAATAAGCTGCTTGCTTAAAATACTAAATAAGGTACTCCTACGCAATAAAAATAGGAAATATGAACTGTTTTTGGTTTTTCCGACCGTGTGGGTCGATGTATATATATTTATCTCTTTTGTCAGATCGCAAAAGCTCCTCCGTACAAAGGGGACTCTGCCAAAATATTTCGACAATTTTGGAAGTTAGAAAAAATTTTGAAAATTTTTGGAGAAATTTTGTTAATTAACAAAACGAATTTAAATTGGCAACTAAAATTAATTAGTGAATGAAACTAACTAAAATAATAACATGAATTAGTTATAAATGGAAAATAAAATTCAATATTCATAGGTAAAGATAAATTGGATTCATATGAAAATGAAAGAATCGATTTGAATGGGAATAAATATAAACTAAAGTGGTAAGATGAAAAATAAGTATAAGGAACATATTTCATACTTATACTAACTTACGAGGGAATAGTGAATTCTAAAATGAAAATTGATACTACTAATATAATTTAAGTCAATATTTGAATGAATAGATATTGACATTTTGTGAGAGCCGATAAAATGTTTTGGGAATATTGTGATTGGATATTAGTGCTAAGCAGGATATGCAGGTAATCTAAATGGAAAAGAGAATTGGTTTTTGATTTCAAGAAGATAAATTTGAAATACTCGACAAAAAGGTATGTATAATTTGATTGGGATTTGGAATGAACCACTTGGCTTTTCGTTTTCTTTTTGGATTTTGGGAGGCCATAGAGCCATTTTTGTGGTAGTACCGAGTTAACCGCGCAAAGGAGACGCTGGGAAAAAAATTTCGGGAATTTAGGGAGTTAGAAAAAAAAATTTGAGAAAATTTTGATAATTCAAAATTTTATTTTAAATTGAAACTTGAATGGTTAAACAAATAGTATAGTTTGAAACGATGGTAGAGTTGAGAAGTTAATAAGAATGATAATGGATCTTCTATAAAAAGATAGTTAGATGTTGAATTGTTTGGTTTTGGGGAAAGGTAAACGGGTATTGGATCATTCTTCCTAAATAGTAATTTCGGGGACGAAATTCTTTTAAGGGGGGAGGAATGTGACGACATGAAATTTTCGAGTATTTAAAATCGGAATATTTAATTGATTTTAAATATTAAATAGAGCAATTTTAACTTGAAATACAAATATCGCTATTTATTGATAATTAAATAATAGAATTTAATAATTAGAAATTGGGTAAATTGTTGAATCTAGAATTTTAAGCTTGTTAAAAATAATTTGAAGGCTTGTAAAATTTATATTGATAACGTTGAAGATGATAGAAGTGTTAAAATCAAATTCAATAATGATTTGATCAGTTTTGAAAATTTCATCGTTTAAATTGAATTTAAAAATAACCTTCCGAGGCATAGTCTCGGAATTCGACGAAACCAGTTCCATTGGGTCCGTAATATTGAATTATTATCGGATTTCAAATTTCGTTTTGATCAGAGTTAGTGTGTGAGTGTACAATATATAAACACGCTAAAAATTTAAGTGATAATAATTTTATTAGTCAAGCTTCTTGTATACACCATCACTATTGTATTTATATTTATAATACAAAAGGTATAAGTATGTATAAGTATAGGATAAGTGGCATGACATGGTGAAGACAAGTGGCATAATATAGACCATACACCTATCTTAAGATGAAATAGAATTATGACACATATATCACTTAGGTGTACACTTCTAGAACACCTTAAATGATTACTAAATAAGGTATGTGTCATGAAATAAAGCTTGCATAAAAAAATGAAGGACATGTATCCATGTGTAGAAACATCTTAAGACACCTAAGTAGACACATAACCCCATTAGGTGTCCATGTGTACAAACATCTTAAGACACCTAAGTAGACATGTGTCAACATTCTAAAGCTTGTGCAAAGAGAAGAAGACAAGTGTCCAAAACTAAAATTACCAAACTAGCCTTGAAAATTACTATATAAAGGGTGGAAATGTTCACTTATTTTGATACTTTCACAAAGCAAAAAACAAAAGTAAGATAAAATGAAAAAGCTTGGAGAAAGCTAAGGAAAAAGAGTCAAGTCAAATACACAAGTTTAAGGTGAGAAAACTATTTAATTTCTAGTATTCATGTTATTCTTGAAGAGATGATAGTTATAAGTAGAAATGGCTCGGTTCTATCAAAAACGCAGCTTAGTAATTTAACCATAACTTTCTCAATCCTTAATGAAATTTCGATTTCGTTGATGTTCAAGAAAGCTTATTTCATGTGCAACAACTTTTATGTTTTGTGTTTTCTGTAATTTGGATGTTAGCCATGTCAAAATTGAATTTTTCTACTGTAATCCCGAGAGCAAAACCAATATTAGCTCTGTGCTTAAGGCTGAAACTAAATTGGCCATAACTTCTTCGTTCCTCAACCGTTCAATAAATTTAGATGTTCCACAAAGCTTAGACTTTTTTCTAAAACTTTTAAGTTTTGAGTTTTAAAAAAATTCGATGTTATCTTGGCCAAAATTGTATTTGTTTATCGCTGTCCCGAGACAAAATGACATAAGTTGTGAAATTCAAATCTTAGAATTGTTTTATCCATAACTTTTACAATTCTTATCGGAATTCGGAAATTTTTGATGTTCCGGAAAGCTTAGGAACTAAGCTAAAACTTATATTTTTTCATTTTGCCTGATTTCGATGTTTTCTATGCTAAAATTGAAATTGTTGGTCGCTGTCCTGCAAATGCATAAGTTCAGGCTAAGTTTAATGTTTTTAGTAAAATGGTCATAACTTTTGAACCGTTGATCCAAATTCGACGATCTTGGTCATTCCGGAAAGCTAACGGAAAGTCCTATAACTTTTATTTGTATCATTTTCTGAAATTAGTTGACTAAAATGTGGAAAAACATCTTGCAAACTCGCTGTCCTGTTGTTGTAGAGTACTCAGTGTTTTGTACAAACCCGAGCTAGTATTTTGTGCATAGCTTTTGCGTTTCTTATCCAAATCCTATAATTTTTAAAGTTTTGGAAACTGCAGGAAGAATTTGATAACTTTCATTTGTATCACTTTTCAATTAATAAAATTCTGTATATGGAAAGGAATTTTCGAATAAGCAGAAGGTTAATGAAGTTTGAAACTTCAATGATATTACTTAATAAAAACAAACATTTATTTAATATTTAAGATTTAACTTAAGGAATAAAGAAGAAATTGGAAAAAAAAAGCCTGACATTCGTATATTTTAGTTAAAAGGTTTAAAATCAAACGGAAAATAACAACAATAATAATAAGTCTGTAACTAATGAATTTTTGAAATGAATTGAGTAATTAAAGAAACTTACTTCAAATAAAATAAATTGGAAATCAATTTCGGGGAAATTGATTTAAGTGATTGAGTTGGAACTTTCTCTGGATGGCCAAGTACATGTTTTAAAAGGTAAAATTGTAAATATAAATTAAATTTTTTAAAGCTTTTTTTTAAAGAAAGCAAGTTTTGAAAAATTTACTATTTCTATTATTTAAAGTTTAAAGTAAGTATTTTCTTTAATCTATTCTAGCAGTAATTATTAAGAAGTAACTTAGCATTTTATTTTAAAAGTAGAAATCTAGTTTTATAACCTTCTTTCAAACATTCATATAGTATGTATTTTTAACAAATTATTAAAGTAATTTTAACTTAAATGTTTCAAAATAAAGTGTTTTAAATTATTTTAAAAATCTATTTTTGTGCTTGGTGATTTCAGAGGAGATATAAAATATTTGGGAAAGTTGATTCTGAAAAGAATGATGGTTTTGAAACTGTTTTCAAAGGATTGAAAATAGAAATATATCTTGTGAAGATATTTTTGAGATTAATAAATAATTTGGAAAATTATTTATTGGTTGATGGTTGTTTGTGAATATTAATTGATAGTTAAATAACCGACTATCAATATTGGACAAATGCGCTGATCGTCTCGAAGAGACGGGGATCGAGATTTATTTCTCGAAAACCACTTCGATCCGGTTTGTACGTTTCATGTAAACGATTATGGATTCGAAGATGGAGCAGTGAAGTGCAAGGGCTAGTCGCTACTAATCCTGAGGATATTTCCAAAATGGATGTAGTAGGTGTAGTGCCTTCAGTTCCGTTCGAACCCGGGACGGACTTGTATGGACGAATGCTTGTGAAACATCGTTAGGTGGACGATGGGCATTCTTAGTGAAAACGTTCTAAAGGTAACACTTAGCCTCAAGCCTCATCAACCGGGAATGACTGAAAATCAGGGGATATGCAGCAAGGTTAGGTGGGTCATGCCCAAGCAGGACAAGATATTTCCCCTGTCTAGATTTCCCTTTTTATTTCGGCTTAGTGGGTGGTTGGTCGCGCCAACCACGGGGTTTATCTTGTTCGTGACTGTTCAGTAAGGAATGGTTCCGGTCTTGTGTTGCAGGGGATGAAGGGAGTAATCCTCGGTACAGTGATCTAGGCCCCGTACTGTGACAGGTGGTACCCCAGTGCCTAGTCATTAGTTGGAAATCCGTTCTCCCTACGAGCCTTGTACGAGTTTTGTTTGTATTACCCACTCTGTGGCTAGTAGCTGGAATTTAATAGATGTAACAATTTTGGCTATTTTATAAGTATTTGTATATAGACCCTATTATAATATCAGAGGATTTCTATAAAAATTGTTTTAGCTAACGTAAGGTAAAAACCCGACATATTTATTTGTAGCGTGGTCTTACGAGATGCTTTTGTTTTCAAAGGATTTTGAAACTTTAGAAATCAATTGGATGTGATTTTCTCATGCTAGTATTCCAGACTGACTCGGGTGTTATTTAACTGTAATGCTCGGGTCAGACCGAGTATTATAGAATATAGGATGTGATGCTGTGGAGCTCAGGAGACGAGCTGGAGGACGATACGTATAACCGTACTTGTTATATATATATTCCGCTGTGATTTAGTTGCCGTGTATCCATTTGTATGTTGTTGTTGAGCCGTTGATCGATGTATTCTGATGATGTAATATATAAACAGATATATTTGATTTTGATTAAAGATCATTTATTTTCTATTATATTTTAGTCCGCTGCGATGGTTAGATTCTGATATTGTATTCTACTTTCTTCTTCTACCTCTTTTTAACCCAAATGGTTCGTATTTCTGTACAACTTGAGTTGATTTAGGTAGAATAGTGTTGACTCAAAGGGTACGGATTTGCGGGCTGTTACATTAACGTTATTGATATGAATCCCTAAACACTTGTACCGAACAAACTCGACACGATATCGTTTTAAAATAGGGTAAATGAAATAATTTTACTTAAATTATTTTTGTATATAAAAGAGAAAAAATTTTCTGTGAATTATTATAATATATGATTGCTTGGTTGGTAGAAAGTAATGATATTAAATTATTATCATTAATGTTGAAAAAGAAATTGAAATCGTAATTCCAAAGTTAAGAAATAAATTCACCTACAAATAGAATTGGAGAATATAAGCTGTAAATGTGATTTGTAATTTGAAGTAAAATTCCAGAGGAATATTTGGAAATGTTTTGAAAGGGTTTGAAATTTGGAAAAGATTAAATTCCTTTTTGAGTTTGAAAAATGATTTTCAATGGTTTTGGAAAATTGTTTTGGAGGGATAAAAGCTCTAAACTCTTTTCGGTCGCTGGAAAATAATTTTGATGATGATCGCGACATCATCGGTGTTCATTTTCGGGTTTCCAAAAGAGGGATTGCTGCCAAGTTGTTTTAAATGGAAGTTGTTTGGAAAATTTGGGTTTGGGTTTTAAAATTCAAAGGATAATTGAATTGGTTTCAAAAATGGTTTTGAAAGATTGAAAAGACTCTGGAACGTTATATAAAATGATTGGAATACAATTATTAAGTTGGAAAATAAATTGTGAATGAATAAATAAAATTTGCAAGTGCAAGAAAATGAAATTCAACCTTATTTGTTAAATGAATTAGCAATTGAATGAATGAATGAATTGAATGTAAATCAATTGAGTGTAAATAAATTGATATTAAATAGTGGACGTAAGTTTTAATTCATTAAAGCTAATTAAAAGGGATGAACCAAATTGAATGAATGTAAGTGAATTAAATAAATTTGGTTAAATTGGTTTTATTTTGGTTGTTAGTAGATTGTATATAATTCATTAAGTGTTAATGAAGTTGAATTGATAAAATTGGAAGCTATGAAATTTGATTTGAATGTGGAAGTGAACCAACTTGAATGTGAATTAGTGAATGTAAACTAATTGAATATGAATGAAAGTGTATTGATTTGGTTATGGATGTTAGTTGAATGATAGTTGGTTGACGGTTAAATTTATTGCTTTTACTGCATTTGCAATATTGGCATATATAGTTGTTGGTATATGTTGTATATTGAAGTTACTTTCATATATACATGTTACTCATTTGTTTGTTGAGTGTATAGTAGGTGCGGATTGCGCTTGCTTCGCATTTGGAGCTCGCTTTCGCGCTATATTAGCTGTATAGCTCGCTAATAATATATAAGGTACATATCTAGGATTACATATCGTAGTTTTACACTTATTTCCCTACGGGATGCCTCATTACTTGATGAGATGTATATTTGTGATATATATATATATATATATATATATTGCCAATTTTTTTCGGAACGAGCCGCGCAAGGAGACTATGGTGAAATTTTTTGGAAATTTAAGGCGTTAGAATATTTTTGAGAAAATTGAAAGATTTTGAAATGATAACTAAGTATGATTTGAAAACATAATAAAGTTATTGTAAGAAGTTTAACTATTGGATTTTGGGAAAGTTAAAAACTTAAGTGAATTTGAAATCTAATTTGAATGGATGTTTGAAAAGTTAACGGATTCTGTAACTTTTTCTTACTTGGTAATTTCGAGGACGAAATTCTTTTAAGGGAGGAAGTTTGTAACGACCCAGAATTTCTGTTAATCGAAATTCATATATTTAGTTGATTTTTAAATATTAACAAGTAAAATTTGCAAGTCAAATAAGTTTTATTTTGAAAATCTAGATTTAATTAGATAATTAAATCGTTAATTTAATATTTGAAATTACAGAAATAATTGAATATCTAGTTTAATGTGATTAAAAATGATTTGTAAAGTTGTATTTAATTATATTGGAGTTAGAATGATGTTATAGAACTTTTAAAATTGAATTAAAAGTTAATTTGCAGAAATTGAATATTTTAATATTTAACAGACGAGTTAAAATAGCCATTTTTCAAACAGTCTTGGATTTCGACGAAACTAGTTTCATCGGATCCATAACGTTATATTATTGTATGGTTTCAAATTTCGTGTCAATCGGACTTACGGTTTGTCCGGGGCAAGCTAAAACGCACTGAAATCGATTCGAGTGAATTTTGAATTTAAATAGTCGATTCAAAAACTTATCTTTCAAATTTGATCGAATTGGCTCCCGATATATATTCCATTGCGTTCGGAATGGTAGTAAAATATTATAAACGCCAGGTGGCACGCTTCGTTTGGAATTCGGAAAATTTTAGGATGAATAGTGTTTTGCAATTTTCTATAAAAGGACATCATATCTTTGTTTTTGCAACAAACCCTAATGGCAGAAACCCTAGCCGCCACTTGATATTAATGGTCGAAAATTACTCATCTTCTTCCTTTAATTTCTTCAAATCCGTGCAATGATTCAACAAACTTTCAACTACAAACTTCTAGAACTCGTCGAGAGCTACGCATTCAACGGTTGTGATGGGTTATCGTGCAATGAGGAGAGAGAAAAGACGCCGCATTCATCCTTAATTGTACACATGTTTTCACGTGAAAGGGGGGCCAAGCTTCGAGTGGTTGCAGCCATAGGTGGAGCTCACGTTGGCGTTTGGAGTGGTGGTACTGGATTGGCGCGAAGTTGAACGGAGTGGGCTCGAAAAATTAGGGTTTAGGGCGGCTATGGGTTCGGTTATCACCTGGGTTATACGCGATGGAGAAGAAAACAAGTAGCGGCCATGATTTCCCATGGTAAAACGAACGGCCCAAATTGTAGAGGTTAAAAAAATTAAAATAGAATTTGTAAATTAATATATTAAAGTTCGTATAATGTTTAAAATGCTGTAACTTCTTCATATAAGGTAAGTTTCGCACGAAACGAATTGCAACGGGTTCGTATTGACGAATACTACGCGATGGAGCTGGATTGGAGTAGATTGGATCTAGTGAAAATTTTGGGTAAAATTAAACGCGCGTTTAATTTTATTCGAAATAAAACACTGAAACTGTTACTGAAAGCAAGGTGAGAACTTCTCACTCAATTGAATCTGTTTCGATTTAAATTTTAAATAGTTAGATTTAAAATTGCTTGATTGTGTTGATTGTATGCTTGAATGATAAATTTCTATATGTTGTATTGAAATAGACCCTATATGTCATATATTAAGCGGATGTTTTTTACTAAAAACATATACCGCGATATTCCATCTTGATACGGAATTGGTATTATATATGTACTTCGAGTTGATTTTCCCGCATTATATAGCGGATGAGACCCTATTGCGCCGCATAATAGCGGATAATATTTTTATATGAACCCATGTACCGCGATATCCCGTATTGGAACGGGATTGGAATTGTGCTAACATTTGTGGATGCAGGGAAACAAGTTGGAGGGATCCAACTAGATTCCTCACCCATATTGATTTATTTACAGATATTGTGATATATTCTGTTATCATATGATATATGATGTTTTGGATGCCGTGATTGTTATATTTAGTGTTGTTGCAGCATTGGGCCTATTTTGGAAAATTAAAAATGTTAAAGTAATGATTTTCAAATACAAAGGATTTTAAAGTGATTTTTGAAAGTATACGTTTTATTGAATTTTGGAATTGATTCATTTTAAATAAATAAACTTTTTTAAATTTTTATGTTATAAAAATTATGATTTTTGAGAAATATAGTTGGAAATTGATTTTTGAAATATGGAGTTAATGAATTTTATAAAATAGTTTAAATTGAGATTTTTGAATTATTATAAAAAGCTTTACATAAAAGATTTATAAAATTGATACTTATAAATCAAAATATTGGAATTATAAAACGAGTTTTTATAAGTGTTAAAATGAAGTATAAATGGATTTCATAAGTGAATGAAATTTATAGATTTATAAATTGTGAAGTTATAAAATGAATGAATTTGTAAATAGAGAATTGTAAGTAATTTGCTTATAATTTGGATTTTGGCGTGTAAATTGGATATGGATAGAATTTGTTAATAAAGTGATTTTATAAGTTGAAGTTGGTATAACATATAAATGGAATTTATAAACCTTGTTTTATAAATCCAAAATCGACTTATTTTGATAAGTTAATTGTTATAGCTTATTAAAGGAAGTATATCCACGATTTTGGACAGTGGATAATCCTTTAAATAAAATGTGTAGAAGTGTTGAATTTGGTAAACGATTTATATTCACGATTTTGGACAGTGAATAATATATTAAAGAAATGTTTTAGGAAGTGATCTTTTAAATAGAATTAAAATGATTTGAAGTTGTTTTAAAATGTGTTAAGAATCGAAACCATAGAATTCAACATTCATTGTTGAAATAGACGTTTTCAGGAGATAAAGGAAAGATGGACTATGTAAAGGCCCGAAAATCCGTACTCCTTTGAGCTGGCAACATTCCACAACAATCCAGGCAAAGGGGAACAAACTTCCGAATCTTTATGGTTAAAGAAAAAGAAAGAGGTAGAAGAAGAAGAAAGAAGAACAGAAAAGAAGAAACAACAACAGAACAGCAACAGAAACAATATCAGAATCTAACCATCGCAGCGGAACAACATATAATAAATAAATGAATAATCTTTAAAACAAAAGAACTGAATATTTTATACATTACATCACATCACATTTTATCAAAGTTTACAACAACAATAGACAACAGAGTCAATGCATCAATGGACAGTTATATAAACTTGTCCTCATACAGAATACACAGCGGAAATAATACATAGTATAATATCATACACAAGTGGTACGTCTCGATATGTAGCTCGCCTCCTGAGCTCCATAGCACTCCTAAATCCAGAATAACCTGATAGACCTTAACTCCGACTGTCCGTGTGGAAACTGGTGGGCACCCAGAGTTTAGGAAGGGAACAATAAACTCCAGGTCAGTCATGTGACTGGTGTGAGAACTCAAAACAGTTATTTATCTTTAAAACAAAGAATAGGATAATTTTTAAATTCGCAATGCTTTTTAGAAAATGAGACTACCATAAGGCCTCCCGCACACACACACAATGAAAACGCAGAATCGGAGGAGATTTCTCCTTATGATAGTCAAAGATGCTTGATACGAATAAAATCAAATCATTTTCGATATTATTACTAGTGCATAGTGTAGAAAACAATTTCGAAAATAAAGATATAAATCTTAGCCAGCATAGGCATTCCGCACTTATGCCTACTATAGCTACTATGTTCAATAGCAGGTTACCGCCACATTCCATAGCAGGTAATACAACTAAAACCGTGCAAGGCTCGTATTGTTTCTTTGGATTTCCAACAAATGGTCAGGCCAAGGAACTTCCCATTGCCACATGGAAACGGCTCTGGAATGACGTCCCGAGAACCTAACCGGATCTCTGCCAACACAAGGCCGGGTTACCCCTAACTGGGTAACTACTGACACGAATATGTCATTCCCCGATCGTAACCGATCTATATCCGAGGATCCCCGATTTCCAACAACCACAAAGTAATAAATTTGCAGTATCCACATAGGTTAAGTATCTGGGCTCCATACCATGATACCACCTCTATCCAGAAGGAATGACATACACTAAAGGGGCGCTACCCCCTAATAACCTTGCCGCATCCTTCCTATTTTGACCATTTTCGGGGTGTGAGGCTCGATGAAGTCTCGTCCACAAAGCCATGCTTTGAAACAAAAGCCGTGCTTTGGGTCAACAAATGATCAAAGCAATGATCATCAAGATAGACGATCAAACAAATGATCCTATCACAAATGATCATTCAACGATCATTTCACAGCAACACTCAGTATGCCACATTACCAATTCGGGAATGTATCACTAGTGACCATTAACTATATAACCTCTGAGCTCGTACGTCTCAGAGAAGGGTGTTAAGCTAAGAGAATAAATTCTCCGCCACCAACAGAAATATATTTGATAGAAACCAGCTTTACATCTCAAATTGTAACGTCAGACATACAATCCATACAAGTCTGTTCCGGGATCGAACAGAACCGAAGGCACTTCCAAAGAAGCCCTTGCAAATCCGGATATTCACTAATCACGTCCGGACAACCCGTCACTAAGGGTGATAAAAAACCTCTATATCGGAGATCAGCCGATGTAGAGTAACTCGACGGTAATCCATCCGTTTTCACAAATATCCGGTCTTCAACACCGGTCTTCAATTGCAATTCATAACGACGTATCACATATTCGGAGTGGGTTATACGACCCCATGGTCCTTTCCCGGTTAACCCGAATAGTGAGCGCTTATTTAAAAATAAGTGTGGCATCTAATTCAAACAATCACAACAAATACCTATTTAAAGGTAAATATTGATAGTCGTTTATTTAACTATCAATAAAGATGCGCAACATCATCAGATTCCAAATAATTTCTCAAATTATTTAATTTCCCAAAAATATCTTTACAAGATATATAATTTTCCACACTTCAAAAATAAATCAATATTTATTTTGAAAACAATTTCCCCTTTTCCATTTATAAATTCCATAGTGAATTTATATTTCAAAATATCTACTGCTCTACAGTTTTCAATAGATCTCAAATATTCAATTCCAATTTATCTTCAAAAAGATGAATTCTTAAAAACATTCCATTTCATATTAGAAAAGCAATTCCATACTTATTTAAAAGTAAGTGATTCACAAATATTATTTATTTTCACAATTTGAAAATATTCGATATACTTAAAGCATAGTTAAGTATATATTTTTCATTCTTTAAGGAAAACATTCTCTTATTCACATTTATTTGGGTCAAAACGAATGTTGCGTAAAACATCGTTACGACAACCCAAAATCACTAGTATAGGGAATCGAAATTTAAAATAGATATATAAATCCCAATACTATATAAAATATTTCCCTTCGGAAATCATTTACTATAACAACAGTGTTATAGTCCATTATTTCCTTATTTTCTCGAAAACGTCTATTTCAACAATAAATATTGAAATCTATGTTTTCATTTCCCTCTATTTCTCGAAAACGTCTATTTCAACAATGAATGTTGAAATCTATGTTTTCGATACTTGATGCATTTTAAAACATTTTTAAATCGTTTTAAATTTTATTTAAAACATCCCTTTCCCAAAATATATCCCTTTTTTTTTAACGATATATTCACTGTTCAAAAACGTGAATATAACTCCTTTAATAACTTTTATATTCAATTGATCAAATTCAATTGATTACGAATTTATAAACAATGTTTATAAATTCTATTCCTATTTATAAACTTCGATTTATAAATTTCCTTTATCAATCCAATTCAATTTATATAACTCAACTTTATACCAAAAGTCTATATTATAAGTTATATACTTATAATTCATTTATTTACAAATCGTTCTTTTTAAAAACATCCCAAATTATAAATCTTATTACTTATAGGATTTCATTTATAGCCTTATTTTCAACATTTACAGAACTTCTTTTAAAATTCCATTATTTTCGATTTATAAAATATATATATCTTATAAATCTCATCTATAAACCATTTATGCTTCATTAAGGATTTCAATTTAATTGCAAAAATCCAGTTTATAAGTTAATTACTTAAAATCTTTTATTTTACAATATCTATTCAATTTGTAACTTCTCAATTTATAAGTCTATAATTTCATTCACTTAAAAATCCATTTTATACTTCATTTTAACACTTAACAAATTTGTTTTATGATCCCAATATTTTTAACTTATGAATATCAATTTATAAAATCCTTTATATTCATCCCTTGTAATAATTCAAAAATCCAATTTAAATTATTATATAAATCTATTTATTTATTTTTTTAAAAACTACCTTTGGTTATATTTCACAAAAATCTTAAATTCTATAACTTTAAAAATTGAAATTTTAAATTTATTTAAAATGAATCAATTCAAAATTTAAATAAAAACATATACTTGAATAGTCAATTTAAAATCCTTTTTAAAAATGAAAATCGTTATTTTTAACTTTTAAAAATGGATCCGATGATGCCACAGCATCCAATAGTCAATCATGGCACAAATATCATATATCGATATGATAATCAATAATCACACAATATCTATAATCATATAATATTTGTGAGGAATCCAGTTGGATCCCTCCAACCTGTTTCCCTGCATCCAAAGAGTTAGCACAATACCCATTCCACTTCGAGGTGGAATATCGCGGTATATGGGATTTTATAAAATATTATCCGCTTACTAACGGCGCAATAGGGTCTCATCCGCTATACGAGGCGGGAAATCAATTCCAATATATACATATGCCAATATATATATTGCTATATATAGTATATCCTACTATATCTACTATCACAATCAAGCAGCAATCAATAATTGCAATCATCATTCAAAAATTTTAAATCTAACTATTTAAAATTTAAAACAAAGCTGTTCGATTGAGTGAGGAGTTCTCACCTTGGTTTTAAATTCCGTTTCAGCTTTTATTTCGAATAAAATTAAACGTGCGTTTAATTTTTCCCGAAATTCTCACTAATTCCAAACATTCCCAATCCAGCTCCATCGCGTAGTGTTCGACAAAACGATTGCAACACAATTCGTTTCGTCTCAATCCGACCTCACATCAACAAGTTATGATATTTAGAAGTTTACACAATTTATATAAATCAATTTCAATATAAATTTTTATTTTTATAACCCTACAATCCAGATCTGCCGTCCAATCTCCTTCAACACAATCTGGCCGCTCCTCCTTTCTTCATCATCTCCAGTACGTGAATGCACGCAAGAACCCAACTGCCGCCCCTATAACCCTAAATCACGCAACCAATTCGAGCGCTTCTACGACGATCAGGGTATACCACGATGAAGCTCGCAACCAACACTACGCTCGCCTGGAGTAGCATGCAACTCGGTCACCTCCTCTGGCCGAAGCACGAGCATGAACGGCAGCTCAATACACTCGAATTGCCGATGATTTCCTCCACTAAAATCGATCATATCCGTATGGATTCGAAGAGCTCGCGAAGCTCTTCAATATTGTAGTTGATCATTTCTCGTAAAAGTGGATAGATTAAAAGATTTTGAGAGAGGAATGTTTGAAGATTCTGGCCATTGATTTATAATGTGGCGGCTAGGGTTTAGAAAATTAGGGTTAGGGCTTGAACAAGAATGAGCAAGGGTGTGTTCCTTTTATAGATTTTTGAACGAAAAACACTATTCATCCGGATTTTCAAAACTTCGATTTAAGCGCAGTGACCGGCGTTTCTGGGGTTTATCCCACGTTTCGGACACAATGGAACAGGTTTCGGAAGCTAATTCGATCATATGCGCGAGATATGGCAATAAACGTTCAATTTAAATTAAACCGATTTAAACCGATTTCGATGCGTTTTAATTTGTGCCGGACAAACGATAAATCCAATCGACTTGAAATTTGAAACCTTACAATAATATCACATTACGGATCCGATGAAACTTGTTTCGTCGAAATCCGAGACTGTTTGAAAAATGACTATTTTAACTCGCCGAATTAAAAATTAAAAACAATTCGATGCGTTTCGAGCTGCCACGATTAAACGACAACTCCGTTTGCTACGAAAATTGAAATCCGATAATAATTAACTATTACGGATCCAATGGAACTGGTCTCGTTCAATTCTGAGACTGTTTGAAGATTGGCTATTATTCAGTCGATAATTAAATATTAAAATATTCAATTTTCACAAATTAACTCCAAATTCAGGTTTAAAAGTTCTAAAATATTTCTATAACTCCAATATTATAAAATAAAATTTTCCAAATTATTTTCAATCATTTTAAACTCGATTTACAAATTTTTCTGGAATTCAACTTATTAAATTGTCGATTTAATTGTCAAATTAAATCCAATATTCAAAAAATAAATTACTTGACTTATAAATTCCACTTATTAACATTTAAAATAAATTAAATATTCAATTTTAAATTATTAAAAATTTTGGGTCGTTACAAACTTCCCCCCTTAAAAGAATTTCGTCCTCGAAATTGCAAGTTAAAGAGAATGATCCTAAACCGTTTATTATTTTTCAAAATTCAAATAGTTTTATCAACTTTCTAACACAAATCTTCTTATTAAAGATTCATTATCATTTCAATTAGCTTTTCAACTTCACTTATAACTTTCAAACAACATTGTTTACCTCACAATTCAAATTTAAATTTAAATTCAAATTTCAAAATTTCAAAATTTCACAAAATTTTTCTAACACCCGAAATTTCCAAAAAATTTCGCCAGCGTTTCCTTTGCGCGGCTCGATCGGTACGACTACAAAATGGCACCACGGCCCCTCAGAATCAAAAAGAAAAGAGAAAGCCAAGTGTCTGGAGAAGAAAATCATCAAATCTCATACTGAAATTGAAATACGTACCTTTTTGTCGAGCAATTCAATTTTATCTTTGAAATCAAAATCCCACTTCCATTTCTTTTAATATACCTGTATAACCTGCTAGTGGTATACATAATATCCAACTACAATATTCAAACCATTTTGCCAATTCCATTACAAATTTTCAATATATGCTTCTTATACCATTTTTACTTCACTATTGAAGTAACATACTCAATTTCATTCAATTTTTTACATTTCAATCAATTTTGCATTTCAAATTTCATTTTCTTGCACTTGCAATTTGCGAAATTATTTATTTTTTTCACAATTTATCTCTAACTCAATAATTTTATTCTAATCATTTAAGTGTATCAAGCTTCTAAAATTCACCTTTATTCACATTTATTCACTTATACATACTTTAATTTAACTTCATTCCTTTAAATTAAATTCATTCAATCACAATTTTAGTTGTATAAGTTATCAACTCATTAATATTTTTATATAGTATTCCAGAGTCCTTTCAACCTTTCAAAATCAATTTCGAAATCAATTCAAACTATCTTTTGAATTTCCAAACTCAAACCAAACTTTTCCAATCAATTTCCATATTAAAACAATTTAACAGCAATACCTCTTTTGGAAACCCGAAAATGAACACCAATGATGCCGCGGTCATCATTGGAATTATTTTCCAACGACCGAAAAGAGTTTAGGGCTTTCCATCCTTCAAACATTTTTCCAACCTTTGAAAATTATTTCCAAACCAAACAGGAATTTAATTTCTAAAACTTCCAAATTCTTTCAAAAACATTTCCAAATATTTCTCTGGAATTTCATTTCTAATTATTAATCACATTTATAATTTACATTCTTCGATTTCATTTGCATATGGGTTTTATTCATTAACATTTGATTATGATTCCAATTTCCTATTCAAAACATCCAGGCATCCATATATATATTATAATAATTTACACAAAATCATCTCTTCTATATACAAAATAGCCTTGGGTAAAATTATTTCATTTACCCTTTTTTTAAAACAATATTGTATCGAATTGCTCTACTCAAGTGTTTAGAAACCCTTTCGGCACAGTTGTGCAGACCGCGCTGACGAAGGTTCATATGCCACTCAATAAATCAACCAACACAATATAAAACAAATTTTTTTATATTCACTAACAAATACGCGCTCATATCTATTATTACACTCAAACTCATTCTAGAGTACTGCTGACTCTATCTCTAATGAGTAACACCCAACAGAGCCATGTTTGTCGCTTAACCATATGCTCTGATACCAAATGTAAAGGCCCGAAAATCCGTACTCCTTTGAGCTGGCAACATTCCACAACAATCCAGCCAACGGGGAACAAACTTCTGAATCTTTATGGTTAAAGAAAAAGAAAGAGGTAGAAGAAGAAGAAAGAAGAACAAAAAAGAAGAAACAACAACTATACAGCAACAGAAACAATATCAGAATCTAACCATCACAGCGGAACAACATATAATAAATAAATGAATAATCTTTAAAATAAAAGAACTGAATATTTTATACATTACATCAAATCACATTTTATCAAAGTTTACAACAACAATAGACAACAGAGTCAATGCATCAATGGACAGTTATATAAACTTGTCCTCATACAGAATACACAGCGGAAATAATACATAGTATAATATCATACACAAGTGGTACGTCTCGATATGTAGCTCGCCTCCTGAGCTCCATAGCACTCCTAAATCCAGAATAACCTGATAGACCTTAACTCCGACTGCCCGTGTGGAAATTGGTGGGCACCCAGAGTTTAGGAAGGGAACAATAAACTCCAGGTCAGTCATGTGACTGGTGTGAGAACTCAAAACAGTTATTTATCTTTAAAACAAAGAATAGGATAATTTTTAAATTCGCAATGCTTTTTAGAAAATGAGACTACCATAAGGCCTCCCGCACACACACACAATGCAAACGCAGAATCAGAGGAGATTTCTCCTTATGATAGTCAAAGATGCTTGATACGCATAAAATCAAATCATTTTCGTTATTATTACTAGTGCATAGTGTAGAAAACAATTTCGAAAACAAAGATATAAATCTTAGCCAGCATAGGCATTCCGCACTTATGCCTACTATAGCTACTATGTTCAATAGCAGGTTACCGCCACATTCCATAGCAGGTAATACAACTAAAACCGTACAAGGCTCGTATTGTTTCTTTGGATTTCCAACAAATGGTCAGGCCAAGGAACTTCCCATTGCCACATGGAAACGGCTCTGGAATGACGTCCCGAGAACCTAACCGGATCTCTGCCAACACAAGGCCGGGTTACCCCTAACTGGGTAACTACTGACACGAATATGTCATTCCCCGATCGTAACCGATCTATATCCGAGGATCCCCGATTTCCAACAACCACAAAGTAATAAATTTGCAGTATCCACATAGGTTAAGTATCTGGGCTCCATACCATGATACCACCTCTATCCAGAAGGAATGACATACACTTAAGGGGCGCTACCCCCTAATAACCTTGCCGCATCTTTCCTGTTCTGACCATTTCCGGGGTGTGAGGCTCGATGAAGTCTCATCCACAAAGCCAGGCTTTTAAACAAAAGCCGTGCTTTGGGTCAACAAATGATCAAAGCAATGATCATCAAGATAGACGATCAAACAAATGATCCTATCACAAATGATCATTCAACGATCATTTCACAGCAACACTCAGTATGCCACATTACCAATTCGGCAATGTATCACTAGTGACCATCAACTATATAACCTCTGAGCTCGTACGTCTCAGAGAAGGGTGTTAAGCTAAGAGAATAAATTCTCCACCACCAACAGAAATATATTTGATAGAAACCAGCTTTACATCTCAAATTGTAACGTCAGACATACAATCCATACAAGTCTGTTCCGGGATCGAACAGAACCGAAGGCACTTCCAAAGAAGCCCTTGCAAATCCGGATATTCACTAATCACGTCCGGACAACCCGTCACTAAGGGTGATAAAAAACCTCTATATCGGAGATCAGCCGATGCAGAGTAACTCGACGGTAATCCATCTGTTTTCACAAATATCCGGTCTTCAACACCGGTCTTCAATTGCAATTCATAACGACGTATCACATATTCGGAGTGGGTTATACGACCCCATGGTCCTTTCCCGGTTAACCCGAATAGTGAGCGCTTATTTAAAAATAAGTGTGGCAACCAATTCAAACAATCACAACAAATACCTATTTAAAGGTAAATATTGATAGTCGTTTATTTAACTATCAATAAAGATGCGCAACATCATCAGATTCCAAATAATTTCTCAAATTATTTAATTTCTCAAAAATATCTTTACAAGATATATAATTTTCCACACTTCAAAAATAAATCAATATTTATTTTGAAAATAATTTTCCCTTTTCCATTTATAAATTCCATAGTGAATTTATATTTCAAAATATCTACTGCTCTACAGTTTTCAATAGATCTCAAATATTCAATTCCAATTTATCTTCAAAAAGATGAATTCTTAAAAACATTCCATTTCATATTAGAAAAGAAATTCCATACTTATTTAAAAGTAAGTGGTTCACAAATATTATTTATTTTCACAATTTGAAAATATTCGATATACTTAAACCATAGTTAAGTATATATTTTTCATTCTTTAAGGAAAACATTCTCTTATTCACATTTATTTGGGTCAAAACGAATGTTGCGTAAAACATCGTTACGACAACCCAAAATCACTAGTATAGGGATTCGAAATTTAAAATAGATATATAAATCCCAATACTATATAAAATATTTCCCTTCGGAAATCATTTACTATAACAACAGTGTTATAGTCCATTATTTCCTTATTTTCTCGAAAACGTCTATTTCAACAATAAATGTTGAAATCTATGTTTTCATTTCCCTCTATTTCTCGAAAACGTCTATTTCAACAATGAATGTTGAAATCTATGTTTTCGATACTTGATGCATTTTAAAACATCTTTAAATCGTTTTAAATTTTATTTAAAACATCCCTTTCCCAAAATATATCCCTTTTTTTTTAACGATATATTCACTGTTCAAAAACGTGAATATAACTCCTTTAATAACTTTTATATTCAATTGATCAAATTCAATTGATTACGAATTTATAAACAATGTTTATAAATTCTATTCCTATTTATAAACTTCGATTTATAAATTTCCTTTATCAATCCAATTCAATTTATATAACTCAATTTTATACCAAAAGTCTATATTATAAGTTATATACTTATAATTCATTTATTTACAAGTTGTTCTTTTTAAAAACATCCCAAATTATAAATCTTATTACTTATAAGATTTCATTTATAGCCTTATTTTCAACATTTACAGAACTTCTTTTAAAATTCCATTATTTTCGATTTATAAAAAATATATATCTTATAAATCTCATTTATAAACCATTTATGCTTCATTAAGGATTTCAATTTAATTGCAAAAATCCAGTTTATAAGTTAATTACTTAAAATCTTTTATTTTACAATATCTATTCAATTTGTAACTTCTCAATTTATAAGTCTATAATTTCATTCACTTAAAAATCCATTTTATACTTCATTTTAACACTTAACAAATTTGTTTTATGATCCCAATATTTTTAACTTATGAATATCAATTTATAAAATCCTTTATATTCATCCCTTGTAATAATTCAAAAATCCAATTTAAATTATTATATAAATCTATTTATTTTTTTTAAAAAAAAAACTACCTTTGGTTATATTTCACAAAAATCTTAAATTCTATAACTTTAAAAATTGAAATTTTAAATTTATTTAAAATGAATCAATTCAAAATTTAAATAAAAACATATACTTGAAAAGTCAATTTAAAATCCTTTTTAAAAATGAAAATCGTTATTTTTAACTTTTAAAAATGGATCCGATGATGCCACGGCATCCAATAGTCAATCATGGCACAAATATCATATATTGATATGATAATCAATAATCACACAATATCTATAATCATATAATATTTGTGAGGAATCTAGTTGGATCCCTCCAACCTGTTTCCCTGCATCCAAAGAGTTAGCAAAATACCCATTCCACTTCGAGGTGGAATATCGCGGTATATGGGATTTTATAAAATATTATCCGCTTACTAACGGCGCAATAGGGTCTCATCCGCTATACGAGGCAGGAAATCAATTCCAATATATACATATGCCAATATATATATATATTGCTATATATAGTATATCCTACTATATCTACTATCACAATCAAACAGCAATCAATAATTGCAATCATCATTCAAAAATTTTAAATCTAACTATTTATAATTTAAAACAAAGCTGTTCGATTGAGTGAGGAGTTCTCACCTTGGTTTTAAATTCCGTTTCAGCTTTTATTTCGAATAAAATTAAACGTGCGTTTAATTTTTCTCGAAATTCTCACTAATTCCAAACGTTCCCAATCCAGCTCCATCGCGTAGTGTTCGACAAAACGATTGCAACGCAATTCGTTTCGTCTCAATCCGACCTCGCATCAACAAGTTATGATATTTAGAAGTTTACACAATTTATATAAATCAATTTCAATATAAATTTTTATTTTTATAACCCTACAATCCAGATCTGCCGTCCAATCTCCTTCAACACAATCTGGTCACTCCTCCTTTCTTCATCATCTCCAGTACGTGAATGCACGCAAGAACCCAACTGCCGCCCCTATAACCCTAAATCACGCAACCAATTCGAGCGCTTCTACGACGATCAGGTTATACCATGATGAAGCTCGCAACCAACACTACGCTCGCCTGGAGTAGCATGCAACTCGGTCACCTCCTCTGGCCGAAGCACGAGCACGAACGGCAGCTCAATACACTCGAATTGCCGATGATTTCCTCCACTAAAATCGATCATATCCGTATGGATTCGAAGAGCTCGCGAAGCTCTTCAATATTGTAGTTGATCATTTCTCGTAAAAGTGGATAGATTAAAAGATTTTGAGGGAGGAATATTTGAAGATTCTGGCCATTGATTTATAATGTGGCGGCTAGAGTTTAGAAAATTAGGGTTAGGGCTTGAACAAGAATGAGCAAGGGTGTGTTCCTTTTATAGATTTTTGAACGAAAAACACTATTCATCCGGATTTTCAAAACTCCGATTTAAGCGCAGTGACTGGCGTTTCTGGGGTTTATCCCGCGTTCCGGACACAATGGAACAGGTTTCGGAAGCTAATTCAATCATATGCGCGAGATGTGGCAATAAATGTTCAATTTAAATTAAACCGATTTAAACCGATTTCGATGCGTTTTAATTTGTACCGGACAAACGATAAATCCAATCGACTTGAAATTTGAAACCTTACAATAATATCACATTACGGATCCGATGAAACTGGTTTCGTCGAAATCCGAGACTGTTTGAAAAATGACTATTTTAACTCGTCGAATTAAAAATTAAAAACAATTCGATGCGTTTCGAGCTGCCACGATTAAACGACAACTCCGTTTGCTACGAAAATTGAAATCCGATAATAATTAACTATTGCGGATCCAATGGAACTGGTCTCGTTCAATTCTGAGACTGTTCGAAGATTGGCTATTATTCAGTCGATAATTAAATATTAAAATATTCAATTTTCACAAATTAACTCCAAATTCAGTTTTAAAAGTTCTAAAATATTTCTATAACTCCAATATGATAAAATAAAATTTTCCAAATTATTTTCAATCATTTTAAACTCGATTCACAAATTCTTCTAGAATTCAACTTATTAAATTGTCGATTTAATTGTCAAATTAAATCCACTATTCAAAAAATAAATTACTTAACTTATAAATTCCACTTATTAACATTTAAAATAAATTAAATATTCAATTTTAAATTATTAAAAATTCTGGGTCGTTACAGACTATAACACTATTGTTATAGTAAATGATATTCGAAAGAAAATGTTTTGTATAGTATTGGGATTTATATATCTATCTTAATTTCGAATCCCTATACTAGTGATTTTGGGTCGTCGTGACGATGTTTTACGCAACATTCGTTTTGGCTCAAATGAATGTGTTTAAAAGAATGTTTTGCTTAAAAGAATAAAATATATACTTAATCGTGTTTTAAGTATATTGAATATTTTCTAAGTATTGAAAATAAATGGATTTGTGAATTACTTATTGTTAAATAAGTATGGAAATGTTTTCCAATATGAACTGAAATGTTTTGGGTTTTTATCCTTTAAATATAAATTGAAGTGAATATCTGGCAAGTTATTAATTTAAGGAAGATTAATAAAAAGGGCCTAGTGATTGTTATGGTGCTGGATATTTGGTTGTTGGCCTTGATATTAAATAACCGACTATCAATATTTACCTTTAATGGGTATTTATTGTGATTTGCTTGAATTTGAACGCTACACTTATTTTAAAAAAATAAGCGCTCGTTATTCGGTTTAGCCGGGAGAGGACCTTTGGGTCATAAATCCCATTCCGAATAGTGATATGTCATGATGGATCGCATTTGAAGACCGGTGTTGAAGACAGGATATTTTGGAAAACGGAAGGATTACCGTCGAATGACTCTGCATCGGTTGATCTTCGATATAGAGATTTTTATCACCCTTTGTGATGGGAATTCCGGACGTGATTAGTGAATATCCGGATTGCAAGGGCTTCTTTGGAAGTTCCTTCGGTTCCGTTCGATCCCGGAACGGACTTGTATGGATGTGTGTCTGACATTACTATTTGAGATGTAAAGATTGTTTCTATCAAATATATTTCTGTTGGTGGCGGAGAATTTATTCTCTTAGCTTAACACCCTTCTCTGGGACGTACGAGCTTAGAGGTTATGTATTTGATGGTTACTAGTGATACATTCCCAATTTGGTAATATGGCATATGAAGTGCAGTTGAGCATTTGTTGATCAAAGCCTGGTTTTTATGAAAAGCGTAGCTTTGTGGGAGAGACTTCGTCGGACCTCACACCCCGAAAATGGTTAAAACAGGAAAGATGCGGCAAGGTTATTAAGGGATAGCACCCCCTTAGTATATGTCATTTTCTTCTGGATAGAGGTGGTATTATGGTATGGAACCCTGATATTTAACCTATGTTGTTGCTGCAAACTTATTATTTTGTGGTTGTTGGTGAATCCCGGGATTTAGGTTAGTTACGACCGGGGGATGGCATATTCGTGTCAGTAGTTACCCAGCTAGGGGTAACCCGGCCTTGTGTTGGCAGAGATCCGGTTAGGTTCTCGGGGCGTCTTTCTAGAGGCATACCTATGTGGCAGTGGGAAGTTCCTTGGCCCGATCATTTGTTGGAAATCCAAACTCCAATACGAAACCCTGTACGGTTTTAGTTGTAGAACCTGCCATTTACTTATGGTGGTCACCACTGTTTAGATGGTAGCTATAGTAGGTATAGTTCGGAATGTCTATGTTGGCTAAGATTTATATTATACTTTCGAAATGTTTTCCTACACTTTGCACTTATAGTAATAATATCAAAGAAAATTAATCGTACCAAGCATGTTTGACTATCATAGGAGAAATCTCCTCCGATTCTGCGTTTGCATTCTGTGTGTGTGCGGGAGGCCTTATGGTAGTCTCATTTTTTAAAAAGCATTGCGAATCTAATTTAAAATATTTCTCTGTTTGTTTTTAAAGATAAACTATTTTAAGTTCTCAGACCAGTCCCATGACTGACCTGGAGTTTATTGTTCTCTTTCTAAACTCTGGGTGCCCACCAATTTTAACACGGGCAGTCTAGAGTCAGGTTATCAGGTCATTCTGGAATTCAGGAGTTGCTGTAGAGATCTGGAGGCAAGCTGGATGGCATGGCGTATCAACTAGTATATAATATTTCTTTTTCGCTGTTTGTTTGTTGTAAACTCCGATAATGTAATGTAATCTGAAATGTAATTGTAACAGCCCGCCTTTTCGCACGCTTTAAACCGACATACATGCAGATTCAAACCATACGGAAGGGCGGATTGTTATGGGGTAAATAAGAAAAAACCGAGAAGGAAAAAAACTAAACAGAATCTCACAGCGGATGGATAAAATATAATAATCAATATATAGTTCATGAAGCTGTTTTACAAAACCTTTTATTTTATTTATACAATACATATCAGAGTACACATACCATATAACAATGCAGCGGAACAATATGAGTGTAGTGGAACCATATAATCTATAGTAATAATAATAAAAACTTCATCTTCTTCCTCTAGAAATAAAATCTTCAATCCTGAAACGCTCGGACTGACCCGTGCGAATTGAAAAGACAAAACACTCGAGTCAGAACTAAAGGATCTTATGTAAGTTAAACCGACAGAAATAAATATGAGTGCAGTAACTCAAAAGATGCTCAGGATTCACATCTCTTAAGGATCCGTTAAACTATTTACTATGTAGTATATTGCGCTATATACAGTAGTGTCTAATCAGTAAAGTATAATCATATAGAAAATAGCGTTAAGGGGATGGTGAACCTTAACGCGGTCGGATCATTAAAACCAAAATCGTAGTGGGCTCGATATAAGGAGATGACACGGCACGCGAGGCAATGCCAGGGTGGATACACCGTTTGCACTCCCGGACCGGTGGTGACGGCAAGCCAGCAGCTTCCGCCCACCTCGAACAATACCCCCGAATCAAAGTGGAGCCACCGAATCGAATCACAACAGTAATAGAATGGTTTCCAATGGAGCATGCTCGATGAAAGGGTGTGACCCTTTGTGTAGCCTGGTATAGCTCCTGTTTTAGTCATTTATGCCAACTCACGGGAGTTGGGTCCACGTAATATACCTCGAGAACATCGCCACCATCCTACTTCATTCTGGAATCTCCACCGCGTACATAGTTGTTAAAGTGGTTTTCGGTATTGGCTGGCTATAAGACAATATTCGATCCCGGTCTCTTTAACAACCAATCGTTTATTACACACCGGATGGTTCTTTTATATTACAAAGGTCGATTTACAATTTATATTAAAATATCATATTCGATTTCAAAACATGTCACTTTCAAATCATAGTCATTTTCAAATCATATTCGCTTTCAAATCCTATTCACTTTGAAATCATTTCCAGTTTCCAAAACCAGAATTTCTTCCCAATTTCATATTTCCAAACAGGTTACATTCTTACTTCAAATCATCAATTCAATTTATTCTCTTTTAAAACCAAGCATTTAATTAACATTTCCTCTTTACTTAGACTGGAAATTTAGAAATAGTTAAAATAAGTATAGTAGTTATAAATAGTTAAATTACTTTAGAATAGTTTAACTATAGATTAAAATATTGTTTAATTGATCTAAGACGGTTAAGTAAATTTATAGTGGATTAAACATAATTAAAGTAGATTTATTAGCTTTAAAATAGATTAATTAGTTTTAAAATAACTTAAAAAGGGTTAACTAATTTAATATAAATTAAATGGTTTTAAAATATAGGTTAAAATGATTTGATATATAGTTGAGATAGGTAAAAATAGTTTAATAGTTTAAAAATCTTAATAATTACAGTCTTTATGGTAATATATTTTAAAATAGTTTATATTAAAATATGAATTTTAAAATACTATCAATTTACTATTCATTTCATTTCCACACAAAAACCATTTCAATTTTTTTTTCAACAAAATCCACTTTCAAAACTCCATTCACATTCTATAAATAAAATATCGCGTTTACATCGATTCCAATTCATGTTTGAAATATTAAATTACATTATTTCCATTTTTAATACACTTCAAAGTTATATTTCAACAACTCAAATTTCTCAATTTTGACAAATTTCACTTTTATTCAAAAATTCAACTTTGAAATTACATATAAATTCTTTTTAACAATACCTTAAAACCAATACAAATTTTATCATAAACTCAAATTCCGATAATAATTCAACCCGTAGAAACCATATATTTCTCAAATTATCATTTAAATCCAGATTCAAAAATTAAAGCTTTAAAAAATCATTTAATTTAACCAATCCGGTGTCCGTATATAATTTTCTACCCTAGGGTCAAGTGGTACGGATATTTATCATTTCAATCCGCAATTTAAATATTTACGGTCATTTCAAACTGCAAATCCCGAATTAATAAAAATAATCCATAACGAACTTGCAGTTTATATTTATATATAAAATAAACATTCATTCATCAAATTCACCAATTGAGCATTCATCACAAACATCATCCAATTCAATCAACAACACAATATATAACTGATAATCAATACATGCATTAAATTGACAATTTAAAATTTAATATTAAATTAAATGATAATTAAATACAATAAATGTCAAATTGAATCAGAACGACAATTAGCACACAAAACAACAATTGATAAATTTCTAATCACTTTATGAATTCAATTTAACAAACATAAGAAATTTTAAAAGTTGTCAGTGGGTGTAACACTCACCTTTTGAATTTAAATCGAATTTAAATCCGATTTAAATTCAAAATTTCGACGGTCTCCAAATCTGTCCAAACTAGCGTCAGAAGATCTGGAATTTTGTTACGATCCTAATAAAAAAAATCGTGTGTGAAACGGAGTTCGTATGAGAAAGATATGCGTGTTTGAATGATTTGAAATCAAAATTAAAAATAAATAAAACAAAAAAAACAACGAACCAATTTCGGCTATACAAAAACTCAGATCCAAGAACAAACTGCAGGTCTGAGATGCATACATCAAGAGTTCCATCATATATTTTTTTTAGGAATTTTCTAAGAAGTTTGAATTTTTTTTGACTTTGGTTTGATTTTGAAATGAAAATAGATGTAGGGTTTGCACCCGTTGAGGAAGAGGAGGAGTTTGATTTTGAAATGATTTTTTTTTTTTTGGGTGTGAAATTATGCTGAAGGAGGAGATTGAACACGAGAGAAAAGTAATGAAGCCTCTTATTTATATACTAGTTGATATTCAGAGAGGACGCCTAAAATATAGGGTAACCGATGATATTTCAAAACGTACCATAAATTTTTGTGTAACGTATCAATTAATTGTGTAACTATCAATTAATTGTGTAACGTATCGATTAGTTGTGTAACGCATCAATTAATTGTGTAACGTATCAATTAGTTGTGTAACGTATTAATTAATTGTGTAACGTATCAATTAATTGTGTAACGTATCAATTAATTGTGTAACGTATCAATTAATTTTTAGGCTACAGCCGTTAAACACGTTCAGGAATTTAAATTTTGAATTCTAATCAATTAATTTCAGCTTATAATGGCAACTAATAAAATTATATACGGACCCACTATACGCACACAAACAGCGCGTAACTTCCACATCGGACCTCCAAATTCAGCAAATAAGGTATCGTTGCGCTCGTCTTGTTAGCACGAGTCTAATAATATAAAGAAAATCATGTTTGTTCTTTCAAATAAATATTCATTTTACGAAATTTGCGGTCGCTGACATCGCTAGTTGGACCAAAAAAATGAATTTAGTTGTGTTAACTTTAACGTAAATCTACAACAGACGTTATTTTATTATATATTAATAAAATAAATTCACTACTTAAGTCCGTTTAAATTTATTACCAAATCCATTTACCTCTCCCAACAAATTTGAATTTCCTTCAATTAATATAACCAATAAAAGTTACCACTTCAACTCTAAATTATCTAAAAAAATATCAGTTTGGATTACTTGGTAAATCTACAATCTTTTAATAAATCTCTACATTCATTTATCGTTAAAAATTCCAAATTTACAACATTTAGTTTAAATTTTCAATTTATCCAGTAATTAAACTTAATTGCCCATGAAATTCATTTATTTGGTTTTTAAATTATTTTATTACTCCATTATCACCAAGTAGATAAATTAGCATTGGTTAATGGTCTAATATATTGTTATTCTAGATTTCCAACTTAAACTCCACTAACGTAATATTTAACATTAAAATCCCATTTAATTGAAATAACCCAATTTCAAAATTTAACTTCAAATAAATAAACAACTTTTTATATTTCTAAATCAATCACAATAGTTTAACACATTTGAAAGTTGCTAAATTATCGATTTCACAAATTTCCCTTAATTCCATTTAAATTCAGAGACTATCTATTAAATTAACGAATCTTTAATTTGAAGATGGATTAAATATTGTACTCACACTATTGCATTCAAATTTTCCGTTTCACTTTTATCCGTATTAACTATTTCAATTTTACTTATCGTAACACTAACAAAATTTCAATATATAACGCCGATTTATTTCCTTGCATTAACATACCCCTATCCACATTTATTATTAAAGTAACGCTTGAAATCAATAACTACACTAACTACCCAAATAGGCATCTTACAATGGTAACTATTCAACTTTTAATTACCTTTTAGTTTTATTTCAATTGTTCTCATTTATTCCTTACCAATGTTCGTTATCATTTATAAATGTTATGTCAGTTTCCTATTTTATTGCAATGTTTTTATTTATTCATTCATTACTGCATAACTTCATTTATTCCATTTACACTTCCGTTACTTTATAAATAATCGTTAAAGTAACGTTTATATCAATACACATCAAATTATTTACTAATTAAAAAGGTTTTGATTTGTAACAATTTAATTGACCAATTTATTTAGATAATGCATACGAATTTGTTATCATACCCATAAATTTACACTCAACAAATTTGATGCCTACCCTATATTTTCTCTCTTCACATTATATTCAGGTACAATTCTTACACCATTTTATTTATTGAAAAATTTATTCATATTACAAACAAAGACTTAAATTACCATTCATATATGTTATTTTAGCCTTCATTTCAATATTAATTTATAAGTTTTTTTTTCTCTACTAAATTTAATTACAAAACTTATTCATTTAACCCAATTAAACTCATGAAATTTTCGGGTCGTTACAGTAATGTAACAATGGATACGATTCTTTGTTTTAAAGATTATTCATTTATCTACTATATGTTGTTCCACTGCGAAATGTGAGATTCTGTTATTGTTTCTGTTTTCTTCTTCTTTCTTTCTTCTTCTATCTTCTTCCTCTTCTTTTACCCAAACGGTACGGTTTTCCGGCCTTCGATTGCTCGGTAGTTGATACAGTGGACGTATTAATGTGGACTTTCGTGAGTCGAAAACCGTGGTCGTGACAATCAATTTAGCTTCCGAAGTCGGTTGCGTTTGTAAGTCGGTTTGAGGAAGAAAATTGAGTTGCGTTTAGGTTGCCATTGTTTGATGAAGGAGAAATTTTGTATATAGAGTAAAAGAGACTAAAAAAGCAGGAATGATCGTGAAATTTTTGCACTTGTCCTTGAGACGGAAGTTAAATTTTTACGTCCATTAAAATTAAATTTTATTAAACTTTTTCCTTTAAACTAGTTTACTCTATTTATATTTTCCAACAACCAAAATATTCAATTATATGCACTTTAATAATTCTAAAAAATGGTTTCCTTTATATATAAAATATAATAGTGGTAAAGTAATTTCATTTACCCAATTTAAAATGATACTATGTTGACTTGCCTCGCTTAAGTGTTTGGAAATTCTTATCGATAACATGGCGTCCCACTTACCGATCAGAATTCACAAACAGCTCAACGGATAAGCAAACACAATATAAAACATTTTATAATCACTAACAAATATGCGCTCATATATATAATACACTCAAACTCAATCTAGGGTGTTATTGTCCCTATCTATACTGAGCACACATCAAAGCCTAGGAACATACAAAATCTAAGCTCTAATACCAAACGTGACGAACTGCAAATCCATACCCTTTGAATCGACAATAATCCACACATGTCTGACCCAAAACGCACAGAATGATGTAAAGTCAAGATAAAGAAAAGAAGAGAGAAGAATACAAAATCGCACATCGTAGCGGAAAACATAGAATATCGTATCAATGATCTTTACAAAACAGAACTGTATATTCATACATCAATCAGAGTACAACAATCAAACTATAGTTATCAGCTTGGACAGTTATAATAACCAATCCTCACAATTGCTAATAATATAAACAACAATCAAGCACAGCGGATAATAAAAATAGATACGTGTATACGAAAATGAAGATCTCCAGCTCTCTGCTGAAGCTCTGAGAGCACGAAATCTGAACCTGTAAATATACTCGGTCTGGCCCGTGCATTGAAAGGGAAGAACGTCCGGATCAGTCTGTAAACCAACGTGAGAAACATACTCAACTGAATTTATTAAATTACCAAACTTTTCATTTATCAAAACATAAGTATCTCGTAAGACACGCCTACACATAAACACGGACATGCTTTTACCTTACGATAACTAGAACATTTCATATCAAATCCTATGATATTATACTAGTGTCTAGTATATACAAATAATATTAATCATAGTCGAAATGGTTACCCATATAGCATTTCGAGGCTATTCATTACGCCTTTACAAACAAAATCGCAGCTCGTGGTGGAGTTTGGATTTCCATACAATTGACCAGGTGAAGGGACTACCTTCCGAATGGGTACACCTCCAGATAGATGTCCTGAGGCATATAACATCTGCCCTCTACCAACATAAGACCAACCCACCACTATAACTAGATGGAACTGAATATGTTATCCTCTGGTCGTTACCAACCTTTTCCGAGGGCCCTCAAAGCATACAAACCACAACGATCAGATACACGACGTCATAGCGTGTAAAGATATATCTAGAAGAGGATGATCATATCCTACTTGGAAGCGACCCACTTAGCCCTGCTGCATCTAACCCTGTTTTGGTCATTTTCAGTTGATGAAGCTAGAGGTAAGGATTACGTTTCACAAATCACAATCACATCACTTTGAATGCCATACAACCATTTCTGTTGAGTACTAATTGTCTTCCACAAAAATACAACCCTTAAGCTTATACGTCTCAAGGAGTGTGTTAAGCTAAGAGAAGTTTCCTTCTCCTCCACCACTGATGTACGTTTGTAAAAAACAATGTACGTAATCTTTAGAAATGCAATGTCAGACAAACATCCATACAAGTTTTCTAGGAACATGACAAACCGAAGGTACTTTTCTGCCACATTCCGTCGGGAAATCCCTAGGATTAGTAATGAATAGTCCTTCCATTGGATATTTCATAATGAAAAGACCACTGCTACTATATGTATATTGGGATTTTAACCCCAAACGATCAACAAGCAGTTTTTCACTATGAAAATACAGAATATCAATATCATCATAAGCAACCTGCACAATCATCGCATATACATTGGTCCGAAGTGGTTTTCATATAAATCTGATCTCGGTCTCTTCGCATCAACAACGCAAAAGCGTTTCTCAACCTCTCGTAGAAACTAAGTCTCAAAGACTTGTCACGTCTCCAACTTTCAACTTGCTATCCTTCAGGCCAAAAACTAAGCTCGATAGATTGAAGTAATACTCCGCACTATTCGAATCAACTCCTCAACACAAACGATAATCAAGCCTACACAGAAGGTTACGTACTTTTCATCCGAATTTTTTTCCGAACTCCAAACGAAGCATGCAGCCTGGCATTTAAAATGTTTTACTCCTATTTCGAACAAAATGGAATATATATCAGAAGCCAATTCGATCATATTTGAAAGATAGGTTTACCAATGGAATTATTTAAATTCAAAATTCACTTAAACAGATTTCTATGTGTTTTAGCTTCCCCTGGACAAACCATAAATCCGATTGACATGAAATTTTAAATCTTACAATAATATAACATTACAGATCCAATGAAACTGGTTTCGTTGAAATTTGAGACTATTTGGAAAATCACTATTTTTACTCGTTAATTAAATATTAAAATAATCAATTTCTGTAATTTAAATTTTAATTAAATTATAAACGTTCTCTAACATCATTCTAATTCAAATAGGATTTAATTGAACTTTATGTATCATTTTCATTCACATTAAATCCAATTTTCGATTATTTACACAATTTCAAATATTAATTAACAATTTAATTATCCAATTAAATCCGGCTGTTTCAAATATAAACTATTCAGCTAATAAAATTAACTTGTGAATATTATAAATTAAATATACGAATTTCAAATGACTGAAATTCTGGGTCGTTACATTAACGCTAAGAAAAATATTTATTTTATCGATTAGGCACTACATATATAGCGTATCTTATTACATATAGATAGTTTAACGGATCCTTAGGAGATGGAAAATCATATAACGTCTCTTAAGTTATTGCACTCACGTTATAGATTGGATAGGAGATGTAAAATCCCGTAAACATCTCTAAAGCTATCACACTCATGTTTACTTGTTATTGATTTAACTTACATAAGAACTTTTATTTCTGAGTTGAGTGTTTTGTCTTTTCATTACGCGTGGGTCAGCCTGAGAATTTCAGTGTTGAAGACATTATTTTTTGAAGATAAAGATAATGTTTCGCTAGACCGTATTTATTATTATTATTCCGCTGAATTATTTTGGTATACTTGTTGATCGTACTTTGATTATGTTATAAAAATTGTGTAATCAAATGAACATTGTAAAACAGCTTAATAAACTATTTATTTGATTATACATTTTGTCATTCCGATGTAAGATTCTGTGTTTTTGCTTTCCTTCTTTTCTCTTATTTTCCTATTAAACCCCATTGACAATCCTCCCTTTTGAATGGTTTGAGTTAGACATGTGTGGTTTATTGTCGACTTAAATGATCCGAAAAGGTGGGTCATCACACTTGTAGTGTCTCCCATATTTCAAATGAAAACTTATAGATAGAAACTTTTTTAAATTCATTTCTATCCAGTGAATAAAACAAAATATTTAAGGCATTAGAGCTATTTTGTGCAACTGCTTTTTGGTCAACAGTCCACTGTAAGAAGTCAGTCTAGGGCCTAATGAACCCATTCTATGTGATATTCAAAATATCTAGACTAATTGACTGTAAGCATAATTTAATTTTACATGACCAATATTTGTAATTACTGCCATTAAAAAGTGGGGGTCTAGATTGTCCTCCAACAAAGGAGTTACTAACAAGTGACTTAACAGTATTACTAATAGTTTTGTTAGCATTAAAAAATTTCAAAATTCGGAATTAAGATTACTTTGAAAACCAATGCTCTGGTACCAAATGTTAGTTTGCGAAAGATTTATCTTAAGGTTAATTTAACACTAGAGGGGGGGTGAATAGTATTTACAGATTTCTGTGAATCTTTTTAAGCTCTTTTAAGATAGTAATTAAACAATGCAGATCAACAATCATGGATGAAAATGCAGGCGTATATAAATGTAGTAGAGTAAAAGTAAAGAATTGGAGAGATCAAACCAAGATTTTTTACTGATTTGGAGTTCTCGTAAATCCAGTCCCATAAAATTTCTTGTGTAGATTTCTTTTCAAATATCAAAGTCTTTACAATCTCGTTTTCAAGGCTACGAGACATACCCATCATATTTTTTGAGCTCTAGGTACACTCATTGGATTTGGACGGGACACCAGCACGCCCACTTAGATTCAAACGGGGTGTCAAGCACATCCACTTGATTTAAATGGGACACAAGCAACCCACTTGGATTGCAAGGACACCAAGCATACCAAAGAGTATAAGAGTGTGATTTGATAGTGTTTACAATCTTGAATACAAATGCTCCTATAACGTCTTGAATAGCACTTTGATCATATTTTCAGTGATACAGGTGAGAGAGACCACAGAGTAATTGATACAAAATCTAATGAATAGAGTTTGAATTTGATTCTGATTGGATTTTTGAGAATATTTTGAGTTGATTTTCTTTTAGGAATCAAGAGAGTAATAGATAAACAATTCTTATGTCCATTAACAAAGAGATATAACGAAAAGACACTTCCAATTAAGTTTGAATTTTGAAAAAATCGGTCTATATGTCGACATATGCTATAGGAGTATGTTGATATATCATTTGTATTTTTGAAAAATACTTTATATAAATTATTTTGATAATATTAAGCTTTGTAAAATATTTTTAAACTTTGTAGGATCATCTAAACATATTTTATGTATGTGTATAATTATATTTAATCATATCAAAACTTAGGAAAACTTTATAAAATTATTTTTAAATATTTTTATATATAAAGTATTCAAATATGAATTTCTTTTCAAAATAATATATAATGTATAAGTGAATATATATTTTTAAAATCAAAGTTATAATAAATTTTATAAAAATCTAGAAATCATAAGACTAAAGTATAATAAAATATATTCTAAAAGTATATTTAAAATATAAAATACTTAAAACTTAATTATTTAAAATATAATAATCTTGTAATAATATCAAAAGGTTAGAAATCATTTGAAGTTACTTTTAAAGAACATTTTGAAAATAGGGATTCTTTTAAAATTATTTTTGAAATTCAAAATATTTGAAAATCATTTAAAGATCATAGAATTGATATTAAAACCATTTTTAAAAATGAGGAGAGAGAACAAAAGAAGTGCTATCAGGGTTTTGACGAAATAATCTATGACTACATAACTTATCTGGGTATCTTGAATCTTCAATACTCATGAGTCATCAATCTCTAACTCTTGAATTTCTATATCAGCCTCTTGAATCTTCTCTTGATGTTTTACATTATTACTAATCAACATCTGCCTAATATTATGCATGATAAACTATATCTAACTTGATAAAAACATTAGTATCAATATTTTACATAATGTCATATTGTTGTTGTCATAAAAACAATGCCTAAGGTACTAACATTACTAAGTGAATGCTTGCTTAATGGAAGTAGCTGAAGAGCAACAATGATGTTGACTATGACGATAACAATTATGGTGATTGGGTAGGGTGGAGAGTTGACTGCAAACATGGTACAAACTAATATTCCCAGTAAAATAGAACAAGGCTTTTCTTCAAGTTTGCCCTTTGATTTATTCAGTTTATCCAGAAGTTATGCCTATTTTTCTACAAACATGATTTGTGCATAATTTAGTGTTGAACATAATTTATCTATAGGCTCTAGCTATTGCAGTGGATCAACCGTGGAAGGACGTGGCATCAACTTTTAGAGGTGTACTATGTGATTATATACACCAAGGTATTGGAATTATTAGTTATGTGTTAATTTATCAACTAGGAGATGGTATTTGATTATGAAAAGATTTTCTAAACCTGGCATAATGATTTTCTTCCTTTTCACACATAAAATGAGGCTAAGTTATCGGTGCATGCTATGTCTTGAATTATACAGTTGAATGTTTGATCCTTTATTATCCGATGCTTCGTTGCTTTACACTATTTTAAAATAAGATATTTATTTGTTCTGAATTCTTTTATAACATAAGAATCTAATGGAATAGTGTACATTCATCCTAGTTTAGGAAAACTTTGTCATCGGTATTCGTCAAATTTAAGTTAAAATTGTTATGGTTCGGTAAATTAAACATAAGCATCAAATTGGATCAAGTTCTCAAAGCATTATTTACCTCCACTACAGAACACTAAGAAACTTAGTAATAGGTTACACTATGGGTAATAAATTTTAAAGGGAGATCTATGACTATAGTTCAGTAATATTTACAAGTTGGTATATTAGCCATGTCATTCTCAGTCTTAGCTTGGATGAATTTTGTTTGTTTGATATAATACCTTCCATGAAGCTAGACTTGCACATTGGAGTATTTAATATATGTGCACATATCTACTTTTTATTGTACAACGATGATATTTGAAGTGATATTCACATGGCAAAGAAATTGAAGAGGAAACTATCTGATTCTTTCTAGGATCTTACTAATGGCGAAGAGCTTTCTTTGTATGTGACCACTCGAAATAATTCAAAATCAATTCAAATGAATCTTGAACTGCGAATTTACAACAGGCTATATTTTTCTTACTTTTTACAATTCATTACATGTTTATCTTTGTTTAATTTTTATTGCTAACATTTCTTATCCAATAATTAAACCACGTCTTCTATATGACTGAATTTTTAATACGTATACCAGCTAACTAATATCATTGAGATGCCTATTAGTAGACCTTAATGGCTGAATTTATCAGTGGAATTTTGGCGCATATTTAGTGAAAATTGTCATACGATATTCCAGTAAGCTATAGTTAGTAATTATTTAATGTTGTATGGCGATAAAATGAAATTTAAATGCAAAGCTCCGTGATTTTTAATTTTATTTATATTATCGTAAGTGAAAATTATGTTTTGATATCTATTTCTTCATAGTTCGACTCAAATGATTTGCCCTTTTTTCAGGATATAGCATCAAAGACCATGTTAGGTTATCAATAACATCTTATACATGATTGGCTTAAATTCTAGCAGTACTTCATCTATTCTACATTTTCTTATTTGCCTAACAGTACTTTCACCAGGTTCTTCGTTCACATCTGTATCAGTAGTCGTAGTAGTCTTTGGCTTTCTATTTCCTTTTGATAGAATTTTTACCAGTAATTTTCTTTGCAAGGATTGTGTGATTTGCCATTTTGTAACTAATTTTTCTTCTTGGTCTTGCTCTGGCTGGTCAAGAATGCAAATGTCAGATTAAATTCGCCTAGATTATCTACATCATCACCTATGGCAAGAAATCCAAGGTTGAAATGGTGGTCTATGTTCCACACTAGCCATAAGGGGTAGCTTGTTCTGTTAGACAATTTTGTAAGATGCAGATTTTATATATTACCATTTTTATTCATCTTATTTTACATTAGTTTTGGCTTAAATTGAAATGATTCAGAATTATATTAAAACTTTATCAATGATATGAATGTGTAATTCGTTTTGGCTTTTTAGCAATTATGCTTATGATCTGTATGCATGTTGCACCAATGCTTTAATTTTTTTTTTAATTTTGTGTTTTTTTAACAACGGGAAAAAATAGTTGTAAAAGACATTTACTATAACGGTTGAAAATGGCTGTAAATTATTATATTACAACGACCAAAAGTATTTGTAAAGGACCCTATTGCAATGGTTGTGGACTGTTGTAAAAGATATTTACTACAATGGGATTTCACAGCGGTTTTAAATAGTTATACAATCTTTTGGGTCTATTACAACATCGCATAATACAACAGACGTAGGCCTATTATTACACCTATTAAAACGGGGACCGTCCGTTGTAAAAAAGGGTATTTTGTTGTAGTATTCTAAACATGGTCCTAAGTTTGTAAATCGTCTCATCTTTATCTTGACGTTCCAATTCCCATGGAAATCTTCTTGGTTAAAAAGCTAGATAATTGTGTTGTTTACAAATGATTTTAGATATTAAATATAGTGGATCTGATTACATGTAACATGTTTGATATGCACCATCTTCATTAATGCTTAAGGTTATAGCATTTCATGGGTGTTCATTTTCCTCACAATCGTGGATATAGGTTCCTCATAAGGTGAATATATAGGGTAAGGTTTCATGAGTCATCTTCGCTTACCCAAACATTATAAGTATTGTAACGATCCTCCATTCGCGTGTATATTAAAGAACCATGAATCATTTTAGAAAAAAAAATTATATGCCATAATGCACAACATTGACTTAAATATATTAATAAAACTAAGAGCATCATTATAACACATTATAAGAAGATGTTATATGTAAAACAAAATTGATTAATCAATCTGCTTTTGTCATTAAAATTTATCAGCTTTGCAGAACAAACGTAATTAAACTGATGCAATCAAATAGTCTGCTCTATTAAAAAAATCATAGTATTTTATTTCATGCAAACAAGAAGGCTTATATTATTTTTGCTTTTATTGTGTTAGTAATTTCCATCTAAAACATCCCTATATATTGTTTTGGTTTTATTGTGCATCTAATAATATCCATATTATAAAACATTTTTGTATGATGCAACCTAATTTTATTAATATATATGTGATAATACATATCACATATAAAATAATGAAATTGCTAAGATCACCCGAGCATGATTCCTTACTCCTGAGAAATAAGGTCCAGATTCATAAACATGCCTTACGTGTTTGTTGAATTATAAATCAAATTTGTATGTAGAAATTTAGAAATAAAGCATTTAGAGAAAATGGTGAATGAATTAAAAATGGGTAATCACTGCCTCTAAGAAAATAAAAATAGAAAGATGCTTGAAGGCCAGATAATTGGTGTGCGAGATTGTAATTAATAATAATCAGTACGATAATTCAAAAATCTAAGTATTTAATAATAATACACTAAAATAATCAATAAGATAATTAAAATCTATGTATTTAAATAAAATGCCTTATGACCAAATTAAAAAATTATATACATTATGTATAATTGTTTTTTAATTCTATAAACAATAAAGAATAATTTTGTAAAATAAAATTATATATATATTCTAGCTAATACATGTTACATTAACTTTAATACATATGTGCGTATACATAAACTTTATATTTAATATAAATAAAAATAAATTTCAAATTTTTTTGCTATTACATTAATTTATGATACATAATAATATAATTTAGGATATATAATTTCATATATTTATTTGTACATTTATGTATGTTGTTAAGTCAATAATAAATCGATTTAAAATAGTTTTTAATGTTTTAAAGTTTTATTTAAAAAGTGGTTCTTGTGATATACATACACACACATAAAAATAGAATTGATAGATAGTGAAATTTGTAGATTTATACTACTATATATTATATATATGACAATACAATTAAATAGAACAAGGATTATGCATATAAATTCATATGAATATATATTAATTAATATTAACATAATGACAAATCAATCATAGATTATAGGATGTAACCTCAAAAATGTTTTTAGATTTTCACCTTGATTGGTAGAATTTCCCAGATTCGATCCTAATTCTAGATCATAGCTTTGCAACTGCTTCGAGGATCACTTTTGGTGTTTTTATTTGATGTTTGGAGCTGATATCTTTGGCCTAAGGGGACTAGAAACGATGGCTATCATAGAGGAGAAGGACAGCCAAAGTAGCTTAAACAATGAGGGGGGGTATGGCCTTTTACAGAGAGAGTAAAGGAGATATTCTTTACTTGATTTATTCTCTATTACCAAATCTAGATCTAACTTTTGTGAATCTTTAGCCCCTCTTGTGCATCCCTGTAGCCGTTGGATAAGGCTATATATGCCTTAAATCATTCCAAACAAATTAGCAATTAATTACATTTAACTCCAATCTAAATACATGTCGATATCGAATATCGATTCGTACATATATAACTTTTATATACGCACCTAATTAATTACTATTGGCACCTAGAAAAAACAAATGGCACCAACTACATTGAATGGACAAATAATTAATATTTCATAAATATTAACTAATTTATAAATCTAAATTATGCGGTATATCGATGCATCTACCAATGTGGGTGTGTGACTCGCTAATGTAAATTCAGTCAGCGATTAATATCCGCTATAAGGAGGGGCTGTTTTCTAACATTGATTAGTGATGCCAAAGTGGCACGCCGACAGCACAACATCTCTAAAATTCTAGTTGTTGCTAAGGAGTCACTGAGCCATTGTTAGTTGCCATGTCTTAGTTATGCATTTTTTTCTCAACGTTTAACAATTGACATCGAAAAAATATTGAAAAGTACACATGCCTTTGCAGTGCCACTTATCTTTGTATGTTAAATTCAATCTAATCAAACATTGTACGTGTCTCCACCTTATTGATCTTCTTCATTATTTCTCATTCAACAAAACTCTATATTGTAAACATCTTTTACTCCATCTTTTTTCAAGTTTAAGCAAACAAAACATATCCCAAATCTTAAAACCCTAATATTAGCGATGCCGCCCAAACCCTAAAGGAAACCCGTAGAGAAAAAATTATTTGTCAAAATCTGAAAAGATTAGCAATGGCACTCCAATTGATTATAGTGAGTGCTTCTTAGGTTGGTTGTGAGAGGAGAAGTGGAAAAGAGGGCATCGTCCATGTATGTTGGAGATGAAGTGAAAGGCGCGCCTGACGAGGTTGTGAGGGCAGACATGGTCATGATTTGGATTTGGGAAGGTGGAAAGGAGCTACGTTGTTGAGGTCTTTGCAGGAGTGTAGATGATTGGATCTAGACCTTAACTTTGAGGGCTGATCTGGATGGTTGGTTGGATGTATCATGAGTGACATATTTAAGAACTGGAATATGATAAATTAAAATGAAAATGTCTTGGTATAATTATTGTTGTGTAATGGTGTATTTATCGGAGTAGGCTTTACACAGCTGTTGCATACTTCTGAAATATATTTTTCAAAAATGTATCATTTTAACTCTATAGAATTATTCTACTTTGTTTTGTAATAATAATGTATTATTCCTATGTTATTAGTTATAAAGTTCAGCGCCATTGCGATGAGTTTTCTGCTTTGGAATATTAGCATTGCAACGGCAACACTAAAATTTAGCGATGGAACTGCGACGCTATTTCTTTGTTTAAACATGCATCCGAAAGGCATCATTAAAGTTTAGCAACGCCTTAGCGACGTCAATTTTGTGACGCCATAGCCACGCCAAACAATTTAATGACATCCATTTTTCTGTAACGATCCCGGTTTTAAAGACGAATTTAATTTGTGATCAAATTTAATTTTTAGGTTAAATTATGGATTTGTTGAATTTTTCAAATTTAATAAGATATATGTACACATTTGGATTGAAACTCAAAATGAATATTGTCAGTTGAATTGAATTCTAAACGACATTTTGGTTTAGAAATTCAAAATAAATTCAAAATAAATTGGATTTGAATATTTTACTTCGGAAAAAAAATACATGTATGATTATTTATTTAATAAGTTGTGTTTTACTCCATTTTCTTTATGAAGTTATAAGAAGTATAAAGTTTATCTTATCAATATTTAATGTAAAATATAAAAATAAAATATAAGTTATAAATTTAATGTTTGATCAAACTATAAATAGAAATAAAAAATTCAAGCATATGTGTACATGATTAAAGTATATAGTCATATGGCAACATAAAATAATAACAAATGAAATGCAAATAAAACAAAAGACAAGTAAGAAAATAATAAAACAAGAAAATATGTCTTTATAATGAAGCTTGCACAAGAAGATAAACAAACAAATAAACAAAAATATATACAAAGCAAACTGTACATCCATAATAACACATAGCATAAGTTTGTAAACAAAAATAGAAACACGTGCATTTATTAACATCTTCTCAAGCACACCAAAACAAATCATTCAGCCGTAATGTAAGCTTCATTTCAGTTTATAAAAAGTATCTTTAGTCAAACCAAAGTTAAATAAGCCTAACTAGATAAGGCCTTCCCCAATATACAAACTGTTATTTTTCTATATATTTATATCTATCTTTATTCTAGTTCATTCAGTAAGAAAATTTAGGCAAACCAGAGAAAGAAGAATACAAACATCATCATTATCTAGAAACTTAACATCATTCTAGTTCAAAGCAAAGACAGGATTCAAGGAAAAATCAATATCCGCAGTTCAAATAAAAAGGCAGCCCTCTGTTCTTCAAATTAAAGTGAGTAAACTTCTATTTAAAAATAGTTTATGATCTGATATTATGGTGATACTCATAATAATTGTTGAAATAGTAAAACAAATGATGTTTAGATGCATGGATTCATATGTGAGATGATTGGTTTGAGAACATCTGTGTTGAACAGGTTCTGTATCTTACAGGCTCAACTTTCAAATAGAAAAAAATATATTTGTATCTTTCCTTACAATCAGATTTAGGCTAGAATATATAAATGAAAATTTGCAATTACCATGTGTTATGAATTTTAAGAATAATAACTTGTATTTATATTTAGCAACTATCAAAAAAATGAACACTATCAGTAACGAGCTTAAAATTCATCAGTAATCAATCAAGTAAATCTCAGTTTCTGATTATATTATCTGAATAGTAGTATCAATTTAGGATTTTAGGAATTGGAATGGTGATTTTTAGTGAAATAAATTATAAGGAAATCAGGGATGAAGAGTTTTGGGTTTTTAGGGTGTTGCCGTTGAACGGCGTCGATTGAAGCTTCGAGTTTTGGCACGAAGAAGGCTGGAGTAAGGTTAGTGATGGAAAAGTACTGTTGGATTTTTCTTTTGTATGTGATGATCAGAAATTGGCATACTAGGGTTTAAAGTTGGATTGGAAGGACATGGTAAATTGGGATTCCTTCATCGCCGTGAGGTGACCGGACCCAATCGCATATGGGGGAAAACGTGGCGGAAGTCGTGACGCTGTTGTGGGTAGGCCGGTGTGGTCACAGGTGATCAGTGGCGTTGGCGTGGAGTGGTTTCTCTGATGGGTTGCGTTCGAATTTTTGGTCATAGCAGCTCGAACGTGATTTCGACTTGAAGGTGATGGTTTGATGTTGGAGATGGTTGCGGTGAAGTTGGTCGGCGTGTCGGAGGGTCCGTCGGTGGTCGAAGTTGGCTCCGGTGCTGGTGCACGTGCACGAGCACGTTGTCGCTGTGTCAGGTTCGATGGTGAATGGCGCGAGATGATTCTCGGGTGAAGGTGGTGGTTACTTTGGGTTCGTACTCAAGGATGTATTGTAACGACCCAGAATTTTTAGTAATTAAAATTTGAATATTTAATTAATTTTAAATGTTAATAAGTGAATTTATAAGTCAAATAAATTTTTATTTGAATTATTGGATTTAATTGAATAATTAAATCGATAACTTAATATGTTAAATTATGGAAATAATTAAAAATTGAGTTAAAAATGATTGTAAATAATTTGGAAAATTTTATTTAATCATACTGGAGTTATAGAAATATTTTAGAACTTTTAAAATCGAATTAAAAGTTAATCTGTGAAAATTGAATATTTTAATATTTTATAATCGACTGTAAAATAGCCAATTTTTGAACAGTCTCAGAATTGAACGAAACCAGTTTCATTGGATCCGTAATAGTTAGTTATTACCGGATTTTAATTTTCGTGTCAATCGGAGTTATCGTTTGATCGTGGCAGCTCGAAACGCATCGATTTATTTTTAATTTAAATTTGGCGAGTCAAAATAGCCATTTTTCAAAAAGTCTCGGATTTCGACGAAACCAGTTTCATCGGATCCGTAATGTGATATTATTGTAAGGTTTCAAATTTCAAGTCAATTGGATTTACCGTTTGTCCGGTACAAATTAAAACGCCTAGAAATCGACTTAAATCGGTTTAATTTAAATTGAACGTTTTCTGCCATAACTCGCACATACTTCCGAATTAGCTTCCGAAACCTGTTCCATTGTGTCCGGAACGCGGGATAAACCCTAGGTACGCTGGTTACGGCGTCTAAATCGGAGTTCGAAATTCCCGGGATGAATAGTGTTTACGCTTGGTTTTCTATAAATATACCACACACACAAATAAAAAAAAAAATATTCCAAAACCCTAATTCATTCATGTAGCCGCCAGTTTCATAATCAAGGGCTGAAACTTAATCTTCTTCATCCTCTAATTTCTCAAAATCCAAGCAATACTTTCAAAAACTTTCTGAAGCAAAGATGAAGAGCACGAGATGAGCTTTAAATCCATACGGATTTGATGGAGTTTGGAGCGATGAGGTGGCGTGTAGGGGGGTGCGTTTGTGGGCCGCACGGCCTCGTGGTGCGTGCAAAACATGGGGCCGAGCTCCTCCTCCTTGTAGCCGCAGGTGGGTGATGGGAAGGGCTACGACATGGAGCTACTGGATCGAGTTATCATTGAGTGCAAAGGGAGAATAATTCAACCCTAATTCATGTTTATGGGTTTCAACATGTGCGGCCACGACCTGGAACATTTCGTGTGGGAGAGAAGATGATGGGAACGGCCTTGATGATGCAGTGCAAGATCCAAGGGTCCATATGAGTTGAGGGTTTAAATATGAAAGTTATATTGTAAATTTAGTTATAAAATTGTGTGCAAACTTGTAAAAATCATAACTTTTTCATACGAGGTCGAAACTGCGCGAAACCAGTTGCGTTGGAATCGTATGGACGAGCACTACGCGATGGAGTTGGTTTGGAGTCGTTTGGAGTTAGTGAGAATTTCGGGTAAAATTAAACGCGCGTTTAATTTTATTCGAAATAAAAGCTAAAACGGGATTTAAAATCAAGGTGAGAATTTCTCACTCAATCGAATAGATTCCGATTTTATTTTAAATAGTTAGATTTAAAATATTTGAATGCATGTTTGAATGATGACTGTAAATTATTGATTGTTAAAATAGACATTATGCGCCGTTAGTAAGCGGATGTTATTTAATATAAACATATACCGCGAATATTTCATAAACAGTGAAATTGGTATTATATATAGTATCAATATATATATATTGGCATATGTATATATTGCAGTTGATTGATTTCCCGCATTTTTTGTTTAGCGGATGAGACCCTATTACGCCGTTATTAAGCGGATAATATTTATTAAGAACATATACCGCGATAATTTCGTACTGGAGCGAAATTGGTATTGTGCTAATGTTTTTGGATGCAGGAAACAGGTTGGAGGGATCCAACTGGATTCCTCAACAGTATTTATTTTATTTCAGATATTTTGATATTTGATTGATTATCATATTGATATATGATATCGTTGTAGTGGTGATTGACTATCTGATGTGTAGCATCATTGGACCCAGATTTTGGGATTTTAAAATGGTTTTAAAGTGATTTTTGAAGATATGCTATATTTTTGGAATTGATCCATTATAAATAAATAAACGTTATAATTTTTAAAGTTATAAAAATTATGGTTTTTGTGAAATATAGTTAAAAAGCTGATTTTTAGAAATACGATTAAAAGTCGATTTTTGAGAAATATGAACTAATGATTTTATAAAATAATTTAGATTGGATTTTTGAATATATGATAAAAGTTTAAATATAGGATTTATAAAATTTGATTATTTTATAAATCAAAATGATGAAATTATAAAGGAAATTAAAGACGTTTTAGAATAATAATATAAACTGATTTATATTAAGAGATTTATAAATGGATATTTATAAATTGAAATATAGACATTATAAAACGAGTTTTTATAAGTGTTTGAATGTAGTGAAAATGAATTTCATAATAGAATGAAATTTATAGAATTATAAACTGTGAAGTTATAAACGAAATTTATAAATAGTAAGATTTATAAATTTGGTGAAATTATTTGAAGAATAGATTTATTAAATAAATAAATTTTATAAGTTATAAGGTTTATAAATTGAAAAGTCTTTAAAAAGAACGATTTTGTAAAATAATCGTTTTATAAGCAATTGACTTATAATATGAACTTTTAGTTTATAATTGAGATATGAAATCAAAAATGTTAATAAAGGAATTTATAAAAAAGGAAGTTTTTATAAATAAATAGAAAAGGAATTTATAAACGTTGTTTTTTTATAAATTCGCAAAGGACTTATTTTGACAAGTTAATTGTTATAACTTAGAAATGGAGTTATATTCACGTTTTAGACAGTGAATAATCCTTTAAGTTAAAGTGAATAGAAATGATGAAGTTTGTTAACGTAGTTTATTCACGTTCTTGAACAGTGAATAACACGTTAAAGAAATTGTTTAGAATGTGAATGTTTTAAATAGAATTAAAACGATTCAACGATGTTTTAAAAGGTATTGAGATTGAAACCATAGATTTCAGCATTTATTGTTGAAATAGATGTTTCGAGAAATAAAAGGAAATAGTGGACTATAACACTGTTGTTATAGTAAATGATTTCCGAAAGGAAATGTTTTGAATAGTATTGGGATTTATATATCTATTTTAAATTTCGAATCCCTATACTAGTGATTTTGGGTTGTCGTAACGATGTTTTACGTAACATTCGTTTTGGCCCAAGTAGATATGTTTAAGAAAGGATTTTCTTAATATAATGAAATATATACTTAATTCGATTTAAGTATATTGAATATTTTCTAAGTGTTGAAAATAAAAGAGATTTGTGAATTACTTATAAATAAATAAGTATGGAATTGTTTTCCGATATAAAGTGAATATTTTAAGAATTTATCTTTTTGAAGATAAATTGAAATGGATAGTTGAAATTGTATATGCATGATATTTTGAAATATAAATTCATTATGGAATTTATATGTGAAAGTGGAACTTGTTAAAAATAAATATTGATTTATTTTTGAAGTGTTGAAATTATATCTATATCTTGTAAAGATATTTTGGAAAATAAATAATTTGGAAAATTATTTGGAATCTGGTGATGTATGCATATCAATTGATAGTTCAATAACCGACTATCAATATTTCCCTTTGAATGGGTATTTGATGTGAATTGTTTGAAATTGAATGCACACTTATTTTGAATAAGCGCTCACTATTCGGGTTAACCGGGAAAGAACCATGGGGTCGTATAACCCATTCCGAATATGTGATACGTCGTTAAAAAATTGCATTTGAAGATCGGTGTTGAAGACCGGTATTTGCGAGAGCGATAGGATGACCTATCGATTGTCTCTGCACTGGGTCGCACCTGGTATAGAGATTCCATAAGTGATGGGAAATCCGATCAGGATTGTGAATATCCGGATTGCAAGGGCTTCGTAAGAAGTGCCTTCGGTTTTGTTTGATCCCGGAACAGACTTGTATGGATTGTATGCCTGACATTACAATTTGAGATATAAAGCCGATTTCTTTCAAATATATTTCTGTTGGTGGCGGAGAATTTATTCTTTGCTTAACACCCTTCTTTGAGACGTACGAGCTCAAAGGTTATATAGTTGAAGTTATCAGCGATATATTCCCAGTTTGATAATGTGACATGCTGAGTGATGCTGAAATGATCATTGTGTTGATTATTTGTGATAGGATCATTTGTTTGATCGTCTATCTTAGTGATCATTGTGTTGATCATTTGTTGACCCAAAGCATGGCTTTTGTATAAAGTATGTTTTTGTGGACGTGACTTCGTCGAGCCTCACATCCCGGAAATGGTCAAAACAGGAAAGATGCGGCAAGGTTATTAGGGGTTGCTGTAGCTCCCCTTAGGGTATGTGCATTTCCTTCTGGAAAGGGGTGGTATCATGGTATGGAGCCCAGATACTTACTCATGTTGAAAACACTCTATTTATTATGGTGTGATGTTGGATATCGAGCGCTCGGTTGAAAAGGTCCTAAAGGACCGGGGAATGGCGTGCTCGTGTCAGTAGTTACCCAGTTAAGGGGTAACCCGGCCTTGTGTTGGCAGAGTTCCGGTTTGGTTCTCGGGGGTGTCTTTCCAGAGGCATTCTCAGTGGCAATGGGAAGTTCCTTGGCCTGACCATTTGTTGGAAATCCAAAGAAACAATACGAAACTTGTACGGTTTTAGTTGTAGAACCTGCCATTTAATATGGTAGCTATTAGTAGGCATAATATAATGGTACCTATGCTGGCTAAGATTTATATTCTACTTTCGAAATGAATTTTTCCTACACTATGCACTAATAATAATATCAAATGCTCTTTTTAAATGCGTATCAAGCATGTTTGACTATCATAAGGAGAAATCTTCTCCAAGTCTGCGTTTGCATTGTGTGTGTGGCAGGAGGTCTTATGGTAGTCTCATTTTTAAAAGCATTGCGAATTGAATTTAAAAATATTATTCTATTTTGATTTTAAAGATAAATAAACTGTTTTGAGTTCTCACACCAGTCACATGACTGACTCGGAGTTTATTGTTTTCCTTCCTAAACTCTGGGTGCCTACCAATTTCCACACGGGCAGTTAAGAGTTAGGTTTATCAGGATATTCTGGATATTCTGGAGTTGCTGGAGGCAAGCTGGATGGCATGGCGTATTACAAGTTTATATAGTATTTCTTTTTCCGCTGCACTGTTTGTTGTTGTATGATGTTGTACACTCTGATGATATGATATGATGTAATGAAATGTAATGTAATAACTGATATAGTCCTTTGTTTAAAGATTATTCATTTATTATTATATGTTGTTCCGCTGCGAATTGTGAGATTCTGTTGTTGTTCTGTTGTTTCCTTTCTGTCCCGTTCTATTTCTTCTGTTCCGTTCTATTTTTAAAATTCTTCTATCTTCTATTTCAAAATTCTTCTATTCTATCTTTCTATTTTAAAATTCTCTGTTTTCTAAAAAAAATTGTCTATCTTCTTTTCTCTCTATTTTCTCTTCTTCTCTATTTTTCTTTTTCTTTCTTCTTTTTCTCTCTTCTTTCTTTTCTTTTCTTTTTAAAACCCATAACCATGCGGTTTTTCGGCAACGAAAATCCGTATACGTTACATTTGGTATCAGAGCTTATGGTTAAGCGACAACCATGGTTCTGTAGGGTATAATTCATTAGAGATAGAGTCAGCAGTACTCTAGAATGAGTTTGAGTGTAATAATAGCTATGAGAGCGTATTTGTTAGTGAATATAAAATCGTTTTATATTGTGATGATTGGTTTGTTGAGTGGTATATAGATTCTGGTTAATACGAGTAATTAACGTTGTTGATAGGGATCTCTAAACACTTGTACAGAACAATTCGACACAGTATTGTTTTAAATTGGGTAAATGAAATAATTTTACCTTGAGTATATTTTATATATGAAGAAATAATTTTTCAGAATTATGAAAGTATATAAGTTGATTGTTAGGTTGTTTGAATAATCTAAATAAGAGAAGAATTGTATAAGCAAATGAATTATAAGAATTGAAATTATAATTAAAGTGATTTACAATTGTGAAATAAACTTATATATATAAGAAGTGAAACTATATGAATATATTTATGAATATGAGTTGTAAATAAAAATGAATTTAAGGTTAATGATAGATATGAACTTAAGTTATGTGAATAGAAATTCAACTTTTGTAATTGAATGAATAAATTGAATGTTAATCAATTGAATGTGAATAAATTGGAATGGAATAATTAATGAAAGTGTTAATTCATTAAAATCTAATTTTATTGGAAGTTGAATAAAATTGAATGAAAATCAATTTAATAAAACCAATTGGAAAGTAAAGATGTTAAACCAAAATGAATGTAAGTGAAGCGAAGAAATTTGGTTGTAATCAATATACTTTGGTTGTTATATGGATGTTAATTGATTGTATATAAGTTCATTAAGTGTTAATGAAATTGAAAGCTATGTAATTGAATTCAAATGGAAAGTAAATAAATTTGAATAGAATTGAATGTGAATTGGATTTAATTAGTGAATGTAAACTAATTGAATTGAGAATGAATGTTAGTAAATCCAATGTAAATAAATCAAATGTGATTTAAAGTGAAAACCAATTCATTAAATATTAATGAGAATATAAATGAATATTGTTGGTTATGGAATGTAGTTGGTTGATGGTTGAATATATATTGCATTTGCTATATTATGTAGTTGTTATGTTGCTATATGTTGTATATTGAGATTATTTGCATATGTGCATGTTCTCATGTTGTTTGTTGAGTGATTAGTAGGTGCGGATCGCGTTTGCTTCGCATTTGGAGTTCGCTTTAGCGCTATATTAGCCGTATATGCTCGCTAATAAAATATAAGGTACATATCTCGGATTAAATATCGCACTTTTACACTTTTTTCCCTTCGGGATGCCTCATTACTTGATGAGATGTATATTTGTGATATATATACTGTCATTTTTTTTTTCGGATCGAGCCGCGCAAAGGAGACTATGCCGAATTTTTCCGAAAATTTAAGGCGTTAGAAAAAAAAATTGAGAAAAATTAGAAAATTTTGAAAACTTTAACTTTGATTTGAAGTTGAAAGTTAACAATAGTAGTTTGTTTTTGAAAAGATAACTAAGTATGATTTGAAAACTTAGTAAAGAATTATAAGAAATTTAATTATGAATTTGGGAAAATTAATAGAATTCTATAACCTTTCTTACTTGTAATTTCGGGGACGAAATTCTTTTAAGGGGGAAAGATTGTAACGACCCAGAATTTTTAGTAATTAAAATTTGAATATTTAATTAATTTTAAATGTTAATAAGTGAATTTATAAGTCAAATAAATTTTTATTTGAATTATTGGATTTAATTGAATAATTAAATCGATAACTTAATATGTTAAATTATGGAAATAATTAAAAATTGAGTTAAAAATGATTGTAAATAATTTGGAAAATTTTATTTAATCATACTGGAGTTATAGAAATATTTTAGAACTTTTAAAATCGAATTAAAAGTTAATCTCTGAAAATTGAATATTTTAATATTTTATAATCGACTGTAAAATAGCCAATTTTTGAACAGTCTCAGAATTGAACGAAACCAGTTTCATTGGATCCGTAATAGTTAGTTATTACCGGATTTTAATTTTCGTGTCAATCGGAGTTATCGTTTGATCGTGGCAGCTCGAAACGCATCGATTTATTTTTAATTTAAATTTGGCGAGTCAAAATAGCCATTTTTCAAAAAGTCTCGGATTTCGACGAAACCAGTTTCATCGGATCCGTAATGTGATATTATTGTAAGGTTTCAAATTTCAAGTCAATTGGATTTACCGTTTGTCCGGTACAAATTAAAACGCCTAGAAATCGACTTAAATCGGTTTAATTTAAATTGAACGTTTTCTGCCATAACTCGCACATACTTCCGAATTAGCTTCCGAAACCTGTTCCATTGTGTCCGGAACGCGGGATAAACCCTAGGTACGCTGGTTACGGCGTCTAAATCGGAGTTCGAAATTCCCGGGATGAATAGTGTTTACGCTTGGTTTTCTATAAATATACCACACACACAAATAAAAAAAAAATATTCCAAAACCCTAATTCATTCATGTAGCCGCCAGTTTCATAATCAAGGGCTGAAACTTAATCTTCTTCATCCTCTAATTTCTCAAAATCCAAGCAATACTTTCAAAAACTTTCTGAAGCAAAGATGAAGAGCACGAGATGAGCTTTAAATCCATACGGATTTGATGGAGTTTGGAGCGATGAGGTGGCGTGTAGGGGGGTGCGTTTGTGGGCCGCACGGCCTCGTGGTGCGTGCAAAACATGGGGCCGAGCTCCTCCTCCTTGTAGCCGCAGGTGGGTGATGGGAAGGGCTACGACATGGAGCTACTGGATCGAGTTATCATTGAGTGCAAAGGGAGAATAATTCAACCCTAATTCATGTTTATGGGTTTCAACATGTGCGGCCACGACCTGGAACATTTCGTGTGGGAGAGAAGATGATGGGAACGGCCTTGATGATGCAGTGCAAGATCCAAGGGTCCATATGAGTTGAGGGTTTAAATATGAAAGTTATATTGTAAATTTAGTTATAAAATTGTGTGCAAACTTGTAAAAATCATAACTTTTTCATACGAGGTCGAAACTGCGCGAAACCAGTTGCGTTGGAATCGTATGGACGAGCACTACGCGATGGAGTTGGTTTGGAGTCGTTTGGAGTTAGTGAGAATTTCGGGTAAAATTAAACGTGCGTTTAATTTTATTCGAAATAAAAGCTAAAACGGGATTTAAAATCAAGGTGAGAATTTCTCACTCAATCGAATAGATTCCGATTTTATTTTAAATAGTTAGATTTAAAATATTTGAATGCATGTTTGAATGATGACTGTAAATTATTGATTGTTAAAATAGACATTATGCGCCGTTAGTAAGCGGATGTTATTTAATATAAACATATACCGCGAATATTTCATAAACAGTGAAATTGGTATTATATATAGTATCAATATATATATTGGCATATGTATATATTGCAGTTGATTGATTTCCCGCATTTTTTGTTTAGCGGATGAGACCCTATTACGCCGTTATTAAGCGGATAATATTTATTAAGAACATATACCGCGATAATTTCGTACTGGAGCGAAATTGGTATTGTGCTAATGTTTTTGGATGCAGGAAACAGGTTGGAGGGATCCAACTGGATTCCTCAACAGTATTTATTTTATTTCAGATATTTTGATATTTGATTGATTATCATATTGATATATGATATCGTTGTAGTGGTGATTGACTATCTGATGTGTAGCATCATTGGACCCAGATTTTGGGATTTTAAAATGGTTTTAAAGTGATTTTTGAAGATATGCTATATTTTTGGAATTGATCCATTATAAATAAATAAACGTTATAATTTTTAAAGTTATAAAAATTATGGTTTTTGTGAAATATAGTTAAAAAGCTGATTTTTAGAAATACGATTAAAAGTCGATTTTTGAGAAATATGAACTAATGATTTTATAAAATAATTTAGATTGGATTTTTGAATATATGATAAAAGTTTAAATATAGGATTTATAAAATTTGATTATTTTATAAATCGAAATGATGAAATTATAAAGGAAATTAAAGACGTTTTAGAATAATAATATAAACTGATTTATATTAAGAGATTTATAAATGGATATTTATAAATTGAAATATAGACATTATAAAACGAGTTTTTATAAGTGTTTGAATGTAGTGAAAATGAATTTCATAATAGAATGAAATTTATAGAATTATAAACTGTGAAGTTATAAACGAAATTTATAAATAGTAAGATTTATAAATTTGGTGAAATTATTTGAAGAATAGATTTATTAAATAAATAAATTTTATAAGTTATAAGGTTTATAAATTGAAAAGTCTTTAAAAAGAACGATTTTGTAAAATAATCGTTTTATAAGCAATTGACTTATAATATGAACTTTTAGTTTATAATTGAGATATGAAATCAAAAATGTTAATAAAGGAATTTATAAAAAAGGAAGTTTTTATAAATAAATAGAAAAGGAATTTATAAACGTTGTTTTTTTATAAATTCGCAAAGGACTTATTTTGACAAGTTAATTGTTATAACTTAGAAATGGAGTTATATTCACGTTTTAGACAGTGAATAATCCTTTAAGTTAAAGTGAATAGAAATGATGAAGTTTGTTAACGTAGTTTATTAACGTTCTTGAACAGTGAATAACACGTTAAAGAAATTGTTTAGAATGTGAATGTTTTAAATAGAATTAAAACGATTCAACGATGTTTTAAAAGGTATTGAGATTGAAACCATAGATTTCAACATTTATTGTTGAAATAGATGTTTCGAGAAATAAAAGGAAATAGTGGACTATAACACTGTTGTTATAGTAAATGATTTCCGAAAGGAAATGTTTTGAATAGTATTGGGATTTATATATCTATTTTAAATTTCGAATCCCTATACTAGTGATTTTGGGTTGTCGTAATGATGTTTTACGTAACATTCGTTTTGGCCCAAGTAGATATGTTTAAGAAAGGATTTTCTTAATATAATGAAATATATACTTAATTCGATTTAAGTATATTGAATATTTTCTAAGTGTTGAAAATAAAAGAGATTTGTGAATTACTTATAAATAAATAAGTATGGAATTGTTTTCCGATATAAAGTGAATATTTTGAGAATTTATCTTTTTGAAGATAAATTGAAATGGATAGTTGAAATTGTATATGCATGATATTTTGAAATATAAATTCATTATGGAATTTATATGTGAAAGTGGAACTTGTTAAAAATAAATATTGATTTATTTTTGAAGTGTTGAAATTATATCTATATCTTGTAAAGATATTTTGGAAAATAAATAATTTGGAAAATTATTTGGAATCTGGTGATGTATGCATATCAATTGATAGTTCAATAACCGACTATCAATATTTCCCTTTGAATGGGTATTTGATGTGAATTGTTTGAAATTGAATGCACACTTATTTTGAATAAGCGCTCACTATTCGGGTTAACCGGGAAAGAACCATGGGGTCGTATAACCCATTCCGAATATGTGATACGTCGTTAAAAAATTGCATTTGAAGATCGGTGTTGAAGACCGGTATTTGCGAGAGAGATAGGATGACCTATCGATTGTCTCTGCACTGGGTCGCACCTGGTATAGAGATTCCATAAGTGATGGGAAATCCGATCAGGATTGTGAATATCCGGATTGCAAGGGCTTCGTAAGAAGTGCCTTCGGTTTTGTTCGATCCCGGAACAGACTTGTATGGATTGTATGCCTGACATTACAATTTGAGATATAAAGCCGATTTCTTTCAAATATATTTCTGTTGGTGGCGGAGAATTTATTCTTTGCTTAACACCCTTCTTTGAGACGTACGAGCTCAAAGGTTATATAGTTGAAGTTATCAGCGATATATTCCCAGTTTGGTAATGTGACATGCTGAGTGATGTTGAAATGATCATTGTGTTGATTATTTGTGATAGGATCATTTATTTGATCGTCTATCTTAGTGATCATTGTGTTGATCATTTGTTGACCCAAAGCATGGCTTTTGTATAAAGTATGTTTTTGTGGACGTGACTTCGTCGAGCCTCACATCCCGGAAATGGTCAAAACAGGAAAGATGCGGCAAGGTTATTAGGGGTTGCTGTAGCTCCCCTTAGGGTATGTGCATTTCCTTCTGGAAAGGGGTGGTATCATGGTATGGAGCCCAGATACTTACTCATGTTGAAAACACTCTATTTATTATGGTGTGATGTTGGATATCGAGCGCTCGGTTGAAAAGGTCCTAAAGGACCGGGGAATGGCGTGCTCGTGTCAGTAGTTACCCAGTTAAGGGGTAACCCGACCTTGTGTTGGCAGAGTTCCGGTTTGGTTCTCGGGGGTGTCTTTCCAGAGGCATTCTCAGTGGCAATGGGAAGTTCCTTGGCCTGACCATTTGTTGGAAATCCAAAGAAACAATACGAAACTTGTACGGTTTTAGTTGTAGAACCTGCCATTTAATATGGTAGCTATTAGTAGGCATAATATAATGGTACCTATGCTGGCTAAGATTTATATTCTACTTTCGAAATGAATTTTTCCTACACTATGCACTAATAATAATATCAAATGCTCTTTTTAAATGCGTATCAAGCATGTTTGACTATCATAAGGAGAAATCTTCTCCAAGTCTGCGTTTGCATTGTGTGTGTGGCAGGAGGTCTTATGGTAGTCTCATTTTTAAAAGCATTGCGAATTGAATTTAAAAATATTATTCTATTTTGATTTTAAAGATAAATAAACTGTTTTGAGTTCTCACACCAGTCACATGACTGACTCGGAGTTTATTGTTTTCCTTCCTAAACTCTGGGTGCCCACCAATTTCCACACGGGCAGTTAAGAGTTAGGTTTATCAGGATATTCTGGATATTCTGGAGTTGCTGGAGGCAAGCTGGATGGCATGGCGTATTACTAGTTTATATAGTATTTCTTTTTCCGCTGCACTGTTTGTTGTTGTATGATGTTGTACACTCTGATGATATGATATGATGTAATGAAATGTAATGTAATAACTGATATAGTCCTTTGTTTAAAGATTATTCATTTATTATTATATGTTGTTCCGCTGCGAATTGTGAGATTCTGTTGTTGTTCTGTTGTTTCCTTTCTGTCCCGTTCTATTTCTTCTGTTCCGTTCTATTTTTAAAATTCTTCTATCTTCTATTTCAAAATTCTTCTATTCTATCTTTCTATTTTAAAATTCTCTGTTTTCTAAAAAAAATTGTCTATCTTCTTTTCTCTCTATTTTCTCTTCTTCTCTATTTTTCTTTTTCTTTCTTCTTTTTCTCTCTTCTTTCTTTTCTTTTCTTTTTAAAACCCATAACCATGCGGTTTTTCGGCAACGAAAATCCGTATACGTTACATGTAAGCGAGTTACTGATGCCTTCATTTTAAACTTAAACTAAAATTTAATTTACTGTAAGAAAAAGAAAAAAAAAAGAAAGGGGGAAGAAGAAGAGTACGAGAGGGAGTGAGATGACTCGGAGCAAGTGGGTGGAGGACTCGAAGTAACACTCGAGTATCATAGGGATGGATCTCGGGTTTCAAATGTAGCATTTTATAATGAAGGTTAAGCAAATTGTTTAAACACTGTAAACTTAGAAAATGTTTAACAGTTAAGTTAAGACTTAATTCAAGTTTTGATTATTTAAGTAAAAAATGTTCTTAAACTCTTAATTATTTTAATTAAGCAATTAATTTAAGTTAATTATAAAGTAACCAACACTTAAGTTTGGGGTTAATAATAATTTGGTTTTCAAAGTTTAAAGAAGATTTTTAAAATGTTAATTAAGAATAATTGTTATTATTACTAATTGTTTAAAAAGAAAAAGGGTAATTAAGAATAGTTAATTAATTTCAGAATTGTAATTAACTAAGTGATCAGAGATTGATTAATTTGAAATTAAAGATGGGTTAGTCAATAATTAAGTGTTTAACTAATTTGTAATTACAGGTTGTTAATTAAATAATTAAAGTTAATTAATCTGTAATTAGTAGTTAATTGAGTTAATTGATTAAGGAATAATGTAGTTTTCGTAAAAAAAGTTACGTAGTTAATTCTTTTAAATCACCTTCACCTTAAATTGAAGATGATTGACTATCATCAGATGTCGTGAACCGGATTCTGTTTGTGATTGTGATACTGTGTGATGTGAATTGCCTGATGTTGTACTGTGAACTGTGATTGTTTCTGTATATATATGTGTGTGTGTGTGTGTGTGTGTGTGTGTGTGTGTGTTTGTGTGTGTGTGTGTGTGAAACCCTTTGCCCGTAAAACGGCATTTAAATTTCGATGCGATAGGGAGTCGGATTTCAGTTGGTTATCCAAAACCCACATCGAATTGTGATGATGAATCTTTGTGATTGATAAATTTATTTTATCCGTGATCTGTGAATGAAGATAAGCGTTATGAACTATACCGCTTATCGATATTGATATATCTGTGATGATTGATGTTGTGCACTATTGTGTAAAATCCTTGGACCACACTTATGCACATACAAATATGGATTGGACGTGGTAATCAGTTAAACCATAGATGCTTGAATTTTTTTTAAAATAGTTTTGAATTTGAATTAGAATTGAATTAAATATAAAAAGCTTTGAAAAGGAATTCCAAAAATAGAAGTTATTCTCAATAACTTAATAAAGATTTGAAATTTGAATAATTTTATTCAAATTGGAATTCAATATTTGAAAATGAATTTTATATTTGGTATTTATGATTTAAAAAGGATCATTCAAGTTTATATGGGCTTTAAACCATTTTTTAAAGTGTTGTTTCGGGAAATTGAATCAACCCAAATTTTTTAACTTGTATGAATGAAATCGGATTTTGTCGAAATAAAACCATGGTTTCCAAATGATAAAAGCTTTCCTATAAGAAATGAATTTCCAATTTGTATTAAAGAGATTTCAAGTTTGAATTGAAATAGTTTTCCAAGTTATGGACGAAAATTTGGAAACAAGTTTTGTAAGAGAATATTTGGAAACAAGTTTTGAAAGCTATAAAATAAATCTTTGATTTAAAGATTCAAATGAATTTATCCAATAGAAATAGAAATTGTTTTGAAATCCGGGAATGAATCTTTGTGAAACTGGGTGAACTTTGTGAAACAAATCTTTCGTCTAAAAGATTTAAAATGGTAACTGGTTTAAACCATTTGAAAGAAAGTTTGGAATCATTAAGTTGTGACTTAATTAAAATCCCATATCCATATGTTTTTAAATATTGCGCTCATTATTCGATTCAGCCGGGAGAGGACTTTATGTCATATAACCCATTCTGAATAATGATACGCCGTTATGGATTGCACTGAAGACCGGGTATTTGCAAGAGCGATAGGATGACCTATCGATTGTCTCTGCACTGAGTAGCTACGGTATAGAGATTTCCTAAATGATGGGAAGTCCAGTCGGGATTGTGGATACCCGGATTGCAAGGGCTTCTTCAGAAGTGCCTTCGGTTCTGTTCGAACCCGGGACAGACTTGTATGGTTGTATGTCTGACATTACATTTTGAGATATAAAGCAGATTTCTTTCAAATACATATCTGTTGGTGGCGGAGAATTTATTCTCTTAGCTTAACACCCTACTCTGAGATGTACGAGCTCAGAGGTTATGTAGTTGAAGGTTATCAACGATATACTCCCAATTTGGTAGTGTGGCATGCTAAGTGCTGATGTGTGTTGATCATTGGTTGATCATTTGTGATCAAAGCATGGCTTTCGTGTAAAGTGTACCTTTATGGACGAAAGCTCATCGACCCTCACAAACCGGTAATGGTCGAAACAGGAAAGATGCGGTAAGGTTTCAGGGGTAGCTACCCTAGGGTGTGACCATTCCTTCTGGAAAAGGGTAGTATCATGGTATGTGTAACAACCCGGGAATTCATAGCAATTAATTATCGTCACTAGGTGATTAAAATGTAGCTAATTGCTATTGGAATTTTATTGGGTTAAAATTCTTTTAATAAATCATTAAATGTTGTGTGGACTTTAAGAGCAATCCCGGCCCACATTTTCTATACTTGGTGCCGTGTTTATCAAAGGCAAACCATACCCATTCCTTCATTTTTCAATTACAAACCCTAACAAAAACATACGAGTGAAAAAAAATGGCGGCCTCTTCCTCGTCACTCTGAAATTAGGGATTGTGAAGTCGCCGCCTAATTTATGGATGATACTTCGATTTGCTTACTTCAGTTTAATTGTTTGCGGCTTCTCCTCTTTGGTCGAGGTTGTCTTCGCTCGATTCGTCGATTTCGTGCTCGTCAAAACAAGGCGAGTGGTTCCACTCACATCTAATTCAACTCGATGCTAAGGCAGTTCAAATTTGTTTTGTTGATTGATGATTTCTTTGATGTTTTTAATTTAATTGAATAAAACGGTGTTGATTTTAACTTGGTTCGATTACGTGACTTCTTGGTTATCACGACACTGTTGATTTTGAGACCACCACGAAATTTTGGTCTCTGTGACTTCGTCCAGTTGAAATGATTTCTTTAATTTATTCGAACTAGTATATTTTGTGATTATTAGTTTCATAGTTTTGGTTTCTGGCTTGTTCGCCCTTTTTGCCTTTGGGTTTACTGATGTGTTTTGAACTGAAACTTGATCTATATTATTTCTGATTTTGGTTGCTTGTTAATTACTGCTTTTGTTGGTATTTTGTGTTGAAGTCACCTGACTTCGACATCCTTGGGCATTTGATTACGTGCGGCCTCGACTTTGTTATACACTGCATTTGTTTTCTGATACATGTATATTTGTAATACACTGCATTGTCACTTGCACTTCATTGTTCACTGGTTTCTTGTGTCCACACATCTCTGATAAACTAGTGAGTCTGCTTGGAGCCTTTGTTGCATTATATCTGCGCCACGAGTAGTTTGCATTACACCGGAGATTAATTGAGTCGTATTGTGTTTTCACTGATGACTGTTGCATCGCTCATCCTCTATAAGGAATTTGTGCAGCATCATTACACGTATGTGCATGTAAAGAATGCAAAATGTAAGCAATCATAACAACTTCTCTATTTAAAGTTATACTATACCAGTGGGATAATATGTCAGCAGTTAGGCTGAACTTTATTTGCAAGCATTGCAATAAATAATTTGTCATATAATTGTTTCTTTTATTGAATAGTTTAGCAATGGATTACCAATTAATTTCTATTGAAAATGACCTAATTGCTGTGATGGTTACCTATATTTATGTTTACACAGTGTATCTTCAGGATCTTGTGTCTACATATGTACGGTCTAGTATCAATTAATGGCAATTGGTTTTGTATAGATGTGCACTTATATCATTTTGAAATTTCTGATGTACTTTTAGACTTGATGCTTGATAACCACTGCTTAGTTGTCAATGTGTATATGCCATACTATGTTGCATATTGCTGCAACTCGTACATACTTCGATGTGAGCTTGCATTGTTGCTGTGTATATGTATGCTTGCATCCGAACTGTGTACTTGATGCAGTCTCCATGCAATTGGGTTCTGGTATTATTCTTTGAGACAAATTGCAATTCAATTGTCGGCTTTGACTGTTTATCCTGGGTTTGATGATTTTCATTTGCTTCTCTGACAGTTTTAAAATTTACTTTGGTATAAAAAGAAATTGTCTTTGACTTTGCCTTGTTGACAGCGACTTTGACTTCGTTTGACAGTATTTATTTCTCGACTCTGGCTATTTGTGTAAATTACCTGTGGTCACTAATGCGTTGTAGCATACTTGACTGTTAATCATCCTATTTTCATTTTCTTGCCCACTGGTGCATTATGTTGTACCTGTTTGTGCCAGTTTGAGTTTTGCTGCCTCCATTTACATGCCGAGTCCTATTGGCATTGTCCAATATGCATTTGCTCGAGTTGAGGCAGTTTGCATGCAATTGCATTCGTCAGTGTTTATTGGTAATTTTTTGTAATTGTTTCGATACAAGTCTGTACTTTTTTTCAATTGAAGTGATTTGGTTCGGCTGTGTCATTTGCTTAGTGCATTAGTTTGCACTATGCAATGGTTTGGACTTGCAATTTGAGTTGCTGATTCATGTTGCATTTTCCCAGTATGCTTGGATTCTTTGTTCGACCATATTTATAGTATTTGGTCTGGACATTGAGTTGAATCCAACTTAAAGGCTTAGGTTTGACCTTGTGCTCATTTGTGAACTTTCATTGGGCTTTTGTGTAATTTAGCACCGTAGTGGCAAGGTAGTGCATGCGAGCGTGTACTGCAGCCACACCGTATTTATTTTATTGATATTCTATTTGCTTTTGATTTATTGATCTTTTGCGTATTCCGAATGCTGTAGTGGCGGGGCAGTACACGCGTGCATGTACTGCAGCCCTACTCGAATTGACGTTTTAATTGATATTTCAATTGTTTGAATTGTTTCGTGTGTCCAATTCAATATTTTGAATTGTATTTTGATTTGGTTTAATTTGAATGATCATTTTGTTGATATCTAATTATCTTTTTGATAAATAGATTATGAGTTTCTAATTATTTATTTAATAATTAGATTTTGTCGTTAATTGCGTTTAAGCAATTCTATTGTTTTCTAAATTATCTTTATTGATAACTCTTTTATTTATATTCGTTGATAATTTGAATTTGTTGGTTTGTTGTTTAACACTGTTATGTGTTATATTTACCGTTATCCGATTTCCTTATTTAAGGATTGGATAGGTGAATTTACTTTGACCGTCTTCCAATTGTTATTTAATTATTATTGCTTCTGTGTATTAATAACTGAGTTTGAATTAGACTGACCCGTGTATTATTTTCTTTTGAATTTAATACTCGGATCAGACCGAGTTATTACAGGTTGTAGATATCTTGCTTTGGGTTGCTGCTAGAGCTATGAGGTCTTTTCATACCTTTTGGAGTAGTCGTCGTCATTTTATAGTAGTTAGTGTATTTGTATAGGAAGATATGTATTCATGTATATTATATACGATAATGTACTTGTATATGTAACTTCCAGAGTCGACAGTTGTAGTTGTATCATAAGTATTGTATCACATGTATTGTAACTAACATCAGTTATATATATATGAGACTTTTGTTATATGTGTTCCGCATTTAGTTATCTGTGTTATTATTATATATATTGTTCTAAACTATTATGAACCATCGTAGTTCGTTTTATATTGGAATTGGGTATGTCGATGGGAGTAAATAAATAAGGGATGAAAAATAAAAATATATACCACTCCTATCGAGATAACCAATACTAGTGTAAGGCCTAACTACGGATGGCCGCTCCTATCCAGCCTTATTCTTCGTAATAACAGACAGTATTTCCTTTAATACTCTTCGTTATTGTAAGCATAGAGGTGGTGCGTCACAGTTGGTATCAAAGCCGGGTTTTTAGGGACATAATATAAAACATAACTAAATGGAACATGTGTTACAACTATTTGTCGATGTTTTATTGTGCTTTGAGTTAAAACTAAGATTTGAAATTATGATGAAATTTTTAAATATCTTTATTTAAAAATAAAAGTGAAACTGTGTTTTAATGATTGGTTGATTCGTGTTTTGTTTATCAGAGTGCGCAGCGAAAACAGTGAGACTGTCTTCGTTGAGTACAGCTGATAACCTTTTTGATTTAAAAATAAAAATATGAAATTGAAATAAATTTCATTTGTTGTTCACATAGCTGTGTTTATTTTGTTTTCTTTGAAAATTTCGAATCCGATTTGAGGATTCGAAGCGATTGCCGTTATGTGCTTTTGTTGAGATTTTTGCTGTTTTGAATTATCTTTGTTGAAGATATATTTGAATGATTTCTTTGTTCATTTTGTGGTATACGTGCAAATTTATGTTGCACGTTACTGCATTAATTTTACGTTGAACCGGTGTTTGGTTTTAAACGTATTTTGTTGCCGTTATTTTTATAACGGGGCTTTCACACTGGTGCTAAGTTTCTGAAGCATGGTGCTTTGTTGACCTTTTTAATGAAAGAAAATTTACTGATATTATATTTTGATGCAAATTATTTTGATGAGACTTTGACGTATGAATATTACTGTCGCTTTGGCTTCAGTAACCGTCAAATTTTAAAGTGGATTTTCAAGCGGTTATCCTGCAATGCTGATTTTGTTGTCCGTTTTTACGGTATTTTGAGAAGTGTGATTTCCTTGTCGAAGTTGCTACTGATGTTGTTGTTTTAATCACGTGTTTTAAAAATTGTTTCAAAATAAAAATTGTTTTCAAAATTTTTACTGTTTACGTTTTCAAAAGAATGAGGAAGCGATTTAAACGTTTCAGCAAAATCGAGGACTATGACCCCTTTCTTTTACTGACTCGCTTAATTCTAAACATGTTCGTTTGAGAATGTAAATTATTACTTTTATAAAATAAATGAAATTGTTTTCAAAAGTTTTGCAGTTTGCGTTTTCAAAAGAATGAGGAAGCGATTTAAACGTTTCAGCAAAATCGAGGACTATGACCCCTTTCTTTTACTGAATCGCTTAGTTCCGGACTTGTCCGTATGAGAATGTGAAATGTTATTTTTGGAATACACAATTTTGCACTTTCAAGGAAACGATGAAGAGAATTAAACGATTTAGTAAAACTCATGGTTATGGGACATGTGCGTTTGCTATTTCGGTAAATTCCGGACTCGTTAATTGAAATATTTGCTGTTTTGATGATTTTCGTGTGCTTTCGAGCCACTATGTTGGACCTTCAGGTCATATGTTGGACCTTCGGGTCATTTGTTGGGCGCAAAAATTATGTTGACGGTATTTGGTAGGCTTCGGCCATTTGTTGATGCACGTGCGGCGTAGCTAAAACTCGTCATCTGATGGGATCGATCCAACCTTTTATGTTGATTTTCTAGTCATCTTAATTGATTTCTATATATTTGTTGTTTCCAATTATCTGCAGGTAATTGGATATTTGTCGATATGAGTTCTGATTATCGTTTTTGATAATCGGATATTTGTTGTTTCTGGTTATCATTTTTGATAATTAGATATTTGTTGTTTCTGATTATCATTTTTTGTAATTGGATATTTGTTGATATGAGTTCTGATTATCGTTTTTGATAATAAGATATTTGTTGTTTCTGATTATCGTCTTTGATAATCGGATATTTGTTGTTTTTGATTATCGTTTGTGAGAATTAAATATTGTTGATTTGAGATTTGATTATCGTTTGTGATAATTAAATATTTGTTGATTTGAGATTTGATTATCGTTTTTGATAATTGGATATTTGTCGATTTGAGAATTCTGATTATCGTTTTTGATAATTAGATATTTGAGATTTGATTATCATTTGTGATAACTAAATATTTGTTGATTTGAGAATTCTGATTATCGTTTTTTATAATTAGATATTTGAGATTTGATTATCGTTTTTGATAATTAAATATTTGTTGATTTGAGATTTGATTATCATTTTTGATAATTAAATATTGGTTGATTTGAGATTTGATTATCGTTTGTGATAATTAAATATTTGTTGATTTGAGATTTGATTATCATTTGTGATAATTAAATATTTGTTGATTTGAGAATTCTGATTATCGTTTTTGATAATTAGATATTTGAGATTTTATTATCTTTGTGATAATTAAATATTTCTTGATTTGAGAATTCTGATTATCATTTTTGATAATTAGATATTTGAGATTTGATTATCGTTTTTGATAATTAAATATTTGTTGATTTGAGATTTGATTATCATTTGTGATAATTAAATATTGGTTGATTTGAGATTTGATTATCGTTTGTGATAATTAAATATTTTTTGATTTGAGATTTGATTATCATTTATGATAATTAAATATTTGTTGATTTGAGAATTCTGATCATCGTTTTTTGGGTGATTAGATAATTGCTGTTTTTTAAATTATCTGGTTGGTAACTAAATAATTGCAGTTTTTTGATTTGTGATTTGTGTTTTCTAATTATCTTTGTTGATAATTAAATTTTTCTATTTTCTAATTATCGTATTGATAATTAGATATTGTTGTTCTGTGATTTTGCATTCTAATTATCTAATTGATAATTGAATATTGCTGATAATTGTAATTGTTCAGTTTTGTTGTTTTCTGATTATCTATTTGATGATTAGATTTTGTTGAGAATTTGTGAATTTCTTTTATGAAGTTAAAGATTTCTTTGGTGTTTATATTCTCGACTTTTATTTTTCTAGCTTGACAAGTTTATGTCAGAAAAATAATTGTTATTGACGATTTTAATTAGGAAAATTGCGAGGACGCAATTTTTATAAGAAGGGTAGTCTGTAACAACCCGGGAATTCGTAACAATTAATTATCGTCACTAGGTGATTAAAATGTAGCTAATTGTTATTGGAATTTTATTGGGTTAAAATTCTTTTAATAAATCATTAAATGTTGTGTGGACTTTAAGAGCAATCTCGGCCCACATTTTCTATACTTGGTGTCGTGTTTATCAAAGGCAAACCATACCCGTTCCTTCATTTTTCAATTACAAACCCTAACAAAAACATACGAGCGAAAAAAAATGGCGGCCTCTTCCTCGTCACTCTGAAATTAGGGATTGTGAAGTCGCCGCCTAATTTATGGATGATACTTTGATTTGCTTACTTCAATTTAATTGTTTGCGGCTTCTCCTCTTTGGTCGAGGTTGTCTTCGCTCGATTCGTCGATTTCGTGCTCATCAAAACAAGGTGAGTGCTTCCACTCACATCTAATTCAACTCGATGCTAAGGCAGTTCGAATCTGTTTTGTTGATTGAAGATTTCTCTGATGTTTTTAATTTAATTGAATAAAACGGTGTTGATTTTAACTTGGTTCGATTACGTGACTTCTTGGTTATCACGACACTATTGATTTTGAGACCACCACGAAATTTTGGTCTCTGTGACTTCGTCTAGTTGAAATGATTTCTGGAATTTATTCGAACTAGTATATTTTGTGATTATTAGTTTCATAGTTTTGGTTTCTGGCTTGTTCGCCCTTTTTGCCTTTGGGTTTACTGATGTGTTTTGAACTGAAACTTGATATATATTATATCTGATTTCAGTTGCTTGTTAATTACTGCTTTTGTTGGTATTTTGTGTTGAAGTCACCTGACTTCGACATCCTTGGGCATTTGATTACGTGCGGCCTCGACTTTGTTATACACTGCATATGCTTTCTGATACATGTATACTTGTTATACACTGCATTGTCACTTTCACTTCATTGTTCACTGGTTTCTTGTGTCCACACATCTCTGATAAACTAGTGAGTCTGCTTGGAGCCTTTGTTGCATTATATCTGTGCCACAGGTAGTTTGCATTACATCGGTGATTCATTGAGTCGTATTGTGTTTTCACTGATGATTGTTGCATAGCTCATCCTCTATAAGGAATTTGTGCAGGCATCATTACACGTATGTGCGTGTAAAGCATGTAAAATGTAAGCAATCATAACGACTTCTCTATTTAAAGTTATATTATACCAGTGGGATAATATGTCAGCAGTTAGGCTGAACTTTATTTGCAAGCATTGCAATAAATAATTTGTCATATAATTGTTGCTTTTATTGAATAGTTTAGCAATGGATTACTAGTTAATTTCTATTGAAAATGACTTAATTGCTGTGATGGTTACCTCTATTTATGTTTACACAGTGTATCTTCAGGATCTTGAGTCTACATATGTACGGTCTAGTATCAACTAATGGCAATTGGCTTTGTATACATGTGCACTTATATCATTTTGAAATTTCTGATGTACTTTTAGACTTGATGCTTGATAACCACTACTTACTTGTCATTGTGTATATGTCATACTATGTTGCATATTGCTGCAACTCGTACATACTTCGATGTGAGCTTGCATTGTTGCTGTGTATATGTATGCTTGCATCTGAACTGTGTACTTGATGCAGTCTCCAAGCAATTGGGCTTTGGTATTATTCTTTGAGACAAATTGCAATTCAATTGTCGGCTTTGACTGTTTATCCAAGGTTTGATGATTTTCATTTGCTTCTCTGACAGTTTTAAAATTTACTTTGGTATAAAAAGAAATTGTCTTTGACTTGCCTTGTTGACAGCTATTTTGACTTCGTTTGACAGTATTTAATTCTCGACTTTGGCCATTTGGGTAAATTGCCTGTAGTCATTAGTGCTCTGTAGCATACATGACTGTTGATCATCCTATTTTCATTTTCTTGCCCAATGGTGCATTATGTTGTACCTGTTCGTGCCAGTTTGAGTTTTGCTGCCTCCATTTACATGCCGAGTCCTATTGGCATCGTCCAATATGCATTTGCTCGAGTTGAGATAGTTTACATGCAATTGCATTCGTCAGTGTTTATTGGTTTTTTTTGTAACTGTTTCGATACAAGTCTGTACTTTGTTTCATTTGAAGTGATTTGGTTCAGCTGTGTCATTTGCTTAGTGCATTAGTTTGCACCGTGCATTAGTTTAGACTTGCAATTTGAGTTGCAGATTCATGTTGCATTTTCCCTGTATGTTTGGAGTCTTTGTTCGACCATATTGATAGTATTTGGTCTGGTTGTATTGTGATTTGTACATTGATTTGTACATTGAGTTGAATCCAGCTTAAAAGCTTGGGTTTGACCTTGTGCTCGTTTGTGAACTTTCATTGGGATTTTGTGTAATTTAGCACTGTAGTGGCAAGGCAGTGCACGCGAGCATGTACTGCAGCCACACCGTATTGATTTTATTGATATTCTATTTGCTTTTGATTTATTGATCTTTTGCGTATTCCAGATGCTGTAGTGGCGAGGCAGTACACGCGTGCGTGTACTGCAACCCTACTTGAATTGACGTTTTAATTGATATTTCAATTGTTTGAATTGTTTCGAGTATCCAATTCAATATTTTGAATTGTATTTCGATTTGGTTAAATTTGAATGATCAATTTTGTTGATATATAATTATCTTTTTGATAATTAGATTATGAGTTTCTAATTATTTATTTAATAATTAGATTTTGTCGTTAATTGCCGTTTAGGCAATTCTGTTGTTTTCTAAATTATCTTTATTGATAACTCTTTTATTTATCTTCGTTGATAATTTGAATTTGTTGGTTTGTTGTTTAACACTGTTACGTGTTATATTTACCGTTAACCGATTTCCTTATTTAAGGATTGGATAGGTGAATTTACTTTGACTGTCGTCTAATTGTTATTTAATTATTATTGCTTCTGTGCATTAATAACTGAGTTTTAATTAGACTGACCCGTGTATTATTTTCTTTTGAATTTAATACTCGGGTCAGACCGAGTTATTACAGGTTGTAGATATCTTACTTTGGGTTGCTGCTAGAGCTATGAGGTCTTTTCATACCTTTTGGAGTAGTCGTCGTCATTTTATAATAGTTAGTGTATTTGTATAGGAAGATATGTATTCATGTATATTATATATGATAATGTACTTGTATATGTAACTTCCAGAGTCGATAGTTGTAGTTGTATCATATGTACTGTATCACATGTATTGTAACTGACATCAGTTATATATATATATATATATATATATATATATGAGACTTTTGTTATCTGTGTTCCGCATTTAGTTATCTGTGTTATTATTATATATATTGTCCTAAACTATAATGAACCATCGTTGTTCGTTTTATACTGGAATTGGGTATGTCGATGGGAGTAAATAAATAAGGGATGAAAAATAAAAATATATACCACTCCTATCGAGATAACCAATACTAGTGTAAGGCCTAACTACGGATGGTGGCTCCTATCCAGCCTTATTCTTCGTAATAACAGACAGTATTTCCTTTAATACTCTTTGTTATTGTGAGCATAGAGGTGGGGCGTCACAGTATGGAGCCCAGATACTTACTCATGTGGGCACTATAATATATTCATTACTGTGTGATGTTGTTGGTGTAGAGGTACCTCGTATAAAGGTCCCAAAGGACCGGGGTGGAATATCTGAGGTTTTATTCCCCGGGAAAGGGGAAGCCGGCCTTGTTGGCAGAGAGCCGAGTAGGTTCTCGGGGCGTCCCGTCAGAGGCGTTCCCATGTGGCAATAGGAAGTTCCTTAGCCTGACCATTTGTTGGAAAAATTCAAAGAAACAATACGCGCCTTGTACGGTTTTAGTTGTTGAACCTGTCATTTAAGATGGCAGCTATAGCTGGCATAATATAATGGTACCTATGATTGCTAATATTAATAGTATATTTTTGAAAGGTTTTCTGCACTATGTACTAATAATAATATCAAAAAAAAAAAGATTTTTGCGTATCAAGCATGTTTGACTATCATAAGGAGAAATCTCCTCCAATTCTGCATTTGCATGGTGTATGCGGTGGGAGGCCTTATGATAGTTTCATTTTCAAAAAGCAATGCGGATTTTAAATTTTAAAATCTTTTGATTGTTTAAAAGACCAAATGTTTTCGTTTGCTCATACCAGTCCCATGACTGACCCGGAGTTTATTGTTCCTTTCCTAAACTCTGGGTGTCCACAATTTTCCACACGTGCAGTCTAGAGTTTGGATTTTCAGATAATCAGGTCTAGTGGATTATCTAGAGTTATTTCAGTCCGTGGACGACTGACCTTGCTTGTCTTGGTGAAATGGTGATGGTGGATCAAGCTAGGAGTTTTGGAGCTTTGTCTTTGGAGCTTTTGGATCAGAGTTGCAGTATTGGATTCTGTGAAGACTTATCTCTTATTGTATCATATTCCGCTGTATTCTGTATTGTATATTCTCAGACATTGATGATTATCATTGTATCAAATTGATGTATTGGATATTGTATTCATGTTGTATCAGTGATATTATCTTTTATTCCGCTGTGTTATTTTACATCTAATGGGTGTTGCAAGCTCCCGCGATACGAATTTGATGTTATTTGTCGGACATCGAGTTCGGGTTATGACATTTGGTATCAGAGCTAAAGGTTGAGTAATAACTTTAGCTACGGAGTGTAACACATTAGATGGCTCATTAGAGATAGGGTGAAGTATACCCTAGGATGAGTAAAACCACTGTGTGACGACCCAGAATTTTTGTTAATTAAAATTCGTATATTTAATTAATTAAATATTAACAAGTGAAATTTATAAGTCGAATAAATTTTATTTCGAATAATTAGATTTAGTTGGATAATTAAATCGATAATTTAATATGTGAAAATACAGAAATAATTGAAATTTGGGTTAAATATGATCGAAAATGATTCGTAAAATTTTATTTAATCATGTTGGAGTTAGAACGATATTTTAGAACTTTTAAAATTGAATTTAGAGTTTATTTGTGAAAATTGAATATTTCGATATTTAAATCGACTAGTGAAAATAGTCATTTTTCAAACAGTCTCGGATTTCGACGAAACCAGTTTCATCGGATCCGTAATGTGATATTATTGTACAGTTTCAAACTTCGTGTCAATCGGATTTACCATTTGTCCGGGGCAAGCTAAAACGCCTAGAAATTTGATTTACCGATTTAATTTTAAAATCAAACGTTTATTGCCATAACTCGCACAGGTGATCGAATTAGCTCCCGAAACACGTTCCATTGTGTTCGAAACGCGGGGCAAACCTTAGGAACGCCAACCGGCAGGCTTCGTTTGGAGTTCGGAAAATTTTCGATGAATAGTATTTTTGAAATTTTCTATAAAAGGACTTGCTATCTTCACATTTGCAAACAAGAGAATTAGGGTTTCAGCTCAAACCCTAGCCGCCGCCAATAATTCAATGGCCGAAATGCATTCATCTTCTCCCCTCGAATTCTTCCAATCCACGCGATATTAGGCCACGGCCCCAACCAGAAAAACATAGATCTCCTCGAGTACTTCATATCCAACGGTTATGATCGAGAATCGTTGAGTGAATCGTTGGCAATTCCAGCTCAAACAGCAACCGGTCGCGCGCGAATTTCGAGTAAATGGGGTAGCCGAGTGGGGTGTGGCTTCGGCCGGTAGTAGCTCTGGTGTGGGCGGTTCAAACGACACTAGCCGATCATCTTCGTTTATCCCGAGTTGGTCGCGTTAATTATCGAAGGGGCGGCGGCTATGGGTTGCTATTCACATTCGTATGCAGGGGGGAAGATGATGGAAGTCACGACCGTAATTTGCAGGTGATAGGATGGACGGCTAGGATTCTATTATGTTTAAATAAAAAAAATGTTGTAAATTTATAATTATAAATTCGTGTAACTTTAAATATGCATATCTTTTTCATACGAGGTTGAAAACGCACGAAACAAGTTGCATTGGGTTCCTATGGACGAACACTACGCTATGGAACTAGATTGGAGTCGTTTGGAGTTAGTGAGAATTTCGGGTAAAATTAAACGCTCGTTTAATTTTATTCGAAATAAAAGCTGAAAACGAAATTGAAATCATGGTGCGAAATTCTCACTCAATCGAATCAGTTTCGATTTTAATTTTAAATAGTTAGATTTAAAATTCTTGAATGTATGTTTGAATGATGATTGTTATCTATTGATTTTTAAAATAGACATTATACGCCGTTAATAAGCAGAGGTTATTTATTAAAAACATATACCGCGAATATTTCACAGTACAGTGAAATTGATATTATTTATGTACTTGGAGTTGATTTCCCGCATTATATAGCGGATGAGACCCTATTGCGCCGTCTATTAAGCGGATAATATTTTATAAATCCCATATACCATGATAATTCCGTACTGGAACGGCATTGGTATTGTGTTAACATCTTTGGATGCAGGGAGACAGGTTGGAGGCATCCAACTGGATTCCTCAACAGTATTTATTTGATTACATATATTTTGATATTTGTTGATTATCATATCGATATATGATGTCGTTGTTGTCGTGATTGATTATTTGGTGTGTAGCATCATTGGGCCAATTTTGGAATTTTAAAAGGATTTTCAAAGTGATTTTTGAAAGTATACGTTTTATAAAATATTTTTGGAATTGATTCATTTTAAATAAATAAACGTTATGAATTTTAATGTTATAAAAATTTTGATTTTTGAGAAATATAGTTAAAAGTTGATTTTTGAAAATATGGGGTTAATGATTTTATGAAATAGTTTAAATTGGGATTTTTGAATTTATTGTAAAAAGTTTAAAATATAGGATTTATGACATTTGATTATTTTATAAATCAAAGAAAATGATGAAATTATAAAGGAGTTTAAAGACGTTTTAAAATAATAATATAAATTGATTTATATAAAAGATTTATAAAATTGATATTTATAAATTAAAAATATTTGAATTATAAAACGAGTTTTTATAAGTGTTAGAATGAACTATAAATGAATTTCATAAATGAATGAAATTCATAGAATTATAAACAGTGAAGTTATAAATGGAATTTTATAAGCTGTAGGTTTATAAAATTTGTAAAATTATTAAAAGAATAGATTTGGGTAAATAAATGAATCTTATAAGTTATAAGATTTATAATTTGGGAGGTTTAAAAGAACGATTTTGTAAACAAATAAATTCTAAGTATTTAACTTATAATATGAACTTTTGGTATATAATTGGGTTATAAATTGAAATAGGTTAATAAAGGAGATTTAAAAAGGAAGTTGTTATAAAATAAATAGAAATGGAATTTATAAACATTGCTTTATAAATCCGCAAACTTATTTTGATAAGTGTTTGCACCAAAATTGGGCACAACACTCTCTTCGAATGTGTTTGAAGAGATAAAATGAAGAGAATAAATATAAAATGAAGCAGATCTAACAAACACACCAATAAACATATAAGAAAGTTCGCAGAAACACAGAGTTTTAGAGTGGTTCGGCGTGTTTCCTACGTCCACTATGAACTTTTATCACTTTATTGTTTGATACTTGAAGATTCCAAGTTTTTGATAGCGAAGTACAGCAGATAATAAGTTTTAATTCGAGATCAATGGCAGTAATGGCGTTCTGCAGTGAACGTGGCAGAGTCCGGGCGTTCTTTTACTCTCAAAATTCTCCGATCCCTTTTCTGAATGACCAGGGGCTCTATTTATAGGTGTGGAAGGCCAAAATCCCGCCTAAAATTCGGGGAGACCGCTTCTGGCACGTGAGGGGGCCTACACGCCTGGATTCTGGAGGTCCGGCCCACTTTGGGATCGATTCGACCCTTGGTTCGAATCGATCAAGAATTCATCCGATTGAGCTGAAATTTGGCATGAACATTCCTCATGTTGGCAGTAAGCTACTGTGAAAATTTCATACCATTTGGAATTGTAGATCTCAAGTTATGATGGATGCAAGTTGGAGTTTTTCTGTCCGGGATCGATTCGAACTCAACTTCGAATCGATCAAGAATTCATCCGATTGAGTTGAAATTTGGCATGAACATTCTCATGTTGGCAGTAAGCTACTGTGAAAATTTCATAGCATTTGGACTTATAGATCTCGAGATATGATCGATGCAAGTTGGTCCGTGATAGATACGACGCAACATCGAATCGATTAAGAATTCATCCGATGGAGCTGAAATTTTGCGTGAACATTCTTTAGGTTGCCAGTCGGCTCCTGCCCAAATTTGGTGGTATTTGGACATATAGATCTCGAGATATGATCGATGCAAGTTGGTCCGTGATCGATACGATGCAACTTCGAATTGATCAAGAGTTCATCCGATGGAGCTGAAATTTGGCGTGAACATTCTTTAGGTTGCCAGTCGGCTCCTGTCCAAATTTGGTGGCATTTGGACTTATAAATCTCGAGATATGATCGATGCAATTTTGGATTTCTCAACTGTGATCCATCAATATCTTGAGCATACGAACTCCGATTGACTTGAAATTTGGAACAATGGATTTCTCAGCTTTGCTATTCTTGTCCTATAAATTGTAGCTCGATCCGGATTCGAAAAAAATTTACCGACATCCATAGTAGACCTATGTATAACTGATCTCCAGGACGAACCATCCTTGGTTTCTAGTCAAGTTCTTGGTATCACGGCCTTGTCAAAAGGCGGGATAACATTTGCCCCCCAAAGTACATCTTGTGTGAACATGACGTGCTTTGAAAACTGCCATCTTCACTCTGAATAGTTCCATTTAACTTGTTAAACCGTTATCGTCTTCTTGTTGGAAGTTGTAATCCTTGACTGATTTTTTAGTAATATGAACTGTTCACTACCAACTGTTGTACCGTTGTAACCGATTATTGTATGATAACGATTAGATATTTGTTGTTGTAATTGTCACTAGTTGGGCATTCGACCTGCAGATTTCTAAAATTGGAAATTAGTTCAAAGTACATACATATATGTTAACCTGACTCTTGTTGATGTTCGCATGTTAATAAGTCGTTGTCGGTCTTCTTGTTTCGAATTCTGTATAGATCCTCTCCTGAATCATTGTGAAATTCGAGTTGCAACAACACTTGATGGTTGTTTTGGATTCATTCCTTCGCATCGATCCTCTCTTGGATCGATCTGGCATGCACTGAGGTAGACTTCGTATCGATGGTTATCGATACGAGATGGACTCACATAAGGTGTGCTTTGCATCGATGGATACGTTATATTGGGTCTCAGATTGGTGGATACAAAAGTAATGCTTTGTGTCGATGGAGTCGAACGATCCAGACGTAATCATGTAGTGATGCTTTGCGGAGGATATGCCATCTCTCATTCCCCTATTCAAGAAGAATTGCCCACGGTAGATAGTCTTTGATAGGAGTTCCATTTATGTATGTTCTCCATCGATTGGACGGTTCTCTACTGTTCTTCAGATAATCGTCTGATGCAGTGAATTCAGATATGAAGTATGCTAATGTTTGGCCATGGATAGCTCTCTAAGGGAGATTAGTGATATCAAACTGGCTTAGCCTGATATTCCGTTCGAGTTATCTTTCAAATATCTAAGGTTGCCATTGGACCTATCGTAACGGTTGATCATTGGAAGTGAAAAACTATGCTTTTCCATGCCTCGTGCAAGTCTGGGTGGTCGGAATACGTCTGCCACTCTCCATTTGTTTCTTTCAAGAGTAAAGGATTGGATAATCATTTTGGATAGAGGACATCACGGATAAACCTATTGGTTTTGGGTAGATTCACCTCCTCCTTATGTGCAGCAGATCTTCCTAAATCCACGTCGCTTCGTTTTTATTCACCGAGACATGCATCGGGTTAACATTTAATGTAGGGTTCTCAATGGTTGGTGAGAGTTCATATATACATATGATTGAGTCCAAGTGGACATATCAAATTCATCTGGAGCAGTGTAGTTGACTCTTGCATCATCGTTGCGTGGAGTTGTAATCTGATCTATAATACTCGTGACGGGTTGTAGGCACTTCATGTGCTTGTTTGCAATGGTAAGTGATTAGCCTTACAGGCATGTTGAATCAAAGGCTTAGTAGAGTTTAGCCGTGTATATCGTGCTACAACATAGCTAGCTCCAACTATGAGTTTGAGTCTACATGTGTTTCCACGCAATGCGTTTTCCATTCAATGTACTCGCGATCCATTGCTCATCGGAAGGGTAAGAATGATGATCAGTTGCCCATAAGTCCGGGCGTCGATCTGATGATTCTATCTCTAATCATCCTTTCGGTCGTAACTTAAAGTTGTTATGAATACTAGGCACGAGCTATAGTATTGAGTAGTCGTATCCAGTTCTTGGATGATCATACTCATGCCCCCAGTCTTGGGTTGATGGATGTATTGTGCGATTGATTAAGCCTAGCTTCTGCTGTATTTATACTGTAGTCCAAGCTGTAAGAGCTAGAGTTGTTTGATAAAGGATCAAATTATATTCATCTTATTTCTCGTGCATGCCCCCAAGTCGGGGGAATATCTCGATAAGCAGCAAGGTAGATAATATTCACTTCAATTTTGCATTCTGTCCCATTGAACCATAGGATCGAGTTAATCAATGGAAAGGTGAGTTGTGCCTTACCCTGCATTCTGTCCTAGTTCTTTCCTCTAGGTAGAATACTTCGTTGCCTCATCGACATTCACTTTGCTTCTTATGTCGTCATACTCTGGGCAAAAACTGAAGAGTGAATCGTCCAGTAAGATCCAATGTAGGATTGATGCCTCCCTTGTCGAATCGAGGGTAAGAATCGGTGCGTGGACAGTTAGCTTGCACTCATTGTGAATATCTCGTTTAGTCGGATCGTGGTAAGAGTCAAAGAATGAATGGTCGTATTGCATTCTTTTGTAGTCGGGCGATCAACCACGTCCATTTCGGTTTACGTTCTCCCGTCAAATCTAGGGATAAAGTCAGCATAAATGCAGTCAGGTCATGGTCGTCCCGTCTCATTCTCTTCCTGGCGGTTCGAAGGAAGGCGACGGAGGATGAATGGTCAAATCACACTCATTCGTGGTTCTATCCATGCTCTGGTGGTCGAAGGTATTCGATGGGCGCTCGTGTCACATCGAATTGTAGTCGAAGAGGATCGATATTGGCCATCGATTTAGTGATACAATGCAGAATGTACGAACCTCATTGCCTATCGATCCATTGGTTTGATATGAAATGTGCAGATCGATATTGCCCGTCGATCCGGCGGTACGGTATAATTTGCTTCTCTTAACCTCAAGCATCATTCTGATTGATTAGCATTAAGGCCTCCTTGCAGTCGTTGCCTTAAGTCGTAAAGGACGCTAAGCTAGCGATGTAGCGAGTCACCTTTCTCTTCTTTTCAATGATTTGTTATTCTGTCCACAGTCGTAGAGTTAGTTTGTGGACAGTCTAATTGCTCCTGTAGCGAGTTTATATTCCTCCCGTCGACTTTTGGTCGGAGTTGGTGAATGAATGGTCGGATCACATTCATTCATTTGTCTACGCTCGTAGTCGTACTCCGGAGATGAGAGTTAGTTGAAGGGCCATTAGTCACACCTATTTGATATTTATATCCATGTCTACACTCTGGGGACTAAGAATTTTAGCAGAAAATGGTCGAACCACATTTTCCTCGATTAATTCCTCTGGCGCTAGTCAATAGTGAAAGTCGAAGTGTAGTCGGTCACATTGCGACAACTTTAATTTGATGTTCCTCCTTCTGATTTGGAGAAAGGAGCTAACTGGCGGATGGTTGGGTCATATCCGGCCACGTTGCATGCACAACCCGCTAGATCATTAGCTAGAGTTAGCGGATGAATGGACATGTCACATTCATTTGTGGTAGGATGGGTAATCACATCCATTTAGAATAAGATGTTCAGCTAGGTCCGTTTTTCTAATCTGCATCTCCCTGTCGAATCATGTAAGAAATTCTGTCTTGTGCGGTTGGAGTGCATCCCTATAAGATTATGTTATAGGTCCCATGTCGGGGATAAGTGTTTATGCGTGAACGATCATGTCATTCCCGCTTTATGCTAGATGGTCGGAGCATTCAATTTTTAATGATAAGTATGCCCCCGTGTTAAGGGAAGATAGGAAAGTGGATGGTTGAATCACATCCACTTTTTGTCTACATGACTTGCGGCGGGATCAGAGTTGATAGATGGACAGGCAAATCGCATCCCTACTGATATTTATATTGCAATTCTAGCTTTGAGGACTAGAGTTGGTTGATGTTTATACTCCAGTTCGCACTCTGGGAATCTGGAGTTGGCATGTATATTTTGGTTCATGTTCTGGGAACCTGGAATTGATGCTTATACTCCACTTCACGCTCTGGGAATTTGGAGTTAGCATGTATGTCTTGGGTTCGCACTCCGGGAACTTGGAATTGATGTTTATCCTCCAATTCACACTCTGGGAACTTGGAGCTCGCATTGACGTTTCGTTTCGTACTCCGGGAACCTGGAATTGATGTTTATACTCCAATTCGCGCTCTGGGAATCTGGAGTTAGCATTCGCATTTTGGTTCGTACTCCGGGAACCTGGAATTGATGTTTATACTCCAATTCATGCTTTGGGAACTTGGAGTTAGCACGATGCTTCGGTTCGCGCTTCGAGAACCTGTGATTTATGTTTATACTCCAATTCATGCTTTGGGAACTTGGAGTTAGCACGGATGCTTCGGTTCGCGCTCCAGGAACCTGTAATTTATGTTTATACTCCAATTCATGCTTTGGGAACTTGGAGTTCGCATTGATGGGTTGGTTCGCACTCTGGGAACCTGGAATAGATGTTTATACTCCAATTCACACTCTGGGAAGTTGGAGTTAGCCAACAGATGGTCAGTCACACCTATTTGGGCTTTTTAGGAATTCGTTCACACTCTGGGAACGATGGATTTGATGTTTATACTCCAATTCGCACTCTGGGAATTTGGAGTCCGTTCACACTCTGGGAACGATTTATTGGATGTTTATACTCCAATTCCCACTCTGGGAAGTTGGAGTCCGTTCGCACTCTGGGAACGATTTATTGGATGTTTATACTCCAATTCGCGCTCTGGGAAGTTGGAGTCCGTTCGCACTCTGGGAACGATTTATTGGATGTTTATACTCCAATTCACACTCTGGGAAGTTGGAGTCCGTTCGCACTCCGGGAACGATTTATTGGATGTTTATACTCCAATTCACGCTCTGGGATGTTGGAGTCCGTTCACACTCTGGGAATGATTTATTGGATGTTTATACTCCAATTTGCGCTCTGGGAAGTTGGAGTCCGTTCACACTCTGGGAACGATGGATTTGATGTTTATACTCCAATTCGCACTCTGGGAAAGTGGAGTTAGTGTTTATACTCTGGTTCGCACTCTGGGAACCTGGAGTTGATTGCAGGACTGTCGTGTGTCGGTCCAGTTCGGCCATTGATGCGATGGCTTGCCCCCGAGATGTGGGTTTCGCTTAGCAAAATGATCGGTGGGATCTTGATTACTTTCCACTTATCTGCTATCAACAAAGGATGAGACTTAGTTTATGGACGGATGAATCGCTTCCGTGTCCATTTGGATCCCGCTTCTGCCAAGCCTAAGGAGTAAGATTAGTGTTCTGGCAAGCTTTGAGCTCGAGCAGAGGAGAGGATGGCTGAGCTACATCCACCTTGAGTTGTGTATTTTCCCTTAAGTTGGGGGCAAGAGTTAGAGAGTAGACGGTCGAGCCATGTCCACTTTACGCTTTGCGCTCTTCCAGTCGAGTTGAGGAAGAGAGTTGGAATGATGGCTCATGATGATTAGTGAGTAAGCAGACGGCTGTTGATGACTATAAATTCAGGGTTGGCCCTGATAAAGTCGGTTTATGGCATGATTGTTTTGTCGAATCATTGATGCAAACTGGGGAGTGAATCGTCAAATCATATCCACTTTAAACACATGTCCTCAAATCATCCCAAGTTCTAATGTAGGATTGGATGCATAGATGGCCATGTCACATCGACTCTCGGTGTGATTCAAATTTTATTGGGCATCCGAGGAAGCATAAGTATTTTGGCAAGATTGAAGTATGAGATGGAGAGTGCAGTGTTGGGACATATAACTCCAAATCTTTTTCAGACCTCTTGATTAAATTGGATAGGCGGATGGGTAGATGGTCGGTTGCATCCATTTTGCATTGGAGTCCCGACTTTATCAGTCTCTCCCGCTTTAATGCCATGCCCCCAAGTTAGGTGCATGTAGGAGCCGACGAGTGGTTGAATCATGCTCGTCATGATGATACCTCAATGGTTTGATCATAGTCCACGGAGGTCGTTTTGTACCCATCCTTCAGTACTCGGTTACCTGCATCATTTGCAAGTATTTTAATTCAAGTCGGTCATATTTCGTAACATAAACGAAATTGAAATAGAAATAATTCAAAAGAGATCGGATAAAATCTCATTGATGTGTGAAGTGGCGTAGTATGCTCGCTATTGCACTTCGGTCCAGCCATTCACAGTTGGAAGTCTAACGCGAATGGTTCAGTTTGATCAAAGTTCTTGATTGATAGGGGTCGAGGTTTTCCGGCCCTTCGTTTTATGGGGCTCGAAAATATTGTCAGAGCTATCCTTTCCGGAGCAGCCTTATGGCGTTGGCATCCATGGTAGCCATCCAAAGAAGAGGAGCTTCCTGATTTAGAGTATGGAATAGGTTTCCATCTTATCTTGCGACATTGATCCTTCATCTAGTTCATCAACTCAATATTGGCGTGGACATGTAGGTGTTGGCGTCGGCGGCTATCCACCAGTTCTCTTATCAAAGTCTGGAAATAAGCTTTTGTGCTGATTTCATTTATAAGTGTTGGCAGCAATGGGCTGTGGATTTTTATCAATTCATTGGCTGCCAGCTTCTTTATTCCCTTTAGCAATATGAGAAGTAGAAATGGTATGCCTAACTACGATTGACAGTCTTCTTTGAGGAATAGGGGATACAACGCGTTGACGACATTTATCGCTTTTGGTAGAATCCATGTGCCGTTCTTACTTCATGAGGTAGTATCGGAGGTTGTATTTCTATAGTACACGGACATAGTCGACATGCTGAATTTTAGTTGGAAATTCTACATGTAGGATGGTCTCAATGAATAGGTTCTGACTGGGAACGATACTCGAATCAACATTATCAAGTCCATTTTATGGTTATGGGGTCTTGTAATACTAGTGAATGATGCATGCCTGATTGCCCAATGTTCGAATGGTTGGTAACACTGATTCGATGTGAGTTGGTTAAGATGGGCTAACAAATAGGAGACCAGTATAGGGTATTAAGGAAGTTCTCTGGAGGTTGTATGCCATGCTTTTAGTCGTATAGATGTGGAACGATTAAGATGTGGGCATTTGAAGACGATTCAGTGGTGACCAGCTATGCTTTGAATTGGCAGAGTTGACAGTGTAGAACAGTTGTCATAGTAGTCATCGTACCATAGTTGTCAATTCAAGAGTTTTAAAAGCTGGTCAATTGGAGGAAGTTGTAGTCCACCTTAGAAGCATGATATATTAATCAACTTCAGTTCTTGGTGTTTTAGCTTGGTTCTCCAGCCTCCGGGGGCACCAGTTGAGTAGTATTTCAATACCCATTTCTCGAGTGCATTTCAACAATTGTTGTTGTAATCTCCTATGTCCCGTCCATCATGGAACGATCAGAATGTTTCTTTACTAAGTTGAGTTTTGAATTAACTATGCGGGTGCTCTGCGCTGCGGCTAGGGTTCGGGGATTTTATAAATCAAAGAAAATGATGAAATTATAAAGGAGTTTAAAGACGTTTTAAAATAATAATATAAATTGATTTATATAAAAGATTTATAAAATTGATATTTATAAATTAAAAATATTTGAATTATAAAACGAGTTTTTATAAGTATTAGAATGAACTATAAATGAATTTCATAAATGAATGAAATTCATAGAATTATAAACGGTGAAGTTATAAATGGAATTTTATAAGCAGTAGGTTTATAAAATTTGTAAAGTTATTAAAAGAATAGTTTTGAGTAAATAAATGAATCTTATAAGTTATAAGATTTATAATTTGGGAAGTTTAAAAGAACGATTTTGTAAACAAATAAATTGTAAGTATTTAACTTGTAATATGAACTTTTTGTATATAATTGATTATAAATTGAAATAGGTTAATAAAGGAGATTTAAAAAGGAAGTTGTTATAAAATAAATAGAAATGGAATTTATAAACATTGTTTTATAAATCCGCAAACTTATTTTGATAAGTAAATTGTTATAACTTATTAATGGAGTTATATTCACGTTTTAGACAGTGAATAAACCTTTAAACTAAAATGTATAGAAATGATGAAATTGGTTAACGAAGTATATTCACGTTTTTGAATAGTGAATAATATGTTAAAGAAAATGTTTTGGATGTGATGTTTTAAATGGAATTAAAACGATCTAACGATGTTTTTTTAGAATGTGTTAAGATTCGAAACGATAGATTTCAACATTCATTGTTGAAATAGATGTTTTCGAGAAATAGAAGGAGATGGTGGACTATAACACTGTTGTTATAGTAAATGATTTCCGAAAGGAAATGTTTTGTATAGTATTGGGATTTATATATTTATTTTAATTTCGAATCCCTATACTAGTGATTTTGGGTTGTCGTAACGATGTTTTACGCAACATTCGTTTTGGCCCAAATAAATATGTTTAAGAGAATGATTTCCTTAAAGAATGAAATGTATACTTAATCTCGATTTAAGTATATTGAATATTTTCCAAATGTTGAAAACAAATAGATTTGTGAATTACTTATTAATAAATAAGTATGGAAATGTTTTTTTCCAATGTGAAATGAAACGTTTTGAGAATTTATCTTTTTGAAGATAAACTGAAAATGAATAATTGAAATCGTGTATTCATAAATATTTTGGAATGTAAATTCACTATGGAATTTATAAATGGAAAGGGGAATTTGTTAAAAAATAAATGTTGATTTATTTTTGAAGTGTGGGAAAAAATTTACGGATTTGGAACGTAAATATAAAGTAAATCGTTATGGATTTATTTAATGGGTTTAAATGAACCATGTTGAAATGAAAGTATTTCCGCGTAAGGAAAATGATTGAAATTTGTTTTCAAAAGTGGTAAAGGTGAAAAGTGATTTGAAAATTGTTTTCAAATGGTTGAAGTGTGAAAATTATATATCTTGTAAAGATATTTTTGGAAAATAAATAATTTGGAAAATTATTTGGAATCTGGTGATGTTGTGCATATCCATTGATAGTTCAATAACCGACTATCAATATTTACCTTTGAATGGGTATTTGTTGTGATTTGCTTGAATTTGAATGCCACACTTATTTTTAAATAAGCGCTCACTATTCGGGTTAGCCGGAAAAGGACCTTGGGGTCGTATAACCCATTTCGAATATGTGATACGTCATTATGAATTGCATTTGAACACCGGTGTTGAAGACCGGATATTTTCAAAAGCGAAAGGACAACTCGTCGAATGTCTTTGCATCGACTGGTCCCCGGTATAGAGACTCCATACGTGATGAGAAGTCCGGACGTGATTAGTGAATATCCGGATTGCAAGGACTTATTTGTAAGTGCCTTCGGTTCTGTTCGATCCCGGAATAGACTTGTATGGATAGTATGTCTGACATTATAAATTGAGATATAAAGCTGATTTCTTTCAAATATATTTCTGTTGGTGGCGGAGAATTTATTCTCTTAGCTTAACGCCCTTCTCTGAGACGTACGAGCTAAGAGGTTATGTAGTTGATGGTTATCAGCGATATATTCCCAATTTGGTAATGTGTCATGCTGAGTGTTGCTGTGAAATGATCATTGTTGATCATTTGTGATATGATCATTTGTTTGATCATTTATCTTTGTGATCATTACTTTGATCATTTGTTGACCCAAAGCATGGCTTTGTACCAAAGCGTGGCTTTGTGGACGAGACTGCGTCGGACCTCACACCCCAGAAATGGTCAAAATAGGAAGGATGCAGCAAGGTTATTATGGGTAGCGCCCTTTAGTGTATGTCATTCCTTCTGGATAGAGGTGGTATCATGGTATGGAGCCCAGATAATTAACCTATGTTGTTGCTGCAAACTTATTACTTTGTGGTTGTTGGAAATCGAGGATCCTCGGATGTAGATCGGTTACGATCGGGGGATGGCATATTCATGTCAGTAGTTACCCAGTTAGGGGTAACCCGGCCTTGTGTTGGCAGAGATCCGGTTTGGTTCTCGGGACATCATTCCTGAGGCGTTTCCATGTGGCAATGGGAAGTTCCTTGGCCTGACCATTTGTTGGAAATCCAAAGAAACAATATGAGCCTTGTACGGTTTTAGTTGTAGAACCTGCCATCTAATATGGTAGCTTTAGCAGGCATAATATAATGGTACTTATGCTGGCTAAGATCTATATTCTACTTTCGAAATGTTTTTTTTACACTATGCACTAATAATAATATCAAAAATGATTTGATTTTGCGTAGTAAGCATCTTTGACTAACATAAGGAGAAATCTCCCCCATGTCTGCGTTTGCATTGTGTGTGTGCCGGGAGGCCTTATGTAGTTTCATTTTAAAAAACATTGCGAATCTATTTTAAAATTATCCTATTCTTTGTTTTGAAGATAAACTGTTTTGAGTTCTCACAACAGTCGCATGACTGACTCGGAGTTTATTGTTTTCCTTCCTAAACTCTGGGTGCCCACCAATTTCCACATGGGCAGTCAAGAGTTAAGGTTTATCAGGATATTCTGGAATTCAGGAGTTGCTGAAGGCAAGCTGGATGGCATGGCGTATTACTAGTATATAGTATTTCTTTTCCGCTGTTTGTTGTTGTTTGTTGTTGTACACTCTGATGATATAATGTAATATAATGTAATGTAATAACTGATTTAGTTCGTTGTTTAAAGATTATTCATTTATCTATTATACGTTGTTCCGTTGCAATTGTGAGATTCTGATATTGTTCTGTTGTTTTTATTCTGTTCTGTTCTATCTTTTATCTCTTCTTCTACCTCTTTCTTTTTCTTAAAACCCTAAGTGTTCGGTTTTCCGGCATTCGAGTGCTCGGCGGTTAATACAGTGAACGTATTGATGTCGGTTTTCGAAAGTCGAAGAATCGGGTCCTTACACAGTGGAACCAAAATCCAAATTTCTTAATCTATTCTCTTTATCTGTTGTTATTCTCTAAGATATTTCATCTGAATACCTAAATCGGTTTTCTTAATATTACAGATAGTAAGAATGAATGGGAGAAGAGGACGAGATTGAGAACAGGGAAGTACTACTTCAACTGGTCAAAGCCCTGCAACGACAAATATTCCCATTCAATCTCAATCAAATTTGGCTGATTTATATCGAAAATTTTCTAGACTTGGTGGAAAACCATTCACTGGCAAAGAATCTATTATTGAAGCACAAACCTGGATTCGATCGTGCGAAAGGATTTTCAAGGGATTAAAATTAGAAGATGATCAGATGCGATTGATAGCTTCTTGGCAACTCCAGGAAGAGGCTTTAGTTTGGTGGGAAACAGTTACATTGGATGAGCCGGCGGATGAATTTACTTGGAGTAGTTTCAAAGAAGTGTTCGAGCAGCGATATATGTTGTCTGCTGGTATCTCTAGAATGTACCAGGAGTTTATAGATTTGAAGCAAGGAAGTTTATCATTTGAGGAATACTTAAACAAATTAATGTATTATCTCGATTTGGTCCAGAATTGGTGAATAAACCATTAAAGAAGAATGAAAAGTTTATTCGGGGGATGAACAAGGAGTTTCAGGAAAGGATGACTACTCACGTTAAGGAATCTTCTTCTGAATTAATTGATATGGGATATAGATACGATACTCTGGATAAGCAAAAAGATTTGGAAGAGAATGGGGATACAAGTAATCTGAATTGGAGGAAAAGGAAGTTTGGCAGAAAGAAATTGAGGAAAGATAAAGGAAAGAAGAATATACATAAGAAAAAGGTGAAAGATGTTACTTGTCTCAATTGCTTGGAGAAAGGTCACTACTCGGATAAATGCAAGAATTCTTGGAAGCCAAGAAAGAGAGAGCCATTTATGAGGCCAGATCAGGAATCTACGGGATGCTATTACTGCCGCAAGCCAGGACATAAGATCATCAACTGTCCAGCAAAGAAGAAAACTTTAGAAAAGAAAGTGTATGCAATCAGAGATGATTCTTCAACCTCAAAAGCTAATTAAAGAAAAGAAATTTTAGAAGGTAACTATCTCGTTTATGATTAAATTGTTCGAATTTTGTTCGACATGAGAACTACCCTTAGTTTTATTTCTCAGCAAATCGTGAATGAATTAAATCTTGAATCTGAGATCGTAATCGAATCTATTTCTGTCTATTTCATTGGGTTTCGATGTAATCTACAAATGGTTAGTTATCCCTGTTAACCCTATCTCGGTTACGGCTCAGCAGGTCTAGTGCGTGGAGATGGCGCCGACCCAAGAGATGCCGACCTAACTGAGTAAGAATTGTGCAGGGTCTGCCGATCTAAAGGACATACCGACCTAACTGCTTAAGGCTTAAAAAGCAGGCCGACCTAACCATTCGCATGACTTGCCGACCCAATGCCCTCACATAGATGCCGACCTAGTGCTTCAGAAGGAACTGGCCTAACGACTCAAGAAATGACAAGGGATCCGACTTAACATGACGCCGACCTAACTGCCTAATGAAGCTGCCGACCTAATTCGATCCGACTTAAGGACTTAACATGCTTACCGACCTAACTGAGTGGAACAAGTTCGCGACTTACACTTGTATCGTGACCGACCCATGGTCTGTGCTAGGACGAGCGCGACCTGGGCAAGTGAAGGGGAGTTAGTTCACGTTTAGCTCGTCAATTCTTTAAATCGGTAACGACCTATTTAAACATGCACTTCCCATTTAAGTCGGAGGCCATGCATCAGAGAGAGGGGGCGACCTACGACCTAGCTTGACCCGGTAACGACTTTGGACTTGTGCAAATTCAACGCAGCTTGATCATGTGAGGGCTCCTATAAGCCGGCTGCGACTTAACTGGGTCGGTGAGGAGTTAAGACCGAGCCTAAGTCCATAATCTTTACCTATAAATACCACCCTACCTTCAACATTAAAAGGACTTTTTTTGGTTGATCAATTTCAAGCGCCATTACTCTGCCGAATTCCAGACTACTTCAAAGCTTTTGAGATCTAACAAACTTCTAAAAGAACTCCATGAAGGAATCATCTACATTCACCATGGATTTTAAGATGATTGTCAACGTCAAAGCTTGAGCTACTTGTTTTACATATCCCATCACTTGAAGTGTGTTGTAATTGAGAGATTTTGTAAAGAATTGTAATCAAACTAGTGATAAAAAGATTAAAGTGGACGTAGGCTGGATTATAAGCCGAACCACTATAAATACTGTGTCTCTTACTGTTTTTCTACATACTTTCTGCTTATTTCTGATTCCCGTACGAACGGGTGGTGCTTTCACAATCACATCCTATTCACCAGGGTGTTAGCGTTTAAATTTGAGCGTTAACATTTTGGTGCTTTCACTGAGAATTGAACTCAGGACATCTATCATCATTGCTTCAGAAAGATTTGTAGATAAAGTTTCTTTAAGAACCAGAAGTCTATCCGAAATCATGGCTCCTGGAAGGAAAAGTAAATCTGTGAGATCTGCAAACATTCAAGAGGGAACCTCCGCTTCCCCAACACCAAATCAAGCCACTCCAACTGTCGGGGTTACGAAAGCAGAGTTGGATGCCGCAATTTTGGGGTTGAACAGACAGATACATGCTCAAAATGTGCAAATGGAAGCCCAGAATGCCCAAAATGCCTTAATCTTGAATAAGTTGAACGATTTGCTCGGGGCAAACCGTCAATCAACAGCTAATGAAAGGAATTTCGCTGGTAATATTCATGAAACTGAAGAAAGGAATGTTTCCGAAAGGGATACTAACCCCGCTGAGCAAATACTTCCTGAGGTAGGCGGATCTAGGGCTCGTAATGATGAAGAATATCTCTCTGGAATGGTTCGCCAAATTATGAAGGAGAGCATGCAAAGAGTCGAAGATGAGAAAGAATGGGGCTTTGCTCCGAGCAAGACTCCATTTACTGAAAAAATTCTAAAGGCTGAATTCCCACGAAAATTTGCTCCTCCAACTATCCCAGCTTATAGGGGGACAAGTGATCCAAACGAATTTCTGTATAAATATGATTGGCATATGACGGGTGCCCGAGCCTCAGATGAAGTAAAATGCAGATACTTCCCCGTATATTTGGAAGGCGTAGCTCTGCTTTGGTTCACAAAGCTACCTGTCCGGTCCATCGATCAGTTTTCAGACCTAACCAGGAAATTTAAAGAGCAATTTAGGCTATATGCTTCAAAGGCAAAAGACATCATGTCGTTATCCGGTTTGGAGCAGAATTCGGGGGAAACTATCAAGTCTTTCTTAAATCGCTTCAATATAGCGTTAGCTGAGGTTGATAATGCGGAACCTCGCATGGTCTTGACCTATTTGATGAGGGCCATAGATAAATCTAGTGAGTTTGGAAGATGGTTGAATATGAAGGAACCAAGCTCTCTCGAAAAGTTCTACAAGAAAGCAGACGAGTTCATGCGTCTGGAGAGTCGCCCTGTATCGACAAAAGCAGCATTGGAAAAGGTTGAAGCTAACGCCAATGCTCCACGCAAAAATGAGTCTGTGGGACAGAAGAGGGAGAACAATAATGGAAAACAACAGAATAATCAGAAGAAGCATAGATCCTTCAAGCCTTCAGAATACACACCTTTGTCAGATACTCCAGAACGAATCTACCTGGCTACCAAAGATTCTGTCAATTATCCTAAACCCCCAGTCTTGAGAACCGGGAAAAAAGCTGTGCAAAGTGGGAGGTTCTGTCGCTTCCATAATCAGCCCGGTCATGATACTGATGACTGCCGTCAATTGAAGAATCTAATTGAAGAATTGTTAAGGGAAAATAAACTACAACAATTTGTGAAGAAAAATGATAATAATAATCCTGCTTCGTCGAACCAGGGGCAGCAAACTCCTGCTCATCAATCTGGGACTAATGGCAAAGACGCAGGTTTTGAGTCTGGAAGGCCTGTTATCAATATCATTACAGGCGGACCTCACCCAGCGGGCAAAAGCTGGGGTGAGATGGAAAGGTATTCCCGGGCCCTGAAATATGCACCGGAGGAAGAAAATGTTTTTGTTCTAGAGGACACTACGCCTTTGAAGCAACGAAAGACATTCAACGATGACATTGTATTCAAAACCAGGGATTCCATCGGTATTGAAGCCCCAACCTTGGATCCTTTGGTCATCTCGGCCGGCATTGGGCCAGCCATCGTCAGAAGGATTCTTATCGACAACGGCGCATCCTGTAATATCCTCTTTAAGAAAACCTTCGACCAGATGAAGATTCCTATGGTTGAAGTGCAGGCATCATCGCAAAAAATTGCTGGCTTCGCCGGGGAGCCAAAGCAACCAGTAGGAACCATTGACTTGCTAGTGGAACTCGGAGAAGGAGAAAGAAAAGTAGTTCGCAAGCAGACTTTTGTGATAGTAGATGAATTTTCTGCTTATAATGCTTTCTTTGGTCGTCCTACTCTTGCAGCATTCAAAGCTGTCCTTGCCCCATGGTGTCTTACTATTAAATTCCCTACCGACAATGGAGTAGGAGTTATTAAAGGAGACCAGAATGCTGGACGAGAATGCTATATGACAGAACTGCGAGAAACAAGGAAGAGAGAAATGGGGAAAGATGCGGCAACCCCAATCCGCATCAAAACACCAACCCTATAGCAACTACAGGGCGGACCCTGCACTGGCGAGCATAGCGGGGCAAGAAAAGAGATGGATCCTAGAAAGGCCAGTGCGGGGGAGAGTAGAGTGGTACCAGCAGAAACAACGATACCGGTACCCGTTGACCTGAAGGACCCAAACAAGGTGCTAAATGTGGGTTCACAACTCAATGTGACAGTTCAGAATGCCTTGATATCTTTTTTGAAAGCAAATCTGGATGTTTTCGCTTGGACCCATGCTGATATGTGCGGAATATCCCCAGAAGTTGCGGTGCATGCTCTGAATATTGACCCAAAATTCACGCCCGTAAAGCAGAAAAGAAGAATCCAAGGTCCAGAAAGGTCAACAGCATTGAAAGAGGAAGTTGATCGGCTCATGGAGAATAACTTCATCAGAGAATCTACCTATCCAAATTGGGTGTCAAATCCAGTGCTAGTTAAGAAAGCCAACGGTAAATGGAGAGTGTGCATCGATTTTTCAGATCTAAACAAGGCCTGTCCCAAAGACTGCTTCCCATTACCCAGGATCGATCAACTGGTAGATGGAACAGCGGGTCATGAATTGTTGTCTTTTATGGATGCCTACTCCGGATATAATCAGATCATGATGCATGAGCCAGATCAGGAGGATACAAGCTTTATCACCGATGTCGGTCTCTACTGTTACAGAGTTATGCCCTTTGGGTTGAAGAATGCGGGGGCGACATACCAAAGGCTGGTCAACGCTATGTTCAAACCGCAGTTGGGAAAGACTATGGAAGTTTACGTTGATGACATGCTAGTAAAATCTAAGAAAGCAGTGGATCACATCGAACACTTAGCAGAAATGTTCGCAATCCTCCGAAGATACGGAATGAAGCTTAACCCTTTAAAATGTTCTTTCGGGGTAGAATCTGGAAAGTTCTTGGGTTTCATCGTGAGCGCTAGGGGCATTGAAGCTAGTCCAGCTCAAATCACCGCTTTAAAAGAAGTCAAAGCTCCTAAAACAAAGAGGGAATTGCAAAGTCTCAATGGAAAAATTGCCGCCTTAAGTCGGTTCATATCCAAAGCTACTGATAAATGCATTCCATTCTTCGACGCTCTAAAGAAAGGAAAGAAAAACTTTGACTGGACTCCCGAATGCCAGAAAGCTTTTGAAGAATTGATTCAACATATGGAAAAGCCTCCAATACTTTCTAGGCCCGGCGATGGCGAGGATCTTCTTATATACTTGGCAGTTTCATCTCATGCTTTAAGTGCAGCGCTGGTACGGGAAGACAAAAGGATTCAACATCCAGTTTACTATATCAGCAAAAGACTCACTGGGGCAGAAATGAATTACTCCAAGTTGGAAAAACTCGCCTATTGTCTATTGATTGCCTCAAGAAAGTTGAGGCAATATTTCCAGGCTCATCCTATCAAAGTCCTCACTGATCAACCTTTAAAGCAAGTCTTGTTTCGCCCCGAGACTTCGGGCCGCCTTTTAAAGTGGAATATTGAATTGAGCCAATATGACATCACTTATCATCCTAGAAAAGCGATCAACGGACAAGCTTTGGCAGATTTTATTGCAGAATTTACAGACAAGGGTAACAGCGAGGAAGAAACAATCGAGAACTCCCCAGTCCAATGGAAGTTATTTGTAGATGGCGCAAGAAATGATTACTGTTCAGGTGCTGGAATTGTTTTTGAAACTCCTGAAGGCCGGTCATTATGCTATGCGCTAAGATTAGAATTTCCTTCAACAAACAATGAAGCAGAATATGAAGCTCTGATTGCTGGTTTGAAAATTGCTAAAGAACTAAACATTCGAGCGTTACAGATCTTCAGTGATTCTCAGCTTATAGTATGCCAAGTCAAGAAGGAGTTTCAAACGAAAGGAGGAAATCTGCCCGCTTATGTGTCAAAGGCTTGGGAACTTTTATGTGAATTCGACCACTACACGATAAGTCATATTCCTCGAGAAGAAAACATGAAAGCAGATTCTCTCGCAAAATACTCAAGTTCTGGCGAAGCCCAATCCTTAGGGTTAGTTCCAGTGGAAGTTTTGTCAAATCCAAGCATTGATGAAATGGATATCGATTGGGTTATGAGTATGTCACAAGAGCAAGAATCATGGATGACTCCAATAACGAAGTATCTACTCAATGGCTCTTTACCAGAAAACTCTAAAGAACGACAAAAGCTACTGAGAAAAGCTTCTCGATATATAATCCAGGATGGTCAATTATACAGACGAGGATTCTCAATGCCACTACTTCGATGTGTATCCAAAGAAGAAGCCAAAATAATCCTATCAGAGGTACATGGAGGAGAATGTGGGGATCATTCAGGTGGTCAAACTTTAGCAAAGAAAATTCTCCGATATGGATATTTTTGGCCAGAAATTAATCGAGATGCTGCAGATTACTCTCGAAAATGTGACAGATGTCAAAGATTTGCCAAAATTCCTAGAGCACCTTCTACTGAACTCACACAAATGACCAGTCCGTGGCCGTTTGCAATTTGGGGAATAGATTTGATCGGACCATTACCAACCGCCAAATCTGGAATCAAATATGCCATTGTTGCTGTAGATTATTTCACTAAATGGGCTGAAGCTGAACCATTGGCAACCATCACCTCCAAAAAGATGATAAATTTTGTGACTAAGAATATCATTTGCAGATACGGTGTGCCTCAAAAGATAATTACAGATAATGGTACTCAATTTGAAAGTGAAGAATTCCAAGATTTTTGTAAACGATTCAAAATCCTGAAAAGCTTCTCAGCAGTAGCTCATCCGCAGGCAAACGGGCAAGTGGAAGCAGTAAATAAAATTATCAAATCAACCATCAAAAAGCATCTCGAAAGAGCAAAAGGTGGTTGGGTCGATAAACTACCACTTGCACTATGGGCATACAGAACTACTCACAAAACTGCAACTGGGCATACTCCTTTTTCGTTAGCATACGGATCGGAAGCAATGATCCCGGTTGAAACAGAGGTCCCTTCACACAGAAGAATCCATTTCAATCAAGCGGAAAATGAAAAGCTGCAACTTGAAGCGCTGGATCTCCTTGATGAAAAAAGAGATGAAGCTAACCTTAGAGTTGCAGCTCATCAGCAAAGGATAGCCAGACATTTCAATTCCAAAGTTCGTCAACGCAGCTTTGAAATTGGAGATCTAGTCCTGAAAAGAATTATGACCGCGACAGGTGTGTTTGGACCAAATTGGGAAGGACCGTATGTAATAGGTCAGAAGCTTCTCGACGACACATTCAAGCTCACCACTGTTGATGGAGATCAAATTCCAAGGGCATGGAACAGCAACCACTTGCGTCCATACTTTACTTGAAAATTTTGTTGAAACATTGTAAAAAGAATTATGAATGTATGATTCTTGTAATTGAAAGCAATTGTGAAACTGATGCAAGTAAATAATGAAAGAATATAAAGTGGATGTAGGCCCAATTTCATGGCCGAACCACTATAAATCTTGTGTTCCTTATTATCATTATATGTTTGCTTTGTTTTCAATATAAAAATACATAAAATGTATTGCTGAAATGTCAATTTAAATTTTTGCAGACAATGGAAATGAAACTTGCGCATAATAAGACCGAGTGATTCTCACCATCATTCAACAAACAAATTTCAAGTCTCAAAGACCCCGAATTCAAATCCTAGATAGGAAATACTTCAATTGAACGGCTAATGATTTCGATAGAAACGAGCCCTTGCTGATAAATTGAGATTGTTTGAACAAACAAACATCCAATTAGGAAGCTAGTGCCCGTTCTCACAAACTTGCCTGGCAATGAAGTACATTTCCTTGGATTAAACAAGCCACTCGCGAGAAGAGGGGGATGAAAACCTAAAAAAAAAAGAAAGTTCTCTACTCAACAAAAAAGATTGGAGGAGTCATGACCCTCCAACCATGAGAGAGTAACTTCCAGGCGATGAAAACCCTCTCTGAGGCACATTTCACCAGGAGTTGAAGTGTCATAACCGTTCTTCGGAATTTCACTTCACCAGAGTTGAAATGTAAACAAAATAAAAGCCCTCTTCGGAGGCACATTTCACCAGGAGTTGAAGTGTCATAACCGTTCTTCGGAATTTCACTTCACCAGAGTTGAAATGTAAACAAAATAAAAGCCCTCTTCGGAGGCACATTTCACCAGGAGTTGAAGTGTCATAACCGTTCTTCGGAATTTCACTTCACCAGAGTTGAAATGTAAACAAAATAAAAGCCCTCTTCGGAGGCACATTTCACCAGGAGTTGAAGTGTCATAACCGCTCTTCGGAATTTCACTTCACCAGAGTTGAAATGTAAACAAAATAAAAGCCCTCTTCGGAGGCCCATTTCGCCAGGAGTTGAAGTGTAACAACCGCTCTTCGGAATTTCACTTCACCAACGTTGAAATGCAAAAACAAAGACCTTCTTGAAAGCACACGTTTCACCGAGATTGAAATAAAACTTCCAAGTGTTGAAACGTGAAAAGGCTTTCTTCGAAGGCACAACTCTTTGGGGGTACACGTTTCACCGAGATTGAAATAAAACTTCTAAGTGTTGAAACGTGAAAAATCCCTCCTCAGAGGTACAATTTTGTATAAAAAAAAAATCCTCATCAAAAGCGTACTTTAACTTTCAAAGGAAGAGTAATTTGCCCACTATGGAAAATGATTGTAAAAAAAGAAAAGAAGTTAAAGTACCCTTCAGAGGTCCGCTTTACCACATAGAGGAATTCACTTGATAAAATATGCACATAAGCAAACAAAAAAAGTGATTTCTTCGAACGACAAAGCGTAAAAACTTATACGAAGGGAGTTGTACTCTACCAAAATTTTCTTTAAAGAATAAAATAATTATTCTTTAACAAATAAGAGTGCAAGTCCCCTCAAAGTATAAAATATTGCAGCGAGCTTAAGGTATGGGGGCAACATGGTATAATAGTATAGTTGCATCAGTAAAGTAATACTCAAACAACATACCATAAGCCCGCTGCAATATCGTGTAAATAAACTTGTGCAAAAAATAAAATAAATAGTAAATGCATTCTCAAATTCAAACAGAAGTTTGTACAAACGAAGAATCATTTTATTCAACTATAATGCAGATACAGGTTCTCAAAATAAAAGCGGGGGCCGATACCCGCACAACTCTCGGCCAGTTCATACAAAAGACAAAAAGCTAAAGTCTTCACTTCTTTTTACTGCCTTTGGACCCTTTACCCGACCGAATGACCAGCTTTTCAGGTCGGCCAGTGGGTATAAGGGAGGAAGGAGAGGTAGGCGCAGCTGGCCCAACTTCTGGCTCCTCTTCAGTGGCAGTGATTATCTTCCCTCTCCTCCTTGATGCTCCTTGCTTCCTTCTCCTCTTTGAGGAAGACTCACTTCCTGGAGTGACAAGTTTAGATAAAGTTATATCGTCAGAAGGAGTCCGCTCCGGAGATATGTCACCTCCCTCAAGTCCCTCATCTTTTTGCTCTTGCGAAGCAATGGGATCATCCAGGCCATGGAGAGCCTCTATTTGTTCTTCTTGTGACCCAGGTTGCGAGGCAGAAGGAGGCGCCACTTGAAGAGATGGAGGAAGGATCACCGGGGGAGAAGAAGCTTGAGTTTGACTCGGTGCTTTCTCTACAAAGGAGAAAAAACTTAAAATATCAGTATCTTTCGAAAAGAGAGGGGATGACGGCTCGTCAAAAGTCGGGAATTCATTGACATTTGAGGAATAATCAAAAGTCGGGAATTCATTGACATTTGAAAAATAATCAAGAAGATCGTCAAGTTCACAAGGAGCGAACGAGCAGTTCACCACTTGGGCTGGTCCGGTGTCAAGTTTACCTGGGGCAGTTGGATCTCTGAGGCTGATTTCATATCGCTGTGCTTCGTTGCTTTCACCACCTTCATCCCCGCCTTGTGCACTTGTAGTTTCAGTTACTGTCTTAGTTGCAGGCGGAGTAGAGGAGCTAGAACCCGTGATGTCAACCACAGGAGAAACTGGAGGTTGGACGGAGGAAGTAAGCGTTAATTCCTTTCCAGAACGTTCTTCTTCCGCCATTCCAGTTCTCATCCTGGCAAGTTGTTCTCGCCCCTTCGCAAGAGCAGCGCGAGCTCCCTCATCCAGGTAACGCGCCTCAAAATCTTCATCGCCATACCCGGCGTCTTTAAACATGTTAAGAGCAGCTTCCCACACCTCGGCCAGGGTGATTTCATACTTAGGACCAAGAAAAGAGAGGCTGCCGCGTCCCAAGACACAGTGTAAATAAAAATCGAATAAAGTCGAATTGATATCGGTTTCCATGGTCTGAGCAGTTTCTTCGGCTGCAATTTTGCCAGCCATGGCCTCATCTCGATCTTTTTCGGTCTGAGCAAGTTGGGCTTTTAGCGCTTCAATCTCCATGTCCCGGGCGCTCAGTTTATTCTGCAACTGGGTGACATCAGTGCGGTGGTTCTCTACAGCTTGTTCTAACCTCTCAGCTTTAGCTTCAGCGTCCCTCTGGCTGGCGTGTGCATCTCGCACTTGTTTTTGCAATACCTCTTCTCTTTGGGTGTAAGTATTAGTAGAAGAGGCAAGATCATCTTTGAGCTGCTTTACTTCAGCTTCGAGTTTTTCATTGTATTCGGCTATCTCCTTCATCTCAGCGTTGTGTTGATCAAGAATCTTCTGCCATTCTGATTTGTCATTTTCCATGGTCAGCATTGCTTCGATGTTAGCCCGATTAACTCTTTGAAGTTCATCAACCAACTTTTGCCATCCAGACATTCTATCGATATCAAGCTTGACAGCATCGAGATTTCTGTACATAGCTTCTTTGTCGATGGGGACCAAATCGAGGTCGAAGCGTACCCCCCTCAAACACCAATTCGGGAATCGGCTCTGCAAGGTCGGGGGGCCCCTTTCAACATGGTATGAAGGCCTGTTGAGAAGTGTTTGGATGGCACTTCCTTCAAGAGCAGGAGATTTGGAAGGGATGTCAATAGAAACTGAGGCACCAGGTCTCTCAGATGTCACGGGCACGTGCTCCTCGCCAAGTTTGGTCCGCTTTCTCGAATCCTCAATATGGCTCTTCCCCCTATCATCGTGCGTTTTACGTTTATGGGAATCATCATCCCTTGGGAAGGATTCATGTCGCGTGCCCGCTCCCTCATGACGTTCTTCATACCTTCTCCTCTCTTCAGCTTTTCGCGCAGCTCTCTGCTCATTGGTCTCTCTGGGATCGGTATAGTATTGCTTGTAATCATAGCTGCCACGCCCTCCATAGCGTCGAAAGTCTTTGTAATAAGAACCGCTGCCGCTGCGCCCCATAGAGGAATCTGAAAAGGCAAAAATAGCAAGTCTTAGAAACTTCCGGAGAAAAGAAGTTAAATGTGAACAAATGCCAAAAAATCCTAAGTGTTGTGTGATGTGCAAGCTACGCGCATTAAGCTACAAACCACTCATTGGTGTAGAGGTGATGATAGCTTGGGTATGAGGAGTTGGTGTTTGTGTTGGTGTTAGTCGAAGAAGGGACGTCGCCTCAACTATAGGAGAGATAGTTTTAGACACGTCATCTCTAAAAAGCTCCTGTGAGGTCACTATTATGTCGCTCAACCCATCATAAACATCGTCACCATCATGCTCGGTGAGACTTGTTTTCTCAGTTCCTACATCAGCTAATCCCCCGAGAGGCTGTGAAGGTTCTTCTTCTTCCTCAATCGGGGCAAGTGCCGCCTTACTAGATGACCCCATAATGTCGGTAGGGGTGGAACATTTCACCAATGAAGCTTCGATGTTAGACTCTTTTGATGAGGGTTGTTCGATAGTAACGGGGGCATCCGATGCTTCAGTCGGGGAATCGGGAACTTCAGTCGGAGCTTCACAAAGCTGAGTATAGCGAGAAGGGTGGAGAAGTCCGTATTGATGTAGAAATTCGTCGCTTAGTAGAAACTTGATACTTCTCTCTTCTGCGGCTACAGCGCTCAGTCTATCAAAAGTCTGCCTATGTATCGGATCTCTAGAGGGAAGGGGAAGTGCTGAAAAAAGCAAAGAATGAGATTAGCAGTTTGGACCCCGAAAAGAGTTAAAAAAGAAAGTGGAAAGACGGAAATAAATGATCTTACTTCCTACTCTCCAAGAAGCATAAAACTCTGGGGGACTGCGGGCAAAGAAAAATTGGTTTAAAAATCCATGGACACTTTCAGTAAGATCAAGAATGAGCTTGCGGTTTCTTGCACTTCTCACAATGATAAGAGAAGGATGGTCTTTGCTCTTTGCAAACGAGCATAAGTAGCGAATTTCTTCGAAGCTCGGCAGTCGGTCAAGATTTCTTCTGAACAAAACACCCAACCCCATCAAGATAGCGTAACCATTAGGATGAAGTTGGAACGGAGAAATTGACATCCGAAGAAGAAGAATTCGAAGAAAGTCATTGAAAGGTGGGATCGCCCCACTTAAGCACATATGACGATTAACCGCGACAAAACCATAGGGAGGTCTGTCAGCAGTATCATTCGGTCCAGGAAATATGACATCATCTTCAGCAAAGCCGAATTGAGTACGCAACTGAATAAATGTTCTCGAAGATAGAATAGTCGAAGTTCTTTCCGGAGGATTCTCTATAGGAACAGCTATCGGGAAAGTTTCTTCTTCTTGACTTGCTGCTTCTTCTCCTTGATGGGAAGTCATTCTACACAAGCAATTGGATATTCAAACATGAAGGTGCACGTTTCCTAAAGTGTGTAAAGTGTTGTACAAGTATCAATCAAACAATAAGCAAAGGTAACTGGAATAAAACCTAGCAAACATTTGTTAGTTATAAAAACCAGGAATCTTTGTTTTGAGTTTGAATATGCAAATACAATGTTGATGCAAACAAATCAGTTCAAATTGTTGATACTTTGCATTAATATTCTACTTTAGCCAATTAATTTACAACATTTCATGCAATATGTTCATATCTCTTATCTTGTCTTAACTAATCTGTCATTTGATATGGGCAGTCAATGGCAGTATGTGCGCCTTGGTTTTCTTTGTTTGTATGTTATTATCAACAGGTTTACAGCTCAAAAGCGAGAATGATCTGTAAAGTAACACAATGGAATTCAAGCAAACTTGAAGCTAGGACAGTTCAAAATGTTCAAAATGTAAGCAACTTAGTCGGAAGTCCGGGTCAAAATACTTGAAGAAGGCCTATGTTTCTAAGTGTCAACACGTCCAGAGCCCAAGTGTTAGCTCGGCTACGGTTCAAAAAATTCTCATGCGAGATAAGACTAAGTCGGTAACGGGTCAGAATCTAGGTGGTTCAGCTTGGCGACTCATTTCCTCTAGTTCGCATGGGGGAGATAAGAGGGCAAGCTCCAAGTCGAAGGGCAGGAATTTCTCCAAGTCTTAACTCGGTCACGATCTAAGCTTTAATGTTTAGGTCGGCGAAATTCTCTCAAGCATTATCTCAACCACGATTTAAGGTCGTGTAAGAGCTAGATCGGTCGAAGGCTAAGCCACCTAAACCCACTAACTCGCCTTCGAGCCAACATCCCACAGCATTAAACCCGATAACCCTATAGCCATTCCTTCAACACCCACTTCTACTCATGCTGCCGAATCACCCAATTGAACAATTCGGAATCGAGCTTAAGATGATAAACCATCTTCATCGCCTCAACGACCAATCTGAAGCCAAAACTTCATAACCTAAGTTTCATCAACTATGAATACGATGGGGTTCATAATGAAGCGTCGTGCAAGGAGGCGATTCGGTGCAAGGAGGCGATTCGAGTTCGAACAAACAAGAAATGTGAATCGGCAATAAATTACAATCAGGAAAACCACTTACACGATGCGTAGCAGAGATTATTTGTGATCGATTGAATAAAGTTGCCTTTAAGATCTGAGGGTGCTTTAATGGCGGAATTGAGCAAGGGTTTGAATAAAGAAAAAGGAGGAAGGGGGCTAATTTATATCTCATGGTGAAGGAATGTTAAACAACACTAACTGGTAAGTCGTACGCGATCTACCGACCTAAGAGAAGCCGAGCTAAGATATTTCGAAGCACACGACTTAAGTCTAAGGCGTATACTTCGAGGGGCAAATGTTAACCCTATCTCGGTTACGGCTCAGCAGGTCTAGTGCGTGGAGATGGCGCCGACCCAAGAGATGCCGACCTAACTGAGTAAGAATTGTGCAGGGTCTGCCGATCTAAAGGACATACCGACCTAACTGCTTAAGGCTTAAAAAGCAGGCCGACCTAACCATTCGCATGACTTGCCGACCCAATGCCCTCACATAGATGCCGACCTAGTGCTTCAGAAGGAACTGGCCTAATGACTCAAGAAATGACAAGGGATCCGACTTAACATGACGCCGACCTAACTGCCTAATGAAGCTGCCGACCTAATTCGATCCGACTTAAGGACTTAACATGCTTACCGACCTAACTGAGTGGAACAAGTTCGCGACTTACACTTGTATCGTGACCGACCCATGGTCTGTGCTAGGACGAGCGCGACCTGGGCAAGTGAAGGGGAGTTAGTTCACGTTTAGCTCGTCAATTCTTTAAATCGGTAACGACCTATTTAAACATGCACTTCCCATTTAAGTCGGAGGCCATGCATCAGAGAGAGGGGGCGACCTACGACCTAGCTTGACCCGGTAACGACTTTGGACTTGTGCAAATTCAACGCAGCTTGATCATGTGAGGGCTCCTATAAGCCGGCTGCGACTTAACTGGGTCGGTGAGGAGTTAAGACCGAACCTAAGTCCATAATCTTTACCTATAAATACCACCCTACCTTCAACATTAAAAGGACTTTTTTTGGTTGATCAATTTCAAGCGCCATTACTCTGCCGAATTCCAGACTACTTCAAAGCTTTTGAGATCTAACAAACTTCTAAAAGAACTCCATGAAGGAATCATCTACATTCACCATGGATTTTAAGATGATTGTCAACGTCAAAGCTTGAGCTACTTGTTTTACATATCCCATCACTTGAAGTGTGTTGTAATTGAGAGATTTTGTAAAGAATTGTAATCAAACTAGTGATAAAAAGATTAAAGTGGACGTAGGCTGGATTATAAGCCGAACCACTATAAATACTGTGTCTCTTACTGTTTTTCTACATACTTTCTGCTTATTTCTGATTCCCGTACGAACGGGTGGTGCTTTCACAATCACATCCTATTCACCAGGGTGTTAGCGTTTAAATTTGAGCGTTAACAATCCCCTTGAACTAACCAATACCCCTATATACTTCGTAGATCAGATAACCCAATTGTTTCATAGTTGATTGAGTTTGTTCTCATATCTATTATTGATATTCAAATTTGGTAAGCCAAATGCAAAATAAACATTCAGTTTGATTTGGGAAGATATTTCTCTATTTTTCATCTATCTTGTTGTCTCCTTGGCAAATTTCGAGGACGAAATTTCTTAAGGGGGGAACCTGTAACGATCCCAGTTTTAAAGACGAATATAATTTGTGATCAAATTTAGATTTTGGGTTAAATTGTGGATTTTTTGAATTTTTCAAATTTAATAAGATATATATACGTATTTGGATTGAAACTCAAAATTAATATTTTCAGTTGAATTGAATTCTAAATAACATTTTGGTATAGAAATTCAAAATAAATTGGATTTGAAGATTTTACTTTGGAAAAAAAATACTTGTATGATTATTTATTTAATAAGTTGTGTTTTACTCCATTTTCTTTATGAAGTTATAAGAAGTATAAAGTTTATCTTATCAATATTAAATGTAAAATATAAAAATAAAATATACGTTATAAATTTAATGTTTGATCAAACTATAAATAGGAATAAAAAATTCAAGCATATGTGTACATGATTAAAGTATATAGTCATATGGCAACATAAAATAATAACAAATGAAATGCAAATAAAACAAAAGACAAGTAAGAAAATAATAAAACAAGAAAATATGTCTATATAATGAAGCTTGCACAAGAAGATAAACAAACAAATAAACAAAAATATATACAAAGCAAACTGTACATCCATAATAACACATAGCATAAGTTTGTAAACAAAAATAGAAACACGTGCATTTATTAACATCTTCTCAAGCACACCAAAACAAATCTTTTAGCCGAAATGTAAACTTTATTTTGAGTTTATGAAAAATATCTTTAGTCAAACCAAAGTAAAATAAGCCTAACTAGATAAGGCCTTCCCCATATACAAACTGTTATTTTTCTATATATTTATATCTATCTTTATTCTAGTTCATTCAGTAAGAAAATTTAAGCAAACCAGATAAAGAAAATTACAAACATCATCATTATCTACAAACTTAACATCATTCCAGTTCAAAGCAAAGACATGATTCAAGGAAAAATCAATATCTGCAGTTCAAACAAAAAGGCAGCCCTCTGTTCTTCAAATTAAAGTGAGTAAACTTCTATCTAAAAAAAGTTTATGATCTGATATTATGGTGATACTCATAATAATTGGTGAAATAATAAAACAAATGATGTTTACATGCATGGATTCATATGTGAGATGATTGGTTTGAGAATATCTGTGTTGAACAGGTTCTGTATTTTACAGGCTCAACGTTCAAATAAAAAAAATTGTATCTTTCTTTACAATCAGATTTAGGCTAGAATATATAAATGAAAATTTGCAATTACAATGTGTTATGAATTTTAAGAATAATAACTTGTATTTATATTTAGCAACTATCAAAAAAATGAACACTGTCAGTAACGAGCTTAAAATCCATCAGTAACCAATCAAGTAAATTTCAATTTCTAATTATATAATCTGAATAGTAGTATCAATTAAGGATTTTAGGAATTGGAATGGTGATTTTTAGTGAAGTAAATTCTAAGGAAATCAAGGATGAAGAGTTTTGGGTTTTTGGGGTGTTGCCGTTGAACGGCGTCGATTGAAGCTTCGAGTTTTGGCACGAAGAAGGCCGGAGTAAGGTAGAGTGATGGAAAAATACTGTTGGATTTTTATTTTGTCTGTGATGATCAGAAATTGGCATACTAGGGTTTAAAGTTGGACTGGGAAGACGTGGTAAATTGAGATTCGTTCATCGCCGTGAGGTGACCAGACCCAATCGCATATGGGGGAAAACGTGGCGGAAGTCGTGACGCTGCTCTGGGTAGGCCGGCGTGGGTACAAGTGATTGGTGGTGTTGGCGTGGAGTGGTTTCTCCGATGGGTTGCGTTCGAATTTTTGGTCGTGGCTACTCGAACGTGATTTCGAGTTGAAGGTGATGGTTTGATGGTTGGAGATGGTTGCGGTGAAGTTGGTCGGTGTGTCGGAAGGTTCGTCAGGGGTCGGAGTTGGCTCCGGTGTTGGTGCACGTGCATGAGCATGTTGTCGCTGTGTCAGGATCGATGGTGAATGGCGCGAGATGATTCTCGGGTGAAGGTGGTGGTTACTTCGGGTTCGTACTCGAGGATGCAAGCAAGTTACTGATGCCTTCGTTTTAAACTTAAACTAAAATTTAATTTACGATAATAAAAAGAAAAAGAAAAGAAAGAGGGAAGAAGAAGAGTACGAGAGGGAGCGAGATGACTCGGAGCAAGTGGGTGGAGGATTCGAAGTAACACACGAGTATCATAGGGATGGATCTCGGGTTTCAAATGCAGCATTTTATAATGAAGGTTAAGCAAATTGTTTAAACACTGTAAACTAAGAAAATGTTTAACATTTAAGTTAAGACTTAATTCAAGTTTTAATTACTTTAGTTAAAAATGTTCTTAAACTCTTAATTATTTTAATTAAGCAATTAATTTAAGTTAAGCATAAAGTAACTAACACTTAAGTTTGGGGTTAATAATAATTTGGTTTTCAAAGTTTAAAGAAGATTTTTAAAATGTTAATTAAGACAAATTGTTATTATTATTAATTGTTTAAAAATAAAAAGGGTAATTCAAAATAGTTAATTAATTTCAGAATTGTAATTAACTAAGTGATCAGAGATTGATTAATTTGAAATTAAAGATGGGTTAGTTAGTAATTAAGTGTTTAACTAATTTGTAATTACATATTGTTAATTAAATAATTAAAGTTAATTAATCTATAATTAGTAGTTAATTGAGTTAATTTATTAAGGAATAATGTAGTTATCATAAAAAAATGTTACGTAGTTAATTCTTTTAAATCACCTTCACTTTAAATTGAAGATGACTGACTATCATCAGATGTCGTGAACCGGATTGATATTTCTGTTTGTGATTGTGATACCGTGTGATGTGAATTTCCTGATGCTGTACTGTGAACTGTGATTGTTTCTGTATGTGTGTGTGTGTGTGTGTGTGTGTGTGTGTGTGTGTGTGTGTGAAACCCCTTTGCCCGTAAAATGGCATTTAAATTTTGATGCGACAGGGAGTTGGATTTCAGTTGGTTATCCGAAACCCACATCGAATTATAATGATGAATCTTTGTGATTGATAAATTTATTTTATCCATGATATGTGAATGAAGATAAGCGTTATGAATTATACCACTTATCGATATTGATATATCTGTGGTGATTGATGTTGTGCACTATTGTGTAAAATCCCTAGACCACACTTATACACACACAAATATGGATTGCACGTGGAAATCAGTTAAATCATAGATGTTTGAATTTTTTTAAAATAGTTTCGAATTTGAATTTTAAATTCAAATAGTTTTGGAAATAGATTTGAATTAAATATAAAAAGCTTTGAAAAGGGATTCCGAAAATAGAAGTTATTCTCAATAACTTAATAAAGATTTGAAATTTGAATAATTTGATTCAAACTGGAATTCAATATTTGAAATTTAATTTTATATTTGGTATTTATGATTTATAAAGGATCATACAAGTTTATATGGGCTTTAAACCATTTTTAAAGTGTTGTTTTGGGAAATTGAATCAATCCAAAATCTTTAACTTGTATGAATGAAATCAGATTTTCCCGAAATAAAACCGTGGTTTCCAAATGATAAAAGCTTTCCTATAAGAAATGAATTTCCAATTTGTATTAAAGAGATTTCAAGTTTGAATTGAAATAGTTTTCCAAGTTATGGATGAATATTTGGAAACGATTTTTGAAAGAGCATATTTGGAAACGAGTTTTGAAAGCTATAACCTAAATCTTTGATTTAAAGATTCTAATTAATTTATCCAATTGAAATGGAAATTGTTTTGAAGTCCAGGAATGAATTTTTGTGAAACTGGGTGAACTTTGTGAAACAAATCTTTTGTCTAAAAGATTTAAAATGGTAAATGATTTAAACCATTTGAAAGAATGTTTGGAATCATTAAGTTGTGACTTAATTGAAATCCCATATCCATATGTTTTTAAATATTGCGCTCATTATTCGGTTTAGCCGGGAGAGGACTTTGTGTCATATAACCCATTTCGAATAATGATACGTCGTTATGGATAGCATTGAAGACCGATGGTAAAGACCGGCATTTGTGAGAGCGATAATGTCACGACCCGACTTCCTAAGCCCATAAAGTCGTATCGTTATTATGAAAGAAAGGGGTGAGAAAATAGAAAAGATAGAGAAGAAAGAACAACAACATCAGAATCTCACAGCGGAACGTATAAATTATATTAATCACATAAGTATTTACATAACATACAACATCAATCAGAGTTATACAGATAATACATCACATACTAGACAGTTATAGACACTTGTCTAGTTATACAACTCAATACACAATTGAACACAAAGATACCAATACAGCGGATCACTAAATCTACAAACGCTGAAGCCTCCTGCTTCATTGCTCCTCCACTATTCGCCAAAGCTAACCTGAATACCTTGGCTACTCGTAAAAATTTGAGTACCTGAGAGTTTATGAAAAAAACCAAAAAAATAAACTCCGGGTCAGACATCGGTCTGGTATGAGTAACAGGTTAAAGTTGTTTAATTTTGAAAACCTTTGAAAGTAAAAGGTATCACGTAAGACTTCCCACACATAAACATGGGTAAGTTTTTACCTTACGCTAACCAAAACAGTTGATAGGAAATCCAGTGATATTATAATTGGTCTACGGTTTTCAAGTAAAATACAGAAATAGCTGAAATGCTTACATCTCACATTCCAACGTAGTTGGGCACAGTCAAAACGTACGGCGCTTATTGGAAATTGGATCCCATACAATGGCAGGGCTACTGGGGTACCGCCCGTCACAGTACGTGGCCTAGATCACTGTACCGAGGAGCCACCCTAACTCCCCTGCAACACAAGGCTGGAACCATTCCTTATTGAACAGTCCCGAACAAGATAACCCCGCAGTTGGTGCGCATATCCAACCGCCCACACAGCCGAAATAAAAGGGACATCCAGACAGGGATATATCTCGTCCTGCTTGGGCATGACCCACCTAACCTTGCTGCACCTCCCCTGTTTTAGCCATTCCCGGTTGATGAGGCTTGAGGCTACGATTACCTTTAGAGAATACATCTCTTAGAATGCTCATCGCCCACCTGACGATGTTCTAAAAGCATTCAATCCATACAAGTTCGTTCCAGATTTGAACGAAACCGAAGGCATTATCTCGTTACACTCATTTTGGAATCACCCTCAGAGTTAACGACAATAATCCTTGCACTCTGAATCTTCATCTTCACTTCAGATTCACGACCTATCGTTAATTTGGATCGATGTGGTTTTCGGATGTCCACATATGGAAACCCGATCCCGGTCTCATCGAAATCCAAAACGCCATCTTTTAAGTCCAAGTTGTTTTAATGTTTAAAACAATTTCAATTTATTATCTATACGAACACATATAGATGATTCATAATATTACAGAAGATAAATCAACATCATCACAAATAGATAATTCACATCATCACATTTACAACCAAGTATCCATAACATTCATTATCTCATATCAAAGATATTAGGCCATTCAAAACAACAATACCATCCATTTATATGAGCAAGAAATTTAATAATTACTTTATAATCAATTTAAAATGAATTAAATTAATTAATATCTCTTTAATTAATCTAAAATAAATTAAATTAATTAATCATTATAAACCTTGCTTACATAACTCTAATTAATTTCCCATCAATTAATCAATCTTCATCCACTTATTCACTTCAATTAATCTTCTTGATAAATAAATCTCTTAATTACATCCAAGCGATTCTTATTAACCATTTATAATAATTGACCCTTAATAAATCCATGAATTAATTATTTAAATTCATTCTAAATTAATCACATTTATTTCCTAATTGATTTATTATTCCCAAATTATCCATCGTTAATTTCATCCTTAATTAAATAATTAATGATATCTAATTACATTTTTAATCAATTATTCCTTTTAGATTAATTATATTAAGAAGGTTAAATTTTCACAATCACATATATTAATCACCCATGATTAATAACATTAATTAATCCCTTGATTAATTATTATAAAATGACTCATCATCATTCCATTAATTACATTTAGAAATTTTTCATCAATTACTTCTCTAAGTAATTATTCTTCCAATTTTATCCAGTGACTAAACTAAATTAATTTACTTAGACTAATCAAATTTTAATTAATTACAATGAGTAATAAATTTTGTAATTACTTCCACTAAATAATTACACTTAAAAAATTTCAATTTTATTACAAATTAGTTAATCCAATTAAATATCAGAATTTATCACATTAATTCATTTTAATACAAATTTACTGATCTTTAATAATCCACTTAGTAATTTCTAATTACAAATTAATCTAAAGTAAATTAATTTATAATTAGTTCAATTATCAATTTTAAACCTTAATTATCTCTAAGACAATTCCTTTCTTTATTTATGACTTAATTAATATTAACATATGAATTTGAAACATTTTATTTTGAATTTACTTTAAAGTTTCATTTTGAATTTAAGACTCAAAATGATTAACCATCAAACTTTAAATCAAATTTAAAATTACCATATAAGTCTTAAATTTGATGTAAAGAACATCCATTCTTATATAAGAAACTTATATAAGAAAAGATTTACAAAATCACTTAATTATTTTAAATTTAAGCTTTTAAAATGACTTGATTAACTTACCAATTTTGAGTTAAACAAGTTTATTAACTTCTCATCAAATATAAAAGAATTTTTTTTTAAAGAAACTATATGAAGCAAGTTTAAACTTTTATTTGAAACCCAACCATTTATATACATACTTTATTTAAACGTATTTTAAACATTTAAATTTTGTAAAACTTATTTCTTTCAAAACTGAAGCATAAAATAAATTTGAAATCCAGGTTTTCAGATTTGTATTTCACTTGCCCAAATTTCCTTTTAAAAAAAAATCCCAGGTTTCATTTTAAATTCAAATTCCAAAACAACGCTTAATTTCCTTAACATCTTTAAGTTATTTTAAACAATTCAGATTTAAAGTTTATTTGTTCCAGACCAAATTTCAAAACTGACTTGAATTCACTTTAAAACTTTAGTTGATCTCAGTTAAATCTTGATCTGGAATTCAATTTTTACTTCCAGTTTCCCAATAAAATAGTTCAAGTTTGAACCACACACACCCCCAAGATAGCAACAAAATAAACTTGGGCTAAACACTTCAAATTCCTGAGTAAAATCTCGAGTTCCCCGAGACAAACATGTCATCACTCTCAACCAAACACAACAAAGAAACAAAAGAACAGGCGGTGCAAACAGGCTCAATATTTCATAAGTTAAAGACCTTAACATCATAACAAACATGAAATCAGTCCACACTGAGTACAGGCAGAGGAAGATTTCTAACATGAAGTTACAAATCAAACTCAAGTTAATGGCAATATCACTTACAAGCTCCAGGTCAGAGATAACAGAGACAGGCTCAATAAAAATCAAGTAAGATAACAAAATCCAGGTCAGTGACCATTTCAGATGTGCAGACCACAAAGCAATGTCTCTTCCTCAATTTAATAACACAGACTACAACCTTAATGCTCAAACCACTGCACAATGCAAAAATGGAGACCAGCACATCAGTAATCATAGCCTAACTATGATCAAGTGGCTACACATTACTACAGTTATGAGTGCATAGACAACCTATGAAGGTAATGCACAGGTTAATGGACAGCAGGGATAACAAATAATGCAAAACAATGAACAAACCAGAATGATCAACTCCTCAACCAAACCGATCAGACCTCATATCAGTTCTGATTGGACTTGCTTAAATCAGTAAATAGTTACTTCAGTAAAATAGTAAATTGGTGTTAATGTTTAGACTTGCTTTAGAAGACGCAGACTAACCTGGGTTTTAAAACAATTTCCATCAGCCTCTTTGATTGGGAAAACAAATAGGTTAAAAGCCTGGGCAATTTGGTTTTCAAACAAAGTTTAAATTTGTTTGATCTTGAATAAAATTTTAAACTAAATCTGTGGGTGAACAAATATATTAACCAAGACTAGAGCAAGAAAAATGAGATTTTTTTTTAAATTCTTATGACTTGGAAACTAAGCACAGAGAGGTCTCAGGTCTTAATCAACATGTAGTCATCCAGAGGTCTATATATATATGCACAGAGAAGATAAAGCATATATATATATATAGCATACTCATACAAGCTTGTTATAATGTAACAAATTTATATACTTAAATTTTAAAATATTACTCACTTGGAATTTCCAGAACAGAACTGTTATACTTTTATTTAAATTCTAAGTACTAACATCAATGGATTCAAGAGAATATGAATTTTGAATCAAGACTTGAGCTTGAAAACTGGTAACAGAGATGACAATGGAAACATATACACATATCTACACTTCCATATATAAATGTAGAAAATCATCACATATAAATATTTATTCAACACACATTCATTTCAGAACTCAGCATGCAACCAGAATCGATTTAGGATTTTTGTAACGACCCGGAATTTTCGAACCCGAAATTCCAGATAGTTATGAAAAAGAAGAAAGAGATAGAAGAAGAAGAAGAAAAGAAACACCAAACATCTCACATTTGCAGCGGATAAAATATAATAATAAATAATAACAGTTTACAAAAGAATATTATAGCTGTCGATTACATTTAATTTACATCAGAGTTTCACATAATATACAGTCACTGAATATTTACAATCATCATGACTCAAATAAACAATGATATATATACAGCGGATATACTCTATACGATACTGCCTCCAGCTCGCCTCTTGAGCTCCTGAACGTCCTGACCTGAAAATCTGTAATACTCGGTCTGACCCGAGCATTACATCAAAGTAACACCCGGGTCAGGCTGGAAACCAGCGTGAGTAAAATCCAACTAACATGGAATACCAAAGGAACAATTTATATAAACCCGGGGTACTTATATTAATTTAATCCATTCACAATTTGCTATAGACAATGCTTAATTCGCATATAATTTCTAAGTACCAAACTTAGATAAAGTAATCAAATTCACTTAAGTCATTTCATTCCAGTCTAATGACTTCACAAATCGATCTAGTTGAAAATTCGAAGCGGTTTCGGGTATTTCCCAATACCCGAATCTAGTCTCTTCGAGACTCATGTTGTTCTAACCCAAGATATTCAACGAAGTACACCACATTCCATATCAGAGATATCCTCTCATCCAAACATCTCATACCATTTATTCATCTATAAGCAAAGCTTAATCTCATACACATCAATTCAATTGATTCTAATTGAATTTCAAGCTTAAATCACTTAGATTCCTTCATACAATATTAATTAATTCCAAATCGATTAATTAGTCAGCCCTTCACTATTCATATTAATTAATCGCCCTGGATTAATTATTTTTCTATTACATCCAAGTAATTATCTTAATTTGACTTCATGATGTTAATTGTACTCAACCAAAATCAATAAGTGATCTTATTGATTAACTATTTTAATCCCATTATTTTTTTATTACTTATATTAATTAACTCCTCTTAAATCACTTGTTCCTGATTTATTTGATCTATCTTTAATTACATCGTTGATCATATAAATTAATGATTTCCATTATATTTTAATTTATCCTAATCCAAATTAATTACTCCGTTCAACCACAACATTAATCTTTCTTGATTGATTTCAACCATTAATTTACTATCCATTTATTTACTTCGTTAATTAATTCAATTTCTCATTGAATAATCATCTTGATTTATCTCTTGATTTGTTATACAAGCAATCATCTTTCATTAATTACTTTAGGTTACTTCTTATTAACCATCCATTGATTATTCTAGATTAATTAAACTTAATAGATTAACTTAACTTTAATTAATTAGTTAATTGATTCAAACCTTTAATTACTAAATTAATAGCACCACCTCATTAATTGATTTAATTAATTAATTATCCATTTTAATTACCCTATTAATTTAATGACTCACAAATCATTAAATCCCTATTAACATTAATGGAAACAACTCATTTTTATGATTTGAGCTTAACAACTTAAATCCCCATATTTCGAGTTAAATTACAATGAACTCGAAATCCAACCCAAACCAAAGTCACATCCACATCAGCACATATCCAATAAATCCAATCATTTAAATTTAACCATTTAAATTTAAATATAAATTCAACAGAGTGAGATTTACTCACCTTTGATTTTACTGTTTGCAATCCATCCCAAACTAGCTTGTTCTTCATGATTTTTGACCTTAAATAAATATTAAATAATTTTACGAATATTCGAACAATTTGGACAAATCAATTTTAATTTAATAAACTTCATTTTACCTAATGAGTCAATTTCAAACTAAATTTTCTGTTTATAAAATATTATCTAGTCATCAAATAATTCTATAAGTTAATTAAATAAATTTGATTTTCATTTTATAAATTTAATTTAACTAAATCTTTATCTTAAAAAAAAAATTAAATTTTCCAAAATTAAATTTCCCTTTTTTCTTTAACCAAGGGTTTAAAAATAAACAAAGCCAGAATACAGAAAAAATAAAGAAAACAATGTTACTCACAGTAAATGATCGTGAGAGAACCGAACCACAGCCTCAACGTCATCACCACACCTCCGCGTTCTTGCCTTCCCCGTGTTCGCGAAAGCCCCCATACCTTCGCGAGAACCCCGTTGACACGCGTCCCGAACTTCCTAAACTCGACGACAAGCTGACGACTTCGCCTCCCAACGACCCTCACGAGCACACGGCGACTCAGATTCGCCACTACCACAATGAAACCCTAATTGCGATGCTCTGCCAAGGATTACTTATGAAGGAGAGATCGATTACAACGTAGTTGGGAACTTCGATTTATTGATCTGGGAAAACCCTACTATCTCAATCGGCTCAAGTTTTGAGAAGGACGGAGAGGAAAAGGGGTTTGGCCCTTTTATTCGTATGTTATATCATACGAGAAGATGAAAGTTTCACTGAGTTATCGGTCATGGGAACTTCGTTTTATCTCATTTATATTATTTTTTTTATTTTTCTCTTCGGTCTTCTGTTCGAAGATAGAGAGGAACGGAAATGTATATCTTATGAATAGCTTCTAACATAAGCTTTGATTATTATAGAATTAAATATTCAATATAATTTGTGTTCTTAAAATATCTCGTGTTGTACATAACACAATATCTCAAATCCCGAATCAGACATGCCAACAGGCGTTACAAGAGTTTATCCGCGTTTCGAACATAATGGAACGGGTTTCGAAGGCTAATTCGATCATATGTGCGAGTTACAGAAATAAACGATCGATTTTAAATTAAATCTATTAAAATAGTTCTAAGCGTTTCGAGCTGCCAGGGTCAAACAACAACTCCGATTGCTACGAAAATTAAAATCCGATAATAACTAACTATTACGGACCCAATGGAACTGGTTTCGTCGAATTCCGAGACTGTGCCTCGAAAGGCTATTTTTTTAAATTCAATTTAAACGATATATTTCAAAACTGAACAAATTACCTTTAAATTAAATTCCAACCATTATATTATCTTCAGTACCATCATTTTAAATTTTATAAGCCTTCAAATTATTTTAAATAGGCTTAAAATCTCAAATTCAACAATTTATCCAATTCCAATTATGAGATTCAATAATTTAATTATCGAGTAACTATTAACATTCGGGAGTCAAGTTAAAAATTAAATTTAAAATATTTAAAATAAATTTATTATTCCATTTAAAATCGTTAAAATTTCTGGGTCGTCACGTTCCTCCCCCCTTAAAAGAATTTCGTCCCCGAAATTACTAATTAGGAAGAATTGACCAATACCCGTCTATCTTTTTCAAAATTCACAATTCCACATCCTACCACTTATCTTTTATTAAAGGTCCACTAACACCTTATTCAACTTCCCCAAAACTTTCTATAGATTCAATCAATACTCTTCTATTCAATCAATTAAATTTCAATTTAAAACCAATTTTTTTTTTTTTTTGAATTATCAAAATTTCTCAAAAATTTTCTAACTCTCTGAATTCCCGAAAATTTTTGCCAGCGTTTCCTTTGCGCGGCTAGCTCGGTACTACTACAAAAGGCCTCTACGGGCTTCCCAAATTCCAAAAAGAAAACAAAAGCCAAGTGGCTACATCAAAAACCCAATCCAATATCATACCGAAAGTAAATACATACCTTTTTAATCGGGTAATTCAATTTTATCCTTTGGAACCAAATCCAATTTCTTTTCCCTTTAATACCTGCATATTCTATTTAACAACAATATCCAATCGTAATCTTTCAAATCATTGTATACATTTTCTTATAGAAGCTTTCACATTACTTCTATTCAACTTAGTTTCCACCGTGTCATATGAATTCAATTTATTTTCGATTTCTAATATGGAGTTATATCTTTCATTTAAACTGATTCATATTAGTTTCATTTACTAGTTTATTTTAAGTTTCCCATTTGAAATTGTTTTGCCGTTAACCAAAATTTTCCAAAAATTTTCTAACTCCCAAAATTTTCAAATTTTTTTTGGCAGAGTCTCCTTTGTACGGAGGAGCTTTTGCAATTTGACAAGAGATATAAATATGTATACATCGACCCACACGGTCGGAAAAAGCAAAAACAGTTCATATTTCCTAATTTTATTGCGTAGGCGTACCTTATTTAGCATTTTAAGCAAGCAGCTTATTAATTTAAGCAATTAGCGCAATCCAAATCAACCAAACAGTCTTCAGGTACCTGTACTTACTCAATTTAAATATGTAAGTGCCATATATATGAAGTTTTATAATATTTCTCTTACTTAAACGACCACAACACATCAACTCTAGAAGAAATGCATTCTAGATAACTTTCACAAGCAATTGATATGATTTCAAAACCAATTCCATTGTCTTCAACCAATTCACATTCCATTTCATTCAATTTAAAATGATTTATTACTCAAGTATTTACATTCAATTGATTTTTAACCCAAACAAGCACCTATTCACATCAAACGATTCAAATCAATTGTATTTAATCTCTTTCAACCCATAAAATTTAATTACTTTTGTTTACATCAATGACAACTATTTTGATGCAAATTCGACGATACTCTCTTAATAGAGTATCCATTTCAATTCATAACCACTTTAAATTAATTTTAACTCATCCTGTATTTAATTTCGTTTCATTCTTAATTTATTCACAAACCATACATACGCTTTTCATTTCTTCTCTGCATTGACTTCATTCAAACTATTTATTAAGTTTGGCACATTCAATACTTCTAAATTAATAACCATTTCCAAATTAATTTAATCCAAGCTTTTATTTAATGGGCTTTTAGCCTTATTCGAAACCAAGCTTTAAATAATTTTAAACTTAAGTTAATTAATTTAATTTTAATTTTAATTCACCTACTCATCTTATCAAAATAATATGCAACACATACTTAACTCATTTATACCTCAAATTAATATTTCACCGAACTTAAATTCAGTCTAATAATCCAATTCCAATCACATCTTTGATTTAGTCTTTATTAAATCAGACTTCATCCATTATTATCTAATTCAATTAACTCATTTTAACTCTTTAATTTACCATTTAATTCATTATCGAATTTATTTTATTAATACAACGCCATTCTCAATTTATTTCTATTTACTTGAGTTTTGTTTGTAACTCAAATCAGTCTATTATAATTCACTGCATTTCATTCTACAACATTTCCATCATATCAAATTTACTTGCAAATTTCATTAAATATTATTCAAATCACACTTGGATTTTATTTGCAAATCAAACCATCACATTTTTCAATCCAACTTTATTTCATTTTTTTATTTTACAATATCTTCTCTTATTTAATTCATTATCAAACCCAAGTCGAATTCTATTTATAACTCGAATTCATTTCCAAACTACATTATCTACTTACAATCCATTTTAGTTATTCAGGTTAAATTTTATTAACATTCTCTATTAAATAATTTATTTAGATAACTAGCTTACTTCCACTTTTTAATTCAACATTGGATTTTTAATTACAAAGAGTCACTTCATTAAAATTTTCCCGAGTTTCAATTTTATTTTACAATTTCAGTTTGAACTTCCCTTGATTTTCCAAAATTTCATCTCCTTTATTTTAAAATTTTTTAGAAATGCCTATAAAATCTCATAATAATATTAAAATAGCTTTTATAAAATATTTCTTATAACTCGATGTCTCTACCAGTCCATCCTTGTTCTCACAGAAATTCAGTCATACGTTGATCAGGCGTAGGACCGAAAATCTATAAGTACTTGGTAAACCCGTTTTCAACATCCAGTAAAAATATTTGGAAAATAATTTTATTGAAAATATTGAAAACATTTTGAAATAGAGGAAATATCTTTGGTGACAATGCTCTGAAAATCATCACCCCCATCCATGGTCACAGTTACATACCAGGGTTACGTTGCAGTCACAACAAAAGTCCATGTAACTGCTGGCTCTCCGCGGCCTCTCGATTACGCCATGGATCCCACACAACAGATCACAGTTATATCCAGGGTTATGTTGCAGTCACAACAAAAGTCCATGTAACTGCTGGCTCTCCGCGGCCTCTGATTTTTGCTGACGAAATGAAACTTCTCCACTTCTACATAAGTCGCGGTCTACCGAGATAAACTCAAACGCAGACCGTTGGCTCTCAGCGGCACACACGACTTTCGCAATGTTACCATAGGTCGCAGTTACATCCTGGGTTACGTTGCAGTCACAACAAAAGTCCATGTAACTGTTGGCTCTCCGCGGCACACACGACTTACGCTATGGTAAACTCAACTCATAATCCTCAGGAACTAGTTTTGTCCGGACTCCTCACAGGATCAACTTTAGAACCCCCCTGGGGGCTCAAGGCAGCACCACCCAGTGGCACTCCTGAGAAGTCCATTTCAAGGAAGCGCCTTTTTCTCCAGAGCTATCATCAAAACACTTTATACTATACACATATAGTATCTTTCAAATCATACACCTAGTACGAATTTTATCAAAGCTCCTTTACACAAAATCGATTATCCCAAAATCGATAATTCTCAAAATAGGCTTTCCAAAACTCAATATTGAATTTTTATTTTTATTTTCCAAAAATCAAAAGCCTTTCTCAAATCCAAAGGTTCCCAAAACCTTTTCCAAAATCCTCATAAGATCCTTTATATATAATTTTTAAAACTTTGGTTCTTACTTTCTTGTATAAAACACCTTTTATACTCCAAACACTCTCAAAAACCATAGAAATATCCAATTTCCATCTTTATTCATTTCATATTTCTCAAAATATTCTTTCAGTTCAAAAGAACCATTTCACATTCCTTATTCACCTTTACATTAATCCCCAATTGGATTAGTACTTCAATTCTTATCTCAGTTGGGTATTTTAATTAATAACAATTTGAACTCCGACCAGTTTAAAAAAAATAGCTTGAAAATTTTGAAAATAGATAAGTAGTTGAAAAATAATCAATAATTTGCAAAATAATTGTAAAATAGTTAACTAATTATAAAATAGTTGAGAAATAGTTAAATAGTCATAGAAATTTTAGATAATTGCAAAATAGTTGTTAAATAGTAATTAATTTGTACCATGGTTGAAATATAGTAATAAATTTAGAAAACAGTTGAAAGATAGTCAAATAGCTCCAAAATAATGGTAAAACAAGTATAAAATAATTTGGCTTTAAGAAAGAAAAGTAGTATATATTTAAGAGCTTGGAAAAATAAGTTTACATCAAAACAATTAAATTAAAAATAGTTCAGAGTCAAAACTGTTCACTTCCCCAACAATTCGATTTAAATTTCCATTTAAATCGACCCAATTTTCAATACTAATAACTCCAAATTTCATTGGACTTAATTCATTCCCAACTCAATTTTTATTAATTCTCAATTCCTTTCTAATCTTCAAATCAAATTTCATTTGGTCTTAAACTAATTCCACTTTAATTACAATTCCAAATTATTCAGATAAATTTGGACTAATATCAATCGAACTCTCTTCAAGTTCCATATCATTTTCCAGTTAATCCAATACAAATTTTCCATTTGAATATTAAACTTGTACAACTTTTATTAAAATTTAAAATTTCCAACTTCTATTTAAAATCAATTACATTCACATTTTGCTTTTAACTTGGAGTTTATACATTTTATTTAGCCCATATATTTTATTATTCCATAAACATTTTGAATCCAGATTCCAGAGTTTAAACAATTTTCCAAAACTTAAACATCACCTTAGAATTTATCTATATCCAAAATTCTTTGACAGATTCTATTATCCCTTTGAATTTCAAAACCAAACTCAATTCACAAACAATTCCAATTTAAAACAATTTGGTAGCAATTTCTCTTCTAGAAACTCGAAAATAAACATCGATAATGCTGCAGTCATCACCGACGCTATTTTCCAGTGACCGAAAGAGTTCAATGCTTTCATCTCTCTAAAACATTTCCAAATATATTTTTTTATTCCAAATTTTCCAGATTTCAAACACAAAGATATTTTTGAAATAATACTTTTCTTTCTTCAAAACCCTTGGAAACCACTTTCAAACCCAAAGGAATTTTAATTTTCCCAAAAATTCCAAATTCCCAATCCCTCCAATTCATATTTAAACATTTCCCTGGAATTTTCATCTTACATTATTTTCAATATTCTCTGGAATTTTATTTCAACTTATAATCTCATTTATTTATGAAGTTTGTTTCAACTTATAAATTTCATTCCCACTCTATATTTCAAATTCCGGGATTAGATTTTGAACTTCATTTTCAATCACTTAAATTTAAATTTATTATATATTTTCTTTTCTACTTAATTTAATTCCAATTCTAAACTTCAGTTTCAGTTTGAATCCATTTCAAACTTAATAAATTTCAGTTTGGTTGTATTATATTATTCCTTAATTTTAATCCCAATAATATACAACCATTCACCAAATACTTATATGAAGGAAATATTGCTTTATATATATCAAAAATATATTTTACATAAAATCATTTAAAATCTTTATATATGAAAATAACAAGTACGTGCTCATATATATATATATACACTCAACTCATTCTAGAGTTCTACGAACTCTATTTAATGAGTAATCCCCACCAGAGCCAAGGTTCTCGCTTAACCTTTCAGCTCTGATACCAAATGTAACGACCCGGAATTTTCGAACCCGAAATTCCAGATAGTTATGAAAAAGAAGAAAGAGATAGAAGAAGAAGAAGAAAAGAAACACCAAACATCTCACATTCGCAGCGGATAAAATATAATAATAAATAATAACAGTTCACAAAAGAATATTATAACTGTCGATTACATTTAATTTACATCAGAGTTTCACATAATATACAGTCACTGAATATTTACAATCATCATGACTCAAATAAACAATGATATATATACAGCGGATATACTCTATACGATACTGCCTCCAGCTCGCCTCTTGAGCTCCTGAACGTCCTGACCTGAAAATCTGTAATACTCGGTCTGACCCGAGCATTACATCAAAGTAACACCCGGGTCAGGCTGGAAACCAGCGTGAGTAAAATCCAACTAACATGGAATACCAAAGCAACAATTTATATAAACCTGGGGTACTTATATTAATTTAATCCATTCACAATTTGCTATAGACAATGCTTAATTCGCATATAATTTCTAAGTACCAAACTTAGATAAAGTAATCAAATTCACTTAAGTCATTTCATTCCAGCCTAATGACTTCACAAATCGATCTAGTTGAAAATTCGAAGCGGTTTCGGGCATTTCCCAATACCCGAATCTAGTCTCTTCGAGACTCATGTTGTTCTAACCCAAGATATTCAACGAAGTACACCACATTCCATATCAGAGATATCCTCTCATCCAAACATCTCATACCATTTATTCATTTATATGCAAAGCTTAATCTCATACACATCAATTCAATTGATTCTAATTGAATTTCAAGCTTAAATCACTTAGATTCCTTCATACAATATTAATTAATTCCAAATCGATTAATTAGTCAGCCCTTTACTATTCATATTAATTAATCGCCCTGGATTAATTATTTTTCTATTACATCCAAGTAATTATCTTAATTTGACTTCATGATGTTAATTGTACTCAACCAAAATCAATAAGTGATCTTATTGATTAACTATTTTAATCCCATTATTTTTTTATTACTTATATTAATTAACTCCTCTTAAATCACTTGTTCCTGATTTATTTGATCTATCTTTAATTACATCGTTGATTATATAAATTAATGATTTCCATTATATTTTAATTTATCCTAATCCAAATTAATTACTCCGTTCAACCACAATATTAATCTTTCTTGATTGATTTCAACCATTAATTTACTATCCATTTATTTACTTCATTAATTAATTCAATTTCTCATTGAATAATCATCTTGATTTATCTCTTGATTTGTTATACAAGTAATCATCTTTCATTAATTACTTTAGGTTACTTCTTATTAACCATCCATTGATTATTCTAGATTAATTAAACTTAATAGATTAACTTAACTTTAATTAATTAGTTAATTGATTCAAACCTTTAATTACTAAATTAATAGCACCACCTCATTAATTGATTTAATTAATTAATTATCCATTTTAATTACCCTATTAATTTAATGACTCGCAAATCATTAAATCCCTATTAACATTAAAATGGAAACAACTCATTTTTATGATTTGAGCTTAACAACTTAAATCCCCATATTTCGAGTTAAATTACAATGAACTCGAAATCCAACCCAAACCAAAGTCACATCCACATCAGCACACATCCAATAAATCCAATCATTTAAATTTAACCATTTAAATTTAAATATAAATTCAATAGAGTGAGATTTACTCACCTTTGATTTTACTGTTTGCAATCCATCCCAAACTAGCTTGTTCTTCATGATTTTTGACCTTAAATAAATATTAAATAATTTTATGAATATTCGAACAATTTGGACAAATCAATTTTAATTTAATAAACTTCATTTTACCTAATGAGTCAATTTCAAACTAAATTTTCTGTTTATAAAATATTATCTAGTCATCAAATAATTCTATAAGTTAATTAAATAAATTTGATTTTCATTTTATAAATTTAATTTAACTAAATCTTTATCTAAAAAAAAAATTAAATTTTCCAAAATTAAATTTCCCTTTTTTCTTTAACCAAGGGTTTAAAAATAAACAAAGCCAGAATACAGAAAAAATAAAGAAAACAATGTTACTCACAGTAAATGATCGTGAGAGAACCGAACCACAGCCTCAACGTCATCACCACACCTCCGCGTTCTTGCCTTCCCCGTGTTCGCGAAAGCCCCCATACCTTCGCGAGAACCCGGTTGACACGCGTCCCCAACTTCCTAAACTCGACGACAAGCTGACGACTTCGCCTCCCAACGACCCTCACGAGCACACAGCGACTCAGATTCGCCACTACCACAATGAAACCCTAATTGCGATGCTCTGCCAAGGATTACTTATGAAGGAGAGATCGATTACAACGTAGTTGGGAACTTCGATTTATTGATCTGGGAAAACCCTACTATCTCAATCGGCTCAAGTTTTGAGAAGGACGGAGAGGAAAAGGGGTTTGGCCCTTTTATTCGTATGTTATATCATACGAGAAGATGAAAGTTTCACTGAGTTATCGGTCATGGGAACTTCGTTTTATCTCATTTATATTATTTTTTTATTTTTCTCTTCGGTCTTCTGTTCGAAGAAAGAGAGGAACGGAAATGTATATCTTATGAATAGCTTCTAACATAAGCTTTGATTATTATAGAATTAAATATTCAATATAATTTGTGTTCTTAAAATATCTCGTGTTGTACATAACACAATATCTCAAATCCCGAATCAGACATGCCAACAGGCGTTACAAGAGTTTATCCGCGTTTCGAACACAATGGAACGGGTTTCGAAGGCTAATTCGATCATATGTGCGAGTTACAGAAATAAACGATCGATTTTAAATTAAATCGATTAAAATAGTTCTAAGCGTTTCAAGCTGCCAGGGTCAAACAACAACTCCGATTGCTACGAAAATTGAAATCCGATAATAACTAACTATTATGGACCCAATGGAACTGGTTTCGTCGAATTCCGAGACTGTGCCTCGAAAGGCTATTTTTTTAAATTCAATTTAAACGATATATTTCAAAACTTAACAAATTACCTTTAAATTAAATTCCAACCATTATATTATCTTCAGTACCATCATTTCAAATTTTATAAGCCTTCAAATTATTTTAAATAGGCTTAAAATCTCAGATTCAACAATTTATCCAATTCCAATTATGAGATTCAATAATTTAATTATCGAGTAACTATTAACATTCGGGAGTCAAGTTAAAAATTAACTTTAAAATATTTAAAATAAATTTATTATTCCATTTAAAATCGTTAAAATTTCTGGGTCGTCACAATTTTAAAATGTGATGTTACTCACCATTTGATCTGAGAAGATGGACAGAGCACCCTGTTTGAAAACAGTTTTGAACTTTAAAAGCTAGAAAAATGTTTTTGCATTGATCTTCCTGCTAACTCATCTTGCCTTTGTTTAGTAGTTTCAGTTTGTAAAAAAGGATATGCTTTCTTTTTCTTGCTTTCTAGTTTGCTAAGTTCTGAACGAAATGGAACAAAGAGCATTGTATATAAAAATAAGAAGACAATTGATATTATTTTATAAAAATGGTCAGAGATATTTTCATTGTTTATCTTTGTGGAGGCTGAGTTGATTTTGCACATTTCGGCTGAAATGATTTTTATATATGTAGAATTGACCAAATGTTGCCTGCATTTAATGCAAGGGTACTATATGTTACACCCTTACCTTATTAGTGTATGTTGATATTACACTTTGCAGCATATCAAATCTTCATACAAGATTCTTGCCTGATTTTATATATGCATATAAAAATTTATCTGTTTCATCCTTACCTTCTTTTGCTTTGCATTTATACTAGTAGGCTACACACAAGACTACTTTGCCAGTTTATGTTTTCTTTGACTTATTCCATAACTGATTTGCTTACATACTTTATGCATGTACATAGACATTTTATTATTACTTTGTTCTTGTCTTACATAATTACTTACAGGTTATATACATATTTTACTTATTTTTATCTTGCATACTACTTTACATACTGCATACCTATTTACCCTTGCCAGGTTTGTTTTTATGCTACATGTACCAATATATAAAGTTGGTTTAGTTAATTTGTTATAAATTTTCTAACTTAAGTATTTAGTTCTATTGCTTATTTTTACTTCTCTTATATTTTAAACTTAAACTATTAAATACTTAATTTACTTATTATTTATTTTTATACTTATGTTAAATATTAGTAAGGTTCATTTTATTTCAAACATTTTTGAAAGACTTATTTTATCATGTCATATTTAAGACGAAACAAACCTTTTTATTTAAAATTTAAACTTAAGCTATAAATCAATTTTTAAACAATTAAGTTTTTATCTTAAGTATTTTAAAGTCATATGATTATTTATTCAATATTAAATTAAATCAAATTTCCAATTTACCAAAAATATTAGAATTAGAAATCATGCCTTTATTTTATTAAACTTAAAACAAAGATTATCTATTTACAATATATACAGATATATATATATATATATTATAAATAGAAAACAATTTAATTAGCTTTTAAAAGGTAAAATCACTCATTTAAATATTTATTAAACAAGATTATTAAATCAATTCAAATTTATAATTAACAATACTGTCAAATCAATTTAATTTTATCACAGATTATTAAATTGATATTGCCAAAAATTGCTTGATATCACATTCCTCCCCCCTTAAAAGAATTTCGTCCCCGAAATTTAAAACAAAGGTAATTTAATAATCCAATTAAAGATTTAATTTTAAAACACAAGCATATATCAATCATATGCTAACAACTATAGCAACCAATTCCTTCAATCAAACAAATCTAACTATCTAGACAAAATTCTAGATAGAATTTTCTCGAGTTTCCCAGGTATAAATACCGGAATACTCGCTCTATAGAATCCAAACAATCAATACTACTAAGCTACAGAGCTTCCACTCATCCAGATCTACAAAACAAGACAAGATATCAGACTACAGACAAGTCTGACTCATCAACTAAAACTTCTTGAACTGCTAATTCTACAACCAGAGACAGATCTTACACGTACTCCCTCAGAGATACGCGAAACATAATGAATCCCAGTTATCCAAACTAACAATTCAATCCTGAAGACCAAACACTTATCCAAAATCAAATCTCTGACTTCGGAATCCAAATTCCTCCATCTCTTATCCACAAATCTTCTGACGATCCTAGGCTGCCACCATGCTTCCTGATCAGCTCACCCTTGCTGATGCCCCCTAGAACAAACTGAACCAAAAACAATCCAGAAAAAAATGTTCTTTTCAAGATCAACTCAAAAATCAGAACACAAACTCTATTCCAAATCAGAAAACAGATCTCACTTCTCCCATCTGGAAAAGATAAAAAAATAGATGCACTCCCATCTGGCCTCAGATCTTGAAATATTTCTTGAAGAAACTCTCTAATCCGAAACATTACAATTTCCAGTTGTTTCCAAATTAAAACAGCTGCCACCATGCTTCCAATGCGCAACTCTGACTGAGCAGATGATAATGCTGATGACGAACATAAGCACAAATTGAACAACACATTCCAAAAATAGGGTTCAACAGATCCAAAAATAAAACTCAGAAGTTCTTTCAAAATCCGAGCTGCCTCACCCAACTCGTTCTCCAGAAACCATTCTGCTGCTAAGCTGAACCATCGGTACCACTTCTGGAATCCAGTCGATATGAAAACTCAATCCTCGGATGCTAAGGCAAACCACTGACCACTTCAAAGATATCTAGAAAAAAATTTGACATCCAAGAGAATACTTGACTATCGCAAGTCACTTTTGCGATCATCTCAGGCTAATATCCACAGAAAACTGTCCTCTCTTTACTAATCAGAACAGCTTAAACTCAAGTAGCCAGTCCATTGAAGAAATGGATCCACAAAACTGCCTCTGAACTTCACCTCTAAAGAACTGCTGACAGATGACCTCCTCGCGTGCCGGCAGAACAATTTGAGCTGTAACACTGCTACTGATGCCAAAATCTTCTTAATCCAAAACTCCTCGATAAATTCAGACTTCCAAGCCAAATATACACCAGCTAAACTCAGCCTTTAACTGATGCAGACACACTTCCAAATCCAAAGGTCCTTTAGAACTTCTTCGAAAACAATCCATAGCCACTGCACATCAACACACAGCTACTACTTCCTGAGCTACCAAGATAACATCACTAGCTCTACTCAATGACAAAATCCAAATTCTACTCATCCAAACTTGCACTACAAAAAAAATGAGCTCCAAATCTTAACAGGCTTTCATCAGAGATTAATGAAATCCTTACACCACCCAAAGCACTCTCGAGACGGTATTAGGTCTACAGTCTCGACAGTTACACTTCTAACCTTAATCATTTAAACTCCAACCATTGGTATTTATGTTACACACACCACTACCCTATCTACCTTTATAACTCATTGGAAAACCGGAACAGGTAACCCAACAAAAGGTAGAAATATATATATATATATATATATATATATATATATATATGTATGTATGTATGTATGTATGTATGTATGTATGTATGTATGTATGTATATATATATCAAAATTACAAATACTCTCTCTCAGGAAAGAAAATCACTCACGAGCCTAGGTATTCACTCAACCTAGCGCACTGATACCACTGTCACGACCCGACTTCCTAAGCCTAGAATGTCGTATCGTTATCAAGAAAGAAAGGGGTGAGAAAATAGAAAAGATAGAGAAGAAAGAACAACAGCATCAGAATCTCACAGCGGAACGTATAAATTATATTAATCACATAAGTATTTACATAATATACAACATCAATCAGAGTTATATAGATAATACATCACATACTAGACAGTTATAGACACCTGTCTAGTTATACAACTCAATACACAATTCAACACAAAGATACCAACACAGCGGATCACTAAATCTACAAACGCTGAAGCCTCCTGCTCCATTGCTCCTCCATTATTCGCCAAAGCTAACCTGAATCCCTTGGCTACTCGTAAAAATTTGAGTACCCGAGAGTTTATGAAAAAAAAATTAAACTCCGGGTCAGACATGGGTCTGGTATGAGTAACAGGTTAAAGTTGCTTAATTTTGAAAACCTTTGAAAATAAAAGGTATCACGTAAGACTTCCCACACATAAACATGGGTAAGTTTTTACCTTACGCTAACCAAAACATTTGATAGGAAATCCAGTGATATCACAATAGGTCTAGGGTTTTCAAGTAAAATACAGAAATAGCTGAAATGCTTACATCTCACATTCCAACGTAGTTGGGCACAATCAAAACGTACGGCACTTATTGGAAATTGGATCCCATACAATGGCAGGGCTACTGGGGTACCGCCCGTCACAGTACGTGGCCTAGATCACTGTACCGAGGAGCCACCCTAACTCCCCTGCAACACAAGGCCGGAACCATTCCTTACTGAACAGTCCCGAACATGATAACCCCGCAGTTGGTGCGCATATCCAACCGCCCACATAGCCGAAATAAAAGGGACATCTAGACAAGGATATATCTCGTCCTGCTTGGGCATGACCCACCTAACCTTGTTGCACCTCCCCTGTTTTAGCCATTCCCGGTTGATGAGGCTTGAGGCTACGATTACCTTTAGAGAATACATCTCTTAGAATGCTCATCGCCCACCTGACGATGTTCTGAAAGCATTCAATCCATACAAGTTCGTTCCGGGTTTGAACGAAACCTAAGGTATTATCTCGTTACACTCATTTTGGAATCACCCTCAGAGTTAATGACAATAATCCTTGCACTCTGAATCTTCATCTTCACTTCAGATTCACGACCTATCGTTAATTTGGATCGATGTGGTTTTCGGATGTCCACATATGGAAACCCGATCCCGGACTCATCGAAATCCAAAACGCCATCTTTTAAGTCCAAGTTGTTTTAATGTTTAAAACAATTTCAATTTATTATCTATACGAACACATATAGATGATTCATAATATTACAGAAGATAAATCAACATCATCACAAATAGATAATTCACATCATCACATTTACAACCAAGCATCCATAACATTCATTATCTCATATCAAAGATATTAGGCCATTCAAAAAAACAATACCATCCATTTATATGAGCAAGAAATTTAATAATTACTCTATAATCAATTTAAAATGAATTAAATTAATTACTATCTCTTTAATTAATCTAAAATAAATTAAATTAATTAATCATTATAAACCTTGCTTACATAACTCTAATTAATTTCCCATCAATTAATCAATCTTCATCCACTTATTCACTTCAATTAATCTTCTTGATAAATAAATCTCTTAATTACATCCAAGCAATTCTTATTAACCATTTATAATAATTGACCCTTAATAAATCCATGAATTAATTATTTAAATTCATTCTAAATTAATCACATTTATTTCCTAATTGATTTATTATTCCCAAATTATCCATCGTTAATTTCATCCTTAATTAAATAATTAATGATATCTAATTACATTTTTAATCAATTATTCCTTTTAGATTACTTATATTAAGAAGGTTAAATTTTCACAATCACATATATTAATCACCCATGATTAATAACATTAATTAATCCCTTGATTAATTATTCTCAAATGACTCATCATCATTCCATTAATTACATTTACAAATTTTTCATCAATTACTTCTCTAAGTAATTATTCTTCCAATTTTATCAAGTGACTATACTAAATTAATTACACTAAATTAATTTACTTAGACTAATCAAATTTTAATTAATTACAATGAGTAATAAATTTTGTAATTACTTCCACTAAATAATTACACTTAAAAATTTTAAATTTTATTACAAATTAGTTAATCCAATTAAATATCAAAATTTATCACATTAATTCATTTTAATACAAATTTACTGATCTTTAATAATCCACTTATTAATTTCTAATTACAAATTAATCTAAAGTAAATTAATTTATAATTAGTTCAATTATCAATTTTAAACCTTAATTATCTCTAAGACAATTCCTTTCTTTATTTATGACTTAATTAATATTAACATATGAATTTGAAACATTTTATTTTGAATTTACTTTAAAGTTTTATTTTGAATTTAATACTCAAAATGATTAACCATCAAACTTTAAATCAAATTTAAAATTACCTTATAAGTCCTAAATTTGATGTAAAGGACATTCATTCTTACATAAGAAACTTATATAAGAAAAGATTTACTAAATCACTTAATTATTTTTAATTTAAGATTTTAAAATGAATTGATTAACTTACCAATTTTGAGTTAAACAAGTTTATTAACTTCTCATCAAATATAAAAGAAATCTTTTTTTTTAAAGAAACTATGTGAAGCAAGTTTAAACTTTTATTTGAAACCCAACCATTTATATACATACTTTATTTAAACTTATTTTAAACATTTAAATTTTGTAAAACTTATTTCTTTCAAAACTGAAGTATAAAATTAGTTTGAAATCCAGGTTTTCAGATTTGTATTTCACTTGCCCAAATTTCCTTTTAAAAAAAATCCCAGGTTTCATTTTAAATCCAAATTATAAAACAACACTTAATTTCCTTAACATCTTTAAGTTATTTTAAACAATTCAGATTTAAAGTTTATTTGTTCCAGACCAAATTTCAAAACTAACTTGAATTCACTTTAAAACTTTAGTTGATCTCAGTTAAATCTTGATCTGGAATTCAATTTTCACTTCCAGTTTCCCAATAAAACAGTTCAAGTTTGAACCACACACACCCCCAAGATAGCAACAAAATAAACTCGGGCTAAACACTTCAAATCCCTGAGTAAAATCTCGAGTCCCCCGAGACTAACATGTCATCACTCTCAACCAAAGACAACAGAGAAACAAAAGAATAGGCAGTGCAAACAGGCTAAATTCATAAGTTAAAGACCTTAACATCATAACAAACATGAAGTCAGTCCACACTGAGTACAGGCAGAGGAAGATTTCTAACATGAAGTTACAAATCAAACTCAAGTTAATGGCAATATCACTTACAAGCTCCAGGTCAGAGATAACAGAGACAGGCTCAATAAAAATCAAGTAAGATAACAAAATCTAGGTCAGTGACCATTTCAGATGTGCAGACCACGAAGCAATGTCTCTTCCTCAATTTAATAACATAGACTACAACCTTAATGCTCAAACCACTGCACAATGCAAAAATGGAGACTAGCACATCAGTGATCACAGCCTAACCAATGTCAAGTGGCTACACATTACTACAGTTATGAGTGCATAGACAACCTATGAAGGCAATGCATAGGTTAATGGACAGCAGGGACAACCAATAATGCAAAACAATGAACAAACCAGAATGATCTACTCCTCAACCAAACTGATCAGACCTCATATCAGTTGTGATTGGACTTGCTTAAATCAGTAAATAGTGACTTCAGTATAATAGTGACTTGGTGTTAATGTTTAGACTTGCTTTAGAAGACGCAGACTAACCTGGGTTTTAAAACAATTTCCATCAGCTTCTTTGATTGGGAAAACAAATAGGTTGAAAGCTTGGGCAATTTGGTTTTCAAACAAAGTTTAAATTTGTTTGATATTGAATAAAATTTTAAACTAAATCTATGGGTGAACAAATATATTAACCAAGATTAGAGCAAGAGAAATGAGAAATTTTTAAAAAAAAAATTCTTATGACCTGGAAACTAAGCACATAGAGGTCTCAGGTCTTAATCAACATGTAGTCATCCAGAGGCCTATATTTATATGCATAGAGAAGATAAAGCATATATATATAGCATACTCATACAAGCCTGTTATCATGTAACAAATTTATATACTTAAATTTTAAAATATTACTCACTTGGAATTTCCAGAACAGAACTGTTATACTTTTATTTAAATTCTAAGTACTAACATCAATGGATTCAAGAGAATATGAATTTTGAATCAAGACTTGAGCTTGAAAACTGGTAACAGAGAAGACAATGGAAACATATACACATATCTACACATCCATATATATATATATGCAGAAAATAATCACTTATAAATATTTATTCAACACACATTCATTTCAGAACTCAGCATGCAACCAGAATCAATTTAGGATTTTAAAATGTGATGTTACTCACCATTTGATCTGAGAAGATGGACAGAGCACCCTGTTTGAAAACAGTTTTGAACTTTAAAAGCTATAAAAATGTTTTTGCTTTGATCTTCCTGCTAAATCATCTTGCCTTTGTTTATTTGTTTCATTTTGTAAAAATGGATATGCTTTCTTTTTCTTGCTTTCTAGTTTGCTAAGTTCTGAACGAAATGGAACAAAGAGCATTGTATATAAAAATAAGAAGACAATAGATATTATTTTATAAAAATGGTCAGAGATAATTTCATTGTTTATCTTTGTGGAGGCTGAGTTGATTTTGCACATTTCAGCTGAAATGATTTTTATATATGTAGAATTGACCAAATGTTGCCTGCATTTAATGCAAGGGTACTATATGTTACACCCTTACCTTATTAGTGTATGTTGATATTACACTTTGCAGCATATCAAATCTTCATTCAAGATTCTTGCCTGATTTTATATATGCATATAAAAATTTTATCTGTTTCATCCTTACCTTCTTTTGCTTTGCGTTTCTACTAGTAGGCTACACACAAGACTACTTTGCCAGTTTATGTTTTCTTTGACTTATTCCATAACTGATTTGCTTACATACTTTATGCATGTACATAGACATTTTATTATTACTTTGTTCTTGTATTACATAATTACTTACAGGTTATATACATATTTTACTTATTTTTATCTTGCATACTACTTTACATACTACATACCTATTTGCCCTTGCCAGGTTTGTTTTTATGATACATGCGCCAATATATAAAGTTGGTTTAGTTAATTCGTTATAAATTTTCTAACTTAAGTATTTAGTTCTATTGCTTATTTTTACTTCTCTTATATTTTAAACTTAAACTATTAAATACTTAATTACTTATTATTTATTTTTATACTTATGTTAAATATTAATAAGGTTCATTTTATTTCAAACATTTTTGAAAGTCTTATTTTATCAAGTCATATATAAGACAAAACAAACCTTTTTATTTAAAATTTAAACTTAAGCTAAAAATCAATTTTTAAACAATTAAGTTTTTATCTTAAGTATTTTAAAGTCATATGATTATTTATTCAATATTAAATTAAAACAAATTTCCAATTTACCAAAAATATTAGAATTAGAAATCATGCCTTTATTTTATTAAACTTAAAACAAAGATTATCTATTTACAATATATACAGATATATATATAGATATTATAAATAGAAAACAATTTAATTAGCTTTTAAAAGGTAAAATCACTCATTTAAATATTTATTAAAGAAGATTATTAAATCAATTCAAATTTATTATTAACAATATTGTCAAATCTATTTAATTTTATCACAGATTATTAAATTGATATTGCCAAAAATTCTGGGATATCACAGATAGGCTGACCTATCGATTGTCTCTACACTGAGTAGCTACGGTATAGAGATTTCCTAAGTGATGGGAAGTCCGATCGAGATTGTGGATACCTGGATTGCAAGGGCTTCTTCGAAAGTGCCTTCGGTTCTGTACGAACCCGGGACAGACTTGTATGGTTGTATGTTTGACATTACATTTTGAGATATAAAGCAGATTTCTCTCAAATACATATCTGTTGGTTGTGGAGAATTTATTCTCTTAGCTTAACACCCTTCACCGAGACGTACGAGCTCAGAGGTTATGTAGTTGAAGGTTATCAGCGATATACACCCAATTTGGTAGTGTGGCATGCTAAGTGCTGTTGTGTGTTGATCATTGGTTGATCATTTGTGATCAAAGCATGGCTTTCGTGTAAAGCGTAGCTTTGTGGACGAAACCTCATCGAGCCTCACAACCGGTAATGGTCGAAACAGGAAAGATGCGGCAAGGTTTCAGGGATAGCTCCCTAAGGGTGTGACCATTCCTTTTGGAAAAGGGTAGTATCATGGTATGGAGCCCAGATACTTACTCATGTGGGCACTGTAATATATTCATTATTGTGTGATGTTTTTGGTGTAGAGGTACCTCATATAAAGGTCCCAAAGGACTAGGGGTGGCATGTTTGAGGTTTTATTCCTCAGGAAGGGGGTAGTCAGCCTTGTTGGCAGAGACCCGGGTAGGTTCTCGGGGCATCCCGCCAGAGGCATTCCCATGTGGCAATAGGAAGTTCCTTAGCCTGACCATTTGTTGGAAAAATCCAAAGAAACGATATGCGCCTTGTACGGTTTTAGTTGTAGAACCTGTCATTTAAGATGGCAGCTATAGCTGGCATAATATAATGGTACCTATGATGGCTAAGATTAATATTATATTTTCGAAAGGTTTTCTGCACTATGCACTAATAATAATATTACAAAAAAAAAGATTTTCGCGCATCAAGCATGTTTGACTATCATAAGGAGAAATCTCTTCCAATTCTGCGTTTGCATGGTGTATGCGGTGGGAGGCCTTATGATAGTTTCATTTTCAAAAAGCAATGCGGATTTTAAATTTTAAAATCTTTTAATTGTTTAAAAGACCAAATGTTTTCGTTTTCTCATACCAGTCTCATGACTGACCCGGTGATTATTGTTCCTTTCCTAAACTCTGGGTGTCCACAATTTTCCACACGGGCAGTCTAGAGTTTGGATTTTCAGATAATCAGGTCTAGTGGATTATCTAGAGCTAGTTCAGTCCGTGGACGAATGATCTTGATTGTCTTGGTGTAACGGTGATGGTGGATCGAGCTAGGAGTTTTAGAGCTTTGTCTTTGGAGCTTTTAGATCAGAGTTACAGTATTGGATTCTGTGAAGACTTATCTCTTATTGTATCGTATTCCGCTGTATTCTGTATTGTATATTCTCTAATATTGATGATTATCATTGTATCAAATTGATGTATTGGATATTGTATTCATGTTGTATCAGTGATAGTATCTTTTATTCCGCTGTGTTATTTTATCATCTAATGGGTGTTGCAAGCTCCCGCGATACGAATTTGATGTTGTTTGTCGGACATCGAGTTGGGTCGTGACAAATCGCAGCTTCTGGCCCTACTAAAAATTTAACGATGCCATAACGATGTGAAATGCGCATCAGATAATTGTAAATTTTTAGTGGTGATCGAACGATTAGAATATTAATGTTTGCACGTCATCTTAGCTAATGATGTAATAGTTTGGTCGAATTTATCGCTTATGCATTTTTTGATAAAATCCAATTTTAAAAATTGAATGTTAACCGCCAGTGACAATTATTTACGCTAATTTTCTTCGTCAAAACTATATCACATTGGAATTTATGGAATTTTGTAATGGTCAAAATTTCCATATCTTCCATATTCAACTTTATATCTAAAGAGAAGGTCCTTGGTTTAATAATAACAATTATTATTAACCGAACTTCTCTACTCAGAGGCTTTGACTTTGAATTGACTTCGGTTCACAGTGATACTAACCCTATGTAATTGGAGCACCATAAGAAAATGACCCTTTTACAACTAGTTATTTAGAACTGGCGCAATATGACAGTTGTAATAAATTTTCTTTAACAATTGGCATTTCCTAACAGTTGTAGTAAAAGGGTTTTAACAATTGCATTTTCTTGCCAGTTCCAACACATATTTTTAGCAACTGTGTTTTTCGACCAGTGCTATAGATATTTTTTAAACAACCGTGTTTTCCTGCCAGTTGCAATAAAAATATTTTTAACAACTGTGTTTTCTTGCCAGTTGTAATACATGAGTTTTCAACAACTGCTTTTTCCTGCTGGTTGCAATATACATATTAAGACAAATATTTAGTAGGGTACTTTTGGCACAGGTCCTTATTAAGTTTAAAAATTTATGAAAAGTCCTTCACTAAATTTCAGTGTAAATTAGGTCCCTGTTTTTTATCCACGATTATTGCAGAGCATGATGCAACTTTTCGTAAAAGTTGCCGACATTTCCGCAACTTTTATATACACTTTGAACATAGTGTATGAAAGTTGCTGAAATATCAGCACTTATTTGTAAAAGTTGCTGACATTTCAGCAACATTTATGTACACTTTGAACACAGTTTATGAAAATTGCTGAAATTTCGGCACTTATTTACCAAAGTTGCTGACACCTCAACAATAATTTTCTTCGCTTTCCGAAAACAGGGGCCGGATTTACAATAAAACTTTGACAGGGAAAGTTGCTGAAATATCAGCACTTATTTATAAAGTTTCTGACATTTCAGCAATAAATTTCTTCGTTTCCAGAAAACAGGGACCTTATTTACCATTAAACTTTGACACGGGCCTGCTTTACAATATAAACGTATGATAGGGATGCCTCCCTAATTTCCACTATTTAATAATTCATAATTAATGAGCAATATTAATAATTAAGGAGTAACATTTAGTATTTAATATTTTGTACTATAATAGAATTATAGTTAATATTTAATATTTTAAGAAAATACAATTTTAAAATTTTCTGAAATAAATTAAAAAATACTATGATACAAAGTATACTTTCATAAACATTTAATATTTAATATTTATTATCTATAATTAATAATTATATTTAAAATTTAATATATATAAAGTAATAAATAATAAGTACTAAATAATAAACAATTCTGATTTTTTAATAATGAATATTTACTATTAAATAAATATGAAATAATAATTTATAATTAAGACTAATATTTAACAGTACTATTAAAAAATAAATTTTAATGATTAATATTAAGAAGTAATATTGTAACGACCCATAAATTTATCACTTTGATAAATTATATTTATTTTTAAATAAAAGGTTGATAAAAAATAATATTGTTTTGTGTGGTAATAAGTAATAGTAATCTTATTTTGAATAAATACTTGCAAAAATATTTTCCTCAAAATCTTAATTGATAAAATGGCTAAAAACTATTTTATAGTTAAACAACTCTATACTCGTAAAACGTCGTGCTCGGACTGGACACGTAAACTTATTTCATAATTAAACAAGAATATGAAGTAAAATCAATTGAATTTATTTTGAAAATAAAATGTGTTTATAACATTAGTAATAATGCCCTTAAAATGTGATAATTGATTTATTTAAATTAAATTGAGATTTAATGATTAAATAATTATTATAATTTTCAAATGATGAATTTAAAAATGTTATAATTCATTTTGAAAATTTATAAAGTGATAATAAATCATTTATAATAGTTTTATAAAGAGATATATTTGATTTGAAAATACCAGAAAAAACCGATATCGCTTTATCGGTATAATAGCGATTTTTGTAAATAATTGTTAGTACAAATTTATATGGTTCTTTAAATCAAATATGATCATTTTGATTCATATAAAATGATAAGAAATTTATTTTTAATTTTTTTTACAAATATATGTATGTTAGAGTAGAAGTGAAAATGTGACCGAGAATCGGTTCTACGATCGGCAACAGTTTATCGAATGAAAGTTGTTCGAAATCAATGTAACGTTGTTTATATATCATGTATACATATATAACACACAAATCCATCCCCTAACATGCACATGAATATATGTATACATACATACATACTTATACATTTAAAAATACATGCATAAGACAAAATTCAAAGATATTTTGTATAAGCCTTCTCCCTTAAGCTTTCATTGGTCAACATATGCATACATGAAGTGAATGAAATGATGGATCACATGGAGGGGGAGTAATTAACGTGTGGATTGAGTGGAAAAAAAGTTGAGATGTGATGGATAATGAAATACATACATACATACATATCCATATATATTTGAAGTTGCTTAGCCCTTAAGGCTTCCAAGGCTATAAATACATGCATACCTTCATTCACATTTTCACACAACTTTCCATCTTTTTCTTTCATCTTCTTCAGCTTCCTATGAGATTCTTTAATGGCTTCCATGCTGTAAGAAAATATTTGCGAAGTTATGGCAAAATTTAGTAAATTATATACACATATGTATGTTATCAAATCTACTTCAAAACGAAGCCAAATCTCCTCCTTTCCACCACTCAAACCCACGGCTACCCTAAGATCCACCCTAGGCCAAGCCCTTTCACCTCTTCCAAGTCATGGCCATGAGTTCCAAGCAAGGCCAAGCCATTTCGAAGGCAATAGTGCTAGTGATCGTCAGCACATATTTCGAGATAGTGGAGCTATAACCGATTTTATATTAGCTCGAAGGAAAAATAATGGTTAGAACTCCTATTTTATTACAATATATGCTGGATAATGATATGATATTGCAAATGGATGTTTAGTATGCTTTGATCATCAAGTTTCACTATTTTCATATGAATGTTGATTATATATGCAAGTCACAAATTTACACGTCAATAAGCACAACGGAAATTACTTTCCTTGAATTAATTAAGTGGTGTGTATAGAATTGTAAAACCTCTTTAAAATTGTTTAAAATGTATTTGAAATGTTCTATAAACATTCAAAAGTGTTTTGGTGAAGTTTGAAAAGAAATAGAAAAATTGGTTAAAAAAAGCGCGTCGCGTATTTGTAGTTCGCGATTTCATGCTATAAAAGTCAAACAAGTGTAAATGTCAAAATATTGCTCAAAATCCTTTGAGATAAGAATTTTCCAAACTACTATATCTAGAGTGTTCCAACAAAGAAAGAAAATCGAGATTCAAATAAACAAATTTTGAAATATGAGTAAAACAAGTATTTGAAAAATCCTGAATTTGTAGTACGGAATCCAAAACTAGATTTCTTTGAAAATGATGTTTTACATTGTTTAAAAATGTGAAACAAATATTTTAAATCTTTTAAAATGTTTTAAAAGTGATTTGAGTAATAAAAACAAATTTTCAAATAATAAACGGTCGTTTTGATAAATATAGCTTAAAACGGACTTTCTGCGGCACTGTTCTATAACTTTTGAAATATAGTTTCAAACATTTATTCTTATCCAAATCTTTTATAAACTTTTGTAAACGATTAGTAAAGTTTTTTAAAGGTAATTATAAGGATTTATGAAATGATTAGAATGTTTAAATGATTTAGAGTTGATCAAATAACTTCACCGTCTTATGGGTGTCAGAGAGATAGTGTCCAGGCTTGAGTTTAGAAAACCAGTTTCCTGCTCTCCCTGGCTATCCGAACTAGCTCGATGGATGGGATAATGAATTTTATTTACTTGGATCGAAATTTCAAAGAATAAATTTTTTCATCATTAACACGATTTGAATTTTATAGAGATGATCTTCTTGGACTCAGTGTTAAAGTCCGAAGAGGGAACTCGTACTATTCGTGGAATTTAAAAGGTGATTTTGTCGCTATTCCACCCATAGTATTTGTTGAATACGGGGATTGACATTGAGTGGAATAAGATGATTTCTATAGATTCCACTCACTTAATATTTATTGGTTTTGAGATTAACATCCTAGATAATATGGTTTCAGCTAAATCAAAAGTATGAGTGTTGAATTAAGTAATCTTTAATTAGATTTAAATGAAATGATTTAGAATTAATTTAATTTCCTATACTTAAAATTTATTGGTTTGGATTTATAGTAAACGATATCCTGAATAATATTCTTTTTGATCCTTGTTAAAAGTTATGATTTGGAAACCTTTGTTAAGATTTAAATGAAATGATTTTGGGAATATTTCCCTAAGTATAAAAGAAATGGCTTCGAAATAGTCCAAGTTTGAAAAGGATTTTAAGTAATCAAAGATTTGATAAGAGAGGTTTGATATTTTCGTATATACCAGAATGAATTTTTTAGAAATATATATATATATATATATATATATATATATAATCCAAGGGAAATTTTTGATAAAAAAAACTTAATCAATTGAGGAATGATTCCCTATTAACAAAACCTCTTTCTGTCGATGACTGGATTCGAAGAAACCAGGGTCGGATCTAGGGAAATCCCTATCCGAAAACCACTTCGAACCAATGTATGCGTTCGAAAAATAAGGATCTGATAGAGGGAATGAAGAATTAAGACCAGGGATCTTTGGGATGAAAGGACTGCTTGTAGATAGTTCTGGTTAGCTACCAAATACTAAAGTAGTAGTGGCCCTTCATTTGTGGAATCATTTGGGTTGCAAGGACTTCTCGCCTCTAATCCTAGGGTTGATTCCCAATAGGATGTGGTAGGAGAATACCTTCGGTTTTGTCTAATCCTAGAGTGAACTTGTATGGACGGATATTTGACACTACATTCTTGAGATTTACGTCGTTGACTTTCACAAATGTACATCTGTTTGGTGGCGGAGAAGGCAAATTCTCCTAGCTTAACACCCTTTTCTGAGACGTACAAACTCAGAGGTTGTGTGACGACCCAGAATTTTGAACATTTGAAATCAAAATATTTAATTGATTTTAAATATTTGAAGGTTAGTTTAACTTGAATTTCAAATATAAATATGAATTTGGCAATTAAATTATTGAGTTTAATTTATTAATGATGGGTAAAAATTTGAATTTTCAAGTTTTAAGCTTGTTCAAAATAATTTGATAGCTTATAAAATTTATATTGATAATACCGAGGTTAATGGAAGCTTCATAATTGAATTAGGAATGTTTTGTTTAGTTTTGAATTTATATCGTTTAAATCGACATTTAAGAATAGCCTTCCGAGGCATAGTCTCGGAATTCGATGAAACCTATTCCATTGGATGTGTAATATTGTATTATTATCGGATTTCAATTTTCGTAGTATTTGGATTTGTTGTGTGAGTGTACGATATATAAACGCGCTGAGATTGATATCGGGAATTTAATATTTAAACTCAATTCAAAATGCTATCTTCTCCATACGATCGAATTAGGACTCGAAACCTTTTCCATTGCGTTCGAAATAGGGGTATCACATGAGGAACGCCTAGCGGCACGCCTCGATTGGTGATCGGGATTCTTGGCTTTGTTTTCTCAACAATTTAAATTTGAATTTAAATTTAAAAGATGGATAATGAAATCGCGTTATCTTCCTTAATACGCTTCTCCGTTTAATCAAATAAAATAAAACGCGGATATTTTTTTCATTCAAAGCTAATCACAAACCCCTCTCTTTCATTCAGTTAAACAAAAAAAACAAAGGCGAACGAAAATCTTGTTCGTGAAACAGAAACCCTCTAGTTTAAATTCCTCCTTAACCTAAAACAATTCGTTCGTGAAACAGAATTGCCTGAGTGGCTCAAATCGCGATTACTTGGGGGTAGATGGTAGCGTACTCTAGTTTCTGGTGATGCATCGCATTGGCAACTCGAAGGGAGAACGCGAACTCGTGAGTGCTCGACTAGGGTTTCGAATCCGGGGATTGGGTTGACGGTGACGATGTCGCGATCGATGGTAGCTGCTGGAATCAAATCGAAGCTCAACGGCGAAGCTAGGGTTTCGGCGACTTGATTGTCGATCAATTTGGGGGTTGCAATGGTCGTTCTGGGAGTTCAAGGATTGGCTCGCGATTGAAGAAGGGGAGCGGTGGCACATGGTGTCAACTATAGTGAGGCCAGTGGTTCTCGAGCGTAGTGGCTTGAACTCGGGCCCGATATGATAAGGTATTCGTGTATCATCTTTCTCGATTTAATCTTGAATTGTCTAAATACAGAAAAAAAAGAAAAAAAACTGCGTATTTTATTCTGAATAATGAAGTAAACTGAATATCGTGTTCTGAGTATTTTATTCTGCATATATATATATATATATATATATATATATATATATATATATATATATATATATATATATCTGCAGTAATGTATATTAACATCAATTTTTAAATGATGTTTTCGCAAACAGAAAAAAAATTCATCCAGTTTATTTATTTTAAATTTAATCACATATATGTATATATGATTTTGGGAGTGTAAGAATTTATTTAAAAACATTGGATTTTTGTATATAAGTTATATGTATATGCGAAGTTTTAAAAGAAAAGTAAATGTATATTTTTAATTTACAAATTTATTAATATATTCAGGGAATAATTTTTTTAACTAGTTAATCAGTTATTCTAGTTATCAAAGATTATTTAAAAAGAAAATTTAATTGTTTAATTTAATTTTTAGTTCAATAAATTTATTTAAAAGAAACTAGTTAAAGTAAAATCATTGGATAATTAAAATTACCAAACGAAAATTTATTATTCGATTGTTTCGGATATTAATAAATTGTATAATTGCTTATACGAGGTCTAAAATGGAGAAACAAGCCGGATTGGATAATGTATTCCAAAGAAGTAGAAAATTTATAGTAAATTAATTTTAGAAAATTTAAACAAATTCAAAAGAAGGAATTTGTTTCAAAGATAATAAATTTAGTGTTGAAATAAATTTAGAAATCAATTTTGGAAATTGGTTTGGTATTTGAAAATAAATTTGGAAATCAATTTAGAACTTAATTCGGTGCTGAAATGAATATTTGGAAACCGATTTGAAAATCGTATATCAATGGATATTAAGAAGTTAAATTCACAATAGGAATTTATAGAGGAAAGGGAAATTCGTTTTAAAAATAAATATTGTTTTATTTTTAAAGGGTGTGAAAAGATATTTACATATTTGGAATGTAAATTAAAATAGATCGAGAAGATTTATTAATTTATATAAATGGAAAGAGAATTCTTGCTTGAAAAGCCAAATATATTTTCAAAGTAACCATTAAAGTATAAATTAAAAGTTTTAGAAATTGTTTTGAAAAAAATATTGTTAGAGAAATTATTTTGGAAATGTTTAAATCTTTAAAGTAAAGATTTATTTAGTTGATTATACAAATGATCATTTTAAAGATTTAATAAAAAAATTATTTAGAAATTGGTTGTCTAAATATTTATACCCTATCTACTAATTTTTATTTTAAAGTTATTTTGGACTTGAAATTTTATATGAGACATTTATGTAATATTTTTATAACTAATATTTAAATAAATGTTTTAAAATAGTTTTATCCAAATGTTTCCAAGTATATATTTTGGATAAGTGATTTAAAGTATTTTAAAATATTTGAACTCGGCAGACTTTCAGTGGAAATAAATAATATCGGAAATCTTATTCCACGAGTGAAAAGTGATTTGAAATTTGTTTTCAAATGGTTGAAGTATGAAATATATCTTGAAAAGATATTTTGAGAATAAATAATTGGGAAAATTATTTAAATCTTGGTGTTTGTTGTGAATATTTATTGATAGTTAAATAGCCGACTATCAATATTGGCCTTTAATGGACATTTGAATTACGATGCGACCGGGGGTCGGATTCCAAATGGATATCCGAAAACCACATCGAACCTTTGTAATTTGTGATAGATCTTTTATTTAAAAGATCGAAATGGAAAATTGTTGTGATTTGTTTGAAATTTGAATGAACACTTCTTTTTAAAAATAAGCGCTCGTTATTCGGATTAACCGGGAGAGGACCTTGTGTCATAAAACCCATTCTGAATAACGATTCGATGAAATGGGATAGCATTTGAAGACCGATCGTGAAGACCGGGTATTTTCGAGAACGAAAGGATAACCCGTCGATTGTCTCTGCACTGAGTCGCGTCGGTTTAGAGATTCCCTAAGTGATGGGAAGTACGATCGGGATTGTGAATACCCGGATTTGCAAGAGCTTCTTCGAAAGTGCCTTCAGTTCTGTTCGAACCCGGAACAGACTTGTATGGATGTGTGTCTGACTTTAAACTTTGAGATGAAAAGCTGGTTTCTATCAAATACATTTTTGTTGGTGGCGGAGATTTATTCTCTTATCTTAACACCCTTCTCTGAGACGTACAAGCACAGAGGTTATGTAGTTGATGGTTACTAGTGATACATTCCCAATTTGGTGATGTGGCATGCTAAGTGTTGATGTGTGTTGATGATCATTTGTTGATCATTTATGATCGAAGCATGGCTTTGTGAAAAAGCGTAGCTTTATGGACGTGACTTCGTCGAACCTCACAACCCGGTAATGGTCGAAACAGGAATCGTGGCAGCAAGGTTATTTGGGGGTAGCTCCCCCGGAGGGTATGACCATTTCCTTCTGGATAAAAAAAGTGATATCATGGTATGGAGCCCAGATATTTACTTATGTTGATTTTTATAAAAAGTGGTATAATGGTATAGAGCCCAGATACTTTACTGTGTGGTTGTTGGATTGAGGGCCCACGGATAAAGGTCGGTAACGACCGGGGAATGGCATACTCGTGTCAGTTGTTACCTAGTTACAGAGGTAACCCGGTCTTGTGTAGCAGAGATCCGGTTAGGTTCTAGGGGGCGTCCCTCCAGAGGCGTTCCATTTTATGTGGGAAGTTCCTTTGCCTGACCATTTGTTGGAAAAACCAAACAAAACAATACGCGCCCTGTACGGTTTTTGTTGTATAACCTGCCATGGAATGTGGTGGTAACCAGCTGTTGAACATTGTAGATGTAGTAGGCATAAGTGGAAAATGTCTATGCTGGCTAAAATTAATATTATATTTTCAAAAAGTTTACTACACTATGCACTAATTATAATATCGAAAAGATTTTACGTATTAAGCATGTTTGACTATCATAAGGAGAAATCTCCTCCAATTCTGCCTTTGCATTGTGTGTGTGGCGGGAGGCCTTATGGTAGTTTCATTTTCCAAATGCATAGCGGATTTCTGTTTCTTTTCTTTGTGAAAATAACTGTTTTTGAGATCTCACACCAATCCCACGACAGACCTGGAGTTTATTGTTCCCTTTCTAAACTCTGGGTGCCTACAAATTTTCCACACGGGCAGCCTAGATTCAGGTTATAATTATTCGGGCGCAAAGCCAAGAAGTTGCTGTGGAATCTGGAATTAGAGCTGGATGGCGAGGCGTATCACTTATATATATAATATTTCTTTCCGCTGTTGTTGTTGTACACTCTAATAATGTAATGTGGTGTACTGTAATAACTGATGTAGTGATTTTGTTTTAAAGATATTTATTTATCTACTATATTTGTCCCGTTGCGATATGTGAGATTCTGTTGTGTTTTCTTTCCTTCTTCTTCTACCTCTTCTTCTTTAACCCTAACGTTTCGGTTTTTGGGCATTCGACTGTGCGGCATTTGATACAGTGGACGTATCGATGTCGACTTTCGGGCACTGAGAAATAGGATCTGTTACAAAGTGGTATCAGAGCATTTGGTTAAGCGATAACCTTGGCTCTGGTGGGTGTTATTCATTAGAATAGAGTCAGCAGTACTCTAGAATGAGTGTAAGTGTAATAATAGATGTGAGCGCGTATTTGTTAGTGAATATAATTTTTTTTATATTATGTTGACTTATCGATCGGTTGTTTATAGATTCTGGTCGGTGCAGTCTGGCCAACTGTATCGATAGGGGTTTCTAAACTCTTAAACAAGATAAATTAACACAGTATTGTTTTAAAATAGGATAAATAAAATAATTTTACCCAAAACTATTTTTGTATATAAAAGAAAAGATTTTCTGTGAATTTTTATGGTACATGGTTGCTCGGTTGTTAGGAAGTGACGATATTGAATTATCATCATTATTGTATGGAAATTTAATAAGAAATAATGGTATAACCAAAGATTTGGAGGTAAATTCGTTTAACAAATGAAATTGAAATAGTGGTATAACCAAAGATTTGGAGGTAAATTCATTTAACAAATGAAATTTACAAATCTGAATTGAAAGGATAAGGGAATGAATTCATATACAAATGAGATTTGTAAATGTAAATTGCAAATATGATTTATAATTTGGAATAAAATTCATTATTGGAATGAAATTGGTAATGTGAATGTATAAATGATTTTTATAAATTGAAATGAGATGCCAGAGTAATCTTTGAAATACAGATTAAAGGATTTGGATTGAAATTTCAAAAGATTAAATTTCCTTAATTTGAAAATGGTTTCCAAAAGTCTGGAAAATAATTATTTGAGAAGTATTTTTAAGTTTAATATGAAATCTGGTGGGTTTGAAATTTAAAAATATTTGGAAAAATATTTTGAAGGGATACGATTTATTTCAAAGTTGGTTTTTGAAATGTGAGTAATTGTTAAAAAGACTCTGGAAATCTTTAAAATGTTACGATATCTAATAAGTTTGATAACTCAAAAAAAAATTTGAAATTTGATTGAAATAAGACTCAAATTGAAAAGGGACAAATAAAAGTAAGTGTGGAATAAATTTGTGAATGAACAAATGAGTGAATATGGAATGCAAAATGAATTGAACGAAATCAATTGGAAATGAAATAGAATAAAGAGTAAATTGAGTTTGTATCAATTTAAACTAGTTATAAACTAGATGGGATATTCTATTAAGTGAATATCATCGAATTTGCATAGAAATGGTTGTCGTTTGACGCAAACGTGATTGCATAAAATTCTATGAGTTAATGAAAGCCAATAAGATTGATTTTTGAATCAATTGAAATGGATATGAGTTTGTTTCATTTAAAAATGAATTGAATGAAAGAAAGTGTGTTGTAAACCATTGAAATTGAATGGAAATAATGTGTGATTTAGTTATAAGCAACTAAAATTACATCGAAACCATATAAATTGCTAATGGAAATAATTTTGAATATTTTGCTTGTGAAAACTATGTGTTTACTATTGAAAATGAGTGAAATGTGAATGAATTTCCTATATATGTCACTTATGTGTTTAAATTGAGTAAATACAGGTACAAGGGGTCGTTTGGCTGGATTTGGTCGCGCTAAAATGCTGATAATAAACCGCTTTTCTTAAAAATGCTAAACAAGGTACGCCCACGCAATAAAAAAATAGGAAATATAAACTGTTTTTGTTTTACCGACGGGTGGGTCGATGTATATATATTTATATCTTTTGTCAAATTGCAAAAGCTCCTCCGTACAAAGGAGACTATGCCAAAATTTTCTGAAGATTTTAGGAGTTAGAAAATTTTTGAAAATTTTTTTGTTAGCGACAAACGATTTCAGATTTGAAATTGATGTAAACTAGTGAATGAGACTAATTTAAAATAATAATATGAATCGGTTATAATTGAAAGATAAAATTCAATATTCGGAGTTGAATATAAATTGAATTCATATGGAAATGGGAAAACTAATTGCATAGAAGAAGATATGAAAACTTCTGTAAGAAAATGTATAAAATGATTTCAAAGGCTATGAATGGATATTATTGCTAAGCAAGATATACAGGTGTATTAAAGAAAATTAGAATTGGGATTTTGATTTTGAAGATAAATTTATAATTGCTCGACAAAAAGGTATGTATTTCAATTTCAGTATGAAATTTGGTGATTTTCTTGTCTAGCCACTTGGCTTCTTGTTTTCTTTTTGATATATGAGGGCCTGTGGTGCCATTTTGTAGTCGTACCGAGCTAGCCGCGCAAAGGAGACGCTGGCGAATTTTTTCGAAAATTTAGAGTGTTAGAAAATTTTTGAGAAAATTTTGAATGTTTGAAATTTGAGTTTAAATTTAAATTTGAATTGGTTAAGTAAACAATGTTGTTTGGACACTTATGATTGAATTTGGAAAATTAGTTTAAATGATAATGAGTCTTTAATAAAAAGATTTGTTTTGGCAAGTTGATAAAACTGTTTGGTTTTGGGAAAATAATAAATGGGTTAAGGATCATTCTCCTTAACTAGTAATTTCGGGAATAAATTCTTTTAAGGGGGGAAGGATGCGACGACCCAGAATTTTGAACATTTGAAATCGAAATATTTAATTGATTTTAAATATTTGGAGGTTAGTTTAACTTGAATTTCAAATATAAATATGAATTTGGCAATTAAATTATTGAGTTTAATTTATTAATGATGGGTAAAAATTTGAATTTTCAATTTTAAGCTTGTTAAAAATAATTTGATAGCTTATAAAATTTATATTGATAATACTGAGGTTAATGGAAGCTTCAGAATTGAATTTGGGAATGTTTTGTTTAGTTTTGAATTTATATCGTTTAAATCGATATTTAAGAATAGCCTTCCGAGGCACAGTCTCGGAATTCGACGAAACCTGTTCCATTGGATCCGCAATATTGTATTATTATCTGATTTCAATTTTCGTAGTGTTTGGAGTTGTTGTGTGAGCGTGCAATATATAAACGCGCTGAGATTTATATCGAGAATTTAATATTTAAACTCGATTCACAAAGCTATCTTCTCCATACGATCGAATTAGGACTCGGAACCTTTTCCATCGCGTTCATAATAGGGGTATAACATTAGGAACGCCTAGCGGTATTCCTCGATTGGTGATCGGGATTCTTGGATTCGTTTTCCCAACAATTTAAATTTGAATTTAAATTTAAAAGATGGATAATGAAATTGCGTTATCTTCCTTAGTACGCTTCTCTGTTTAATCAAATAAAATAAAATGCAGATAATTTTCTTTCCTTCAAAGCTAATCACAAACCCCTCTCTTTCGTTCAGTTAAACAAAAAAACAAAAAACAAAGGCGAACGAAAATCTCGTTCGTGAAACAGAAACCCCTCTATTTTAAATTCCTCCTTAACCTAAAACAATTCGTTTGTGAAGCAGAATCGCCTGAGTGGCTCAAATCGCAATTGCTTGAGGGTAGATGGTCGCGTACTCTAGTTTCTGGTGATGCGTGGCATTGGCGACTCGAAGGGAGAACGCGAACTCGCGAGTGCTCGGCTAGGGTTTCGAATCTGGGGATCGGGTTGATGGTGATGATGTCACGATCGATGGTAGCTGCTGAAATCAAATCGAAGCTCAACGGCGAAGCTAGGGTTTCGGTGACTAGATTGTCGATCAACTTGGGGGTCGTAATGGTCGTTCTGGGAGTTCAAGGATCGGCTCGCGATTGAAGAAGGGGAGCGGTGGCACGTGGTGTCAACTACGGTGAGGCTAGTGGTTCTCGAGCGTAGTGGCTTGAACTCGAGCCTGATATGGTAAGGTATTCGAGTACCATCTTCCTCGATTTAATCTTGAATTGTCTAAATACAGAGAAAAAACCGTGTATTTATTCTGAATATGGAAGAAAACTGAATATCATGTTTTGAGTATTTTTTTCTGCATATATATATCTATGGTAATGTATATTAACATAAATTTTTAAATGTTGTTTTCGAAAACAGAAATTTTTTCTTTTATCCAGTTTATTTATGTTAAATTTAATCACATATATGTATATAAGATTTTGGGAGTGTAAGAATTTATTTAAAAACATTGGATTTTTGAATATAAGTTATATGTATATACGAAGTTTTAAAAGAAAAATAAATGTATATTTTTAATTTACCAATTTATTAATATATTCAGGGAATAATTTTTTTAACTAGTTAATCAGTTATTCTAGTTAAAGATTATTTAAAAAGGAAATTTACTTGTTTAATTTAAATTTTAGTTCAATAAATTTATTTAAAAGAAACTGGTTAAAGTAAAATCATTGGATAATTAAAATTACCAAACGAAAATTTATTATTCGATTGTTTCGGATATTAATAAATTGTATAATTGCTTATACGAGGTCTAAAATGGAGAAACAAGCCAGATTGGACAATGGATTGCAAATTAAAAGCAAAGGTGAGATCTTCTCACTCAAGTTCAAATTGAAATTTCCAGTTTGATTTTAAATAGTTAAATTTAAAATTGATTGACTGTGTGCTTGGATAATTGATTGATAATAATTATTCACTGGATGATATTATATATATAGTAGTACATAGTATATATTAGGTGATTGATTTCCTACATTATATAGCGGATGAGACCCCATTACGCCGCATAATAGCGGATGATATTTTATAAATCCCATATACCGCGATATTCCACCTCGAAGTGGAATTGGTATCCAATTGTTGTGCTAACGTCTGTGGATGCAGGGAAAACAGGTTGGAGGGATCCAACTGGATTCCTCAAATATTTAATTTGTTTCGTATGTTGTATGTTGATTATTTATAGTCTGTGTGTGATTATCTGTGATTGAAACTATTAGGGCTATAATTTAGCCAAATATATTTTTGGTATCGTAGGATACCAGAAATAAATAAAATTTGATTTTTGAAATTTAGTAGAAAATTTATAGTAAATTAATTTTAGAAAATTTAAATAATTCAAAAGAAGGAATTTGTTTCAAAGATAATAAATTTAGTGTTGGAATAAATTTAGAAATCAATATTAGAAACTCATTTGGTATTTGAAAATAAATTTGTAAATCAATTTAGAACTTAATTCGATGCTGAAATGAATATTTGGAAACCGATTTGAAAATCGTATATCAATGGATATTTAGAAGTTAAATTCACAATAGGAATTTATAAAGGAAAGGGAATGAAGTTTATGGTGATAATTGATAGGATACACACACACACAAGGAAAGTTTTAATTAATAAAGGAGTGATAATTGATAAAGAAATTCACATTTGATATTAGTTAAAGAAAGTTTATGGTGATTTATAAATTTCACGAATTATTTTGAATACGAGTTTTAAGAAAGATAAGTTTAGAGATATATTATAATAAATAGTTTATGTAATATAAATAAGTATTTTATAATAAGTGTTTAAATTAAGAAATTATTTCAGAATATATTTTATAATAGTATATTTTACAAAAGAAAGTGTAACTAGCAAAAATGAAATGATGTTTGAGAAAGATGGATATCCTAATGTTTTGAATAAGTATATAAGGGAAAGTTATGTAATATAAAATACGTTTGGAATTAAATTTATAAGGATATTTAGTAACAAAGAAATTTAAAAGGAAATTTTGAAATAAGAATTGTAATGGTATTATTCCAAACAAAAGATAATCGAATTCTTTTGGAAAAAAAAGACAGAAATATGTTGTGAATAAATATTTTAAAAAAAAGGGTAAAATGGTTATTTATAAAGAAGTATCTCTATAAAAGTTTTAATAAAGATGAAAGTTTTATGAAATATTTTCATAATAATTTTGGGAAGGTTCATAAATACATATGATGTATAAGGATTATTTCATCGCACAATTTAATCTAAGATTCGAGTACAAAAATTTGACGTGTTTAACACTTATCCGAAAGAGGATTTATCACTCGATTCTTGACGACGAACATTGATCAGGGTTTAAGGTTGGATACTTGAGTTTTCTATCATAATTGAGAACTATGCAAGGAAAACTAAAGTTCCGACCAGAAAGCCAGGTCAAAGTAGGCACTAATGGATCGGGAGATCAATGCTAGTTCAGAAGTAAAGTTGTGAATTCGAATAAAAGATCGAATCAGATATTGCGTATGGATGTTCTATATACATCATACGGTTGTAAGTTAAAAATAAATATTTTTAGCAAAACCTTTGGGTTTTTGTTTTGGATAATTTCGAGGACGAAATTCTTTTAAGGGAGGGTGTCAACAATGACCCGCAAATTTATCATTTTGATAAATTATATTTATTTTTAAATAAAAGGTTGATAAAATAAATAATATTTTCTTAAGTAATAGTAATCTTATTTTGAATAAATATTTAAAAAAATATTTTCCCTAAAATCTTAATCGATAAAATGGCTAAAAAATATTTTATAGATAAATAGCTCTAGAATCGTAAAACGTCGTACATGGAGATGGATACATACACTTATTTTTATAATTAAACAATAACACGAAGTAAAATCAGTTGAATTGTTTTTGAAAATAAAATGTGTTTATAACATTAGTAATAATGCCCTTAAAATATGATTATTGATTTATTTAAATTAAATTGAGATTTAATGATTAAATAATTATTATAATTATTCAAATAATTATTTAAAAAATTTATAATTCATTTTGAATAGTAATAAAGTGATAATAAATCATTTATAATAGTTTTATATAGAGATATATCTGATTTGACAATATATGGAAAATTCGATATCGCTTTATCGGTATAATAGCGACTTTTGTAAATAATTGTTAATATAAATTTATATGGTTTTATAAATCAAATATGATAATTTTAATTTTTAAAATGATAATAAATTTATTTTGAAATTTTGTTTGCAAAAATATTTACGTTAGAGTATAAGTGAAAATATGATCGGGAATCGGTTCTCTGACCGGCAACGGCTTATCGAACGAAAGTTGTTCGGAATCAATGCAACGTTGTTTATATGTCATGTAAACATGTATAACAAACAAATGCATCTACTAACATGCACATGAACATATGTATATGTAACAAACAAGGATTTTCGACTTTCGAAAATTCAACATCGATACTCACTTTATCGACTGCCGAGAAATCGAAGGCCGGAAACACGGAATGTTATGGGTTTTAACAAAAATTTTAAGAAAAGAAAAAGAGAGAAGTAGAAGAAGATAACAGAAAATAGAGAGAGAGGAAGATAGAAAAATAGAAAATTTGATAATAGAAGATAGAAGAATTTTTTTTTAAAATAGAACGGGACAGAAGAAACAGAACGGGACAACAACAGAATCTCACAATTCGCAGCGGAACAACATATAATAATAAATGAATAATCTTTAAACAAAGAACTATATCAGTTATTACATTATCATCATATTACATTACATCAAATCATCAGAGTGTACAACAACATACAACAACATAACAGCGGAAAAAGAAGTACTATATACTAGTAATACACCATGCCAATCCAGCTTGCCTCCAGCAACTCCAGAATATCCTGATAAACCTTAACTCTTGACTGCCCGTGTGGAAATTGGTGGGCACCCAGAGTTTAGGAAGGAAAACAATAAACTCCGAGTCAGTCATGTGACTGGTGTGAGAACTCAAAACAGTTTATTTACTTTAAAATCAAAATAGAGGAATATTTTTAAATCAATTCGCAATGCTTTTAAAAATGAGACTACCATAAGGCCTCCCGCACACACACACATGCAAACGCAGAATCGGAGGAGATTTCTCCTTATGATAGTCAAAGATGCTTGATACGCATTTAAAATAATATTTGATATTATTATTAGTGCATAGTGTAGAGGAAAATCATTTCGAAAATAAAGATATAAATCTTAGCCAACATACGACCATTATTGTATGCCTACTATAGCTACTATCCAAACAGTGGTGACCACCATAAGTGAATAGCAGGTTCTAGAACTAATACCGTACAAGTTTCGTATTGGGAATTGGATTTCCAACAAATGGTAAGGCCAAGGAACTTCCCATTGCCACATGAGAATGCCTCTGGATGGACATCCCCGAGAACCAAACCGGATCTCTACCAACACAAGGCCGGGTTACTCCTAACTAAGTAACAACTGACCGAATATGCCATCCCCCGGTCCTTTGGGACCTTTATCCGAGAGCGCTCTCTAATCGATTCACACAATCATAACAAAGTGTTTTCAACATGAGTAAGTATCTGGGCTCCATACCATGATACCACCCTTTTCCAGAAGGAAATGCACATATCCTAAAGGGCGCTACCCCTCATAACCTTGCTGCTTCTTTCCTGTTTTGACCATTTTCGGGATGTGAGGCTCGACGAATTCACGTCCACAAAAACATACTTTATACAAAAGCCATGCTTTGGGTCAACAAATGATCAACACAATGATCACTAAGATAGACGATCAAATAAATGATCCTATCACAATAATCAACACAATGATCATTTCAGCATCACTCAGCATGTCACATTACCAAACTGGGAATATATCGCTGATAACTTCAACTATATAACCTTTGAGCACATGCGTCTCAAAGAAGGGTGTTAAGCAAAGAATAAATTCTCCGCCACCAACAGAAATATATTTGAAAGAAATCGGCTTTATATCTCAACTTGTAATGTCAGACATACAATCCATACAAGTCTGTTCCGGGATCGAACAAAACCGAAGGCACTTACAAAGAAGTCCTTGCAATCCGGATATTCACAATCCTGATCGGATTTCCCATCACTTAGGGAGTCTCTATACCGTTGCAACTCAGTGCAGAGACAATCGATAGGTCATCCTATCGCTTTCGCAAATACCGGGTCTTCAACACCGATCTTCAATGCTATTCACAACGACGTATCACATATTCGGAATGGGTTATACGACCCCATGGTCCTTTCCCGGTTAACCCGAATAGTGAGCGCTTATTCAAAAATAAGTGTGCATTCAAATTCAATCAATTCACATCAAATACCCATTCAAAGGGAAATATTGATAGTCGGCTATTGAACTATCAATGGATATGCATACATCACCAGATTCCAAATAATTTTCCAAACTATTTATTTTCCAAAATATCTTTACAAGATATATAATTTCAACACTTCAAAAATAAATCAATATTTATTTTTAAACAATTCCACTTTCTTATATAAATTCCATAGTGAATTTATATTTTCAAAATATCCATGCATATGATTTCAAAATCCATTTCAATTTATCTTCAAAAAGATAAACTTTAAATATTCACTTCATATTGGAAAACATTTCCATACTTATTTATTCATAAGTAATTCACAAATCTCTTTTATTTTCAACACTTAGAAAATATTCAATATACTTAAATCGAATTAAGTATATATTTCATTCTTTAAGAAAATCATTCACTTAAACATATTTATTTGGGTCAAAACGAATGTTACGTAAAACATCGTTACGACAACCCAAAATCACTAGTATAGGGATTCGAATTTAAATTAGATATATAAATCCCAATATTATACAAACATTTCCTTTCGGAAATCATTTACTATAACAACAGTGTTATAGTTCACCATTTCCTTTTATTTCTCGAAACATCTATTTCAACAATAAATGTTGAAATCTATGGTTTCGAATCTCAACACATTTTAAAACATCGTTAGATCGTTTTAATTCAATCTAAAACATCACATTCAAAACAATTTCTTTAACGTGTTATTCACTATTCAAAAATCGTGAACATACTTCGTTAACAAATTTCATCCTTTTATTAAATTTATTTTAAAGGATTATTCACTATTCAAAAATGTGAACATAACTCCATTAATAGGTTATAACAATTAACTTATCAAAATAAGTCGTTTGCGAATTTATAAAACAACGTTTATAAATTCCATTTCTATTTATTTTATAAAAACTTTCTTTTATAATTTCCTTTATTAACATATTCCAGTTTATAACGTCATTATAAACTAAACGTTCATATTATAAGTCAAATACTTATAAAACGATTATTTTACAAAATCGTTCATTTAACTTCCCAAATTATTAATCTTAACTTATAAGATTGTTTATTTATCCAAAATTCATTCTTTCGATAACTTTATAAATTTTATAAACCTACTGCTTATAAAATTTCATTTATAACTTCACAGTTTATAATACTATAAATTTCATTCATTTAGGAAATTCATTTCCACTACATTCAAACACTTATAAAAACTTGTTTTATAATGTCCATAATTCAATTTATAAATATCCATTTATAAATCCCTTAATATAAATCAATTTATATTATTTTTTTAAACGTCTTTAAATTCCTTTATAATTTCTTCATTCTCTTGATTTATAAAATAATTAAATTTTATAAATCCTATATTTAAACTTTTCGCAATAAATTCAAAAATCCCATTTTTAAACTATTTTATAACATCATTAACCCGTATTTTCAAAAATCAATCTTTTAACTATATTTCTCAAAAATCATAATTTTTATAACTTTAAAAAATTATAACGTTTATTTATTTATAATGGATCAATTCCAAAAATATAGTATATTTCAAAAATCACTTTGAAAATCATTTTAAAATCCCAAAATCTGGGTCCAATGATGCTACACACCAAATAGTCAATCACGACAACAACGATAACATATATCGATATGATAATCCATCAAATATCAAAATATCTGAAATCAAATAAAAACTGTTGAGGAATCCAGTTGGATCCCTCCAACCTGTTTCCTGCATCCAAAAACATTAGCACAATACCAATTTCGCTCCAGTACGAAATTATCGCGGTATATGTTCTTAATAAATATTATCCGCTTAATAACGGCGCAATAGGGTCTCATCCGCTAAAAAAAAATGCGGGAAATCAACAACTGCAATATATACATATGCCAATATATATATATTGATATTATATATAATACCAATTTCACTGTTTATGAAATTTTCGCGGTATATGTTTTTAATAAATAACATCCGCTTACTAACGGCGTATAATGTCTATTTTAACAATCAATAATTTACAGTCATCATTCAAACATGCATTCAAATATTTTAAATCTAACTATTTAAAATAAAATCGAAACCTATTCGATTGAGTGAGAAGTTCTCACCTTGATTTTAATTCTGTTCCAGCGTTTTATTTCGAATAAAATTAAACGCGCGTTTAATTTTACCCGAAATTCTCACTAACTCCAAACGACTCCAAACCAACTCCATCGCGTAGTGCTCGTCCATACGATTCCAACGCAACTGATTTCGCATTTTTTCGACCTCGTATGAAAAAGTTACGAATTTTTAAAGATCGTACACGATTTTTATTATACAATTTACAACATAAACTTAAATTTTTATAACCTAAGCTAGTGCAGGCCGTTGATCCATCAAGCTCCAAATCTGGACCGTGCATAGCCCTCCCCCTTCTCATTCGTTCCAGGCCGACCCCCCCCCCCTATAGCCGAACCCAACATGCTTAGATTAGGGTTCCAATTTCCACTTCCTTTACTCGATGATTCTTCGATCAACAAGCGCCAAACGAAGCCCCCTACCTCCACCTATGTTCGGCCTGAAGGATTGGAAGCTCGGCCTCCTAGATATGCGTGCGCACGAAGGTTGCACGGCTACGAACGGCCCCTCTTTCCTCCTTCTACGCGACTCCGTTTTACATCACAGCCGTTGGATCTATAGAACGTGTTGTGCTCTTCATCTTTGTAGTTGAGCACTTCGCGTGAATGTCGACGGATTGGAAGGAATCAAAGGATGAACATTGAGCATTTCTGGCCATTGGTCATGTGGGTGGCGGCTAGGGTTTAAAAATTAAGGTTTAACTTTTTTTTTTAATTTATGAAGAGGTGAGATGTATTTATAGAAAAAGCTAGCGTAAACACTACTCATCCCGGGAACTCCGAACTCCGATTTAGGCGCCGTAACCAGCGTACCTAGGGTTTATCCCGCGTTCCGGACACAATGGAACAGGTTTCGGAAGCTAATTCGGAAGTATGTGCGAGTTATGGCCGCAAACGCTCAATTTAAATTAAACCGATTTAAATCGATTTCTAGGCGTTTTAATTTGTACCGGACAAACGGTAAATCCAATTGACTTGAAATTTGAAACCTTACAATAATATCACATTACGGATCCGATGAAACTGGTTTCGTCGAAATCTGAGACTTTTTGAAAAATGGCTATTTTGACTCGCCAAATTTAAATTAAAAATAATTCGATGCGTTTCGAGCTGCCACGATCAAACGATAGCTCCAATTGACACGAAAATTGAAATCCGGTAATAACTAACTATTACGGATCCAATGGAACTGGTTTCGTTCAATTCTGAGACTGTTCAAAAATTGGCTATTTTACAGTCGATTATTAAATATTAAAATATTCAATTTTCACAACTTTACTTTTAATTCGATTTTAAAAGTTCTAAAATGTTATTCTAACTTCAATATGATAAAATAAAATTTTACGAATCATTTTCAATCATATTTAACTCAATTTTCAATTATTTCCATAATTTAACATATTAAATTATCGATTTAATTATTCAATTAAATTCAATAATTCAAATAAAAATTTATTTGACTTATAAATTCACTTATTAATATTTAAAATTAATTAAATATTCAAATTTAAATTAATAAAAATTCTGGGTCGTTACAATCTTTCCCCCTTAAAAGAATTTCGTCCTCGAAATTACAAATAAGAAAGTTACAAAATCTATTAATTTTTCCCAAAATTCATAGTTAAATTTCTTATAATTCTTTACTAAGTTTTCAAATCATACTTAGTTATCTTTTCAAAAACAATTACTATTGTTTAACTTTCAACTTCAAAATCAAAGTTAAAGTTTTCTAAATTTTCCAAATTTTCTCAAATTTTTCTAACGCCTTAAATTTTCGGAAAAATTCGCCATAGTCTCCTTTGCGCGGCTCGATCCAAAAAAAAATGACAGTATATATATATCACAAATATACATCTCATCAAGTAATGAGGCATCCCGAAGGGAAAAAAGTATAAAAGTACGATATTTAATCCGAGATATGTACCTTATATTTTATTAGCAAGCATATACGGCTAATATAGCGCTAAAGCGAACTCCAAATGGGAAGCAAACGCGATCCGCACCTACTAAACACTCAACAAACAACATGAGAATCATGCATATAGACAATAATCTCCATGTACAACATATAACATCATAATATCTATATATGCTAACATAGTAATGCAGTAAAACAACAAATGCAAACATCAACCAACTATCACTCATAATCAATGAATATTCATTCATATTCTCATTAATATTCAATGAATTGGTTTTCACTTTAAATCATATTTGATTTATTTACATTGGATTTACTAACATTCATTCTCAATTCAATTAGTTTACATTTACTAATTAAATCTAATTCACATTCAATTCTATTCAAATTTATTTACTTTCAATTTGAATTTCAATTTCATAGCTTTCAATTTCATTAACACTTAATGAATTATATACAATCAATCAACAATCAACTAACAATCAAATAACAACCAAAGTATATATAATACAACCAAATTCCTTTGCTTATATTCATTCAATTTGGTTTAACACCATCACTTTTATTCACAACTCATATTCATAAATATATTCATATAGTTTCACTTCTTAGATATATAAGTTTATTTCACAATTGTAAACACTTTAATTATAATTCAATTCTTATAATTCTTTTGCTTATACAATTATTCTTTAATTTAGATTATTCAAACAACCTAACAATCAACTTATATACACTTTAACAATTCTGAAAATTATTCCTTTATATTTAAAAATATAATCAAGGTAAAATTATTTCATTTACCCAATTTAAAATCAATATTGTGCCGAATAGTTCCATTCAAGTGTTTAGAAACCCCTTCGGCATAGTCTTGCGGACCACGCTGACGAAAGTTCATATGCCACTCAATAAACCAATCATCACAATATAAAACAATTTTTATATTCACTAACAAATACGCTCTCATAGCTATTATTACACTCAAACTCATTCTAGAGTACTACTGACTCTATCTCTAATGAGTAATACCCAACAGAACCATGGTTGTCGCTTAACCATCAGCTCTGATACCAAATGTAACAAACAAGGATTTTCGACTTTCGAAAATTCAACATCGATACTCACTTTATCGACTGCCGAGAAATCGAAGGCCGGAAACACGGAATGTTATGGGTTTTAACAAAAATTTTAAGAAAAGAAAAAGAGAGAAGTAGAAGAAGATAACAGAAAATAGAGAGAGAGGAAGATAGAAAAATAGAAAATTTGATAATAGAAGATAGAAGAATTTTTTTTTAAAATAGAACGGGACAGAAGAAACAGAACGGAACAACAATAGAATCTCACAATTCGCAGCGGAACAACGTATAATAATAAATGAATAATCTTTAAACAAAGAACTATATCAGTTATTACATTATCATCATATTACATTACATCAAATCATCAGAGTGTACAACAACATACAACAACATAACAGCGGAAAAAGAAGTACTATATACTAGTAATACGCCATGCCAATCCAGCTTGCCTCCAGCAACTCCAGAATATCCAGAATATCCTGATAAACCTTAACTCTTGACTGCCCGTGTGGAAATTGGTGGGCACCCAGAGTTTAGGAAGGAAAACAATAAACTCCGAGTCAGTCATGTGACTGGTGTGAGAACTCAAAACAGTTTATTTGCTTTAAAATCAAAATAGAGGAATATTTTTAAATCAATTCGCAATGCTTTTAAAAATGAGACTACCATAAGGCCTCCCGCACACACACACATGCAAACGCAGAATCGGAGGAGATTTCTCCTTATGATAGTCAAAGATGCTTGATACGCATTTAAAATAATATTTGATATTATTATTAGTGCATAGTGTAGAGGAAAATCATTTCGAAAATAAAGATATAAATCTTAGCCAACATACGACCATTATCGTATGCCTACTATAGCTACTATCCAAACAGTGGTGACCACCATAAGTGAATAGCAGGTTCTACAACTAATACCGTACAAGTTTTGCATTGGGAATTGGATTTCCAACAAATGGTCAGGCCAAGGAACTTCCCATTGCCACATGAGAATGCCTCTGGATGGACATCCCCGAGAACCAAACCGGATCTCTACCAACACAAGGCCGGGTTACTCCTAACTGAGTAACAACTGACCGAATATGCCATCCCCCGGTCCTTTGGGACCTTTATCCGAGAGCGCTCTCTAATCAATTCACACAATCATAACAAAGTGTTTTCAACATGAGTAAGTATCTGGGCTCCATACCATGATACCACCCTTTTCCAGAAGGAAATGCACATATCCTAAAGGGCGCTACCCCTCATAACCTTGCTGCTTCTTTCCTGTTTTGACCATTTTCGGGATGTGAGGCTCGACGAATTCACGTCCACAAAAACATACTTTATACAAAAGCCATGCTTTGGGTCAACAAATGATCAACACAATGATCACTAAGATAGACGATCAAATAAATGATCCTATCACAATAATCAACACAATGATCATTTCAGCATCACTCAGCATGTCACATTACCAAACTGGGAATATATCGCTGATAACTTCAACTATATAACCTTTGAGCACATGCGTCTCAAAGAAGGGTGTTAAGCAAAGAATAAATTCTCCGCCACCAACAGAAATATATTTGAAAGAAATCGGCTTTATATCTCAACTTGTAATGTCAGACATACAATCCATACAAGTCTGTTCCGGGATCGAACAAAACCGAAGGCACTTACAAAGAAGTCCTTGCAATCCGGATATTCACAATCCTGATCGGATTTCCCATCACTTAGGGAGTCTCTATACCGTTGCAACTCAGTGCAGAGACAATCGATAGGTCATCCTATCGCTTTCGCAAATACCGGGTCTTCAACACCGATCTTCAATGCTATTCACAACGACGTATCACATATTCGGAATGGGTTATACGACCCCATGGTCCTTTCCCGGTTAACCCGAATAGTGAGCGCTTATTCAAAAATAAGTGTGCATTCAAATTCAATCAATTCACATCAAATACCCATTCAAAGGGAAATATTGATAGTCGGCTATTGAACTATCAATGGATATGCATACATCACCAGATTCCAAATAATTTTCCAAACTATTTATTTTCCAAAATATCTTTACAAGATATATAATTTCAACACTTCAAAAATAAATCAATATTTATTTTTAAACAATTCCACTTTCTTATATAAATTCCATAGTGAATTTATATTTTCAAAATATCCATGCATATGATTTCAAAATCCATTTCAATTTATCTTCAAAAAGATAAACTTTAAATATTCACTTCATATTGGAAAACATTTCCATACTTATTTATTCATAAGTAATTCACAAATCTCTTTTATTTTCAACACTTAGAAAATATTCAATATACTTAAATCGAATTAAGTATATATTTCATTCTTTAAGAAAATCATTCACTTAAACATATTTATTTGGGTCAAAACGAATGTTACGTAAAACATCGTTACGACAACCCAAAATCACTAGTATAGGGATTCGAATTTAAATTAGATATATAAATCCCAATATTATACAAACATTTCCTTTCGGAAATCATTTACTATAACAACAGTGTTATAGTTCACCATTTCCTTTTATTTCTCGAAACATCTATTTCAACAATAAATGTTGAAATCTATGGTTTCGAATCTCAACACATTTTAAAACATCGTTAGATCGTTTTAATTCAATCTAAAACATCACATTCAAAACAATTTCTTTAACGTGTTATTCACTATTCAAAAATCGTGAACATACTTCGTTAACAAATTTCATCCTTTTATTAAATTTATTTTAAAGGATTATTCACTATTCAAAAATGTGAACATAACTCCATTAATAGGTTATAACAATTAACTTATCAAAATAAGTCGTTTGCGAATTTATAAAACAACGTTTATAAATTCCATTTCTATTTATTTTATAAAAACTTTCTTTTATAATTTCCTTTATTAACATATTCCAGTTTATAACGTCATTATAAACTAAACGTTCATATTATAAGTCAAATACTTATAAAACGATTATTTTACAAAATCGTTCATTTAACTTCCCAAATTATTAATCTTAACTTATAAGATTGTTTATTTATCCAAAATTCATTCTTTCGATAACTTTATAAATTTTATAAACCTACTGCTTATAAAATTTCATTTATAACTTCACAGTTTATAATACTATAAATTTCATTCATTTAGGAAATTCATTTCCACTACATTCAAACACTTATAAAAACTTGTTTTATAATGTCCATAATTCAATTTATAAATATCCATTTATAAATCCCTTAATATAAATCAATTTATATTATTTTTTTAAACGTCTTTAAATTCCTTTATAATTTCTTCATTCTCTTGATTTATAAAATAATTAAATTTTATAAATCCTATATTTAAACTTTTCGCAATAAATTCAAAAATCCCATTTTTAAACTATTTTATAACATCATTAACCCGTATTTTCAAAAATCAATCTTTTAACTATATTTCTCAAAAATCATAATTTTTATAACTTTAAAAAATTATAACGTTTATTTATTTATAATGGATCAATTCCAAAAATATAGTATATTTCAAAAATCACTTTGAAAATCATTTTAAAATCCCAAAATCTGGGTCCAATGATGCTACACACCAAATAGTCAATCACGACAACAACGATAACATATATCGATATGATAATCCATCAAATATCAAAATATCTGAAATCAAATAAAAACTGTTGAGGAATCCAGTTGGATCCCTCCAACCTGTTTCCTGCATCCAAAAACATTAGCACAATACCAATTTCGCTCCAGTACGAAATTATCGCGGTATATGTTCTTAATAAATATTATCCGCTTAATAACGGCGCAATAGGGTCTCATCCGCTAAAAAAAATGCGGGAAATCAACAACTGCAATATATACATATGCCAATATATATATATTGATATTATATATAATACCAATTTCACTGTTTATGAAATTTTCGCGGTATATGTTTTTAATAAATAACATCCGCTTACTAACGGCGTATAATGTCTATTTTAACAATCAATAATTTACAGTCATCATTCAAACATGCATTCAAATATTTTAAATCTAACTATTTAAAATAAAATCGAAACCTATTCGATTGAGTGAGAAGTTCTCACCTTGATTTTAATTCTGTTCCAGCGTTTTATTTCGAATAAAATTAAACGCGCGTTTAATTTTACCCGAAATTCTCACTAACTCCAAACGACTCCAAACCAACTCCATCGCGTAGTGCTCGTCCATACGATTCCAACGCAACTGATTTCGCATTTTTTCGACCTCGTATGAAAAAGTTACGAATTTTTAAAGATCGTACACGATTTTTATTATACAATTTACAACATAAACTTAAATTTTTATAACCTAAGCTAGTGCAGGCCGTTGATCCATCAAGCTCCAAATCTGGACCGTGCATAGCCCTCCCCCTTCTCATTCGTTCCAGGCCGACCCCCCCCCCCTATAGCCGAACCCAACATGCTTAGATTAGGGTTCCAATTTCCACTTCCTTTACTCGATGATTCTTCGATCAACAAGCGCCAAACGAAGCCCCCTACCTCCACCTATGTTCGGCCTGAAGGATTGGAAGCTCGGCCTCCTAGATATGCGTGCGCACGAAGGTTGCACGGCTACGAACGGCCCCTCTTTCCTCCTTCTACGCGACTCCGTTTTACATCACAGCCGTTGGATCTATAGAACGTGTTGTGCTCTTCATCTTTGTAGTTGAGCACTTCGCGTGAATGTCGACGGATTGGAAGGAATCAAAGGATGAACATTGAGCATTTCTGGCCATTGGTCATGTGGGTGGCGGCTAGGGTTTAAAAATTAAGGTTTAACTTTTTTTTTTAATTTATGAAGAGGTGAGATGTATTTATAGAAAAAGCTAGCGTAAACACTATTCATCCCGGGAACTCCGAACTCCGATTTAGGCGCCGTAACCAGCGTACCTAGGGTTTATCCCGCGTTCCGGACACAATGGAACAGGTTTCGGAAGCTAATTCGGAAGTATGTGCGAGTTATGGCCGCAAACGCTCAATTTAAATTAAACCGATTTAAATCGATTTCTAGGCGTTTTAATTTGTACCGGACAAACGGTAAATCCAATTGACTTGAAATTTGAAACCTTACAATAATATCACATTACGGATCCGATGAAACTGGTTTCGTCGAAATCTGAGACTTTTTGAAAAATGGCTATTTTGACTCGCCAAATTTAAATTAAAAATAATTCGATGCGTTTCGAGCTGCCACGATCAAACGATAGCTCCAATTGACACGAAAATTGAAATCCGGTAATAACTAACTATTACGGATCCAATGGAACTGGTTTCGTTCAATTCTGAGACTGTTCAAAAATTGGCTATTTTACAGTCGATTATTAAATATTAAAATATTCAATTTTCACAAATTTACTTTTAATTCGATTTTAAAAGTTCTAAAATGTTATTCTAACTTCAATATGATAAAATAAAATTTTACGAATCATTTTCAATCATATTTAACTCAATTTTCAATTATTTCCATAATTTAACATATTAAATTATCGATTTAATTATTCAATTAAATTCAATAATTCAAATAAAAATTTATTTGACTTATAAATTCACTTATTAATATTTAAAATTAATTAAATATTCAAATTTAAATTAATAAAAATTCTGGGTCGTTACAGTATACATACATATATACTTATACATTTGAAAATACATACATAAGACAAAATCAAAGATATTTTCTATAAAGCTTCTTCCTTAAGCTTTCATAAGTCAGCATATGCATAAATGAAGTGAATGAAGTGATGGAGCACATCGAGGAGGGCTAATTAGCATGTGGAATGAGAGGAAAAAAGTGGAGATGTGATGGATAATGACATATATATATATATATATATATATATATATATATATTTGAAGTTGCTTAGCCCTTAAGGCTTCTAAGGCTATAAATACATGCATACGTTCATTCACATTTTCACACAACTTTTAACCTTCTTCTCTTTCTTCTTAAGATTCCTAAGATCTTCTTTAATGGCTTCCATGCCTTAGGAAAATATTTGCAGAGTTATGGAAAAATATTAGTAAACTATATACACAAATGTATGTTACCGAATCCACTTCAAAACGAAGCCAAATCTCCTCCATTCCACCTCTTCCAAATCATGGCCGTGAGTTCCAAGAAAGGCCAAGCCATTCCAAAGGCAATAGTGCTAGTGATCGTTAGCTTAGATTTCGAGATAGCAGAGCTATAGCCGAGTTTATATTAGCTCGAAGGGAAAATAATGGCGAGAACTCCTAATTTATTATAGTATATGTTGGATGATGATATGGTGTTGCAAATGAATGTTCAATATGCTTTGATCATCAAGTTTGGTTGTTTTCAGATGAATGTTGATTATATATGCAAGTCACGAATATACACCTCAATAAGCACAAAGGAAATCACTTTCCTTGTACTAATTAAAATGTGTGTATGGAATTGTAAAACCTCTTTAAAATGGTTTAAAATGTATTTTAAATGTTTTATAAACATTCAAAAGTGTTTTGGTGAACTTTAAAAAGAAATAGAAAATTTGATTAAAAATAAGCGCGTCGCGTATCGATAGTTTGCGATTTCGTGCTATAAAAATCAACAAGTGTAAAAATTGAAATATAGCTCAGAATCCTTTGAAATAAGAATTTTCCAAACTATAATATCCATAGTTTTCCAACGAAGAAAGAAAATCGAGATTCCTATAAGTACATATGAAATATGAATAAAACAAGTTTTTGAAAAATCCTGAATTTGCAATTCGGAAATCAAAACTGAATTTCTTTGAAAACGATGTTTTAAATTGTTTACAAATATGAAATAAATATTTTAAATATTTTAAAATATCTTAAATGTGATTTGAGTAATAAAAATGAATTTTCAAATAACAAAAAAGTCATTTTGATCAACTTAGCTTAAAAAGGACTTTCCGCAACACTTTTCCACGGCAATTTTCAATAATTTTTGAAATATAGTTTCAAACTTATCGCTTCTTACCCAAATCTTTTATAAATATTTTTAAATGATTAATAAATTGTTTTAAAGGTAAGTTGAAGGATTTATGAAATGATTTGAATGTTTTAATGATTCAGAGTAGATCAAATAACTTGACCGCCTTATGGGTGTCAGGGAGACAATGTCTAGGATTTAGTTTAGAAAACCAGTTTTCTTCTCTCCCTGGTTATCCGGACTGGCCTGACGGATGGGATAGTGAATTTGATTTACTCGGATTGAATTTTTTTGAAGAATAAAGAATAAAGTTTTTTGTAACGACCCGTAAATTTTCAATAATCAAAGCTGTCAATTTAATAAGATTTTGATAAATATTTTAGAAGAAATAAAAAAAATTGTAATTTAATAATGAAATGAATGCCAAAATGAGATGTAAGTTTGTACTTAAAAAAAAACTAATTATTAAAAATTGAAATGAAATTACAGTTTATTGAAGTAATGTAAATTGTTATACTTGGCTATAAATTTATGTAACAAAAAAAATGCAAACATTAAGATTTATAAATGATTTAGTATGAAAAATGACCATTGAATAAAGATTTGGTATATAAGAATGGTAACGTATGTTTGTGAACAGTGAATTCAAAGGTATGATTAAAAGTTATAGTAATGGTTGTAAGTTACTATTTAATGGGTCTATTAATCTAGTTGTAAATGTTACATTTAGGTGTAAAAATGGATATAAGTAAATAAATGTAAGTTGTGTGGGTAAATGAATTAGTGTATAATTTATGGTAATTGAATGAATTAAACATTATGTAAGCAATTATGATAATTAGTGGACATGATAAACTTGAGTGTAATATAAAGATAAGGATAACATTTATTGCAAGTTACATTTATTTAGGCTGCTAAATTTAAAGTAGGAAATCAATTACACTTAAATGTAAGTAAATTTTCATTTATATGAGATAGGACAGTAATTGTAAAGTGTGAATGTAATGATATAAATGGGAATGTATATTTTATGAAACGTATATTTTATCCATAAGATGAAATAAAGGAATGAAACCAAGTTGGATAAATGGATTGAGGTTTTAATTATAATAAACGTATATATTTAGCAAACTCAATATAATTGAAAATAACAGTTATTATAATAGAAAGATGAAAATTTGAATATATATTTATGTAATGAATGATAAACAAATAATAGCTAAGTTTATAGAGTGATAATAGATTTATAAAAAGAAAAGAATTGAAGCAAGGCAATTATTGGAAATTTAATTAAATGTGAATTCAATTCATAACAAATAGAATTATGGTAAGAGAATTGAATTAATTACTTTTCCAATTGAAGATTTGGGTGCATTAGGAGGATATAAATTAGTATCTAAACCAATGTTTATATGGGTTTATTGGGAACTTAAAACTTATACTTTTAAATTTAAAATACAGCGTTTTACACGCAATAAATTTATGTGTTTTCATTTTGTGTGTGTGTGTGTGTGTGTGTGTGTGTCAATATATATCATATTTATTTCCCTATGTTTTTTTCTTTAATTTTTATTTTTATTTTTATTTTAATTGTATAAACTTAGATTTTATTTATTTGATTTATCTATTTTAATGGCAAGGAAACAAATTAATTAGGCGTATGTTACTTTGCTTTAATTGGCATACGTTACATTGTTTTATTTCCTGCCTCTTTATTTGCCTATTTTTATTTCCTATCTCCTTAATAAATTTCTAGCCGTGTATTCATTCCACAAATCACGTACAAAATAATTCCCTAACATTTCATTCCTCTTTGCCTCTTTATTTTCTAAACTTTCCATTTAATTTCCCTTGTCATTCCCTTCCTTTTGCCGTTCAAATCCTTTGGGAAACCCTAGCCGCCACTTTGATATTCACGTACAAATTAGCATCTAATTCCTCATTTCCTTTTTGCGTGAAAAAAAAAATATATTCAAGTTCTCAATTCCATGGCCTCCTCTTCTACTTCCTTCTCTTTCTCCTCTTTTTCATTTTGTTTTCTTTTTGTTTTCTTCATGCTAGTTCAGCCACCACCTTGTTCACCTCTTCACCATAATTCCGACCTCATCCTCTCTCCACCACCTCCATAACCGGTCCCGCATGCCACCAAAACTATCATGGCCAAGACCCATGATGTTTAAGATCAAGGTTATGCCATTTGATCCATATTCTTTTCATTTTTTTGATTTACAATCTTGTGTTGAATTATATCCTTATAATTTGTGTATTTGTTTATGTACAAGATTGGATCTTGACTCTCCATCACTCAAGTATAGCCGTGCTTTGTCGTGCCTTGTTGTGCTTTGCAGAGTTTAGATTTGTGCCTTGAATTTGATTTCTAGCTTTAAAAAGGTGAGTTTTATCTCTCTAGACATACGTACTTTTAATTTGTGAAACGATGACATGTGAATTGTATAAATTAATATGTTATGTCATTATGTTCATATATGCCTGTGATAAATCTATATGATGTTAAATATTGCTATATCCCTGTTACATCATCTGTTATGATTTTATTTGTTATACTGTTATTTATTTCCTGTTTATCACACTGCAAGTTTCCTATCACTATGGGCCGAAATGATAGGCTCGAGTGATTTTATTGTATTTATTTTACTTGGGATTGCGGGTTTGAAATGATAGAACCCGGATTTTCTTCTTAAATCACGGATTGAAATGACATATTATCCGTATCATTTGACCTAGGTTAGAAAATATCATACAGGCCCATGGTTATATTTTTAAATGATATTTTCCTAAAATTTTAGTAAGTACTTTAAATATTTCAGAAAATTATTAAGTATTTTGAATTATAAATATATGAAAATTTTAACTTAATTTGATTTAATACTTTAAAGTGTAAAGAAATATTGTTTTTATATAAGTTAAAATTTTTATAAGTTAATTGGTTTTGAATGGAATTTAAAGAGTCTTATTTATGATAAATAACTTAATAATTAAGTTTGATTAAATTTGGAATCTTAAATCTAGCCTAGTAATTGTAATAAAGGTTGTTTCCCACGATGGACATATTTTGTAAAATAAACAATGTATTTTTGAATAAATAAAATGAAATACACTTATATGTGACATCTTGTAATAAGTTTTGGAATCATAGTGGAATTGATGTCTAAAGGAATAAAATTTGTAAAGAATTTGATTGTTTTAACTATGATAAAATATTATTTTGTAAAATGTTATGTTTTGTAAGATAAATAGCTATGACTTTGAAATGGAAAATGTAAGTTAAACACACATGTGAGATGTAAGTTTAATTAATATTTTAATTGGTTAATATAATAAATGTTCTTTATTGTAATAACAGTAATGAAAGAAAAGTGTAAGTTTTAATTAATGAAAGAAACCTGCAAGTTTTTAACTAATGCAAGAAATAGTGCAAGTTTTAATTTATGAAAGAAAAGTGTAAGTTTCAATTTATGAAAGAAACGTATAGGTTTCAATTTATGAAAGAAACGTATAGGTTTTAATTTATGAAAGAAACGTATAGGTTTTAATTTAGGAAAGAAACGTATAGGTTTTAATTTAGGAAAGAAACGTATAGGTTTTAATTTATGAAAGAAACGTATAGGTTTTAATTTATGAAAGAAACGTATAGGTTTTAATTTATGAAAGAAACGTATAGGTTTTAATTAATGAAAGAACGTATGGTATTCTAATTAATGACAGAAACATGTAAATTCCTAATTTATGAAAGAAAAGTGTAAGTTTTAATTAATGAAAGAAAGATATAAGTTTTTAATTAATGAAAGAAACGTGTAAAGTCCTAATTAATGAGAGAACATGAAAGTTTTTAATTAATGCAAGAAACGTGTAAAGTTTTAATTAAGGAAAGAAACATGTAAAGTTTTAAGTAGTGTGGTAGTGATTTAATTAATAAATGTTCATTATTGTAATAGGAATATAAAATTTAAAACGTACATTTGACATGTAGATTTTAATCAATGTAATGGTGTATTTTAAATTGATTAAAATGATAAATGTTACTTACTGTAATAATAAAATGTAAGTTGATAACGTACATTTGATAAGCAAGTTTTAATTTATGTGAATGGCATACTTTAAATGATTAAAATAATAAAGTTTCTTTATTGTAATAATAATGTAAGTTAATAAGGTGCTTTTACCTTAACATAAGAATTTCGGTTTAAATTGTATATTACAGTAAGAAAGTTTATTTAACTATAAGGCTATGATAAATTGACATGTTAAAATTTTAAGCTTATCAATACTTTGATTATATACAATGTAAAGTGGGAAGTAGTACATTCCAAAAATGCTATGATTTCTTAAGGTAACATTTCCAAAATTCTATGATAATTTAAAGGAATATTTCAAGTTTAATAAATTTAAATAAATATTCAATGATTTGAAAATTTGGGTTTTATTTGAATGATATAATATTGAATTATTTTTGAAATGGAAATGATACAATTGTGATATTGTTTTGAAATGAGTATGATATTCTGGTCTTGAAAGTATAAATTATTTGAAATAAATATCCATGGGTTATAATAACGATTGGTTGTTAAAGAGACCGGGATCGGATATTGTCTTATAGCTGGACAATACCGAAAACCACTTTAACAACTGTGTACGCGGTGGAGATTGCAGAATGAAGTAGGATGGTGGCGACGTTCTCGAGGTATGTTACGTGGACCCAACTCCCGTGAGTTGGCATATATGACTAAAACAGGAGCTATACCGGGCTACACAAATGGTCGCACCCTTTCATCGAGCATGCTCCATCGGAAACTATTCTATTTGCTGTTGTGATTCAATTCGGTGGCGCCACTTTGATTCGGGGTTATTGTTCGAGGTGGGCGGAAGCTGCTGGCTTGCCGTCACCACCGGTCCGGGAGTGCAAACGATGTATCCACCCTGGCATTGCCTCGCGTGCCGTGTCATATCCTTATATCGAGCCCACTACGATTTTGGTTTTAAAGATCCGACCGCGTTAAGGTTCACCATCCCCTTAGCGCTATTTTCTATATGATTATACTTTACTGATTAGACACTATTGTATATAGCGTATATTACTACATAGTAAATAGTTTAACGGATCCTTAGAGGATGGGCGGTCCCAAGCATCTTCTAAGTTATTTGTACCTTTGCTACAGTTCACTTGAGTTGGTTTACATTGCATAAGTATGTATGTCCTGACTCGAGTGTTTGTATTTTTATTTACACTCGGGTCAGCCTGAGTTATTCACAGATTTGGATTTCCACTTTCTGGAGATTGGAATCGCTGGAGATTATCTACTTGTCAAGTTTTATCTTTTGCAGTCTGTTGTTCCTTTCAGCTCTTGTATTAGTAGACTTCTATGTAGTGAGACTTCCTTTGTACTTAATTTCTTCTGTTGTATTTTATTTAACTCTGATATATTTATATAGTAGCTTCATGAACTACTATTTCTTTTACTTCCGCTGCATCTTTATTACTCTGTGTTTGTGATCTGTAATTTTTATTTACTGTATATTCTGAGATTTGCCAAATTTTTATTTACAACGCAGTATTTTGAGCAATTCAATTCCGGCATGAGTGTCTACCTATACACTTATAATGGATGCGAATGGTTGAAAATATCGGGTTGTTACAGTTGGTATCAGAGCTTTGGCTCTAGGCAATACTTAGCATATATGGTAAATTTATTTACAGAATCACTTTCATTCGAGTGTGAATCTCTTACTTTTGACTCGATTCCTATGAATTTTGAAACGTTCTCTGCGGTTCCAAAATACATTCTTATCCCCACTATTCATCTTCTTTTGATTCTGGAGTGTTCCATAAATCCACTTCGAATGATCATTAGATTGTGTCGGCGGTCTCGCCAATCTTTGAATGACTTGTAAAAGGGTGGAACTCCTTTACCATAGGCATCCATTCACCGGAGATTTATATATCCTCGGTTTAGATGCTAGTATCTCTTGTTATCCTGAATTCTATCTCTTGAGATCGGATGTAGATTTGTCCCAGAACTCTACATCGATCTTATTCTTGAAGTCGCGGTTGACGCGGTTAAGGTTGCCCGCGATTTATGTAAGCTTATCCATTCCTTATTCTGTCAATTTAATCATCTTATCTTTTGTTTCCAACTTATCTTCGAATCAGAATTCTCTTGATTTGAGTTAACAAATTTGAATCCCTATTCTTGCTTTGTAAACCTATATTTAAAATGTTTTATATATTGTGTTGTTTGAATTGTTGATGTTGATTTGGGTTTTCGATCGATTCGTCAGATCAATGCTATCGATAGGATTTCCAAAACACTTGAACAGAGCAAACTGACACCATATTGATTTCAAATTTAGTAAATGATAAATTTTGTATAATTATATTATGTATGAGTTTGATTTTCTAAATTCTGATAATTAATTGAATAGGGTACTAAGAAATAATATTTGACTTTATATATAACTTGTAACCATTAACTTTTGTTTCATATATGAATAATTGAACTATAAAACATGGTTTTAAATTAATTTGGAAATTTAGATGAATTTAAAATCAAGAATTTGAGAATTTAATTTCTGATGATTTCGAACTTTGGTTTAAAGTTTTAAAAGATATATTATTTGAAGTATTTTCCGATTAGAAATAGTTTTTAAAGAATTTTCAAGTTTTAAATCAGTGCTCTTCTCTTTGTCGCTGGAGAATAGTTTCGATGATGACTGCAGCATCATCATCATTCATTTTCGAGTTTCGAAGTGAAGAGACCATTCTGTAGTTTTGCTACAGTCTTGCTTTGGAGAATTAAATTGATTTGGATTTCTAAAATATGACTTGACTTATACTATATATTGATATATGATGTAAATTTTATTTGATATGTATATATTGTGTATGTATATATTTAGTTATTTACCTCTAAAAAATTGTTTGAAGTTAATCGAAAAATGAATTCTTGAATTTTATCTTAAAGGATGATTTAAAATTTTAAATGATCAAAATTTTGAATAAATACTTAAGCTTGAATAATTGAATTAGAAGTTTTATTTGTATAATACTCAATTACATTGTAATATAACTTACCTAAATTATTCAGAAGTTGAATATTTAATTGGATAAAATACAATATAAAAAGGATTTCTATAAATAAAATTTAAGTAGTTATAATAAATGTTGTACACTCAAATTTTAGTTAGAAAAGATTAATAAGGGGTAAACAGAATAAAATTTAATTGAATAATTTACAATATAATGGTGATAAAGGAATTTATAAATAAATTGGAGCAGATATAATAAGTGTAAATAAACTTAATATATATGATTAGATATATTAAGTGGAATAAATTTAATAATAATTATGGAATAAAGAAGAATTAAATTTATTGAATAAATTATGAGTATAATAAATGATTTTCAAATTCATGACTTTGGAAAATTGTTAACTTAAGAAAATAAAATTTGAAATAGTTAAGAATTATTTAACTTAAGTGAAATCAAATGAATGAAATCAATTATTAATTTAAGTTGAAGTTTCCATGGATTTAAATTTTATTATCTTCTTTGTTGTCCAATCTTTTTTCTATTAGGTTGTTCTATTCTCCTACCTCTTCCTTTTCGGGGACGAAAAGTTTTGAGTGGGGGAGAGTGTAACGACCCGTAAATTTTCAATAATCAAAGCTGTCAATTTAATAAGATTTTGATAAATATTTTAGAAGAAATAAAAAAAATTTGTAATTTAATAATGAAATGAATGCCAAAATGAGATGTAAGTTTGTACTTAAAAAAAAACTAATTATTAAAAATTGAAATGAAATTACAGTTTATTGAAGTAATGTAAATTGTTATACTTGGCTATAAATTTATGTAAGAAAAAAAATGCAAACATTAAGATTTATAAATGATTTAGTATGAAAAATGACCATTGAATAAAGATTTGGTATATAAGAATGGTAACGTATGTTTGTGAACAGTGAATTCAAAGGTGTGATTAAAAGTTATAGTAACGGTTGTAAGTTACTATTTAATGGGTCTATTAATCTAGTTGTAAATGTTACATTTAGGTGTAAAAATGGATATAAGTAAATAAATGTAAGTTGTGTGGGTAAATGAATTAGTGTATAATTTATGGTAATTGAATGAATTAAACATTATGTAAGCAATTACGATAATTAGTGGACATGATAAACTTGAGTGTAATATAAAGATAAGGATAACATTTATTGCAAGTTACATTTATTTAGGCTGCTAAATTTAAAGTAGGAAATCAATTACACTTAAATGTAAGTAAATTTTCATTTATATGAGATAGGACAGTAATTGTAAAGTGTGAATGTAATGATATAAATGGGAATGTATATTTTATGAAACGTATATTTTATCCATAAGATGAAATAAAGGAATGAAACCAAGTTGGATAAATGGATTGAGGTTTTAATTATAATAAACGTATATATTTAGCAAACTCAGTATAATTGAAAATAACAGTTATTATAATAGAAAGATGAAAATTTGAATATATATTTATGTAATGAATGATAAACAAATAATAGCTAAGTTTATAGAGTGATAATAGATTTATAAAAAGAAAAGAATTGAAGCAAGGCAATTATTGGAAATTTAATTAAATGTGAATTCAATTCATAACAAATAGAATTATGGTAAGAGAATTGAATTAATTACTTTTCCAATTGAAGATTTGGGTGCATTAGGAGGATATAAATTAGTATCTAAACCAATGTTTATATGGGTTTATTGGGAACTTAAAACTTATACTTTTAAATTTAAAATACAGCGTTTTACACGCAATAAATTTATGTGTTTTCATTTTGTGTGTGTGTGTGTGTGTGTATATATATATATCATATTTATTTCCCTATGTTTTTTTCTTTAATTTTTATTTTTATTTTTATTTTAATTGTATAAACTTAGATTTTATTTATTTGATTTATCTATTTTAATGGCAAGGAAACAAATTAATTAGGCGTATGTTACTTTGCTTTAATTGGCATACGTTACATTGTTTTATTTCCTGCCTCTTTATTTGCCTATCTTTTATTTCCTATCTCCTTAATAAATTTCTAGCCGTGTATTCATTCCACAAATCACGTACAAAATAATTCCCTAACATTTCATTCCTCTTTGCCTCTTTATTTTCTAAACTTTCCATTTAATTTCCCTTGTCATTCCCTTCCTTTTGCCGTTCAAATCCTTTGGGAAACCCTAGCCGCCACTTTGATATTCACGTACAAATTAGCATCTAATTCCTCATTTCCTTTTTGCGTGAAAAAAAAATTATATTCAAGTTCTCAATTCCATGGCCTCCTCTTCTTCTTCCTTCTCTTTCTCCTCTTTTTCATTTTATTTTCTTTTTGTTTTCTTCATGCTAGTTCAGCCACCACCTTGTTCACCTCTTCACCATAATTCCGACCTCATCCTCTCTCCACCACCTCCATAACCGGTCCCGCATGCCACCAAAACTATCATGGCCAAGACCCATGATGTTTAAGATCAAGGTTATGCCATTTGATCCATATTCTTTTCATTTTTTTGATTTACAATCTTGTGTTGAATTATATCCTTATAATTTGTGTATTTGTTTATGTACAAGATTGGATCTTGACTCTCCATCACTCAAGTATAGCCGTGCTTTGTCGTGCCTTGTCGTGCTTTGCAGAGTTTAGATTTGTGTCTTGAATTTGATTTCTAGCTTTAAAAAGGTGAGTTTTATCTCTCTAGACATACGTACTTTTAATTTGTGAAACGATGACATGTGAATTGTATAAACTAATATGTTATGTCATTATGTTCATATATGCCTGTGATAAATCTATATGATGTTAAATATTGCTATATCCCTGTTACATCATCTGTTATGATTTTATTTGTTATACTGTTATTTATTTCCTGTTTATCACACTGCAAGTTCCCTATCACTATGGGCTGAAATGATAGGCTCGAGTGATTTTATTGTATTTATTTTACTTGGGATTGCGGGTTTGAAATGATAGAACCCGGATTTTCTTCTTAAATCACGGATTGAAATGACATATTATCCGTATCATTTGACCTAGGTTAGAAAATATCATACAGGCCCATGGTTATATTTTTAAATGATATTTTCCTAAAAATTTAGTAAGTACTTTAAATATTTCAGAAAATTATTAAGTATTTTGAATTATAAATATATGAAAATTTTAACTTAATTTGATTTAATACTTTAAAGTGTAAAGAAATATTGTTTTTATATAAGTTAAATTTTTTATAAGTTAATTGGTTTTGAATGGAATTTAAAGGGTCTTATTTATGATAAATGACTTAATAATTAAGTTTGATTAAATTTGGAATCTTAAATCTAGCCTAGTAATTGTAATAAAGGTTGTTTCCCACGATGGACATATTTTGTAAAATAAACAATGTATTTTTGAATAAATAAAATGAAATACACTTATATGTGACATCTTGTAATAAGTTTTGGAATCATAGTGGAATTGATGTCTAAAGGAATAAAATTTGTAAAGAATTTGATTGTTTTAACTATGATAAAATATTCTTTTGTAAAATGTTATGTTTTGTAAGATAAATAGCTATGACTTTGAAATGGAAAATGTAAGTTAAACACACATGTGGGATGTAAGTTTAATTAATATTTTAATTGGTTAATATAATAAATGTTCTTTATTGTAATAACAGTAATGAAAGAAAAGTGTAAGTTTTAATTAATGAAAGAAACCTACAAGTTTTTAACTAATGCAAGAAATAGTGCAAGTTTTAATTTATGAAAGAAAAGTGTAAGTTTCAATTTATGAAAGAAACGTATAGGTTTCAATTTATGAAAGAAACGTATAGGTTTTAATTTAGGAAAGAAACGTATAGGTTTTAATTTATGAAAGAAACGTATAGGTTTTAATTTATGAAAGAAACGTATAGGTTTTAATTTATGAAAGAAACGTATAGGTTTTAATTAATGAAAGAACGTATGGTATTCTAATTAATGACAGAAACATGTAAATTCCTAATTTATGAAAGAAAAGTGTAAGTTTTAATTAATGAAAGAAAGGTATAAGTTTTTAATTAATGAAAGAAACGTGTAAAGTCCTAATTAATGAGAGAACATGAAAGTTTTTAATTAATGCAAGAAACGTGTAAAGTTTTAATTAAGGAAAGAAACATGTAAAGTTTTAAGTAGTGTGGTAGTGATTTAATTAATAAATGTTCATTATTGTAATAGGAATATAAAATTTAAAACGTACATTTGACATGTAGATTTTAATCAATGTAATGGTGTATTTTAAATTGATTAAAATGATAAATGTTACTTACTGTAATAATAAAATGTAAGTTGATAACGTACATTTGATAAGCAAGTTTTAATTTATGTGAATGGCATACTTTAAATGATTAAAATAATAAAGTTTCTTTATTGTAATAATAATGTAAGTTAATAAGGTGCTTTTACCTTAACATAAGAATTTCGGTTTAAATTGTATATTACAGTAAGAAAGTTTATTTAACTATAAGGCTATGATAAATTGACATGTTAAAATTTTAAGCTTATCAATACTTTGATTATATACAATGTAAAGTGGGAAGTAGTACATTCCAAAAATGCTATGATTTCTTAAGGTAACATTTCCAAAATTCTATGATAATTTAAAGGAATATTTCAAGTTTAATAAATTTAAAGAAATATTCAATGATTTGAAAATTTGGGTTTTATTTGAATGATATAATATTGAATTATTTTTGAAATGGAAATGATACAATTGTGATATTGTTTTGAAATGAGTATGATATTCTGGTCTTGAAAGTATAAATTATTTGAAATAAATATCCATGGGTTATAATAACGATTGGTTGTTAAAGAGACCGGGATCGGATATTGTCTTATAGCTGGACAATACCGAAAACCACTTTAACAACTGTGTACGCGGTGGAGATTGCAGAATGAAGTAGGATGGTGGCGACGTTCTCGAGGTATGTTACGTGGACCCAACTCCCGTGAGTTGGCATATATGACTAAAACAGGAGCTATACCGGGCTACACAAAGGGTCGCACCCTTTCATCGAGCATGCTCCATCGGAAACTATTCTATTTGCTGTTGTGATTCAATTCGGTGGCGCCACTTTGATTCGGGGGTATTGTTCGAGGTGGGCGGAAGCTGCTGGCTTGCCGTCACCACCGGTCCGGGAGTGCAAACGGTGTATCCACCCTGGCATTGTCTCGCGTGCCGTGTCATATCCTTATATCGAGCCCACTATGATTTTGGTTTTAAAGATCCGACCGCGTTAAGGTTCACCATCCCCTTAGCGCTATTTTCTATATGATTATACTTTACTGATTAGACACTATTGTATATAGCGTATATTACTACATAGTAAATAGTTTAACGGATCCTTAGAGGATGGGCGGTCCCAAGCATCTTCTAAGTTATTTGTACCTTTGCTACAGTTCACTTGAGTTGGTTTACATTGCATAAGTATGTATGTCCTGACTCGAGTGTTTGTATTTTTATTTACACTCGGGTCAGCCTGAGTTATTCACAGATTTGGATTTCCACTTTCTGGAGATTGGAATCGCTGGAGATTATCTACTTGTCAAGTTTTATCTTTTGCAGTCTGTTGTTCCTTTCAGCTCTTGTATTAGTAGACTTCTATGTAGTGAGACTTCCTTTGTACTTAATTTCTTCTGTTGTATTTTATTTAACTCTGATATATTTATATAGTAGCTTCATGAACTACTATTTCTTTTACTTCCGCTGCATCTTTATTACTCTGTGTCTGTGATCTGTAATTTTTATTTACTGTATATTCTGAGATTTGCCAAATTTTTATTTACAACGCAGTATTTTGAGCAATTCAATTCCGGCATGAGTGTCTACCTATACACTTATAATGGATGCGAATGGTTGAAAATATCGGGTTGTTACATTTTTCATCATTAATACGATTTGGATTTTATAGAGATGATCTTCTTGTGCTCGGTGTTAAAGCCCGAAAAGGGAACTCGTACTATTCATGGAATTTAAAAGATATTTTCACCATTATTCCACCCATAGTATTTGTTGAATATGGGGATTGATGTTGAGTAGAATTAGATGATTTTTGTAGATTCTGCTCCCTTAGTATTTACTGGTTTTGGGATTAATATCCTAGATAACATGGTTTTAACTAAATCAAAAGTATGAGTTTTGAATTAAGTAATCTTTAATTAGATTTAAATGAAATGATTTGGAATTAATTTAATTTTTTATACTTAAAATTTATTGGTTTGGATTTATAGTAAACGATATCCTGAATAATATTGTTTTTGATCCATTTTAAAAGTTATGATTTAGGAAACCTTTGTTAAGATTTAAATGAAATGATTTTGGGAATATTTCCCTAAGTATAAAAGAAATGGCTTCGAAATAGTCCAAGTTTGAAAAGGATTTTAAGTAATCAAAGATTTGATAAGAGAGGTTTGATATTTTCGCATATACCGGATTGGATTTTTTAGAAATATATGTATGGATGTATGTATGTATGTATGTATGTATGTATGTATGTATGTATGTATGTATGTATGTATGTATGTATGTATGTATCTCCGAGGAAGATTTCTGATAAACAGAACTTAATCAATTAAAGAATGATTCCCTATTCGCAAAAACTCTTTTTATGAATGAGTGGATTCGAAGGAACCAGGGTTAGATCAAGGGAAATCCATTTCCGAAAACCACTTCGAACCGATGTATGTGTTCGAAAAATAAAGATCTGATAGAGAGAATGAAGAATGAAGACCGAGGAATATTGGGATGAAAGGACTGCTTGTTGAAAGTTCTGGTTAGCTCCCAAATACTAAAGCAGCAGCGGTTCTTCATTTCTGGAAATGTTTGGGTTGAAATGACTTCTTGCTACTAATCCTAGGGTTGATTCCCGATAGGATATGGTAGGAGAATTCCTACGGTTTCATTTAATCCTAGAACAAACTTGTATGGATGGATATTTGATATTACATTCTTAAGATTTACGTCGTTGACTTTTCCAAATGTACATCTATTTGGTGGCGGAGAAGGCAAATTCTCTTAGCTTAACACCATTCCCTGAGATGTACGAGCTCAGAGGTTGTATGTTTGTGAAAGTCAACAAGTGATCGGTAGAATGGTAGTGTGACATTCAAAGTGAAATGTGCAAAGTGAAAGGTAATCGTTTCCTCAAGCCTCACCCCCGAAAATGACCGAAACAGTGTTGGATGCAGCAAGGCAATGTGGTTCACAACCTTCTAGATATATTTCTTCCTGCTATGACATTCGGGATATAAATTAATGTGGTGTATAGTAATCGTGGCCTCAGATAGGTTGGTAACGACCAGGGTGATGACATATTCAGTACTATCTAAGGAAAGGTAGGCCGGTCTTGTGTTGGTAGAGGTGCAGATGTTCTGTTGACCTCAGTACATTCCTCTAGAGATGTACTGCCGGAAGGTAGTCCCTTCAACTGGTCATTAGTATGGAAACCCTTTCTCCAATAAGAGCCCATAATATTTTAGATGTAAAAAGCCTTGTATTACAAGGTGGTATGCTGGAATTTAATCAATATAACAATTCGTCTAAGATTAAAAAGTTTACTTGCAAATTTTTACAAAGATATGTCACTAAAAATAATATCAAGTATTTTGACGTAGCATATTTTGGTTATCATAAAGTAAAAACTAATTCCATGTTTATGTGTGGCGAGCTCATATGAGATACATTTTTGTTTTCAAAACGCATACTTTGAGTTCTCACACCAGTCCCATGACTGATTCGGAGTCTACTTTCCCTTTTCTTAAACTTTGGGTGCCCTAATTTTCCTCGGGCAGCCTAGTAGTCAAGTTTAGTTTAGAAGAAAGCTGGATGGAGCTCAAAGCATGGAGTCAGAAGATTTACTAAAGATTTGTTGTCTATTTCCACCACAATCTTGTACTATAGTATTCCGCAAATTTGTAAGGGCATGATTTATAACTGTCCACGTTTTTAACTCTGACAAATGTATTTTAATTTCCGTTGTAAATATTATTTGTTGAAATAATTTATAGGAGATTATGTTCTGTCTTTATTTTCTTTCTTACCCTTAATGATTCGCTTCTCCGACACTTGGATCTACGGCACGTGATTACCGAGGATGTATTAGTGTCGATTTCAGAGAGTCGTAGAAACGGGCCGTTACATTTAGTATCAAAGTTTAGGTTGAGCGAACACCTGAGCCTGATAGGGGTAAAAGTCTCATTAGAGATAGGGTTAGTAATGCCCTAGAAGTAGTAGCTCATTAGAGATAGGATTTGTAACACTCTAGAATGAGTTTAAGAGTATTATATACGAGCGCGTATTTGTTAAAAAAATAAAAAAATGAATTTGGTTTTGTATGAAATAATTTTTACCATATATATATATATATATATATATATATATATATATATCTGTGTGTGTGTGTATTTGAAAGAAATGAATATTTTGGTAAAATTTTCAAAGGATTTTTGAAATAAATAAACAGGGTACAAAGAATTTTAAAAGCTATCTTTAGAAACCACGGAACAGTTTCTGAGTATTGACCAAACCTCTCTACCTAAGAATACGCGAGCAATTACCAACTACTATTCCATCACACGATTTAATCAAAGATTCGAGTACAAAACTTTGATGTGTTTGACACTTATCCGAAAGAGGATTTATCACTCAATTCTTGACAACGAACATTGATCAGGGTTTAAGGTTGGATACTTGAGTTTTCTATCATAATTGAGAACTATGCAAGGAGAACTAAAGTTCCGACCAGAAAGCCTGGTCAAAGTCGGCACTAAAGGATCGGGGGATCAATGCTAGTTCGGAAGTAAAGTTGTGGATTCGAATAGAAGATTGAATCAGATATTGTGTATGGATGATCTATATACATCATACAGATGTAAGTTAAAAATAAATTTTTTTAGCAAAACCTTTGGGTTTTTGTTTTAGGTAATTTCGAGGACGAAATTCTTTTAAGGGAAGGTGTCTACAACGACCCGCAAATTTATCACTTTGATAAATTATATATATTTTTAAATAAAAGGTTGATAAAAAAATAGTATTTTTTTGAGTGATAATAAGTAATTGTAATCTTATTTTGAATAAATATTTACAGAAATATTTTCCTCAAAATCTTAATCGATAAAATGGATGAAAACTATTTTATTGATAAACAGCTCTATAATCGTAAAACGTCATGCACAGAGCTGGATACATACACATATTTTTATAATTAAACAATAATATGAAGTAAAATCAATTGAATTGTTTTTGAAAATAAAATGTGTTTACAACATTAGTAATAATGCCCTTAAAATATGATAATTGATTTATTTAAATTAAATTGAGATTTAATGATTAAATAATTATTATAATTATTCAAATAATTATTTTAAAAAGGTTATAATTCATTTTGAATAGTAATAAAGTGATAATAAATAATTTATAATAGTTTTATAAAGCGATATATTTGATTTGAAAATATAAGAAAAAATAGATATCGCTTTATCGGTATAATAGCGATTTTTTTAAATAATTTTGAATATAAATTTATATGGTTTTATAAATCAAATATGATCAGTTTAATTATTTAAAAATTATAAGAAATTTATTTTGAAATTTTGTTTGCAAATATATGTACGCTAGAGTATAAGTGAAAACGTGACCGGGAATCGGTTCTTCGATCGGCAACGGTTTATCGAACGAATGTTGTTCGAAATCAATCAACGTTGTTTATATGTCATGTATACATATATAACAAACAAATGCATCCACTAACATGCACATGAACATATGTATACATACATATATACTTATACATTTAAAAATACATACATAAGACAAAATTAAAGATATTTTCTATAAAGCTTCATCCTTAAGCTTTCATAAGTCAATATATACATACATGAAGTGAATGAAGTGATGGAGCGCATGGAGAGGGAGTAATTAGCGTGTGGAATGAGTGGAAAAATGTGGAGATGTGTAGGATGATGAAATATATATATTTATTTGAAGTTGCTTAGCCCTTAAGGCTTCCAAGGCTATAAATACATGCATACCTTCATTCACATTTTCACACAACTTTCCATCTTCTTCCCCTTCTTCTTAAACTTCCTAAGAGCTTCTTTAATGGCTTTCATACCTTAGGAAAATATTTGCAAAGTTATGGAAAAATATTAGTAAACTATATACACAAATGTATGTTATCAAATCCACTTCAAAACGAAGCCAAATCTCCTCCTTTCCACCACTCAAATCCACGGCCAACCTTAGATCCACCCTAGGCCGAGCCCTTCCACCTCTTCCAAATCATGGTCGTGAGTTCCAATAAAGGCCAAGCCATTCCAAAAGGCAGTAGTTCTAGTGATTGTGAGCTTAGATATCGAGATAGTAGAGCTATAGGTGAGTTTATATTAGCTCGAAGGGAAAATATTGGTGAGAACTCCTAATTTATTATAGTATATGTTGGATGATGATATGGTGTTGAAAATGGGTGTCCAATACGCTTTAATCATCAATTTTGGTTGTTTTCATATGAATGTTGATTATATATGCAAGTCACGAATATACATCTCAATAAGCACAAAGGAAATCACTTTCCTAGAATTAATTAAAATGTGTGTATGGAATTGTAAAATCTCTTTTAAATGGTTTAAATGTTTTTGAAATGTTTTATAAACATTCAAAAGTGTTTTGGTGAACTTTGAAAAGAAATAGAAAAATTGGTTAAAAATAAGTGCGTCGTGTATCGGCAGTTTACGATTTCATGCTATAAAAATCAACAAGTGTAAAAGATGAAATATAGCTCAGAATCCTTCGTGATAAGAATTTTACAAACTATTATATCCATAGTTTTCCAACGAAGAAATAAAATTGAGATTCCTATAAGAAGATTTTGAAATATGAGTAAAACAAGTTTTCGAAAATTCCTGAATTTGCAGTTCGGAATGCAAAACTGAATTTTCTTGAATATAATGTTTTAAATTGTTTAAAAATGTGAAATAAATATTCCTGAATTTCTATAGATTCTATTCACTTAATATTTGCTGGTTTAGGGATTAACATCCTAGATAACATGGTTTCAGCTAAATCAAAAGTATGAGTTTTGAATTAAGTAATCTTTGATTAGATTTAAATGAAATGATTTAGAATTAAACTGAATTCCTATACTTAAAATTTATTGGTTTGGATTTATAGTAAACGATGTCTTAAATAATATTGTTTTTGATCCGCATGAAAAGTCATGATTTGGAAATCTTTTTAAGATTTAAATGAAATGATTTTGATAATATTTCCCTGAGTACAAAAGAAATGGCTTCAGATTAGTCCAAGTTTAAAAAGGATTTTAAGTAATCAAATATTTGATAATAAGGTTTTGAAAGTGTACGTGCAGTACTAAGGATCGTGTAATATGATATATATAAATGCGGAAACTGATAATAGCAGTAAAATAAAAATTAAAGTAATCACACCAAGAATTTTTATACTGGTTCGAACTTCTCATTCTACGTCTAGTCCCAGAATATCCTCTGGATTTAGACTAAAACCCCTCACTTAACCCGGAGGAATAGGTTCACACCTGAGCACCCAAACAGGAATTTTTCCGCCTCAACAGCCGAAGAGGACTTTAACTTAATACAAATACTTTGTTGACGAGTGTGTTCTGAATAACACGGATTGTCTTTTGATAGTACAATTTCCTATAATCAAATCCTCAAGAATATGTAGTGTATGTGAAGATTTAGAAGGTAGGTAATCTCGTAGAATCGAAGTATATAAATTTATTCAGAGATTCTAGAGATATTGAATTAGAATGAAAGCTTTTATTTGCAGAAATAAATAGATAATAGATTGCAAAATTATAAACAAGAATCGGTGATTGTAGAAGTGATTTGAACATGTTTATATAGTTGAAGAATAGTTATAATCTATATGAAGAGTTTCAATCAAAAGTTGTGTCCGTATCTCTTGGATTGAGAGACATTCCTTTTCATGATCAATGGCAACTCTTCAGGAAAACTAGCCGTTATGGTCAGGTCGGTCGACCTAAGAAACTGGTCGGTCAGCTGAATTTTAAAAACGTATACAAAATAATGTGTATCTGTGCATTTGACACAGGGTCGGTCGACCGAGATTTCTGGTCGGTCAGCCGACCTGTAGTCAATTGCACAGTATACACTAATTTATGTATAGTCTTAATATAAATCAATTTGGGTATGTGTGTGACTACTTGAGGAATGATTTTAACAATATTCTAAGACTTAATACATTAAAATATTCATACTAATCTCTGGATTGTAGTCTTGTTTCCTTTGTAGTGCATAATATATACTTATTTTCTTTTTGTCGCTTTGGTATGGTATTCTTGTAGTATGATCTCTGAAGTTTGTGTCATGAATCAAAACTCGTGAATCAACATTCTCCCCCTTTTTGATTAATGACAATACTTATGTGACGAAGTAGTATATATATTCTCCCCCTGAATATATGGCGACTTTCTGTCTTTTCTGCAAAAATTTGTTAGCTTTCATATATTTCTCCCCCTTTGTCATCGACAAAAAGGAATACTTATTGGACGTATATAAAAAATATGGAACATGTAACACAACATAAGAAAACATCGAGTTTTAAGTAGTACATACTCAAAGCAAAATAGGAATATTAATGATGTTCACTTAATACACAATATCTAAAAAACAAAATACTAGAAATTATAAGATAGCAAGTTGTAAAATAACATGATCACTCCTCATCATCATCGGAATCCCAAAATTCTGGACGGATATTTTCTTCTGGAGGAGCATGTTCCTTACTACGTCTTTGAGCGGTAGAAGTGTGAGTTCCTGATGTACCGGAGCTTGTATTCTCCGAAGTGGAAAAAGAGAAGTTTGGTGCTGGCCTTTTTTCGGGAGCTACATAAGAGGCACCGGCTTCGGAAGTACATGATAAGGCATCCCATAAGTTCACGAAGAATCCCTTGATTTTCTTGAAACGACCATCAATATTTCATAGCCGTGCATCCAAGGCTAGTTGATTTTGAGCCAAAATATCAATGGCCGCCTTTGTACTAATTCTGGGAGTTGGTCTTTGAATTGAATGTTGGCGTGTTAGACGTTCCGTAGAATGAGTTGATGGTTGAGGTGTAGAGAAGCTACGGCGTAGTTGTTCTCGAGGAGTAGTACTCCATTGGTTAAATGGTATGAATCTAGGAGGTGCATCAGGCAACTTCATTAGTTTTATGGTCCTTGAATCAAAAGTACGAACTTTGGAGGTTTCGGATTCGGGAGCATGTGGGACAAAGGTATTGATTAATCTCATTATGTATTCTCCATAGTAAATATGAACCATTTTGCCTTGATTAAATGAGAGAAACTCATCCATGAGTAATTGTGCCCAACTAACGTGTGTATTCGAACATATAGCATATAGAGCTTTAAAATTTTCAAGATATACTAAGTGGTAGGAACCGCCTCTTGGTATAATGGATTTCATCATAAAACGATGAAAAGTTCTAGCTCTAGGTCTAAGTGATGATGTTTGTCTAAAATCCGTAGCATCATCTTCGAAAAATAAATGACTTATGTGGTCACGACTTGATAAATTACAATCTACATCGTGTAACGAGATTCCACCCGGTATAGCACCTAAAATGTGGTTAATTCGATTATGGAAAGGAAAATTGAGGTGCCGCATACCGATGTCCAAACACAATTTTCAGTGTTTCTAGGAGGGTTAACTAGATTAAGGTTAGCAAGGAACAATTTGACCATAATGTGGTTAATCTTCAAATTATTCTTTCTATAGTCTAGAAAAGTATCGAGCCCACTTTTAATTGCGGCATTTTCAATAAGGTAGGCGGCGAAATCAGGATAACTTACAAATGATTCTTCAAAGATTTTGGCATCTTGAAGTTGTATCCATCTTTGAAGTGCTACATCATTGACAAGCCATGAGGTGATTTGAGTATCTACGGGAGTTGATGAAGATGAGCCACCGGTAGTCTTTGATTTCTTCTTTGGAGCCATTGTTTTTGAAGTTAAAATAGAAATTTGAGAAAAAATTTAATGGGGGCTAGGGCAAAAACCGAAATTTGAAAAGAAAAATTGAAGAGGTAGGTTAAAAAGGTGAATGGATGGGATACTAAATATGAGGTAAAAAATAAAACTAACCAGCATGCTACACGTTCGGTTGGCCGAAAATACTGGGTCGGCCGACCGAGAGAGTTGCTAAAACTCTCGGGAAGGGTTCGGCTGACCGGTGCAGGTCCTTCGGTCGATCGACCCTATTTAAAATATGCGTATTTGATACTTTCGGTCGACCGACTCAGGGTCTTCGGTCGGACGATGCTGTTAGATATGCACATTTTTTGCTGTTTATTATAAAAAATAGATTTTTAAATTTTATTATTATTTCATTATATTTATACATCTTTATTGAAAACAACAACATATACATATATATGTGTGTGTAAAATTAGCCAACGATTGTTTAAATTTTACGTTCCCATGAGTTTGGAGACGGAACATCTTCTATAGGTGACCATCTTGGAGCTATTGGAGTTTGAACAGGATTTGAAGAGGATGGGGTTCTATAAGAAGGTTCAGCAACATCATCCTTATTTGATGAACAAACTTTCATGGCAATCTTTTCTACAAAACTTAAACGTCTTGCCGTGTTCATAGTAGAGTTCCCGTTGCATATTCATTTGCTGTTGTTGGTAGTGATGTATTTCATCAATTTTTTGTTTGGTGGATGGAGATATTACCATTGTATTCTTCCCTTTTTTCTTTTCAGGTGTATAGCCTATACGAGATTCATCCTATGGTTTCCACCCATGTCGGGGGTCTTTATCAGGAGAAGAGAAATCAAGGGTACGTTTAGGCATGGGAAAGGTAGGATAGGGGCCATTTTCAGGAATTTGATCGGAAACATCATCGTCTGGAGATGAGTATGATAAATGGGAGTTTTCGGAATTATAGGTGTCATTGTTTGAAGACATTTTTCAGGATTTATTTTTCTTAGTATATGTTTAGAAGGATAATCATAGTGTATATATAATCATCTGTTTGCTGAAAACTAATGGATAGAAAACTAATTTTAAAAATAATCATAAAAGTTTAACAACAAGCCGTTTGTAAATGTATGATTTATATGTTTTAGAACTAAAAATAGTTATTTCTGGAAAAAAAAACATATAAAACAAATGTTAAGGTAAACTGGAACAAGAAACATCCATAGCCCAAGTGGCTATAACATAACATTTATCAAACAAGTCAGGGATCTTGAGTTCGAGTTCTGCTTTAGTCAGAAATAAAACAACTTTTATTTTTCAAAATTTTTGCATATTTTTATCTATAAATCTTTTAAAGACATTATTCCTAAATCTCGTCTAAGTTTGATGAAACTATTTTCATTTAAAGGTTTAGTAAAAATATCAGCAATTTGATTTTCAGTATTAATAAATTCTAAATTTATCAATCCTTTTTCCGAACAATCACGAAGAAAGTGATGACGAATATCAATGTGTTTTGTTCGTGAGTGATTTACTGGATTTTTAGAGAGATTTATTGCACTAGTATTATCACAATAAATTATAGATTTTTCAAGATAACAATTAAAATCTTGTAGTGTTTGTTGCATGTATACGACTTGTGCACATGCTAAAGCAGCAGATATATATTCTGCTTCACATGTTGATAAAGAAACACAGTTTTGTTTCTTACTAAACCAAGAAACTATGGAACGTCCAATGAAATGACACGTTCCAATTGTACCTTTTCGATCCGTCCGACTTCCTCCAAAATCAGCATCGCTATATGAGACTAATTCGAAAGGACATTCTTTTGGATAGAATAGTCCGAAATCTTTGGTTTTAGTTGGATAACGAATAATACGTTTAACTGCTCGCATATGTGATTCTTTGGGATTTGCTTGAAATCGAGCACATAAACAAACACTCATCATAATATCGGGTCGACTTGCTATTAAATATAATAACGATCCAATCATACTACATATAGTTTTTGATCAACATTTTTGCCTTCTTCGTCTCTGTCGAGATGAATCGTTGTGCTCATCGGAGTTGGTTTGGCAGAAGTGTTTTCTAGACCAAATCGTTTAATTAAATTATAACAATATTTTTCTTGATTAATAAAAATTCCATTTTCTATTTGTTTTATTTGTAAAAAAAGAAAATAGTTTAACTCACACATGTGAGACATTTCAAATTCATTTGTCATTATTTTAGAAAATTCTTGACAAAGCTTTTCATTTGTAGATCCAAAAATTATATCGTCAACATATATTTGGATAATTAAGATATCATGCTTGTTTCTTTTAATAAAATGTGTTTGATCAACCTTTCCAATTTCAAAACCAGAATTTAGTAAATAACTTTTAAGACGATCATACCAAGCACGAGGTGCTTGTTTTAAACCGTATAACGCCTTTTTGAGTTTATAGACATGCTCAGGAAATTGTTCATGTATAAATAATGTAGGTTGTTCAACAAAAACATTTTCTTTTATAAAACCATTTAAAAAGAACTTTTAACATCCATTTGATAGAGTTTAAAATTATGAAAACATGTGAAAGTTAATAAGATTCGTATTGCTTCAAGTCGGGCGACTGGAGCAAACGTTTCTTCATAGTCTATTCCCTCTTCTTGATTATATCCTTGTGCAACTAATCTAGCTTTATTCCTAGTTATATTTCCTAGTTCATCTGCTTTATTTTTAAAGACCCGTTTAGTACCGATAACTGATTGATCACTTGGTCTAGGAAAAAGTTCCCAAACTTCGTTTCGTTCAAATTGATTTACTTCTTCTTGCATAGCAAGAATCCAATAGTCATCAGTTGAGGCTTCTTTTATATTCTTAGGTTCTATGTTAGAGAGAAAAGCTGCATGATAAACTTGATTTAATTGATGTCTGGTTTTAACATTCGTTTTTACTTCTCCAATTATATTTTGCACAGGATGATGTCGTAAAATTTTATATGGAGATTTTATTATATTTGTAGTAGTATTCTCATTTTCAGTAATATCATGATCATTATTGACAATTTCTTCAGTATTACTATTTTCATTCTGAGTAGCTTCATCATCAAAATCGATAGTAATATTTGGATTTATATATTTAAAAATTTCGCTAAATGAAACATGTAAACTTTCTTCAATAATTTGAGTTCTTTTATTAAAAATTCGATAAGCTTTACTTCGTTCCGAATATCCAACGAATATTCCTTCATCGGATTTTGGATCGAATTTGCCTAGTTGATCTTTAGTATTTAAAATAAAACATTTAGAGCCAAAAACTTTAAGATATGAAATATTTGGTTTTCTTCCATTTAGAAGTCCATATGGAGTATTCTTAGTTAACGGTCGCATGGAAACACGATTCAATACATAACAAGCAGTAGCTACAGCTTCTGCCCAAAAATGTTTTGATAAATTGGTTCCATTTAATAAAGTCCTTGCACATTCTTGTAATGTTCTATTTTTTCTTTCTACAATGCCATTTTTTTGTGGTGTTCTAGGAAATGAAAAATTATGGTTAATACCTTTCTTGTTACAAAATTGTTCAAAACTTCATTTTCAAATTCTCCTCCATGATCACTTCTGATATTTTTAATTTTCACACTTTTAATATTTTGAATTCTTTTAACAAACACTTTAAAATTATAAAAAGTATCACTTTTATTTTTAAAAAAGAAAATCCAGGTGTATCTAGAAAAATCATCTACAATAACAAACACATATCTATTATGATTAATAGATTGAACTTGAGTTGGACCAAAAAGATCCATGTGTAAAAGTTCAAGTGGTTGTTCTGTAGAAATTACTTTTTCGATTTAAAAGAAGATTTTGTTAATTTTCCTAATTTACATGCATCACAAAATATATTTGTTTTGAATTTCATGTCAGGTAAACCTTTAACCAATTTATTTTTTGCTAATTTGTTGATGGTTTTAAAATTGATGTGACAAAATCTTTTGTGCCAAAGACAGGAATCATTTTCCTTAGCTATTAAACACAAATTTGAATCATTTTTAATGTTCATATTTAAAATATAAATGTTTTTATCTCTTATTCCTTCAAAAATAGTGTTATGATTTTTATCGAAAATATTACATTTATTTTCTGAAAAAGTTATATTAAAACCTTTATCACATAACTGACTAATACTCAATAAATTATGTTTTAAATTTTTGACTAATAAAACATAAGTAATGAGAGGTAAATTAGTGGTACTGTTGATGGTGACATCGCCTTTACCGATGATATAACCTTTAGAGTTATCTCCAAAAGTGACTGATCCTCCATTTGAGTAGATAATATTTGATAACATTTCTTTGTTTCCAGTCATATGTTTTGAGCAACCGCTGTCTAAAATCCATTTTCCTCTCCTTTTATGTGGTACCTGCAAAAAAAATTTTTATAAAAAGTTGGTACCCGTTTCTTTTTAGGGTCCTAAGAGTTAGATCTTAGGAAGTCAAACCCATATGGGTTCAGAATTCCCTTTATAAACATATTTTTTGTTATTATGAACAGTTTCCATGAATGTTTTGATATGTTTATTTCTTATTAAAACATTATTTGTTTTTGGAATCCATATCTTAATGGTTTTAGTGTTTGACCAAACTGTTTTCTTAATATCCTTATTAATATTATTATTAATTCTACTTTTAGCAAACTTATTTTGATTTTTAAATCCTAGTCCAGATTTGTTGTTAGTGGATTGAGAATTTTCTAGTATTTTAGAAAGATTCTCTCTTCCTTTATTAAAATTGGAAATATTGTTAGAGATGTTATCAAATTTTATTTTTAGACTAGATTTTTCTAAATCTAAATCTTTAATTTTAGAATTTAAACCATTATTTTCAAAAAATAAAACATCATTTTTACTTTTCTGAATTTCTAGTTCTTCAGTTATTGAAGAAATTTAAGAAGATAAGTTAGAATTTGATTGTTGAGAAATTTCAAGTTCTTCTTCTAATATTTTCTTTTCATCTTTCAGCATATCTACTTCTAAGACTGTTCTATCTAATTTTCTTTGTAAATCTTTGTTTTTCTTTTTAAGTTGTTTTGCTAAATCTACTAATTAAGAATTAATTTCAATTAAATCTTCAAAACTAAGATCACTTACATCGTCTGATGAAGCCATGAAGCACATATATGCTTGTTCATTTTCATTGTCACTTTCACTTTCTGATGAAGATGATGAGTCTGTGTCGTCCCAAGTGACTGAAAAAGCTCTTCGTTTGGTTCTGTCCTTCTTAAAATTGGCCTTTTTACGTTCAGGACAATCTTTCTTCATGTGACCTTTCTTGTGACATTCATAACATTCCATTGCTGAAGATGATGGTTTGCTACTGTTGATATTGTTGTTGGAATTATTTTTGTTTCCCCTGAATTTATTTCTTTTGAATTTCAAAAACTTTTTGAAATGTTTTGCAATCATTGCCATATTTTCATTCTTTGAGTCGGAATCATCTTTTTCTGCTTGAAATGCCACATTCTTCTTTTCATGTGCTACATTTCTCTTTGCCTGTAAATTTACTTCGTAGGACATTAAATTACCTATCAATTCTTCTGGTTTTAATGTTGACAAATCACCTGCTTCTTCAATGGCTAGAACTTTTCTTTCCCATTCGTCCGTTAAAGAATTTAAGATTCTGGTGACAACATCAAAATCAGTAAATGTTTGTTCTAATGATAGTAGAGCATGATGAATATCCTGAAATCTAGAGTACATATCATTTATAGATTCGTTTGGCCTCATTTTGAAATTTTCAAATTGATTTTTCAACATAGAAATTTTGCTTAATTTAACTTTGTTCGTTCCCTCATGTGTTATCTTAAGTGTTCTCCATATTTCATAACCAGAAGTGCACATGCTAACTCTATTGAATTCATTTCTATCTAATGCACAAAATAAAATATTCATAGCCTTTCCATTTGATGTAGCATCTAGTTTTTGTGTGTTACTCCAAGTTGAGTATTCTCCAGCAAGAGTTATGTACTCTCTTTGTATAATATTCCAGATATCAAAACCACTAGATTGCATATAGATTCTCATTCTAGTTGACCAATAATTATAATTTAACCCATTAAAAAGTGGAGGTCGTGAAGTTGATTGACCCTCTGTGAAACTAGTATTAGTGTTAGTGCTAGCATTGTTAGTTTGTGTCGTTGCCATATTACTGGAAATAAATATCAAATAACTTTGTGACGGTTATAGGAATCCTTGCTCTGATACCAAATAAAAGTGTACGTGCAGTACTAAGGATCGTGTAATATGATATATAAATGCAGAAACTGATAATAGCAGTAAAATAAAAATTAAAGTAAGCACACCAGGAATTTTTATACTGGTTCGAACTTCCCGTTCTACGTCCAGTCCCAGAATATCCTCTGGATTAGACTAAAACCCCTCACTTAACCCGGAGGAATAGGTTCACACCTGAGCAGCCGAACAGGAATTTTTCCGCCTCAACAGCCGAAGAGGACTTCAACTTAATACAAATACTTTGTTGACGAGTGTGTTCTGAATAACACGGATTGTCTTTTGATAGTACAATTTCCTATAATCAAATCCTCAAGATTATGTAGTGTATGTGAAGATTTAGAAGGAAGGTAATCTCGTAGAATCGAAGTATATAAATTTATTCAGAGATTCTAGAGATATTGAATTAGAATGAAAGCTTTTATTTGCAGAAATAAATAGATAATAGATTGCAGAATTATAAACAAGAATCGGTCATTGTAGAAGTGATTTGAACATGTTTATATAGTTGTAGAATAGTTATAATCTTTCATGAAGAGTTTCAATCAAAAGTTGTGTCTGTATCTCTTGGATTGAGAGACATTCCTTTTCATGATCAATGGCAACTCTTCAGGAAAACTAGCCATTATGTTCAGGTCGGTCGACCTAAGAAACTGGTCGGTCAGTTGAATTTTAAAAACGTATACAAAATAATGTGTATCTGTGCATTTGAGACAGGGTCGGTCGACCGAGATTTCTGGTCGGTCAGCCGACCTGTAGTCAATTGCACAGTATACACTAATTTATGTATAGTCTTAATATAAATCAATTTGGGTATGTGTGTGACTACTTGAGGAATGATTTTAACAATATTCTAAGACTTAATACATTAAAATTTTCATACCAATCTATGGATTGTAGTCTTGTCTCCTTTGTAGTGCATAATATATACTTATTTTCTTTTTGTCGCTTTGGTATAGTATTCTTGTAGTATGATCTCTGAAGTTTGTGTCATGAATCAAAACTCATGAATCAACAGGTTTGATATTTCCGTATATATCGAAAAGAATGTTTTAGAAATATATATCTCCGATAGAGATTTTTGATAAGAACTTAATCAAATAAAGAATGATTCCCTATTCACAAAACCTCTTTTTATCGATGATTGGATTCGAAGGAACTGGATTTGATCTACGAAAATCCCTATCCGAAAACCACTTCGAACTAATGTATGTGTTCAAAAAATAAAGATCTGATAGAGACAATGAAGAATGAAAACCAGGGATTTTTGGGATGATAGCACTGCTTATTGATATTTCTGGTTAGCTCCCAAATACTAAAGCAGTAGTTGTCCCTTTATATCTAAAATTCTTTGGGCTGCAAGGACTTCTCGCTACTAATCCTAGGGTGGATTCCCGACAGGATATGGTACGAGAGTGCCTTCGGTTTCATTCAATCCCAGAACGAACTTGTATGGACGGATGTCTGGCATTACTTTCTTGAGATTTACGCCGCTGACTTTTATAAACGTACATCTATTTGGTGGCCGAGAAGGCAACTTCTCTTAGCTTAACACCCTTCTCTAAGACGTACAAGCTCGAAGGTTGTGTTTTTGTGAAAGTCAACACTTGATCGATAGAATGTAGTATGGCACTTAGAGGGAATTGTGCAAAGTAAAAGGTAATAGTTACCTCAAGCCTCACACCTTCCGAAACAGGGTTGGATGCAGCAAGGCTATGTGGTTTGCAACCATTAGGGTATGATCATTCCCTTTTAGATATATTTCTTTTCGCTATGACATTTGGGATGTAAATTAATGTGGTGTATTGTAATCGAGGCCTCGGATAGGTCGGTATCGACCGAGGTCATGACATATTCGGTACTATCTAAGAAATGGTAGGCCTATCTTGTGTTGGTAGAGGTACAGATGTTCTGTTGAACTGGGTACATTCCTCTAGAGATGTACCGTCAGAAGGTAGTCCCTTCACCTGGTCATTTGTATTGAAACCCATTCTACAATAAGAGCCTGTAAGATTTTAGATGTAGAAAGCCCTGTATTACAGGGTGGTATGCTGGAATTTAATCAATGTAACAATTTCACCTAAGATTAATAAGTTTACATGCAAATGTTTTCAAAGATATGTCATTAAAAATAATATCAAATATTTTGATGTAGAATGTTTTGGTTGTCATAAGGTAAAAACCCGTTTCGTGTTTATGTGCAGAGTGGTCTTATGAGATACCTTCTTATTTTCAAAACGCGTATTTTGAGTTCTCACACCTGTCCCATGACTTACCCGGAGTTTTCTTTCCTTTTTCCTAATTTTCCCCGGGCAGCCTAATAGTCAGGTTTAGTTTATAAGAATGCTGGATGGAGCTCAAAGCATGGAGTCATATTATTTACTGAAGATTTGTTGTCTATTTCCACCACACTCATGTACTATAGTATTCCGAAGATCTGTGCGGACATGATCTATAACCGTCCATGTTTTCAACTCTGATAAATGAATTTTAATTTCCGTTGTAAATATTATCTGTTGAAAAAATATATATGAGATTCCGTTCTGTCTTTACTTTCTTTCTTACCCTTAATGATCCGCTTCTCGGGCACTTGGATCTGCAGCACGTGAATACTGTGATGTATTAATGTCGATTTCTGGGAGTCGAAGAAACGGACCGTTACAAATATTTACAATTTAATAATTATAATTAATAATTATATTCAATATTGAGTATTTAAAAGTAGTAATTAGTAAATAATAATTAATGTTGATTATTTAATAATTATTATTATGTAATTAATAATTATTATTAAATAGTGAATAATTATTACTAAATATTAATAATTATTGTTAAATAACTGAGAAGTAATAATTAATAAATAATATTGAGATTTAATAGTACTGTTTAATAATTAGTTTTTAATAATTAACAAAGAAGTAATATTTATTATTTAGTATTTAATATTTATAATTGATAATTATATTAAATATTCAACATTTCAAAAAATTAAAACTTCAAACTAAAATAAAATAAAAAATATTCATAATTTTTTTTTAAATTTTCTTCAAACTAAAATTACCCTAAATAAAACAAATCATATTAAATGAAAATACTAGATTGTTGAGGGATACAAAATTAAAATCCTTGTCTTTAAATTCTTTCCCCCTTTGACTAGTTGACCCGACTTTCACACTTTTCAACTTCGAAAATAATTTAGCTTCTTTTGGAAACTTTCATGCAACAGATTCCAATTACAACCTTTTTTTACGCATTGTAATATATGTTCGACTCCTTTTTTTTAGCTAGTTGTAATAGATTTCTATTACAACTTTTTTCTTTTCTTAGATAATTAATAGTCAATAAATAATAACTATAATAAGTACTATTAAATAAAAAATAAATAAGAAAATATTTTTTAAGATTTAATGTTTAATAAATGATAATTTATAATTAATAATAAAAAATTAGTAATTACTATTAAATAATTAATAATTAAATAATTATTACTAATAATTAATATTTAAGTTTACTGTGTTCTGAATTTTGCCAGCGTTTTTAGAAACGGTATAAGAGCCATGGTATGTACATATAGCTTCAGAGTAATTCAACACATACTTAATAAAAATGAATATGATTGGAAAAGAAATATCGTTAAAAACAGTATTAAACACGAATATGAAATTCCCCAAAATTTATGTTTACTAAATAAATAGACAATTCCTAAAATTGAACCTAAGGCAGTATACCAATTAGGTACCGTAGAAAAACTTGGTTTAAAACAAGTAGTTAAAACTACATAAGAATCAATTTCACTTGATAGTGAAGAAATGATTATTAAACGATTAAGTGAAAAAGATTTACAGCCTTATAGGCAAGCACACATTTATTCACGTAGGTTTAATACAAATTGCATATAAACATTTAACCCTTTAAGGTCTGCCAGAAAGTTTTATAGCTGCTTTAAGAGATGGTAGAAATTTAGATTGGAAAACATTAATAATGGGACTAATACAGTCAAGTTGGCACATGGTCCATTTTAATTTAATTTTTATTTTAATCTACAACTCTCTTTATCTGATGTTAATATTTTATAGGCTATTACTTTAAATGTAAGACCCACGGATATGATTATATTCCAGGATCTAAAGTAATGTGCATTTGCTGTAGAATTTACTGCAAGCCTTTATATACTCTAAACCCCCAATATAAATTGGTTGATAAACCTTTAAATCAAACTATTCTAATAGAAACAAAATTTAGCCAGTCTAATATAACTAGGAGAAGGTCAATAAAAAGGGAGGAAGCTCCTCTTCTAAAAAATTGGAAAATAGTGAGAGTCGTTCTTTCACAACCAGTGACAAATAATAGTATTACTAATATTATAAAAACCCTCGAAGGGACTATTCAAATACAAATGGATAATAATCTCTCTAGACCTAGTTCTAATAAAACATATTTATCAAAAATGAAAATTTTCACTCTCATATTGCACCTTTTGATTATATTGTTTAATCTCCATCAAGATTGCCCACATCTTAAATTAAACAAACTGAAAGAAAATCATCTGATGGGGAATCTTTAAACGATAACCCTATTGAAAAATTATATGTAAACAGAAATAATATTGTTAAAGGTATTTACAACAATCAAGAAGTGGATATAACCAAATCAAAAATTAATTTTTCTATTTATTGGACTGTACGACCAAAATAAATTTTAACCCTGGCCCTCGGGCCACAGACGGAGAATTAAATTTGAGTTTAACCTTCCAAAATGGGAACCATTTAGGAAATGGATTTTTAAAAACTTTTCAAAAAAAGAACAGAAATATTTTTATGATAAATTTTATAAATTTACATTTAAAAAAAATATAACGTTTCCTTTCGTTCCTTGGTATACAGCAAATTATACTGAAAAATATATTTCCATTATAGGAAGAGATTATAAACTTTCAAATGAAAGTCTTCTAAAGGTAATATATCCTCCACAACAATCTTTTCAAATAGAAAAAAATGGTAAGTACTTAGGATTTAATGCATTTTCTAAAATATTAGAAAATTATGCATTATAAATTACTATAAGACAGATAAACCAAATATTTGAACAACAAAACTATGCACAGTTTTATTTTGCTATTATTGGTGAACATATTACTTCATTACATAACAAAATAGAAAAAATATTTTCTACTATTAATTATATAAAACCTACTATTTTAATTACAGCAGAATAAGTAAGTGAAGTAATTGCAACTTCAAGTCTTTAACCCCCCTTTAGAGGTTTTAAGTAACAAATAGAATCAGAATTAGAAAAGGTTTTTAAATTGAGGTCAGAATCCGACTTAGAAAAATTCCTAAAAGAAAGAATGAATAATATCATATTAAATACTCTTGAAGAAGAATCTTTTCAACAAAATAGTATTAACCAAACAGTTCAAGATGAAATAAATAAGCTTGAAAAATATACATATAAGCCTTCTTAAAAATTATTTTACTATAGGAGGCCTTCTCCTATGGATACTTTATCTGAAGAAGTAGATTTTATTAGTAATAATAGCTACAATGGGAAAGTATATATGAACTGAATATTGACACATTAAGTGAAAAACAAATGTTAAATGTAGTTCATCGTATGCTAATGTATAGTACAATTTGCAAAAATAATGGTAATAATGATGTTACTGTTGTGAGAATTATAGTCGTCGGTTTTACTAGACAACATAAACGTTGGTGGGATAATTGTCTTCTTACATCTCATAAAAATGAAATTTATAACACGGTAAAACAAGAAGATGGACAAATGGTCCAAAATGCTATATACACTTTAACAGTTACCATTCTAGAACTTTTTAGTGGAAGAATGTCAGACATAATGAAAGCGTTTATACGGTTTTATAGTATTTAAGATGTAAAACATTAACAGATTTCAAATGGTAGAAAGTTACATTTTTAAATAGAGTAAAGGAATTGCCAAAGAGAATTAGCTCTCACCGAAAATCAAAATTTGTTGATGGACTCCCCTCCTTATTTGCAGAAAGGGTAAGGAAGTCTTTAAGAAAGGATAAAATAAATATTCCTTATGAAAGTTATACTTGTCGTAAACTAATTGGAATATGTATCCAAGAAGTTTTATCATTATATAATGAAATATAATTAAATCAACAAATAAAATGCTAAAATTTGACTGAAAAATTCAATTAGGACAGTTTTGTAGTCTATTTGGAATAGATGATCCAAACATTAAAAAATCTCATAGAAAATATAATAACTTTTCATAAAAAGAATAAATTTTATTCTTATAAATTATTAGAGAAAAACGCTCAAAGAAAAGAGGGAAGATTAATTACAAAGAAAAATAAAATCATCCACGGTTACAAATGTGGAAAAGTTGGATGTTTTGCTGATAGATGTAAATTAAAAATGAAAATTAATAATTTACAAGCTGATAATGAATTAAAAGAAACATTATCAAAACTTCTACTAAACTCTAGTTTTAAAAATGATTTAGAAATAGAATCTGAAAATGATCCAAATTATTCAGTTACTTCTGAAAAACTTAAAGTTCTTGATAAAGAATCATCAAAATCTGGTGAATGTTGTGAACCTTATAGACTAGGAAAACCCTATCTAAACCAAATAATAAGTAGTGAAGATAAAAAGGATGAATTTTATAAAATCCTCTCACAATTTCAAGATTTAAATATAAATGTAATGGCTACTAATAATATTATAGAATTTTTAAAATTAGTTAAAGACCCGGAATTAAGAACATTTCTAAAAATGCTGGCAAAATTCAGAACACAATACACTAAGACAAATTATGAAGTAAAAGGTTATTTTAGCATACAGCTACAGTACTGGTACAGCACGAACTTTACTAAAATTGACATTGGTTAGGCCATCAGTTAAACCTAAATGGAGAATCTTTTAACTTTATTAAAACAAAGTGTTTACTTTATCGAAGTAGCACGTCTTTTTGCTGGCAAGAATATAGCCTTTAGTCTAAAACTACTTTCCCCTTATCTTGTCACACATTATGGGCCTCCTTTCAATCTTACTGAACATTTCGGCAAAATCTTCATCATTCATGCCTGAAAATTGATCAACTTTAGTTATATTTTTTGCTTTAAAGATGTCATCAATGTATCATATTTCGCATCTTCTTTTCCCAGATTCTTTAGCAGATCTTTCTTCACCTCTTCAATGTAGACATAGTAAATATCTTTTTTAGTGACCACATCCTTTTTCATTTTTAGTTTCCTAGCAATATGCTAAAATGGACTTGGAGCTTCCTTATGTTGTTTCATGTTCTCCTATTCCTGAAAAACTTTTACTTTATTTACTTATCTCTGCTATCAAATCTTGGCCAAATATTTGACCTGTGCTATTATCAACTCTATTCGATTTATCTTAGAAGTTAGTAAAGAAACACCTATATAAACAAGGAATTTCTTTTACGATATAACCAATTTTCGTTTTCCATTTCCATATCCAAGGAATGGAAAATTCAATAAAGAAATATATTGTGCCTGATCCTGTTACATTAGGTATTGGTCCAGTTCATTTATTTTGGTGAAGCAACAACCCAATCGGAATTGTCCACCATTCATAAAACCAATTTGTATAGGACGTTTATAAACTTTCGAACATATCTTGATGTACTATGAATGTTTCTTCTTATTATTTTCATAAAGGAGCACTTTATTAAATGCGTCAACATAATCCATGTAGTTATACCTGATAGTAGTTCTTTTATTAGGCAAGAACATCTCTTTTTCTTTAAGGGTTGATAATCCTCATTCTTCTGGCGATATTAGCCTTTTTATGATTATTTTGATAAAGCTATAAACTTTTAGATCTCTCACATTAACATGTGTTATTTCACAAGGTATCTTTGCATCAACTTCCAAGGGTCATTATCCTTTTTCAGATCCCTGAATTTTAAAAGAAGTATAACTTCTTTATGAGGATTTTTGGCATATGTGGTTATATTATCTTCATTTTCTTCATTGTTAGTTATGCCAGCATATGAAGATGATGTTGTTTGGCTATTAGCTATTTGAATTTTTACCCCTTGCCTTTTCTTAAATTCCATTAATTTTTTATATAAGGGATCGGTTGAGTTATTACTTCTTGAATTGCTAAGATTTTCGACTATTAGCCTTTTATTACCATATTGAACTAGAATATTTCCTCTACCTCCTCCTCTGTAGGAGGAATTACCCCTTCCTATGGGGATCATTGTCATGTAAAAATCCACGAGTTAGAAAATTAGGAAGACTATTTTCTTCACCAAAAGGATTTCAAAGTCAAAAGGAGCTAGATGAGCTTTCCATTTAGTAAACATTTGTTTTGATACATCATGTTTAAATTTTTTAATAAACATATATTTAGCTGATTTACAATTAGTTTTTATAATTAATTTTTGATTATATAAATCATCATGAAATTTTAAAACACATTTAATTGTAGCAAGAATTTCCTTATCTATAGTTGCATAGTTCTTTTGACTATTATTTCATTTACCCAAGTGAAACCTGACAAGATATTCTTGTTTTGTTTTGGACATATTTTTTAAAATTCCACCAAATCCTATATCTGATGCATCTGTCTCAATTATCTTTTCCCAAATTGGATTTAAAAGGATTAAATAAGACTATTTTTTACCTTTTCTTTTATTATTTTAACTGCTTGAGTATGTTGTTCTGTCTATGGACCTGGATTCCTTTTTAATCTATCATATAAGATAGCAGCATCTGTAGCTAAATTAATATAATATGAGGATATATAATTTAAGCTACCCCAAACCTTTGTAATTGTGTTTTATCGGCTTTTATATTAGGAAATTTTGAAATAAATTCTTTACTTCTATTTATAGGAATTATTTTTCCTTTTTCAATATTATGGCCTAAAAATCTCACATTTATTTGAAATAAAGGCATCTTTGCTCTTGATATTACTAAATCATTTTGAATAATGATTTTTCTTAAAATATCTAGGTGTTGAATATGTGTTTTAATATCTTTAGAAACTACTAGAATATCATCAATATAAACTATAATAAATTCACTATATGGAATAAAAATGCCATTCATTATTTTTTGAAATTCCGAGGGAGCATTTTTTAAACCAAAAGGCATTACTGTCCATTCATAATGTCCAATTTGGGACATTAAAAGCAGTTTTTTGTTGGTCATATTTTGAAAATTGGATCTTCCAATAGCCAGATTTTAAATCAAACTTAGAAAATATGATGGAATCATATAGCCAATTTAGTAAATCTTTTTTATTAGGAAGTGGATGTCTAATCCATTTCAAGACCTTATTAAAAGGTTTGTGATTTATTACTAATCTAGGTACCCCTCTTTCTTGTTCACTATGTTTATTTACATAAAATGCAGTACATGACCAAGGTGATTGAGGTAGTTTTATTCAACCATTTTGTAATAATGATTCAATTTCCTTTTTGCACAATTCTAAATATTTAGAATTCATTTGACATGGTTTTGCTTTAGTAGAACTTAATTTTTCATCAAAATTTTCTTCATATGGAAGATTAACAATACGTTTCTTTCTGTCCCAAAAGGCATTTGGATGATCATTACAAATTTTCATTAAAAATTTGTTATGAATCATTTTAATTTTTTCTTTATGTTTTGGATTTTGAACTTTTTCTCTATATTAAGAGAAATGACTTCTTGTTTTGGGGAATTTAAATGATTGGTCTTTTGGATCAAAAGATCTTTTATTTCATGTAAAACCTTTGTAAAAGGTTTAGTTATAAATTCAAAAGTAATAGGAATATTTTCATATATATTTATTATTCCCTTTTTATCAATATTTGTTATAAGATAAATTTTATCTATAAGTGGAGTTCCAAGTATGACTTGATTAGTGATATTTTTACTAATAAAATGCTTGCAGGAATACAAATTTTATTTTAAATATATAAGCATGTGGTAATTTAAGTTTAATATCAAGTTTTTCTCCACCTGCATGACTCGATAAATTAGTAGTTTTATGAAAATACCTAGTTGGAATTATTCCTTCTTGAATTACATTCATATCAGCACTCCTATCTACAAGCAGTTACTTCCTTTTTAAAATCATTATTAATTAAAAGAGTTATTTTGATAAACCGTTTTTGAGATATAATAATATTTATTTTTCAAATAAATTCTTCTTGTTCTGTAAATTTTATTTAAGAATAGTTTATTTTATTATTTTCAATGAGGATAATTTGTTTTGACTGTTCTAGAAAAGAAAGTCTATAACCAAGATTTCTATTTTCATTTTTTATGATTTGAATTTCCTTTTTAAGGTTTTTGACTTCATTATTAAGATCTTCGATAGTAGTATGATATTCAATCCTTTGAATTTCTTTTAAAAGTTTATGAACTTCATTCATAGAATATGGATTTTTAAAACTACCAATATTTTGAGATGTCTCAGTTAATGTTTCAATATTTTTGCTTGTTTCAAGAATATCTTCCATTTGATCTATCATTTTTTATCTTAATTTCGTGTCTTTAACTAATTTTAAAAATTAAATTAATATTATTATTAGTTAATACGTTAATATTTAAATCTTGAAATTGTGAGGGGATTTTATAAAATTCATCATTTTCATCTCCACTGCTTATTATTGGATTTAGATAGGGTTTCCCCTGCCTACAAGATTTACAATATTCATTAGATTCTAATGATTCTTTATCAAGAACTTTAAGTTTTTTAGTAGTAACTGAATAATCTGAATCATTTTCAGATTATATTTATGAATCGTTTTCAGAGCTAGAGTTTAATAGAATTGTTGATAATGTTTCTTTTAATTCATTATCAATTTGTAAATTGATAATTTTCTTTTTTAATTTACATCTATCAACATAATGTCCAATTTTTCCACATTTATAACAGTGGATGATTTTATTTTTCATTTTATTTAATATTTCCACTTTTCTTTGAGCTTTTTGCTCTAACTTTTTATGAGAATATAATTTCTTCATTTTACAAAAAAAATTATTATCTTTCTATGAGATTTTTTAATGTTTGGAACATCTATAATTGACTACAAACTATCCTAATTGACTTTATTCAGTCAAATTTTGGTGTTTTGTTTATTGATTTAATTTTATTTCATTATATAAAGATAAACCTTTCTGAATACATATTCCAATAAGTTTACCATCATTATAACTTACATAATGAATATTTATTTTATCCTTCCTTGGAGACTATAACCTTTCTACAAATAAGGAGAGGAATCCATCAATAAATTTTGATTTCCACTAAGAACTATTACTCTCTGGTAATACCATTACTCTGTTTAAAAAATGTATTTTGTACCATCTGAAATATGTTAATGTTTTACATCTTAAATTATGTAAGTGTATGAACACTTTCGTTGTTATCGATACTCTTCCAGTAAAATGTTCTAGAATGGTAATTATAAAAATATATACAGCATTTTAGACCATTTGTCCAGCTTCTTGTTTCACTGTGTTGTAAATTTCATTTCTATGAGATGTAGGAAGATAATTGTCCCATCGATGTTTAAGTTGGTCGGGCAAACCAATGACTATTATTCTTGTAATAGTTACATCATTATAACCATTATTTTTGTAAACTATCTTATACATTAGCATACGATGAGTTGCATTTAATATTTGTTTTTCATTATATGTGACGCCCCACCTCTATACCCGTGCTAGCCAAGGACACTATAGAGTAATGTCGTCAACTAGCACGAAGAATAAGGCTGTTGAGGAGCGACCATCTGTATAATTGCTTTGTCTGAGTACCGATAGGCCAGATAAAGATATAACTTTTCATCTCAAGAGGAAATGCTACATACCGATACAAACTCAAAGCTACTACACAGTGGCTATGTGGGCTTCGAAAACAAATATAGAAATAAATATAACACAAATAAGTCACAGATAATTCATATCACAAAGGCGGAAATAGATATGAATATATAACATTTAAAAGTGTACATCAGAGTAGTGGTCAAAAAGATCCACAATAACACAAAAGAATGGAGACAAGTGCAAGGCAAAATAATATGTATACATTAAGGAGTCTCTAGCTCAAATGTCTAACAACATAAACTACCAATCTAAAGTAGTTAGCCAAAAGTCAGATAATACTCCATGATGAGGAGTCAAGCAGAAGCACCTGTAACATCGGTCTCACCCGAGTATTATTTAATAAGAAAATAATAAACGGATCAGTCTAGCTATAAATATCAGATAAAATAATATAGAATAAGAGATATGACAAAAACATATGATAATCCATAAAGCCATACTGTAATAAATATGCAACTGAAAATCAAATAGAGGTTAATCAATATCACAAGAATCTTCTCAAAGATCAAAAAGAATGTCATACTCTTTATTTTTATTCACCAAACCATAAATATTGACAATTATATCAATGCCAATCATAAAATTGGTGAAACCTAAATTCTAGAAATCATCAATAGAAATCCAGAAATCATATAAAAAGGGGGAAGGCCTATCACAAAACGGGAGTATGAAAACTCACCAACACGTGTATCACAAACGGGACGCTATCCCATGGTCGCTAACCATAAATTCCGAACATCGACGCAGTACAAACGGTAGCCCATTGAACCAAAAAGCCCGGATATCGATGTAGTACAATAACGGTACATCCGATGAACCGAAACTCAAATAATTCGAAACACCGACGTAGTACAATAACGGTACTCCAATGAACCGAAACTCAAACAATTCGGAACACCGACGTAGTACAATAATGGTACGTCCAATGAACCAAAAAGCCGAGACATCAATGTAGTACAATAACGGTACATCCGATGAACCGAAAAGCCGAGACATCGACGTAGTACAATAACGGTACATCCGGTGAACCGAACATCATAAAAGAACATGGATCACTAGCCCATAAAGAAATGAGACGAAGCTCAATAGAATGAGGTACAGTCCCCTACGTGGACAAAGAGACATCGCACATTGCTAGTCTAAACCATAAAATGATCGTCATTGATCATCAAGAAGTGTCAATTACACTAAGCCATTAAATATATGAGCTTAGCTTCATGTCCCACAACCACTAGCTTAACTTAAATATTTACGAACAAATTGTAGATCTCCGCTTGAAAGTTGTCACAAGAGTTTCAGCCGAACAAGTCCAAGAATTAACCGATGAAATAAACACAAGCGTTTCATACCACTTGTTTTACTAAGCCGTTTAATTAGATTTCTCATACGGGTGAGGTAAAGGTTTGTATATGCTAGTAGATTTGAAAACGGTTTAAGAAACGAGCTTTGTAATAAAATAGTGTTGAAATCGTTTTGATGAAAGAGTTTTGATATTTACTACTAGTATTGAAACCTTTATATTTTTAAAGTAACAAATCAAAGAAATGATTGTAGAAATAATCATTCACCAAAATTCACAAACGAAGACGTGAATTGAATCCAAAGAAATCGATACCGAATCCATCAAGGTGGATGTTCCAAAAATCCCAAAGAAAATGTGATCAAAGTCGATAATAAGTGATAACCACAAATGGGAATCAACACAAATCGATTAAATTTGAAAACTCAAGCTAAAATAGGCAAAATAGGAAAAAAAAAAGCAGATTCAGACGTCTGAAGTGTATGATTCAGACGTCTGAATCTAGAAAATAAAATATTTTCCAGAACAGAGTTCAGACGTCTGAATCAATAAATTCATACGTCTGGAAATGCTAAATTTTAGCCTATTTCCTTTCCGGTTCAATTCGAACCAATTCAGATGTTTGGAAATATTGATTCAGACGTCTGAATCTGGGAATAGAAATTTTCCCAATATAATATTCAGACGTCTGAAATGGAGCATTCAGATGTCTGAAACCTGTTTCTCGGGCCTTTCTGGAACCTTGGCCAAAAATAGCCAAAACGAATATCGAAAGCGATCGGACGAGCAACAACCGACTAAGGATTTATGCCAAGCGACAACCCAGCCTTAAAGGCTCTTTGATATGCCTCGAATATCAATGTCCAAATATCCATATAAGGATTTTCATAAGTTTGCTTTCAAAACACCAAAAATTGGAATATTCACCAAAGCAATCCAAATCAAAAGCAAATGCACATGAATAAGTGTTAGGAATTCATACCTAACAACAAGGATAGATATAGACATAGATGTGAGATAAAAATCTCACCTTTAAACCCAAAAAAATGAAGAAGAAGCTATAGAGAAATGTCACGGACAATCACTTTTCAATTCCAACCCAAAGAGCTTGAATCTAAGCTTAAAAGAGAAACATTTCCTAAATTAGGTATAGGAATTTCTGAAATTGGTAAGAGAATGAGTTAGAGAAGTAGAGGAGGAGGCTTACTAAAGCTTCTTCAATAAATTTGGAGCTAGAACTTGATTTGCAAATGGAAACTAGGGCTTGGAGTTTTAATTTCCCATTCCTCTCTCCATTGTTGCTAAAGCTTTGAGTATTAGGAAATAGAAGTAAAGTAATGAAGAGAAGAGGGGTGAAGCTTGGGTTAAATGAGCTGAAACAAAAACCAAAGCCCTAAGTGAAAAAGTAGCAAATTCTACTATCTCCAAACATATCGAAGTTTATACTCAAAAAGATCGCAAACGTTATTTTGAACTCAATGGGGGTGGTCTCGAGTCCTAATTTGACTGTTTGCAAAAAGTAGCTTTTTGGACTAAAATCCGACTAACGATGAAATATTTAAATAAAATATTTAAATACTCAATCGTAAAATATGCGGGTTGTTACAGACTCACCTCCTTAAAGAAATTGCGTCCACGCGAGATTTAAGAAGGAAATAAAAGTAACAACCATAAAAGCATATCAACACAAAAGAAATTTGAAACCAAAAGTTCATCTTAAAGAGCACGAGAAAGTAAGTCCAAATGTGTTCGCTCGATGAATTCTCTAGATTCCCAAGAACAATCCTTAGCATTTGAGGACCATTGAACTTACACAAGCGGGACATCTTTATCTCGAAGGCGCTCAACCTCCGAAGCAATGACGCGAATAAAATGTTGCCTAAAAGTCAAATAGGCGAAACTTCAATTTCTTGAATAACACCGAGATCAAGAATAAAATCGGAATCCCTAAGGCATTTCCGTAGATAAAAGACATGAAAAACGTCATGAACAGCAGAAGATTTAACCGGTGCAACGGCGTAGTACAATAATGGTACGGCCAAGAAACTAGAAACTTGAATAACTTTGAAACAACGGCGTAGTACAATAACGGTACGCCAGGTGAACCAAAGCTCAAATGATTTGGAACACCGACACGGTACAAATGGTACGTCAAATGAACCGAAAAGCCGGGACATCGATGTAGTACAATAACGGTACATCCGATGAACCGAATTCCATAAAAGAACATCGGACGCTAGTCCATGAAAGAAATGAGACGAAGCTCAATAAAACGAAGTGCATCGAAACGTCCGATGAACTTGGTAAAATGATCATTCCACTCGGACATCATCAAAGAAACAACCACTTGTTGCTTACGACAAAGGGTATTGGCAACACGATTTCCCCTTTTGGGAGTATAAAGAATATCACGATCATAAGGTGCAAGGAACTTGAGTCCACATTAAGTTCCTTATGAGAAAATAAACATTTCAAAGATTTATGATCGGAGTGGAGAACGAATTTCTCCCCCAAAAATAAATGATGATGCCAAACTCTGAACGCGACAACAATAGTCTCGATCGGCTTAAATTATTTAGAAACAAAACTGATAGCTCGTTCTCTTTTGCAAGAGAACGTCGCCCAAACCAATACGACTAGCATCGGTATAAACAATAAAGTTTTGGTTCCCCTCGGGAATCACCAGAATAAGAGTATCGAAAAGGAGTTCTTTTAAATAATCTTCTTTTCCAAAAAGCTAAAACTTTGAAAATCACAATTATCTTTATGTAATAATCTTTCTAGAAAAATTTACATTTTTACAAGTGAATATATAGTGTCAAATTGTCTCATCAAAGCGTTTAGGAAATTCCTATCGATAACGTTGATCAAGCGCATCGACCATAATTCTTAAAGCACTCAATGGGCAATACAATCACAAAATCATCTTCTATAGGATAAAAATATCTCTTAAAACTTTACGAATATTCTTTGTTCGTTCCAGAACAAAAAACCAATCATACTTATAAATAAATCTTAAGAAAAAGATTTGCAAAATTTTAAATTGTTGTTTTCATCCAAAATCAATAAATACAAAATGGAGTCATCGAGATATTCGTAGAATAATCGATTCATAAAATGGATGAAATAAGCTGGACAAACTGAATGACATAATAAGTCACTCATAAGAATCATAACGAGTGCGGAATGCGGTAAGTGGAAGGCTAACTTCCGCGTCTCGTAGCAAAATGAAAACCGGTGGCAAGGTCGAGTTGAAAAGACCGTAACACCACTCAAAAGATTGCTTAGGAGATAATCCTAGGACAATCTCAAAAATACTGAAAAATTCCACAAACTACCCGAATGAGAAAAAATAACGTTTTCCTCATCTTGTGGGTTTGAAGAATAAAAATGATGCCCCCAAATTGGAATCAGAATCACAAAAGAAAAATAGAAATCTGCTTAACAAATAGAAAATATCGAAGATGAATAGTCCACTCGAGACATAGGATATGACTTTATAATAATTAAATCAATCCTTACAAAAATCAATTCTGAAGCCAAAGTTAAAATCGGCTCGGAATGAAAAATCACATAAAATAATTTCGACATCAATAAAAAGAAAATTGAGTGTTATGGATCCGCCAAATCCGGATTTGCAATTCTCAAAGAAGAATCAAGCCCAAATTGTTTAAAGAAAAAGAATCAACAAGTTCTTTTAATACAAAATAATGAGATGAACTCATATCAACAAGAACTCAAATAAGAAGATCATGAAATAAAACAATGTCATCAAGGATTGAATAAAAAGTACCTTGACCAAGAGAAGTGTCACTAGGCGTTTGCACAACATTAAGCCTTCCCTCCCTCTTGCTTGGAGGTTTGGGACATGTAGATAAAAGATGACCCGAACTTTTGCAATAATGACAAAAGAGAGGTTTCAGACACATATTAGAATAATGATCTGTGGAACCACAGTTGTAGCACTATCCTCGACTAGAGGTAGGAGTCTTTGCTACCGGAGTTTATTGCTTCCCTTTCTTGTTGGGAGTGGGGCCTTTGAATTTGATAGGCCTCTTTGTGTTATTGTTGAAGTTCTGTTGGGCACCCATAACTTCAACATCACCCTCATTATCGGCCTCTTCAAGTCGAAGAGCGATATCAATAAGCTGATCAAAAGAAACTTCTAGTTTCAGAAGCAAAGTCTTTTTGAGATTCTTATTCAAGCCATAGACGAATCTCTGATTTTTCTTCAATGGGGTATTAATGTATTCAACCCCGTATTTAGAAAGAGATTCAAAAGATGCGACATATTCTGCCACAGAAGATTCACCTTGAACAAGGTCAATAAAATGTCGGGCCAAAGTTACTTTTTCAGCCTCCGGCACAAACTTTGATTCAAATCTTTCCCGAAATTTCTCCCAAGTAAGATCCGCTTCGATAATCTCCGAAGTCAAGAGCTCATACCAATCTAACGCTCTTTCTTGGAGCATGCTAGAAGCCACTTGGAATCGATGTAGATCAATAAGGTTCATGCAAGAAAAGATGTGATCGCATGATTTGAGCCAAGCTTGAATTTCTATAACACTCTCGGATCCCATGAATGGCCTTCCACCCAAGTCGGTATAATCTCTACACAAACGTGCAAAACCGGATTTTGGGTGAGTAGGCTCTGGGATGGGTCCGGCAACTTAAGCATTCTTTACAAGATCTGAAAGCTGCTGGGCAGACATGAATACTCCATCTTGAGGAGTAGCACTGGATTGACCGGTGCTGGGACGACCAGGTCTAACCATTTCTCTTCTTTAAGAAAGAAAGAAAGAAGAAGAAAAAGTTATTCTCAAAATGAATATCAAACAATAATGATTGATAAAACAAGGCATCGCAAAGAAAATAGAATAGAACGGGTCCAATGACTCGAATAAAATCCTAAGGCACGACTCCTAAGCTGAACTTAGGACGTTGATCCTTATTAAATTATTCTACATTATTTCGAAGTTTGGCTTTGATACCATGCTGTGACGCCCCACCTTTATACCCGCGCTAGCCAAGGACACTACGGAGTAATGCCGTCAACTAGCATGAAGAATAAGGCTGTTGAGGAGCGACCATCTGTATAATTGCTTTATGCGAGTACCGATAGGCCAGATAAAGATATAACTTTTCATCTCAAGAGGAAATGCGACATACCGATACAAACTCAAAGCTACTACACAGTGGCTATGTGGGCTTTGGAAACAAATATAGAAATAAATATAACACAAATCAGTCGTAGATAATTCATATCACAAAGGCGGAAATAGATATGAATATATAACATTTAAAAGTGTACATCAAAGTAGTGGTCAAAAAGATCCACAATAACACAAAAGAATGGATACAAGTGCAAGACAAAAGAATATGTGAACATTAAGGAGTCTCTAGCTCAAATGTCTAACAACATAAACTATGTTAACCCTAACTCGTTCACAAGTTAACAGGTCCACGAGTTAAGGCATGTACGACTCAAGGCATGTACGACTCAAGGCATGTACGAGTTAAAGGATACATGAGTCAGCAACTTCCTACAACTTAAAGACCTCTACGAGTTAGCAAGCTTACGAGATAAGCAGCCTACGAGTTAAGGAGTACCCGAGTTAAGCTACTTGCGAGATAAGCCTTTACGAGTTAGCATATCTACAAATTAGCAAGTGTACGAGTTAAGATCTTCCACAAGTTAATCCTCCACGAGTTAAGCCTCTACAAGTTAATCCTCCACGAGTTAAGCCTCTACGAGTTAATCCTCCACGAGTTAAGCCTCTACGAGTTAATCCTCTGCGAGTTAAGATCTTCTACGAGTTAGCAGGCATACGAGTTAAGAAAAGCTAACGACTTAAGGTCTTTACGACTTAAGGAAATTGATGGCCTACGACTTAATGATAACTGCAGTTTGTACGACTTAAGACCCTTACGACTTAAAGAAGTTATACGACTTAAGGAGGATACGACCTAAAGACACACCTCTTAACTCGTCTACGAGTTAAGACTTGCTTTAAACCAGCTGCAATTAGTTAAGTCGACTACGACTTACGACATAAAAAGAGTCGTATACGACTTAAGAAAGGAAATTAGCAATTGCAGCCAGATAACTCGCACACGACTTAGAACTTAGGGATGGGTTCAAAAAAGGGGAACTGCCATAGACTCGGCTCAGTGACCCGGGGACGACTTACCTTAAGTCGAACACGACTTATCTTAAGTCGGCCACGAGTTAGGACTTAGCACTTTTTCCGCCCAGAACTCTCTATAAATATGAAACCATCTCCAACATGCAAAGGACTTTTTGGCTCATTCTCTTCAAGCGCCATTACTCTGCCGAATTCCAGACTACTTCAAAGCTTTTTAGATCCAACAAACTTCTAAAGGAACTCCATGAAGGAATCATCCACATTCGCCATGGATTTGAAGATGATTGTCAACATCAAAGCTTGAGCTACTTGTTTCACATATCCTATCACTTGAAGTGTGTTGTAATTGAAAGATCTTGTAAAGAATTGTAATCAAACTAGTGATAAAAAGATTAAAGTGGACGTAGGCTGGATTATAAGCCGAACCACTATAAATACTGTGTCTCTTACTGTTTTTCTGCATACTTTCTGCTTATTTCTGTTTCCCGTACGAACGGGTGGTGCTTTCACAATCACATCTTATACACCAGGGTGTTAGCGTTTAAATTTGAGCGTTAACATTTTGGTGCTTTCACTGAGAATTGAACTCAGGACATCTATCATCATTGCTTCAGAAAGATTTGTAGATAAAGTTTCTTTAAGAACCAGAAGTCTATCCGAAATCATGGCTCCTGGAAGGAAAAGTAAATCTGTGAGATCTGCAAACATTCAAGAGGGAACCTCCGCTTCCCCAACACCAAATCAAGCCACTCCAGCTGTTGGAGTTTCAAAAGCGGAATTGGACGCTGCTATCTTTGGGTTGAATCAGCAAATAAATGCCCAGAACGCGCAATTGGAAGCTCAGAATGCTCAGAATGCTCTGATTCTGAATAGGTTAAACGATTTGCTCGGGGCAAACCGTCAACCTGCGAATAATGAAAGGAACTTTGTCGGTAATGTCCATGATGCTGAAACTAGAAACATTCCCGAAAGGGCTGCTAGCCCCTTTGAACGGACATTGCCTGAGGCTGGAGGATCCAGAAATAGGAATGACGAAGAATATCTTTCTGGTATGGTTCGACAGATTATGAAAGAAAGTATGCAAAGGGTCGAAGATGAGAAAGAGTGGGGTTTCGCTCCGAGCAAGACTCCGTTTACTGAAAAGATCCTAAAAGCTGAATTCCCAAGGAAGTTCGTCCCTCCGACCATTCCAGCTTACAAAGGGACAAGTGATCCAAATGAGTTCCTGTACAAATATGATTGGCACATGACAGGTGCCAGAGCTTCTGACGAGATAAAATGCCGCTATTTTCCTGTGTATTTGGAAGGGGTAGCTCTGCTTTGGTTCACAAAACTGCCTGTCCGGTCCATCGATCAGTTTTCAGACCTAACCAGGAAATTTAAAGAGCAATTTAGGCTATATGCTTCAAAGGCAAAAGACATCATGTCGTTATCCGGTTTGGAACAGAATCCGGGGGAAACTATCAAGTCTTTTTTAAATCGCTTTAATATAGCGTTAGCTGAGGTGGATAATGCAGAACCCCGCATGGTCTTGACCTATTTGATGAGAGCTATTGATAAGTCAAGTGAATTCGGAAAGTGGCTGAACATGAAGGAGCCAAATTCTCTGGAAAAGTTCTACAAAAAGGCGGATGAATTCATGCGTTTGGAAAGCCGTCCTGTCCCGGCAAAGGCAACAGTAGAGAAAGCTGAAGACAACACTGCTGCGCCACGTAAGAATGGATCTGTGGGACAGAAAAGAGAAAATAATGATGGAAGGAAACAACACAATTCAAAGAAGCCTCGATCCTTCAAGCCATCAGAATATACTCCTTTGTTAGAGACACCAGAGCGCATCTACCTGGCTACAAAAGATTCTTTTGAGTATCCCAAACCTCCTGTTCTCAGAACCGGAAGAAAAGCTGTGCAAAGTGGGAAGTTCTGTCGCTTCCATAATCAGCCTGGTCATGACACAGACGACTGCCGTCAATTGAAAAATATAATCGAAGAATTGCTAAGAGAAAATAAGCTGCAGCAATTTGTGAAGAAGAGTGGTAATGATCCTGCTTCGTCAAGTCAGGGGCAACAAGCTCTTGCTCATCAGCCCAGGACAAATGAGAAGGCCGCAGGACATGAATCTGGAAGGCCAGTTATTAATGTCATCACAGGAGGACCCCACCCAGCAGGCAGAAGCTGGGGTGAAATGGAGAGGTACACTCGAGCTCTGAAACATGTGCCAACTGAAGAGAATGTCTTTGTTTTAGAGGACTCTACACCCCTGAAACAACAAAGGACTTTTAATGATGATATTGTGTTCAGGGCTAGAGATTCCACGGGCATTGAGGCCCCTACTTTGGACCCGTTAGTCATCTCGGCCGGTATTGGACCGGCTATTGTCAGAAGAGTTCTTATTGACTGCGGCGCATCTTGCAACATCCTCTTCAAGAAAACGTTTGACCAGATGAAAATCCCGATGGCGGATGTGCAAGCCTCATCTCAGAAGATTGTTGGCTTCACTGGGGAGCCAAAGCAACCAGTTGGGACCATTGATCTACCTGTTGAACTTGGAGAAGGAGAAAGGAAAGTGGTCCGCAGACAAACTTTTGTGATCGTCGATGAATATTCTGCTTATAATGCTTTTCTTGGCCGTCCAACACTCGCAGCATTCAAGGCTATCCTAGCCCCGTGGTGCCTCACTATTAAATTTCCTACTGACAATGGAGTAGGAGTTATAAAAGGGGATCAAAATGTTGCGCGAGAATGTTATTGGACAGAGCTGCGAGAGTCAAGAAAAAGAGAAATGGGAAAAGATGCGGCAACCCCAATCCGCATCAAAACACCAACCCTATAGCAACTACAGGGCGGACCCTGCACTGGCGAGCATAGCGGGGCACGAAAAGTGATGGATCCTAGAAAGGCCAGTGCGGGGGAGAGTAGGGTGGTACCAGCAGAAACAACGATACCGGTGCCCGTTGATCTGAAGGACCCAAACAAGATGCTGAATGTGGGTTCACAACTTAATGTGTCAGTTCAGAATGCCTTGATATCTTTTTTGAAAGCAAACCTGGATGTTTTCGCTTGGACCCATGCCGATATGTGCGGAATATCCCCAGAAGTTGCGGTACATGCTCTGAATATTGACCCAAAGTTCACGCCAGTAAAGCAGAAAAGAAGAATCCAAGGTCCAGAAAGGTCGACAGCATTGAAAGAGGAAGTTGACCGGCTCATGGAGAATAATTTCATCAGAGAATCTACCTATCCAAATTGGGTTTCAAATCCAGTGCTGGTTAAGAAGGCCAATGGTAAATGGAGAGTGTGCATCGACTTTTCAGATCTAAACAAGGCCTGTCCCAAAGACAGCTTCCCATTACCCAGGATCGATCAACTGGTAGATGGAACAGCGGGTCATGAATTGTTGTCTTTTATGGATGCCTACTCCGGATATAATCAGATCATGATGCATGAGCCAGATCAGGAGGACACAAGCTTTATCACCGATGTCGGTCTTTACTGTTACAGAGTTATGCCCTTTGGGTTGAAGAATGCGGGGGCAACATACCAAAGACTGGTCAATGCTATGTTCAAACCGCAGTTGGGAAAGACTATGGAAGTTTACGTTGATGACATGCTAGTAAAATCTAAGAAAGCAGTGGATCACATCGAACACTTAGCAGAAATGTTCGCAATTCTCCGAAGATACGGAATGAAGCTTAACCCTTTAAAATGTTCTTTCGGGGTAGAATCTGGGAAGTTCTTGGGTTTCATCGTGAGCGCTAGGGGCATTGAAGCTAGTCCAGCTCAAATCACTGCTCTAAAAGAAGTCAAAGCTCCTAAAACAAAGAGGGAATTGCAAAGTCTCAATGGAAAAATTGCCGCCTTAAGTCGGTTCATATCCAAAGCTACTGATAAATGCATTCCATTCTTCGACGCTCTAAAGAAAGGAAAGAAAAACTTTGACTGGACTCCCGAATGCCAGAAAGCTTTTGAAGAATTGATTCAACATATGGAAACGCCTCCAATACTTTCTAGGCCCGGCGATGGCGAGGATCTCCTTATATACTTGGCAGTTTCATCTCATGCTTTAAGTGCAGCGCTGGTACGGGAAGACAAAAGGATTCAACATCCAGTTTACTATATCAGCAAAAGACTCACTGGGGCAGAAATGAATTACTCCAAGTTGGAAAAACTCGCCTATTGTCTATTGATTGCCTCAAGAAAGTTGAGGCAATATTTCCAAGCTCATCCTATCAAAGTCCTCACTGATCAACCTTTAAGGCAAGTCTTGTTTCGCCCCGAGACTTCGGGCCGCCTTTTAAAGTGGAATATTGAATTGAGCCAATATGACATCACTTATCATCCTAGAAAAGCGATCAACGGACAAGCTTTGGCAGATTTTATTGCAGAATTTACAGACAAGGGTAACAGCGAGGAAAAAACAATCGAGAACCCCCCAATCCAATGGAAGTTATTTGTAGATGGCGCAAGAAATGATTACTGTTCAGGTGCTGGAATTGTTCTTGAAACTCCTGAAGGCCGGTCATTATGCTATGCGCTAAGATTAGAATTTCCTTCAACAAACAATGAAGCAGAATATGAAGCTCTGATTGCTGGTTTGAAAATTGCTAAAGAACTAAACATTCGAGCGTTACAGATCTTCAGTGATTCGCAGCTTATAGTATGCCAAGTCAAGAAGGAGTTTCAAACGAAAGGAGGAAATCTGCTCGCTTATGTGTCAAAGGCTTGGGAACTTTTATGTGAATTCGACCATTACACGATAAGTCATATTCCTCGAGAAGAAAACATGAAAGCAGATTCTCTCGCAAAATACTCAAGTTCTGGCGAAGCCCAATCCTTAGGGTTAGTTCCAGTGGAAGTTTTGTCAAATCCGAGCATTGATGAAATGGATATCGATTGGGTTATGAGTATGTCGCAAGAGCAAGAATCATGGATGACTCCAATAACAAAGTATCTACTCAATGGCTCTTTACCAGAAAACTCTAAAGAACGACAAAAGCTACTGAGAAAAGCTTCTCGATATATAATCCAGGATGGTCAATTATACAGACGAGGATTCTCAATGCCATTGCTTCGATGTGTATCCCGGGAAGAGTCCAAAACAATCCTAACTGAAGTGCATGGAGGAGAATGCGGTGATCATTCAGGTGGTCAAACATTAGCAAAGAAAATTCTCCGATACGGATATTTTTGGCCAGAAATTAATCGGGATGCCGCAGATTACTCCCGAAAATGTGACAAGTGCCAAAGATATGCCAAAATTCCTAGAGCACCTTCTACCGAACTCACACAAATGACCAGTCCGTGGCCGTTTGCGATTTGGGGAATAGATTTGATCGGACCTTTACCAACCGCCAAATCTGGAATCAAATATGCCATTGTTGCTGTAGATTATTTCACTAAATGGGCTGAAGCTGAACCATTGGCAACTATCACCTCCAAAAAGATGATAAATTTTGTGACTAGGAATATCATTTGCAGATACGGTGTGCCTCAGAAAATAATCACAGACAATGGTACTCAGTTTGAAAGCGAGGAATTCCAGGATTTTTGCAAGCGATTCAAAATCCAGAAAAGCTTTTCGGCAGTAGCTCATCCGCAGGCAAACGGGCAAGTGGAAGCAGTGAACAAGATCATCAAATCAACCATCAAAAAGCAACTCGAAAGAGCAAAAGGTGGTTGGGTCGATAAACTACCACTTGCACTATGGGCATACAGAACTACTCACAAAACTGCAACTGGGCATACTCCTTTTTCGTTAGCATACGGATCGGAAGCAATGATCCCGGTTGAAACAGAGGTCCCTTCACACAGAAGAATCCATTTCAATCAAGCAGAAAATGAAAAGCTGCAACTTGAAGCGCTGGATCTCCTTGATGAAAAAAGAGATGAAGCTAACCTCAGAGTTGCAGCTCATCAGCAAAGGATAGCCAGACATTTCAATTCCAAAGTTCGTCAACGCAGCTTTGAAATTGGAGATCTAGTCCTAAAAAGAATTATGACTGCGACAGGTGTGTTTGGGCCAAATTGGGAAGGACCGTATGTAATAGGTCAGAAACTTCTTGACGGCACATTCAAGCTCACCACAGTTGATGGAGATCAAATTCCAAGGGCATGGAACAGCAATCACTTGCGTCCATACTTTACTTGAAAATTTTGTTGAAACATTGTAAAAAGAATTATGAATGTATGATTCCTGTAATTGAAAGCAATTGTGAAACTGATGCAAGTAAATAATGAAAGAATATAAAGTGGATGTAGGCCCAATTTCATGGCCGAACCACTATAAATCTTGTGTTCCTTATTATCATTATATGTTTGCTTTGTTTTCGATATAAAAATACATAAAATGTATTGCTGAAATATCGATTTAAATTTTTGCAGACAGTGGAGATAAAACTTGCGCATAATAAGACCGAGCGATTCTCACCATCATTCAACAAACAAATTTCAAGTCACAAAGACCCCGAATTCAAATCCTAGATAGGAAATACTTCAATTGAACGGCTAATGATTTCGATAGGAACGAGCCCTTGCTGATAAATTGAGATTGTTTAAACAAACAAACATCCAATTAGGAAGCTAGTGCCCGTTCTCACGAACTTGCCTGGCAATGAAGTACACTTCCTTGGATTAAACAAGCCACTTGTGAGAAAAAGGGGGATGAAAACTTGAAAAGAAAAAAAAAAAAGGATCGCTGAAAAGGCATAAGCAAGTGAACAGAGGAACAACCAAAGCTACCATCAGCGCCACAAGTCCTCTTCGGAGGCGCAACTCTTCGGATAATAAAAGACCTCTAATGGGTCATATGCCACAAAAAAGAAAGTTCTCTACTCAACAAAAAAAGATTGGAGGAGTCATGACCCTCCAACCATGAGAGAGTAACTTCCAGGCGATGAAAACCCTCTCTGAGGCACATTTCACCAGGAGTTGAAGTGTTATAACCGCTCTTCGGGATTTCACTTCACCAGAGTTGAAATGTAAACAAAATAAAAGCCCTCTTCGGAGGCCCATTTCACCAGGAGTTGAAGTGTTATAACCGCTCTTCGGGATTTCACTTCACCAGAGTTGAAATGTAAACAAAATAAAAGCCCTCTTCGGAGGCCCATTTCGCCAGGAGTTGAAGTGTTATAACCGCTCTTCGGGATTTCACTTCACCAGAGTTGAAATGTAAACAAAATAAAAGCCCTCTTCGGAGGCCCATTTCGCCAGGAGTTGAAGTGTAGCAACCGCTCTTCGGAATTTCACTTCACCAAAGTTGAAATGCAAAAACAAAGACCTTCTTGAAAGCACACGTTTCACCGAGATTGAAATAAAACTTCCAAGTGTTGAAACGTGAAAAGGCTTTCTTCAAAGGCACAACTCTTTGGGGGTACACGTTTCACCAAGATTGAAATAAAACTTCCAAGTGTTGGAACGTGAGAAATCCCTCCTCAGAGGTACAACCCCCTCCCGGGAACGCAATTAAGAAGAAAGACCTCTTTGGAAACCCACGTTTCACCGAGATTGAAATAAAACTTCCAAGTGTTGAAACGTGAAAAGGATTTCTAAAGCATAACTCTTTGGAGGTACACGTTTCACCGAGATTGAAATAAAACTTCCAAGTGTTGAAACGTGAAAAAATCCCTCCTCAGAGGTACAACTTTCTATAAAAAAAAAAAATCCTCATCAAAAGCGTACTTTAACTTTCAAAGGAAAAGTAATTTGCCTACTATGGGAAATGATCGTAAAAAGAAAAGAAGTTAAAGTACCCTTCAGAGGTCCGCTTTACCACATAGAGGAATTCACTTGATGAAATATGCACATAAGCAAAAGAAAAAAGTGATTTCTTCGAACGACCAAGCGTAAAAACTTATACGAAGGGAGTTGTACTCTATAAAAATTTTCTTTAAAGAATAAAATAATTATTCTTTAGCAAATAAGAGTGCAAGTCCCCTCGAAGTATAAAATATTGCAGCAAGCTTAAGGTATGGGGGCAACATGGTATAGTAGTATAGATGCATCAGCAGAGTAATACTCAAGCAACATACCATAAGCCCGCTGCAACACTATATAAACAAACTTGTGCAAAAATAAATAGCAAATGCATTCTCAAATTCAAACAGAAGTTTGTACAAACGAAGAATCATTTTATTCAACTATAATGCAGATACAGGTTCTCAAAATAAAAGCGGGGGCCGATACCCGCACAACTCTCGGCCAGTTCATACAAAAGACAAAAAGCTAAAGTCTTCACTTCTTTTTACTGCCTTTGGACCCTTTACCCGACCGAATGACCAGCTTTTCAGGTCGGCCAGTGGGTATAAGGGAGGAAGGAGAGGTAGGCGCAGCTGGCCCAACTTCTGGCTCCTCTTCAGTGGCAGTGATTATCTTCCCTCTCCTCCTTGATGCTCCTTGCTTCCTTCTCCTCTTTGAGGAAGACTCACTTCCTGGAGTGACAAGTTTAGATAAAGTTATATCGTCAGAAGGAGTCCGCTCCGGAGATATGTCACCTCCCTCAAGTCCCTCATCTTTTTGCTCTTGCGAAGCAATGGGATCATCCAGGACATGGAGAGCTTCTATTTGTTCTTCTTGTGACCCAGGTTGCGAGGCAGAAGGAGGCGCCACTTGAAGAGATGGAGGAAGGATCACCGGGGGAGAAGAAGCTTGAGTTTGACTCGGTGCTTTCTCTACAAAGGAGAAAAAACTTAAAATATCAGTATCTTTCGAAAAGAGAGGGGATGACGGCTCGTCAAAAGTCGGGAATTCATTAACATTTGAGGAATAATCAAAAGTCGGGAATTCATTGACATTTGAAAAATAATCAAGAAGATCGTCAAGTTCACAAGGAGCGAACGAGCAGTTCACCACTTGGGCTGGTCCGGTGTCAAGTTTACCTGGGGCAGTTGGATCTCTGAGGCTGATTTCATATCGCTGTGCTTCGTTGCTTTCACCACCTTCATCCCCGCCTTGTGCACTTGTAGTTTCAGTTACTGTCTTAGTTGCAGGCGGAGTAGAGAAGCTAGAACCCGTGATGTCAACCACAGGAGAAACTGGAGGTTGGACAGAGGAAGTAAGCGTTAATTCCTTTCCAGAACGTTCCTCTTCCGCCATTCCAGTTCTCATCCTGGCAAGTTGTTCTCGCCCCTTCGCAAGAGCAGCGCGAGCTCCCTCATCCAGGTAACGCGCCTCAAAATCTTCATCGCCATACCCGGCGTCTTTAAACATGTTAAGAGCAGCTTCCCACACCTCGGCCAGGGTGATTTCATACTTAGGACCAAGAAAAGAGAGGCTGCCGCGTCCCAAGACACAATGTAAATAAAAATCGAATAAAGTCGAATTGATATCGTTTTCCATGGTCTGAGCAGTTTCTTCGGCTGCAATTTTGCCAGCCATGGCCTCATCTCGATCTTTTTCGGTCTGAGCAAGTTGGGCTTTTAGCGCTTCAATCTCCATGTCCCGGGCGCTCAGTTTATTCTGCAGCTGGGTGACATCAGTGCGGTGGTTCTCTACAGCTTGTTCCAACCTCTCAGCTTTAGCTTCAGCGTCCCTCTGGCTGGCGTGCGCATCTCGCACTTGTTTTTGCAATACCTCTTCTCTTTGGGTGTAAGTATTAGTAGAAGAGACAAGATCATCTTTGAGCTGCTTTACTTCAGCTTCGAGTTTTTCATTGTATTCGGCTATCTCCTTCATCTCAGCGTTGTGTTGATCAAGAATCTTCTGCCATTCTGATTTGTCATTTTCCATGGTCAGCATTGCTTCGATGTTAGCCCGATTAACTCTTTGAAGTTCATCAACCAACTTTTGCCATCCAGACATTCTATCGATATCAAGCTTGACAGCATCGAGATTTCTGTACATAGCTTCTTTGTCGATGGGGACCAAATCGAGGTCGAAGCGTACCCCCCTCAAACACCAGTTCGGGAATCGGCTCTGCAAAGTCGGGGGGCCCCTTTCAACATAGTACGAAGGCCTGTTGAGAAGTGTTTGGATGGCACTTCCTTCAAGAGCAGGAGATTTGGAAGGGACGTCAATAGAAACTGAGGCACCAGGTCTCTCAGATGTCACGGGCACGTGCTCCTCGCCAAGTTTGGTCCGCTTTCTCGAATCCTCAATATGGCTCTTCCCCCTATCATCGTGCGTTTTACGTTTATGGGAGTCATCATCCCTTGGGAAGGATTCATGTCGCGTGCCCGCTCCCTCATGACGTTCTTCATACCTTCTCCTCTCTTCAGCTTTTCGCGCAGCTCTCTGCTCATTGGTTTCTCTGGGATCGGCATAGTATTGCTTGTAGTCATAGCTGCCACGCCCTCCATAGCGTCGAAAGTCCTTGTAATAAGAACCGCTGCCGCTGCGCCCCATAGAGGAATCTGAAAAGGCAAAAATAGCAAGTCTTAGAAACTTCCGGAGAAAAGAAGTTAAATATGAACAAATGCCAAAAAATCCTAAGTGTTGTGTGATGTGCAAGCTACGCGCATTAAGCTACAAACCACTCATTGGTGTAGAGGTGATGATAGCTTGGGTATGAGGAGTTGGTGTTTGTGTTGGTGTTAGTCGAAGAAGGGACGTCGCCTCAATTATAGGAGAGATAGTTTTAGACACGTCATCTCTAAAAAGCTCCTGTGAGGTCACTATTATGTCGCTCAACCCATCATAAACATCGTCACCATCATGCTCGGTGAGACTTGTTTTCTCAGTTCCTACATCAGCTAATCCCCCGAGAGGCTGTGAAGGTTCTTCTTCTTCCTCAATCGGGGCAAGTGCCGTCTTACTAGATGACCCCATAATGTCGGTAGGGGTGGAACATTTCACCAATGAAGCTTCGATGTTAGACTCTTTTGATGAAGGTTGTTCGATAGTAACGGGGGCATCCGATGCTTCAGTCGGGGAATCGGGAACTTCAGTCGGGGCTTCATGAGGCTGAGTATAGCGAGAAGAGTGAAGAAGCCCGTATTGATGTAAAAAGTCATCTCTCAGCAAAAACTTTATACTCCTCTCTTCTACTGGCACAGCATTCAATCTTTCAAAAATTTGCTTATAGCCTGGGTCTCTAGAAGGAGGTGGAAGCGCTGAAAAGTAAAAAGGGAAATTAACATCTAACTACTCAGGCTATGAAAAGATTTTATAAGGAAAACATGTGTCAGGAATAAAGCTGAACGCCCTTACTTCCAACTCTCCACACACCATAAAACCCCGGAGGGCAACGAACATAGAAGAATTGGGTTAAAAACCCGTGAGCAGTATCAGGGAGGCCAACAATCAGTTTGCGGTTTCGGGCGCTCCTCACAACAGTAATGGAAGGATGATCCTTAGTCCGAGTAAAAGAGCATAGATAACAAACTTCACCAAAGCTTGGAAGTCGATCAAGTGTTCTCCTAAAAAGCACACACAACCCCATTAGAATGGCATAGCCATTGGGGTGTAGCTCGGATGGAGCAATGGCCAGTTGACGGAGAAGTTGTTGGAAAAAGTCGTTGAAAGGAGGAATGCCTCCACTTAGGCACATTTGCCGGTTAATTGTCACAAAGCCAGAAGGAGCTATATCGGCAGTGTTATTTCTTTCGGGAAGAATGGCATCTGATTCAACGATACCAAACTGAGCACACAACTGGCGAAAAACTTTGTATGATAGTGAAGTAGGAGCTCTTTCGGGAGGATTAACCAGTGGAGCCGGAAGAACAGTTACCTCTCCAGTCCGAACTGTTGCATCACCTTCCTGAGAAGTCATTCTACACAAACAACTGGATATTCAAATATGAAGGTGCACGTTTCCTAAAAAAGTGTGAAGTGTTGTGCAAAAAAACTAATAAAAAAAAAATAATAACAAGTAAATATAACTGAAATAAGACTAGTCGACGATTGATCGATTACAAAAATTTCAGAACTTGTTAGTCTTTAGTTCAAGTATAATATTAATGCGAGCTGGTCAATTTTAATTGACTATTTCAGTATTGCTTTAGTATTTTACTTGAAGTTAATAAGTTGAGCACTTCATTCACACAATCTGTTTAAGTTTAATGACTGTTATTAGCTAATCTGTCATTCGAAGAGGGCGATCAATGGCAGTATATTCGCCCCGGTTTTTCTGTAAATGTTGTATTGGACAGGTTGTTAACTTGCGAGTCAAAGTAATTTGTAAAAGAAGGCATCAAAGTTCAACAGTTCAACATCACTGCAACAATTCAAGGTTTAAGCAGATCCTAAAAAAAACACAAGTGCTAAGTCGTATCGAACACAAGTGCTAAGTCGTATCGAACACAAGTGCTAAGTCGTATCGGACTCAAATGCTAAGTCAAAACCGACTCAAGTACTAAGTCGCAACCGACTCAAGGGATGAGTCGTTCCTATCCTCAGCCATCAAACACATCAAGCTGCTTATCCTCTAAGTCCTAAGTCGTAACTCGGGGAACAGGAGAAAGGCTCTGATCCAAAACAACTAGAAATCCTCCAAGTCTTAACCCGGCTACGGCTCATGGAAATCGCTAAGTCACATGGAAGAAGCCGAGTCATATATGAGACGATCCCTTGTTATTTTCAATCAACCTATTCGACCAACTCGCCCCCCTTTCAAATCTCTTAACCTGTTCATCCTTGGCTTCTTCAGCAGCGACAACCTTAACCCGTTACACTATGAATCGCCCCAAAGCGCGAATCACCATAGGCCAAATCAGATGAATTTTAGTTCATCGGTAATCAATTCGAATAGAATTCGCAGGGTTTGAATGGGGCAAACCAAAGATGATGAACTGAATACATAAAGTAACAATGGTTAACGGTCGAAGTTTGAAGCAAGATCTCTTACGATTGTTTGATGCTAGAAAGAATCAGAGATGAATCGGGTCGAAATCGCCTCGGAGAGCTTGAAGATGCGTTAATGGCAGAAAGCAGTTTAAAAGGTTAAGTGATGAGAAGAAGGACGACTCAGGCTTTTATATCTGGAAAGGTTGGGATTTGAAACGACATGACCGAGTTATGATAAGTCGAAGCACACGACTTACGATTTAAGCGTGTGCTTCGAGGGGCAAATGTTAACCCTAACTCGTTCACAAGTTAACAGGTCCACGAGTTAAGGCATGTACGACTCAAGGCATGTACGACTCAAGGCATGTACGAGTTAAAGGATACATGAGTCAGCAACTTCCTACAACTTAAAGACCTCTACGAGTTAGCAAGCTTACGAGATAAGCAGCCTACGAGTTAAGGAGTACCCGAGTTAAGCTACTTGCGAGATAAGCCTTTACGAGTTAGCATATCTACAAATTAGCAAGTGTACGAGTTAAGATCTTCCACAAGTTAATCCTCCACGAGTTAAGCCTCTACAAGTTAATCCTCCACGAGTTAAGCCTCTACGAGTTAATCCTCCACGAGTTAAGCCTCTACGAGTTAATCCTCTGCGAGTTAAGATCTTCTACGAGTTAGCAGGCATACGAGTTAAGAAAAGCTAACGACTTAAGGTCTTTACGACTTAAGGAAATTGATGGCCTACGACTTAATGATAACTGCAGTTTGTACGACTTAAGACCCTTACGACTTAAAGAAGTTATACGACTTAAGGAGGATACGACCTAAAGACACACCTCTTAACTCGTCTACGAGTTAAGACTTGCTTTAAACCAGTTGCAATTAGTTAAGTCGACTACGACTTACGACATAAAAAGAGTCGTATACGACTTAAGAAAGGAAATTAGCAATTGCAGCCAGATAACTCGCACACGACTTAGAACTTAGGGATGGGTTCAAAAAAGGGGAACTGCCATAGACTCGGCTCAGTGACCCGGGGACGACTTACCTTAAGTCGAACACGACTTATCTTAAGTCGGCCACGAGTTAGGACTTAGCACTTTTTCCGCCCAGAACTCTCTATAAATATGAAACCATCTCCAACATGCAAAGGACTTTTTGGCTCATTCTCTTCAAGCGCCATTACTCTGCCGAATTCCAGACTACTTCAAAGCTTTTTAGATCCAACAAACTTCTAAAGGAACTCCATGAAGGAATCATCCACATTCGCCATGGATTTGAAGATGATTGTCAACATCAAAGCTTGAGCTACTTGTTTCACATATCCTATCACTTGAAGTGTGTTGTAATTGAAAGATCTTGTAAAGAATTGTAATCAAACTAGTGATAAAAAGATTAAAGTGGACGTAGGCTGGATTATAAGCCGAACCACTATAAATACTGTGTCTCTTACTGTTTTTCTGCATACTTTCTGCTTATTTCTGTTTCCCGTACGAACGGGTGGTGCTTTCACAATCACATCTTATACACCAGGGTGTTAGCGTTTAAATTTGAGCGTTAACAAACTACCAATCTAAAGTAGTTAGCCAAAAGTCAGATAATACTCCATGATGAGGAGTCAAGCAGAAGCACCTGTAACATCTCGGTCTGACCCGAGTATTATTTAATAAGAAAATAATAAACGGATCAGTCTAGCTATAAATATCAGATAAAATAATACAGAGTAAGAGATATGACAAAAACGTATGATAATCCATAAAGCCATACTGTAATGAGTATGCAACTGAAAATCAACTAGAGATTAATCAATATCACAAGAATCTTCTCAAAGATCAAAAAGAATGTCATACTCTTTATTTTTATTCACCAAACCATAAATATTGACAATTATATCAATGCCAATCATAAAATTGGTGAAACCCAAATTCGAAACACCGACGTAGTACAATAACGGTACTCCAATGAACCGAAACTCAAACAATTCGGAACACCGACGTAGTACAATAATGGTACGTCCAATGAACCAAAAAGCCGAGACATCAATGTAGTACAATAACGGTACATCCGATGAACCGAAAAGCCGAGACATCGACGTAGTACAATAACGGTACATCCGGTGAACCGAACATCATAAAAGAACATGGATCACTAGCCCATAAAGAAATGAGACAAAGCTCAATAGAACGAGTTACAGTCCCCTACGTGGGCAAATAGACATCGCGCATTGCTAGTCTAAACCATAAAATGATCGTCATCGATCATCAAGAAGTGTCAATTACACTAAGCCAGTAAATATATGAGCTTAGCTTCATGTCCCATAACCACTAGCTTAACTTAAATATTTACGAACAAATTGTAGATCTCCACTTGAAAGTTGTCACAAGAGTTTCAGCCGAACAAGTCCAAGAATTAACCGATGAAGTAAATGCAAGCGTTTCATACCACTTGTTTTACTAAGTCGTTTAATTAGATTTCTCATATGGGTGAGGTAAAGGCTTGTATATGCTAGTAGATTTGAAAACGGTTTAAGAAACGAGCTTTGTAATAAAATAGCGTTGAAATCATTTTGATGAAAGAGTTTTGATATTTACTACTAGTATTGAAACCTTTATATTTTTAAAGTGACAAATCAAAGAAATGATTGTAGAAACAATCAATCACCAAAATTCACATACGAAGATGTGAATTGAATCCAAAGAAATCGATGCCGAATCCATCAAGGTGGATGTTCCAAAAATCCCAAAGAAAATGTCATCAAAGTCGATAATAAATGATAACCACAAATGGGAATCAACACAAATAGATTAAATTTGGAAACTCAAGCTAAAATATGCAAAATAGGCAAAAATAAGCAGATTCAGACGTCTAAAGTGTATGATTCAGACGTCTGAATCTAGAAAATAAAATATTTTCTAGAACAGAGTTTAGACGTCTAAATCAATAAATTCAGACGTCTGGAAATGCTAAATTTTAGCCTATTTCCTTTCTGGTTCAATTCGAAACAATTCAGACGTCTGGAAATATTGATTCAGACATCTGAATCTGGAAATAGAAATTTTCTCAGTATAATATTCAGACGTCTGAAATGGAGCATTCAGACGTCTGAAACCTGTTTCTCAGGCCTTTCTTGAACCTTGGCCAAAAATGGCCAAAACGAATATCGAAAGCGATCGGACGAGCAACAACCGACTAAGGATTTATGCCAAGCGACAACCCAGCCTTAAAGGCTCTTTGATACGCCTCGAATATCAATATCCAAATATCCATATAAGGATTTTCATAAGTTTTCTTTCAAAATACCAAAAATTGGAATATTCACCAAAGCAATCCAAATCAAAAGCAAATGCACATGAGTAAGTGTTAGGAATTCATACCTAACAACAAGGATAGATATAGACATAGATGTGAGATAAAAATCTCACCTTTAAACCCAAAACAAATGAAGAAGAAGCTATAGAGAAATGTCAAGGACAATCACTCTTCAATTCCAACCCAAAGAGCTTGAATCTAAGTTTAAAAGAGAAACATTTCCTAAATTAGGTTTAGAAATTTCTGAAATTGGTAAAAGAATGAGTTGGAGAAGAAGAAGATGAGGCTTACCAAAGCTTCTTCTATAAATTTGGAGCTAGAACTTGATTTGCCAATGGAAACTAGGTCTTGGAATTTTAGTTTCCCATTCCTCTCTCCATTGTTGCTAAAGCTTTGAGTATTAGGAAATAGAAGTAAAGTAATGAAGAGAAGAGGGGTGAAGCTTGGGTTAAATGAGCTGAAACAAAAACCAAAGCCCTAAGTGAAAAAGTAGCAAAATTCTACTATCTCCAAACATATCGAAGTTTATACTCAAAAAGATCGCAAACATCATTTTAAACTCAATGGGGGTGGTCTCGAGTCCTAATTTGACTGTTTGCAAAAAGTAGCTTTTCGGACTAAAATCCGACTAATGATGAAATATTTAAATAAAATATTTAAATACTCAATCGTAAAATATGTGGGTTGTTACATTATATGTGTCAATATTTCATTCATATATAATTTTCCCATTGTAACTATTATTGCTAATAAAATCTGGTTCTTCAGGTAAACAATCCATAGGAGAAGGTCTCCTATAGTAAAATAATTTTTGAGAAGCTTCTACGCATATTTTCCAAGCTTATTTATTTCACCTTGAAATTTTTTGTTAATACCATTTTGTTGAGAAGATTCTTCTTCGGGAGTATTTAGTCTATGATTATCCATTCTTTCTTTTAGGAATTTTTCTAAGTCAGATTATGACCTTAATTTAAAAACCTTTTTTAATTTTGATTCTGTTTTTAACATAAAACCTCTAATTTCAGGGGAGGTTGAAGACTTGAAATTACAATTACTTCACTTACTTCTTTAGTTGTAATTGAAACAATGGGTTTTATATTATTAATAGCAGGAAACATTTTTTCCATTTTGTTATATAATGAACTAATTTGCTCACAAATAACAGCTAAAAAAAGATTTGCATAGTTTTGTTGTTCAAATATTCGGTTTATTTGTCTTACAGTAATTTATAATGTATTATTGTCTAATATTTTAGAAACGCATTAAATCCTAAGTACTTACCATTTTTTTCTATTTGAAAAGATTGTTGTGGAGGATATATTGCCTTTAGGGGACTTCCATTTGAATGTTTATAATCTCTTTCTTTTATGGAAATACATTGTTCAATATAATTTGCTATATACCAAGGAACGAAGGGAAAAATTATATTTTTTCATTTGTAAATTTATAAAATTAATCCTGAAAATATTTCTGTTCTTCTTTTGAAAAGTTTTTTAAAAACCATTTCCTAAATGGTCCCCATTTGGAAGGTTAAACTCAAATTTAATTCTCTGTCTGGCCTGAGAGCCAGGGCAAAAATCTATTTTGGTCGTACAGTCCATTAAATAGAAAAATTCATTTCTGATTCAGTTATATCCTCCTCTTGATTGTTGTAAATACCTTTTACGATATTATTCAATTTACATATAATTTTTCAAGAGGGTTATCTTTTCAAGATCCATCGTCAGACGATTTCCTTTCAGTTCTTTAATTTAAGATGTAGACATCTTGATGGAGATTCAACAGTATAATCAAAAGGTGAAATTTAAGAGTGAAAAGATTTTGTTTTCGATAAATATGCTTTACTAGAACTAGGTCTAGAGAGATTATAATCCATTTGTATTTGAATAGTTCCTTCAAGGGTTTGTATATTATTTTTTAGTGGTTGTGAAGGAATGACACTGTCTATTTTTCGATTCTTTACAGGAGGAATTTCCTCCCATTTTATTGACCTTCGTGTAATTATATTATACTGGCTAAAATTTGTTTCTATTGAAATAGTTTCGTTTAAAGGTTTTTCAACCAATTTACATTGAGGTTTTAGAGTATATAAAGGCTTATGGTAAATATTATAGAAAATGCACATAACTTTACATCTTGGAATATAATCACATCCATGGGTCTTAAGATTTTAAGTAATAGCTTTTAAAATATTGACATTAGATAAAGAGAGTTTTAGATTATGATAAACATTAAAATAAACTGGACCATTTGCTAAACTTGACTGTACTAATCCCATTAATGATTTTTTTTCCAATCTAAATTTCTACAATCTCTTAAAGCATCTATAAAACTCTCCAGCAGACCTTCAAGGGTTAAAGGTTTAAAAGCAATTTGTATTAAACCTATGTGAATAAATATGTGCATTTGCCTATAAAACTGTAATTCTTTTTCACTTAACAGTTTAATAATCATTTCTTCATTATCAAGTGAAATTGATACTTCTATAGTTTTAACTACTTGTTTTAAAATGATTTTTTCAAAGGTACCTAATTGGTATATTAACCTTAGGTTCAATTTTAGTTATTGTCCATTTATTTAGTAAATCTAAATTTTGGGGAATTTCACATTCTTGTTTAATAATGTTTTTAACAGTATATTTTTTCCTAATCATATTCATTTTTATTGAGTGTGTATTGAATTACTCTAAAGTTATATGTACATATCATGGCTCCGATACCATTTCTAAAAACGCCGACAAAATTTAGAACACAATATGCTAAGACAAATTACGAAGTAAAAGATTTTTCTAGCATAATTCTATAGTAGTTATAGTACGAACTTTGCTACGGTGTTTTCATGATCTTACATATTAAATTGAAAATATCAAAACAAATATGGGGACATTTTATAAGTCACATATTGGTCTGACAATAATTTTTGGTTTATAAGACAGTATAAAGAAAGTTAAAAAAACAACTTATCATGGTTTTGAAATGGACACAAGTAAATGACCTAGAAGGTAGCAAGAAATTACTGTCCTCTGATACCGTTCTTAACCCGTGAATGATATTTTCAACTTACTACGTATTCCTTAAACATATGAACACATGAAAACATATACATAGAATAGAAGTATTTCAACAAACAATTAATTTAGCTTGTCATTTAGGCTATACTCAATGTATTATTACAAATTTAAAACCTACAAATAAAAACTTACAAAAGATATCAGAAGCATTATTCAGATATCAACATAAGTGGAAGTAGTCGATTCTTCCTTAATTATGCACTTAAAATACACACTTAAATGGAAGAAGGTTTTGGAGTAGAGAGGAAAATGGATGAAAATGAAGTCTACCCTCTTCAAATGAAGTGCCTACCTATATATAGCTAAGACCGGATGTGAGCTGTGAATTCAAATTAGTTTTCCTCTGGACTTCAGAGTCTTCAAATCCAATAATTATTGCTAACTTTTGTAACGTTGATATAGTTAGGCCATTTGTTAAACCTATATAGAGAATCTTTTAACTTTATTAAAGCAACATGTCTACTTTATCAAAGTAGTGCATCTTTTTGCTGGTAAGAATAGCCTTCAGTCTAGAACCATTTTCCTCTTATCATTTCCTACATTGTGGGCCACCTTTTCAATCTTCTCGAACATTTGAACAAAACCTTCATCATCCATCACTACAACAAAAATACCTTTTCACAACTGCCAAAAACAGTTGTAATAGGTCTATTACAACGGGCGACCGTCGGTCTTAATATCCAGAGTTGTAATAGAGTTGAATATTTCTACAACTGTTACCGACAGTTGCAGGAGCAGTTATAAAAAAGCTTTTTGCAACTGCTTTTGAAAGTTGTGGTAAAGTCTATCGTAACTATTGCATTGACAGTTGTAATAGGTCTCTTTTGCAACTGCTAATAGCAGTTGCAACAATAACTTGCGCAACTGCTTTTGGCAGTTGTGATAGATTCATTTACAACTGTTATTGACAGTTGCAATAAATCTTTTTACAGCTGCTACCAACAATTACAATTCATCTTCTGACAACTGCCATTAACCATAAATTTCACAACATTATAATTAAAACCGACATTTCACTGATAATAACTACAATCGTTAATATTACTTGAAACAACATGAACCATTCACATTTAATAAAAGCTAAAACAATTCAATTTTACACCATTTTTGAATTCATATTTTATTACAAAATTTAACTAAATCCATAACATACGTCAATATAAATATAGATACGTACTAATTAAAAGAGATAAATTCCCCGTGCTAAGCAGCAATCTTCCCAACCGCTTGTCTAATAGTACAGACGTATGATGTAGGCCTATATGGAATAGCTTAAGAATCCAGTTGAGTGCAATCTAGTTGAGTGCTTAAGAATCCAGTTGAGTCCAATAGTCCAATAATCCAGGTTCGGCCCTCAAAAATCCACTTTTTCCATTCATTGATGGTTGAGAAGCCTGACAAAAAAAAGTCAAATTAGGGTTTATAGGGGTTCGAACCCTATATAAACGATGAACGTCATTGGCAAATAAATCATTCGAGTTCAAGCAAACAGAGACCAATAAATCATTAAACTCGAATCAAAGTCGAGTATTATAAGTATCGAAAAAGGGAAAAACTGCATACCAATTTATCAGACAAACTCGACTTGATTGAAGCCATCATCATAGACTTCTTAGTAGTTCACTTGAATGCAGATATGCAAATTTTTACAACAAAATATACCATATTTCAACAATACCATAGTTCACTTTTATATAAAAAAATTCTTAAATATACCATATCTCAACAATACTACAAAAGCAGATATGCAAATTTTTATAACAAAATACCGTGTGTTACTGTGTTAGCTGTATCCATTATAGGAGTTGACAACTTTGCCACACTGGACCTCTTTAATTTCTTACTAAACTCAGTAACCCCAAGAGCAATTATGTCCAAACAAGCAAAACACAAAGAATTGCTTTCGCTAAAAAGTGCAGACTCACATAGCTCGATAATCATAGAGCAATATGATTCAGCACTACAGGTACAACTAACTCTCCTTATTTATACATATTTGTATGAAAACACCCTTTTAAAATTAAAGCTGTTCAATTTATCTTATAATACAGTTAAGGTCAAAAAACATGGTGTAGGATATTATTTTTCTTCATTATATAAATATATTATCAAACAAAGCTGTTCAATTAAAAGGAAATTGTTTTGAATACTCTTGATCTCGAGAGATATGTGTATCTTAGGAATCAAAGCCTCTTCACTTCCAAAACTATACTTTATACAGAAGTAGTGAAGCATTTGTGTAACTATTGCTTTTTGGGAACAAATGTTTACCATTCAAACGCCAATGCTAAAAGATTGAACTTTTAATTTTCCAATACAGTTTGGGAAATGAAATGACACTTATTCAAATGTGTAGTGATGTTATGCCCAATAATCATACACAAGTAATTAATACAATCAAAAGTTGAATGATCATAATCAAATTATTTACATACCAAATAAAGTTTACTTAATAAATAATGTCCTTAACATCCATTAGATTCTTTAAACCCACAGAATTTTGAGGTTTTTAACATACTGGTTGTTAAAAAATATACCAACCCCCAAGGATGGATGTCCAAAATCAAGCAACATGTGAAGAAAAGGATGAACAAATTGAATCATGCAGAATAAGAAGGGGAAAAGTACAAAGTGTTTGTATATGTTTCTATCTTCATTCAAGGGAATCTCCAGAGGATTACGTGTTTTAGGATTACGTGTTTTAATATTAAAGGCACATAAGCAGAGCAAAAATACCCAACAACTGGATATGTATCTAATACACGCCCCCAACAACTGGACGGACAATAAATGTACGCTCAGAGATGGATGCTTATTTAATACATGAAATTGGAAACTTAATCTCAGGGTAATTTAAGTGTCTCAATTCAACTGTCGGGGACACATTTATTCCTCAACCCGTAATCGGCATATGTCGGAGATGGCCTAAGAAAGAGCTCAATCAAGGCATGTTCAAGAGCTTTTCGTATCTATACAGGATAGCGAACATTTTCTATCATTGTAAAGTCATTGAGGATTAATGAAAGCTTTCTTCTCCTCCTACTATTCTATTCGTTTTCCTGTTTGATAACTTCCTGTGTTCTCCCTATTCTCTCAATTGTATTCTGCTAAACTCCATCATCACTTCTATTCAATTAACTCCTCCTCACCTTCTACCATTTTCTTATAATTCTCCTAACATGTCTATAAAAAGTTAAGCAGGGTGGTCACATTTATTAATTTTCTGACACCAACATCAGGGATAACAATTTTATTAATTATTACTCACATAACCCCAAAATATAAGCAATGTGAAGTAATAATTTGAACCTGAAACCACAGTACGAAAGCCCTCATCCACCTCCTTCTTCTTCAATCTCCTATCCTCCAGGCCATCCCTAACCACTTTTGCTTCCTTCTTGGTCCCGCATTTTCAAAGTGGGAGGAACATGGATCCAATCTTAGGAACCGATAACTCATCGGGTTCCAATTCCACGAAATCGACACTCAAAGAATCAGAAGATCCGTCCCTACAGCCACAAATAGCGTAGAGAGTGTTGGAATTAAGGTTTGAGAAAGTGCAGGCAGAACAAGACCAATGACTGAAGGATGAAAATGAGGTTGCGAAAGAACCTTATACTGATAAATTAACTATGTTAAATTACCTTGCAGCTTCTATAAGAATATCCTCCTTCAGACAAGATTCCATCTTCTCAACTCTACCCCTTTTTATTCTATGAATCAACGAAAGAAAAAGAAAAAAATTCAAATGATGGACAATTAGATTGGGCATTATATATCATTAGTCTACAGTAAACGCATTTTTGAATTTTTATGATATAAAAATTGACTATAATGAGTTAGTTTGGCTACCAATTCCTGTCAAGACTTGTTCTTCATTTTCAAAATTGAATTTCATGTGATTAAATTCAACTTGCTGCTACATCCAACCGTTGCAAATAAAAAAAGAAAATCAAGTTACCTTGTTGTTGATTAAAGTAGTATCTTGAACTGGAGCTTTCCTTTTCACTAGCTTCAGTTGTACACATGAAAAAATAAGTATTAATCATAGTGCTAATAACAAAAAGATTATAAAATGCAATAACAAAATAACTTAGTGAAGTATAGGAAACGGAAATTACTGAAGTAGAATTAGAAAGGAGAGAATGAGCAGAATCGGGGTTGTTGAGAAGCCTGACTTATTCAAGCTTTCTTTTGTTATGTTCTACTTTCTTCCTGTAAACTTCAGTAAGATCACCCCTTAGCACGCAATTCACCAAGCCTACACAAATCTGGATTACGACCACTTGATCTGCCTCGCCACCACCGTAAATCAACCTTCAACAATGACACCCAAACGCTCAAAACGCGAACTCAACCCGAAACCACCTCCCTGCCAATCCGCGACCTCCTTTGGTAATCAAATCAAAACCGATCATCAACCCTTAGCAACCAACCACCAACCCAAAGCTAATAGACCGCTAAGAGATATCAGTATGACCGGGATTGGATTAGCGACCCATCTTCTCACATCCATTGGTACTCACCAACTCGAAAGATTTTGGATTGTGTCGAATTAGGGTTTCTGTCGATGAAGGGTAGGGAGTTTGAAGGGATGCGTTGACAAAGTAGTTTAAGTTTGCATAGGTTCAAATTGGATTCGGATTTGGATCTACAATTAGGGATTTAGTTTGCGTTTGGATTTGGAATTGAGGAGCTGTAGGGCAAAGAAGGCTAAAATTTGGGAGGGACGGGAGAAAATTAGATTTGGAGACAAAATTTTGGGTATGGAGCCAAAACTTTAGGTTGGATGGGTAAGAAAACCTGCGATGCGTTGTATGATACAAAACTACACTGCATTTTAGAATAAATTTTGTTTTTAATTTTTATGAATATTTTTAATTTTTTTATAGAACTTTTCAAAGATTTTTAAATATTGCTTATTAATATTGGTGGTTAAATGTTATATACTCCTCAAAGATTTTTAAAACCTACGAGAAAACAACTTCTATTGTGGTAAATTAACATTTTCAAGTTTACGAAAAAAGCATGAAAAAATAATGTTTTTCAATAATAATTTAATAGCAATCAATATTTATTATTAATTATTGATTATTATATTCTAAATATCAATTATTAAATATTAATGACTAATATTAATTTTTATTTCTTAATTATTAATTATTAATGTTAATTATTAATTATTCAAAATTAATTCTAATTTATTAATTATTGTTTATTTAATAATTATTAATTATATTGAATGTTAATTACTTCATACTTTAAATTAATTATTATTATATAATAGTAATTATTATTTATTATTAATTTTCTAATCGATTATTAAGTATTAATATTCATTTATAATTATTACAACTGGTAAACAAAAAGTTGTAATAGACACCTATTACAACTGAAAAAAAGAGTTGTTAAAAATATGCATCTATTACAACTAGCAAAAAATGTTGTAATAGGCTTCTATTACAACTGACAAAAAAAAAGAGTTGTAAAAAATGGCATCTACTATAACTAGCAAAAAAAATATTGTAACAAGGATCTATTACAACTGACAAAAATGAAAAGTTGTTAAAAATAGACATCTATTACAACTGGTAAAAAAGAAAGGTTGTAATAAATATCTATTACAACTGGCAAAAAAGAAGAGTTGTTGAAAGTAAGTTTATTACAACTTTCTAAAAAAAAGAATTGTAAAAAACCTCTATTACAACTGACAAATAGTGACAGTTGTAAAAATATAGTTGTAATATGGTCTTTTTGTTGTAGTGCATGTCAGAATAATGATCATCTTCGGTTATATTTTTTGCTTTTGAAGATGCCATCGACGTGTTAGATTTTGCATCTTCTTTTTCTAGATTCTTTATCAAATCTTTATTCATCTCTTCAATGTAGGCATAGAGAATATCTTTTTTTAGTGACCACATCCTTTTGCATTTTTAGTTTCTTAGCAATGTGTTGGAATGGACTAGAAGCTTCCTTATGTTGTTCGTGTTCTCCTATTCAAGATAAACTTTTATTTTCTTACTTATCTTTGCTATCGTTTCTTGGCCAAATATTTGACATGTGCTATTATCAACTCTGGTCAACTCATCCTAGAATTTAGTAAAGAAACACCCATATAAACAAGGAATTTCTTTTTTGATATAACCAATTTCTAGTTTCCATTTCCATATCTAGGGAATGGAGAATTCAATAATGAAATATATTAGGCCTGATCTTGTTATCATTAGGTATTAGTCCAGTTTATATGTTTTGGGTGAAACAACAACCCAATTAGATTATAATCCTTTAATGTTTTTCAGGAAGAATATTAATAAGTAGTTCATAGTTTGTCCACTATTCATAAAACTAATTTGGTATAGAATATTTATAAACTTACAAACATATCTTGATGAACTATTAAATAATTACTTCTAAATTATTAATAATAAGTAACTAATAATTAATTATTAATAGTTATTATTAAATAATTAATAAATAATAATTAATTTAGAGTATTAATATTTAATATTTAATAATTACTATTAAATAATTAAGAAGTAAATATTTCAAGGTATTTGTCCAAAGTATTAAATATTATCCTTTAACCAGTCAATGTTACCATATTTTTCAACAAGTAATATAAGTTTACGTTACAGTATTTTCAAGGTATTTGTCCAAAGCGGTAAATATTTTCCTTCAACGAGGAACTTGTTTTCCAAAAGGTTTGCCATAAAAGCGCAGTCTGGGAGGTGGCAACCTCTAAAGTAGGGGTGCGGGGGTAACATCTCGGTGGACAACGGTCGACCTAGCCGATCAGGTCTTAAGGGTCCAAGGGGCAGCGCTCATTCAAAAATAGCATATCTCGTTTTTTTTATGTTTGAATTTGAATTCCTACACAAATTTTACATTGGAGGTCAAAAATAAAAAAAATCAACTTTAAAATATTAAAATATTCAAAACTAATCTATCAAACATAATTTTATTTAATTTTCCCTTCAACTTTTTCTTTATCCTTAAACGTTAGCTCTAAAAAAAAATTTGATTCCCTCCAATTTTTCCTTTATCCCCGCTAATAGTTTATTTTCCAAGTTATTTTTCATTCTTCTCCTAAATTAGAATAGGAAAGATCGCATCTCCAAGCACGCCATAAGCTTTATTAGACTAAGCAGTTCACCTTGGGAAGCGATCATAGTGTTCATGAAGAAATTGGATAGGCCATTAAGATTGTGCATCGATTATTGTAAGTTGAATGAAAAGACGATAAAGAATCGATATCCTTTGTCGAGAATTGATGATTTATTTGATCAGTTAAGTGGAGCCAAAGTATATTTCCAATTGGATTTAATGACGGGGTTCCATCAATTGAGAGAGACAGAGGACTGTATTCTTTTGTCAGTGTTTCGAATGAGGTATAATTCATATGAGTGGTTAGTAATGTCATTCCGATTGATAATTCACCTGCTTATTGTGGACTTGATGAACTGGATATTCTGAGAGCATTTGGACAGGTTCATTTTGGTTTTTATTGATGACATTTTGATATATTCTGAGGATGAAAGAGATCATGAGATTCATATTTGAATATTGTTCGAGAAGTTGAGGCAACATTAGCAGAAAACGGAGTTTTCAAAGCGTTATTTCTAGAAGAAAGAAGTGAAGTTTCTTGGTCATATAGTTTCAGAGAAAGGTTTATCAGTCGATCCAACCAAGACTAAAGTTGTTAACAATTAGAAAAGCCCCGAGATGATGATCAAGATAAGAAGTTTTCTTGGATTGGTACTGGAGAATTATCTAGTATTTCTCGCAGATAGCAGTATCTTTGACTAAGCTAACCAAAAAGGATGTGAAGTTTATTTGGCTTGATAAATATGAGTAAGCATTCCTTGAGTTGAAGCTTTTGATAACCAGTGCGTCTGAGTTAGTAGTTCCGAATGGGAATCAAGATTTGGTGGTGTTTACTGATGCACGTGGAATAGATTAGGAGCTGTATTGTTGTAGAGGGGTAATGTGATTGCCTACGCTTCTTAGAAGCTCAGGCCACATGAAGTTAGATATCCAACTCATGATTTGGAGTTGGTAGTGGTGATTTTCACATTAAAAGGGTGGAGATACTACCTCTTAGGGGAACGATTCGAGTTGTATACAGATTATAAGTCTTTGAGGTATTTATTCTCTCGAAAAGAATTGTATGAGATAGTAGAGGTGGTTGGAGTTTTTAGCAGCTTAAGATTTTGGTATGGAGCATACACCAAGGAAAGGAAATAAATTTGCAAATGCATTTAGCAGGAAACATCAGAGTATGGTGTTAGGTATGTTGGCAGAATGGCAGGATCTTGAGTCATTGACAATTTGTAGTGTTTAGCTAAGATCGACTGATAGTTCTAGTCAAAGTACAACCATGTTATCTTTCTTAGAAGTTCGACCAATGTTGATCGAAATGATTGCTTCTAAGTAGAGAGATAATTAATTATTAGCTGAAAAGATTAGTAGCTTGGAAATTGGAACCGAGATCGATGATCTAAAGGATTTTAATCTTGACCAGAGGGTAAGAAAGAAGGGACGGTTATGTGTTCCGGATGTTGGAGACAAAGGAGGGAAGTTCTTAGGGAGTGTCATCTATCGAAGTTTACAATTCATCCTGGGGAAAACCAAGATATATCGGGATACGAAGAGAAGTTTCTTTTAGGAAGGTATAAATAGGGATGTAGGCTTATGAGTGAAGCAATGTGCAAATTTCCAGTAAGTGAAAGCCAAATATCAATAACCAAGTGGATTGCTTCAGCCTTTTGATATAAAAGTTAGGAAATGGGAATCGATACCCAAATATTTTATTGAAGGGTTGCCAAGGTCGAAAAAGGGAATTGAAAGTATATCGGTCATAGTGGAAAGACCAACTAAGAGTGCATACTTCATTCTCGTTAAGTCAATTAGGCTGACACCTGTATTAGATAAGTTGTTTATAAAGAATATTGTTAGACTACATAGGATTCCTAGTAGCATAGTCAGTGACAGAGATGCCTTGTTCATTACTGAATTTCGGAAGATTCTATAGGAGTATTAGGTACCAAGCTTAAGATGAGTACCTCTTATCACCCACAGATGGATCGGAAGACAGAGAAACTCTATAAGGTACTTGAAGATTTGTTGAGAGCTTGTGTACTAGATTGTTGTGGGTTTGCGAAGGCCATTTGCACTTGGTTGAGTTTTCTTTTAATAACAGATATCAGGCTAGTATAGAAATGACGTCTTTCGAAGATCTGTATGGAAGGCCATGAAAATCACCAACATGTTTGTTAGAGACCGAAGACAGACTGGTCCTTGGTCCAGAAATGGTAAGAGAAGACTGAGTTAATCCGAGGTAGGATGAGAGAAGCTCAGTCTAGGAAGAAAAGTTATACTAATAAAAGGCATAAAGTTTTAGAGTTATCAGTTGGAGATCGTGTCTTCATTAAGATATCACCGATGAAGGGTGTGATGCGATTTGGAAAATCAGGGAAACTAGCATCATGATATGTTGGACCATTCCCTATTATAGAGACGATCAGAAAACTCGCATACCGAGTAGTTTGGCAAATGTCCATAATATGTTCCATGTTTCTCATCATTGGAAGTATGTGCATGATCCAGAGGCTACTATTGCTCCCACTACATTGGAAAATGTAGAAGTAGAACTAGATCTGACTTTTAATAGATAACCAATTTGAGTTGTAGCAAGAGATGAGAAGAGATTGAAGAACAAGACAGTAAAGTTAGTGAAAGTCCGGTGGAGCAATAACAAGAAAGACTGTACTTATGAGACAAAGAATAAGATTAGGAAAACTTATCTTGAAATGTCATTATGGCATGCTCTATATTTGTTTTATATTGACTTTATAGCTAATAGGATATACTAAAATTATTTTGCATATTTGATATGCTTGTTTTTTAATCCTTACTGAATTTCAAGGAAGAAATTCTTTAAGCACAGGAGCCTGTAACACCCTTATTTTTAGTTAAACATCATTCAGGACATTTAATTGGATAGATTAAATAGAATAATGTAAGGGATTAAGGAAAATGAGATTTGAAACTTAATAATTTTTTATCATACTTAATTAATGAAGTAAGATTGTTTAAACTTAACATATAAGAGAAAATATAAGAAGGGCAAAATAGAAAGAACCATCTTTTGATCCTTTAAACCATGCCCCCCTCATATCATTCTCACTATAATGACCCCACCGCTATGCCCAGATTAGCAAAGAACATTACAAGTACTGTCGTCTGCTAATTCAAAGAATACGCTAGTTAAGGGCGATAGAATGTGAATATATGTTTATACTAACACATACACATCTTATTTACCTTTTTGAGGATCTGAGCTGAAATTTAGACGTGTACAATATTAAAACAAAGTAATAAACACACTGATTAAAAATATTCAAAATAGTATATAATAAAGATAAATCAGAATTAGAGTCACAGATCGCAGCGGAATAATATACATCATTTTGTACCTTATAGAATGTGAGTCTACAAAATATGAGAACTAGACCTAAATAAATATATACATTATATCCAAAATCTTGTATAGGGTACAAAGTCGCTAATATATAATACAAATGACATAAACTCCTAATAGTCAATATATACAAGTATGAAGTAAACTAAAACTATAAAAATAATCTACTTCAATGCTAGCCAAAATCCAAAGGTCAATAGGTCCCTGTATCTATAAAGTCTCAGTCTGACCCAAGTATTAAAATAATAAACAGGTCTGTTTATGTCTAAACAAAAGGTAAGATACTAATATCATAACTTTATGGCTTAAAATAATAATCCATATAAAATATGCCGAACAAACAACCATAATAATGCATATTAATTAAATTCACTATATAAATCCATAAATGACTTAACCCTAAAATAGTTATATCAAAATATACCAAAAACCCAAAAAAATCCATAAAAATCATATCAATCCAATAGATACAGATATCAAAATTTTGTCTTAACAATAACTAAATAAGTCATAAATAAAATATGCCCGAAACAAATACTCAAATAAGGCATATCTAATAAATCACCATTTCATAAATACATATAAAGTCTCAATAGACTATCATCTCAAAATATGGTGATAACCAAATAATATTTCCTCAGAGCCATAAAGGATATAGTATCCATACTAAAAATCTCTAAGGAAATTATCACCAATAATGAAATAATAATGGTATTCATCTATCAGTTTAATACAGTGACATGAAACATACCGAAAAAGATCCGCTACATAGAAAGGAAGCCTTCCGAAAGAGACCGTAGATTACGGACACCGCTCAAAGAAAAAAGCAGCCTGTACCTAAACTGACCTATGAAAATTTACCTTCCGAAAGAGGAAAATGTAATCTAACTATATAGAAAAAAATACACTGATAGGTTGTAGTATCCATACACTACGATGCATGTGAAAAATGCCTTCCGAAAGAGACAGTCGTATTTACATCATAACAGATCTTCTAAAAGAGATCTGCCTACCCAAATCTAAAATTGTATCGATTCTCAGATCGATAAAAAATGAGTTATCTTCCCCTGGGGATCTATTGGTCTGAAATTTGAACACCCTAAGATAATACAAATCTAAGTGTTAATTACTCTCACTCCAGAAATCACAAGAATGCTAACTGTCCCATACCAGAAAGTAAATTCAAGTATTTATGAAAATATAGTAAATTCCACTCAACTCTATTTGATAAATTATAAAAATAATCAAAAGAATTGTACAAAGTGTCTCATACCATCGGACAATACAATCTTTTATCAAAATTCTTTGTTTCATAGAAAATCATGAAATTCAATAGAAATTCAAATTCAAATTTGCATAAAAATAGCCAAAAGCTAGATACTGTAAAAGCCAATAATAGTTTATAGGTTGAAAGTAATTAATATAATTTTATCATATAGGAATGACACCTAAATTGCTTTATCTATAGTTTACTCCCAAATTTATCACTTTAAAAATCCAATAACTCATATATATAAAACAAAAAGAGTTGCAAAGTTATAAGTCTTAAAAATAAAATTTCTTTATTCGGTCTTTGAATCAAAACAAAATTTGCATAATTTATAATTTACTTTATTTCAAATCTATATAGATATTTATATAATATTACTTCATAAACACTTTAAACCATAAACTATTCGTAAACTTGAAAATCATAGTTAAATCCAATTTAAAAACAGGCTTTATATCTATAAATAGATATATTTCTTTAAATTAACATTAAAAGAATTTCAAGTCAAAATAGTCAATTTCTACCAAAAATCAAAAATAGTATAATTTAACTATATCCTATAAATTAAATTTACAATAAGGATGAAAATAAATTAAGTCTCAAATTTGAAATTCTTTGAAATATATTTAAAAAGTTTAAACCAGTAATCCATTAAAATTGCTACTACTTTAGCCAATATCGCTTTATAAAATATAATTTCATAATACATAATTATTTAACGATTCGAGATACTTTTCAATAACTCCAATCACTTTCAACAATGCACAATCAACATACAATTTAACTAAGAAAATCAAATGTGTTTTAATGGCTTTCAATATACATGTCATTCCATAATCAGCCATCAATCCAAACTTTTAATGACAATATAAATTTTGACGTATAACCTTATTTTAACTATTTGATTCAATACCAACTATCTAGTCAAATTCCATATTTTAAACACATAATTTAATCAATTAAAGCACTAATTTAATTAAAAACTATGGCATGCTATTTTATTTCAATCCCATCATTGCATCATTATTAAATATTTATGAAATTCATAACTAAAACTAGGCATACAAACAACAATATAATTGATTTAGATATAGGTGTGTGAGTTAAATAAAATAACTCACCATATAATCAATCAATCATAAGCATACAAGCATCTCTTATCCAATTCAACCATTCACAATCGAAGATTATAACATAATTCAACCAATAACATGCAAAAGGAATTCTAAATGATAACATTTAGAAATAGAATTCGTGAGTTAAAAATAACCCACCTTAACCAATACTTGTAGAAATTCCAATTATAGCCAAAAGCACTCTAAACCCTAACTGCCCAAGCATCGAAGTTCATGCCCCAGAGCATCATCATAACAAAGTTGTTCGACTCCCATCACCAAGCACGCATGCACCTTCATGTCGCTGCTACCTCACCTGACATCGCCTTCACCCACGAAGTCGCTCTCACCCACATCGCCAGCAACCACGAACGTAGACCTCCATGCCAAGCATCACCAGCTCATGCTTCGAAGTGCACGGCCACCATGTCGACGGTGCCTTAATCGATCGCGCGTTCATCCCTCGAGAGCCTCATTCCACGCGCGATGCTATACTTTCAGGTCGCAAAGCCATCATGAATGCAAGCTCCAAAGTGGTGATTCCATTTCTTTTTTTTCAAATTTATTTACGAATTAGCGATGTTTTTCAGTTAAGGGAAGACTATAGAGGAGGATTCAAGGGAATGGGTTAAGTCTGGTGAAAGAGAATTGGGTTTGGGTCATTAAATGAGCTTGGGTTACTTTGTCTTATATGTAGAAATATTTCAATTCTCTTTACTTCCCTTTTATTTTTAAATAAGTTTCAATTTAATTTAGATTGTTCTAACTTTCATTTTACGAAATATAAACTTCGACATCAATACAGTTTCATTCAATCCAATATTGTTCATTTATATGTAATTATTCACTGTATTGATATAAATAGATTTATTCATGTTCGTCGACTTATTGATTTAAATAATTATCAATTTAAAACTTATTTTCATCTATTTTAATTATATATATAATTATTATTTGCAGTTAAAAATATTTTATATTTCTTAACACCTTTTATATGAATTAAATTATGTTATCTAAAAATAAAATTTATTAACTAATCCAATTTTTCTATTACAAAATCCTTTACTAAATAGATTTATTTAATAATAAATTTGATTTCAAAAATTAAAATTTTCAATTTGAATTCAAACACTTCTATTCTAATTCAATTAATATGATATTACGAGTTTGAATACAGGGTTGTTTGAAAATAGATATATACATGTCATTTGAAGACGTCAAAAACACTGCAACGTTAAAACTCTTCAAACATTGCTATTAAGTTGAAACTCGATCAAAACTTAAGTAGTTAACATTAGAAACAAACTTATCATATGTTATAAATTTAAGTATATTCATTCATAAATTTCTGTTTCTTCGCATACGAAAATTTACTAAAATTTTCGTAGTGTTGAATTTTTTGAAAATTTCGACAGTCTCCATTGTACAGAAAGTCGTTTGCAATTTCACAATCATATTATAAACAATATACATCAACCACATGGTCGGAAACACAATTTATATCAATATTTATATCATTGTTGTATTTAATTCGAAAGCGTGCCTTTGTTTTAGCATATTTAAGGCAATTTAACAAATTTTAGACGAGCGAGTGTGAGTGCGAGTGCGAGTTTGCGCCATGTTAATTCCAATAGTCATCATGCACCTGTTCTCTACTCAAATCAAAATATTGTTACGTACATATACAAACATACAATCATACAGTTATAGATAAAAACACATAAAACAATAGAACTAGCGCACACAACCACACACGGCCACACATTCAATATGACACAAATATAACACGTATAACCATACATAAGGACAAAATTCGCAGATCATTATGGTTGCATGTGCTAACAAAATGGAGTAATAATTTGTTGTGACAATTATGGTTGCATTTGATTATTAAGGCTTATAATATACAAATAAGGTGGCTACGTGTTTTTTTAGTAAGAACGGACATTTCATTTATAGAGAATAAAGTGGAATATACTATTCTATAATATATAAATAGGAACATGATATGCAAGAGAATGAGTTAAAGAAACTATAATATGCATTAGCGAGGGACTAGGCTCAAGTCCCGACACATCCCTACTCCTAGCCGAACCCAGATCCGGCCAGGTGGCCACGCAGGTGGTCAGGCTGATGGCCTGGTTCCCAAATTCAGCAGCAGCACCGGCGTTGTTGTTGTGTGCAGTAGTACATTGTTGCCCTGTGTCTGCTGCTACACAACAAAGGCTAGGCTTGCTGCTGTGTAGCCCGGAACCTTGTCTCCCCTCTGATATAACCCACTGCCCCTCCAGCTCCTCTTATGCTCTTTCTTTTCTTCTCTAGCTTCATAAAACTTTGTTTTAAATTTGGCTATATTAAGATTTTCATCATAGTTTTACTTCAACTTTCTCTATTCTTTGCACGGACATTTTTTTTCTAATGCAAATGCAATTTCACTTCTAGATATTATTTGTTTCATGAGTTGAACGTTCGAAACCAGAAAATAATTATAATGATACTGAATCTTGATAATAGCTTGTGGGTGAACAAATTAACTATGCACTTATTCTTCTAGTAAAAGAATGAAGCATGAAGAGGTTATTCAATTATAGGACTATTATTGGGTCCTTAACTATATCAGGCTTCCTATAGCCACCTTATATGTATTGCATAATAATTTATTGCAAATTTCATATGCTAATTCATACTCACTCAACTTTTCAATTATCAACCAGACAACCAAGTGTTAAAATTTCAACTATACAAATAATAAAAACTAAGCAATGAAAGCATGACTAAATATTCTATAAATACTAATAACTCATTAACTTATAAACTAATAAAATATCATACTTTTTCCTTTGATAATTCAAAGGTGATGGTTTCAACTCTTTGAGCTAACTCACCATGAAGTCCCTTCATTTAGTAATGACATTTCTAATATCATACAATCAAGTCATAATTACAACAGTATAAATAAAGTGCATGTTCAGGTTAATAAATCATATTAAAATAATTTGACAAACCCGTAAGTGAATTAAACACTTCAAACTCTACAAATCTAGTTTGATAAACCCTTATTCTATTTAATATTTTCCATAAAGCCTTTTTTTACACAAAACATCGTTATTTTTTAATTCTTTTGATTCTTATTTTGAATCATATGTGTTATTCATTTATACATTTAGATAATGGACAGACCCTTACAAAAGCCAAAAACTATTAAGGAAAAGATTCATTTATACTTGCAAGTAAATATTGTGTGACATATAGGAGCTCTGTACTCACATGCTGATTATTGCAAACACTAGTAAATAATTCAAATGGAGATAGAAATATATGAACATTTATCGTAAGTAAAACTAGTGTGATTTTAGCAATAAACAAGTTGTACGACCCTGCATTTGCATAATATATAATGCAGTATGAGTTTTGTGTAAAATGATATCAGGTGGAAAACAATACTTGTGAAGTACATTTATTACTCGACTAGAAACTAGCCAAATTCATGAGTAATATCAGTTTTGATAATACATTATTTACTGAACATGGAATGGAGCAGTAACTAAAATATATCATAATCTTGGTTTTTATAAAAGAAAACTAAAACTCACTTTGCACTTTAGTAGAATTATTAATCCTAACATTTATTCCAACCGCGATAATATATCCACGATCATGTAAAAGCACACATAAAATTTTATTTATCAATTACAAATTACAAATTACAAATTACAAAATAATACTCGAATTCCCACTAAAATATTTATTCCAATAGTGCTTCAATTTTTCGAATAATGTACATTCTCATTTTCAATATTTTATTTTATTTATCAAAATATCTCAAGATACCTCCTTCAAAAATATAATTTATATACTTCTATAAAAAATTATTTTATCTTCAAAACAATCCTCCCAAATTGTTCAATTTTATATATTATTTAACTTATACCAAAATTTTATCTTCTTTACAAAAATATTATATACTTACTAAGTATTAATACAAAACATTTTATTATTCAAAACACCATGCCTGAATGTCCCGTCCTAGCGTTTAGGAATCCCTATCGATAATGTTGATCAAGCGCATCGACCAGAATTCTTAAAGCGCTCAACGGACAATTTAACATAATAATAAATTTCTATATGATATACATATATCTCTTAATACTTTGTACCTTCACAAAATATTTCTTGTCTATAATAGATATAATCAAATTCCATATATATATATGTGTGTGTGTGTGTGTGTATGTATATCTAATATCAAACTATTTTAATTCAAATAGATGCTTGCTTTTATTAAAATTCTTTCAATCAATCTTAATATTACCATAGTATTAATAATTTACTGATAATAATTTCATAACACACACATTCATCCATAAATATTTCAAGCAATCATAAAATATTTAATTAATCTTAATATTTAATTAGTCATAAATATGTATTAACATTTCGTTTTTAAATTTTCAATATTTCTTGCGGTATCTATACTACTAAAGATATCACAAGTTCTTATTGTTATTATTGAGCAGATTTTAGCTCTACATAGTGATTCCTACTCAATATTAATTTTGCATAATCATTTACAATTTTAAAACAAACAAGCATCCATCAACTAATAATTTTTTATTATATCTAATCTTATTGAATAAATTTTTCAATTCCAAATTTAACTAGATACAAATTATTTATCTTTCTATACTTTATAACTATTAATTGACTAGACATTTTTATTATTTCCGGCAATTCTATTTTATAGAAACAACTGGTTTTTATTAATGATTGGATTCGTCAGGATTCAAATAGGATTATAAATGCTTATAGTGATAATGTCTTATTCAATTGCACAGTTTAAACTAAGCATAATCAAAAAAACATTGATACAAAAGACATACATTTTAATCAAACAGTCAAACAATCACTTTCAACGGAAAGCTATTTTCCAGCTTCCGCTGCACACTCTGATCAATAACAAATCAGGACACAAAAATTTAATTCTAAGTCATCTACTTATTTATAATATCCATTAAATCTCACACTTCATAGAAGTGAGTTACAATATTTTCATAACAATAAGTTATATAGTATTATCAAAAGATCTTTCTATACGTCCCAGTGATTATTTCCAATTATCATTTATATTCCTATTCCTAAATAATTAGTTAAATTACAAACTACTACACACCCAAGGGATGAGACTCTAGATATCTAAGTTTGGATCTTAACTGTATGCAAATTAAATTCTATAATGTCTAGAATCCAACTCTGATACCAAACTGTAACGACCTCACCGCTATGCCTAGTTTTGCAAAGAACAGTACAATGCTAATCTGAAGAATACGGCTGGTTAAGGGCGATCGAATGTGAATATATCTTTATACTAACACCGACACGTCTTATTTACCTTTTGAAGATCTAAACCGAAATTTAGACGTGTACAGTATTAACACAAAGTAATAAACGCATGATTAAAAATATTCATAGCAGTATATAATATAGATAAATCAAAATCAGAGTCACAAATCACAGCGAAATAATATACATCATTTTATACATAATAGAATGTGAGTCTAAAAAGTATGAGTACTAAACCAACATAAATATATACATCATATCCAAAATCTTGTATCAGGTACAAAGTCACTAATATATAATATAGATGACATAGACTCATAACTGTCAATATATACAAGTATAAAGTTAACTAAGGCTATCAAAATAATCTACTTCAATGCTAGTCCAAATCCAAAGGTTAATAGGTCCCTAAACCTGTAAAGTCTCGGCCTGACCCGAGTATTAAAATAATAAATGGGTCAGACTATGTCTAAATATAAGTTAAGATACCAATATCATAACTTTATGGCTTAAAATAATAAGCCATATAAAATATGCCAAACAAACAATCATAATAAGACATATTAATTAAATTCACTATATAAATCCATAAATGACTTAACCCTAAAATAGTCATCTCAAAATATGCCTAAAACCCAAAAAAATCCATAAAAGACATATCAATCCAATAGATACAGATATTAAAATTCTGACTTAACAATAATCAAATAAGTCATAAATAAACTATGCCTAAAACAAATACTCAAATAACGCATATCTAATAAATCACTATTTCATAAATACATATCATGTCTCGGTAGACTATCATCTCAAAATATGGTGATAACCAATTCAAAATTCCTCAAAGCCATAAAGGTATAGGATATCCATATTAAAAATTCTCCGAGGAAATTATCATCAATAATAAAATTATAATGGTAGTCGTCTATTAGTTTAATACAGTGACACGAAGAAAGAGACCCACAACATAGAAAGGAAGCCTTTCGAAATAAACTATAAGTTAGGGACACCGCTCAAAGAAAAGAGCAGCCGTGTACCTAATCTATCTTTCGAAAGAGACAATCGTATTTACATCATAACAGATCTTTCGAAAGAGATCTTCCTACCTAAATCTAAAAATGTATCGATTTTCATATCGGTAAAAATTGAATTCTCTTCTCTTGGGGATCTATCGGTCTGAAATCCGAACACCCTAAGATAATCAACTTTAAGTGTTAATTAAGGTCACTCCAGTAATCACAAGAATTTAGCTAAATGTCCCATACCAGAAAGTAAATTCAACTATTTACTAAAAGCTAGTAAATTCCACTCAAACTCTATTTGACAAATTATAATAATAATCGAAAGAATTGTAAAAAGTGCCTCATACCACCCGACACTTCAATCGTTTGTTAGAAAAATTTGTTTCATAGACAATCACGAAATTCAACGGAAATCCAAATTCAAATTTGCATAAAAATAGCTAAAGGCTAAATACAATAAAAGCCAACAATAGTTTATAGGTTGAAATAATTAATATAACTTTATCATATAGGAATGATATCTATCCAATATCATATATATGTATATGTATATATATATATGTATATGTATATATAACGAAAAGAGTTACAAAGTTATAAGTCTTAAAAATAAAATTTCTTTATTTGGTCTTTGAATCAAAGCAATATTTTCATAATTTATAATTTACTTTATTTCAAATCTATATAGATATTTATATAATATTACTTCATAAACATTTTAAAACCATAAACTATTTGAAAACTTGTAAATCATAGTTGAATCCATATTAAAAATAGGCTTTATATCTACAAATAGATATATTTCTTTAGATTAACATTTAAAAGAATTTCAACTCAAAATAGTCAATTTCTACCAAAAATCAAAAATAGTATAATGTAACTATATCCTATAAATTAAATTCCAATAAGGATGAAAATAAATTAAATCTCACTTTTAAAATTCTTTGAAAAAGATTAAAAAGTTTAAACCATTAATCATTCAAAATTGCAACTACTTCATCCAATATCGCTCTATAAAATATAATTTCATAATACATAATTATTTAATGATCTGAGTTACATTCCGATAACTCCGATTACTTCAACAATGCACAATCATCGTACAATTTAACTAAAAAATACCAAATGTGTTTTGATGGCTTTCAATATACATGTCATTCCATAATCAACCATCAATCCAAACTTTCAATGACAATATAAATTTTAATGCATAACCTTATTTTAACCATTTGATTCAATTTCAACTATCTATTCAAATTCCATATTTTAAACACTTAATTTAATCAATTCAAACGCCAATTTAATTAAAGACTATGGCATGTTGTTTTATTTCAATCCCATCATTCCATTACTATCAAATATTTACAAAATTCGTAACTAAAACTGGGCATACAAACAATGTTATAACCGATATAGATATAGGTGTGTGAGTTAAATAAAATAACTCACCATGTAATCAATCAATCATAAGCATACAAGCATCTCTTATCCAATTCAACAATTTACAACCAAAGATTATATCACAGTTCAACCAATAGCATGCAAAAGAAATTCTAACATTTAGAAATAGAATTCGTGAGTTAAAAATAACTCACCTAACCAATACTTGTAGAAATTCCAATTATAGCCAAAAGCACTCTAAACCCTAGCTGTCCAAACATCGAAGTTCATGCCCTAGAGCATCATCATAACAAAGTGGTTCACATCCCATCACTAAGCACGCACGCACCTTCATGTCGCTGCTACCTCACTTGACATCGCCTTCACCCACGAAGTAGCTCTCGCCCACATCGCCAGCAACCACGAACGCAGACCTCCATGAAAAGCATCACCAACTCATGCTTGAAGTGTGCAGTTCCCATGTCGACGGTGCCTTATCAATCGCGCGTTCCTCCCTCGGGCGCCTTATCCCACACGCGATGCTATACTTCCAGGTCGTGAAGCCATCATGAACGCGAGCTCCAAAGTCGCGATTCCATTTCTTTGTTTTTTTTTGCAAATTGATTTATGAATTTGGGATGCTTTTTGGGTTAGGGAAAACCATAAAAGGGGACTCAAGGGAACATGTTAGGTCTGGTGAAAGAGAATTGGGTTTTGGTCATTTAATGGGCTTGGGTTGCTTTGTCTTATATGTATATATATTTCCATTCTCTCTTTACTTCCCTTTTGTTTTTAAATAAGTTTTAATTTAATTCAAATTGTTCTAACTTTCATTTTACGAAATATAAACTTCGACAACTATATAGTTTCATTCAATCCAATATTGTTCAATATATGTAATTATTCACTGTATTGGTATAAATAGATTTATTCATTTTCGTCGACTTATTGATTTGAATAATTATCAATTAAAAAATTCTTTTCATCTATTTCAATTATATATATAATTATTATTTGCAGTCAATAGTATTTTATATTTATTAACACCTTTTATTTGAATTAAAATATATTATCTAAAAATAAAATTTATTAACTAATTCAATTTTTCTATAACAAAATCCTTTATTAAATGGATTTTATTTACTAATAAATTGGATTTCAAAAATAAAAAAATTCAATTTGAATTCAAATACTTCTATTCTAATTCAATTAATATGATATTACGAGTTCAAAAACCGGATTGTCACACTCACTTCCCTCATTAGCAAAACAATCTAAGAAAAACATAAGGACGCCGACCATTCTAAGAAGAAGATCATGAAATCAAGAGGGATGTAAAGTTAAGCTTAAGGTAGAACAACACTAATCAAATCTCAACTCCAATATAAATTTTAAAGATGACTAATACAATATACATCTCTTTTCCTTATCTTGAATTCGGTTATGGATAGTACGAAAATTAGTGTTGTTTGTTTTGATAAGATACAGTTGTTTAATCATTGTTTGGATAGAATAATGAATACTAAATTTTTTATGGAATTATTTAAATGGGTTTTAAGGGTAAAACCTAAGATTTTAATCTCCAAATGCTTTGATTTTCCGGTATGTCGTATACAAGTCATTTTGAAGATGAGTTTTCAATTTCATAATTTTCCAAGTTAAATAGATTATTTTATGAATTTCTTAAGGAGAAAATAGTATCATTTGGGTTTTAATTATTCAGAATAATTAAATGTGGTTTTTGGCTTCAAAATTTTTATATGGTAAGGAGAAGCATATTCTCTAATTTGTGTGAATTTTTGGGATTTTCCCCAAATGATTTCAATTTATTATGAAATTACTATGCTAGATAAGCATTTAAAGGGATTATTAATTATAGATATTAATTAATTATTATAAATATGTTTGGGAACTTGAAAATTTATTGTGGCGATAATTTTTTGAAAAGGATTTGTAAAGGAATTTCTTTATCCAATACAAATTTGACGAGAAATAAGATTTGGTGAAAAGTTTTAGCTTAAAGTAGTAATAAAACAGTTTTCTGAAGAATTATGATAATGCCATGCCACCATACGTCGTCAAGCCGAATGATGAGGTCGCATCGTTGAATGTCGACGTCGATGAAGGAGGAAGCACATGATAGCTATCAAAGTATCTATGGAGTGATTCCTTCGGCATCGAAATGGACAATGACGACAATAGATGACTGGCGGCATTGTGTCTTCATGATTCATCTAAGCGTTTTAAAAGCTTAATGTCGATGTCGACGACGTTACATGTCTTCATCACCTTTTGCAATGACATTGCACCAATCACTTTGATTGTTTTCAAGACTAAGGCATTAATGCCACTTTTATTGACTTCGACTCTATATATGAAGTGGCATAATAGTCGAAGTAACTTAAGTAGAAAAGTTTTATAACATCGTTGAGGGCTTTGTGGTCAATGTGTATCAAGGTCAGTGACCTTGCGATATAGTGCCGATCGAACTAGAATAAATGCGGATATCTGAATAGATATTTTAAACAATTGGAAATGATAAATTTTATAATAAAATAACAAAGATAAAAATAGTATGCAAACTTTATAAGTTGAAATTTTATAAGTATATATATATAGGTTTGTAAGTGCATATATATGAATATATATATATATATTGCCTTGGGAAGTTGAATATTTGAAAGTTATAAAAGTGAGGATGTCTATAATATTAACATTTACATAAGATAATTATTATATATATATATATGTAGGTATATCTATTGTAATTAGAAGCTTTGTTATGAATTCAAATATAAAACAAAAGACATAAGTATTAAACATTTGTAAGAAAATAAATTAATAAATTAACACTTGTAGCTAAGATTAGATGCATAGTTAACAAGTGGCACTAGTTCCTTTAATAAAATTTGTATAGATTAAATGTTTTAGAATCAGGCTGCAAGGATTCATTCCACTTTCTCAAAATCCATTCTCCTTCTTCATCTTTAATTTTTTCAATATAAATCAAAGGAGCATCTCGTAACAAAGAAATATTAAAGATCAAAACCTAGTGCATGTATCATAAACTAGCTGAGACAAACCAAAGTAAATGCAACAGTAAAATTTGGAATACCTACAACAAGATAAAATGAATTCAAAGTTGAAAGCAAATCAAGTTATAATTCAAGATCAAGTTTCAATCAACTATCAGCTTTCAGGTTTTCTCTGCTTTGCATGTGCAAGTGAGTAACGATTTATTTAAAAGATTTAAACCTGTTTTTAAATCTTGGAACATGCGGTATTTACTTTAAAGTGAAGTATGATATGAGTTTCCCTGAAGGTTTAAAGGCAGAAATGCAAAAGTATATGCAAGTCAATGTAGTTATAGTTGTCTGGTAACAAAAGTTGCTCTGTTCTACAGGTTTATATTTGTTCAATTATCAAACCCCTTTTTTCCTGATCATCTATAGGCCTTGATTTACTAACATAATATGTTGTTATGACAAGATCTATTTTTTTAGAGAAAAATAAATTTTAAGTTAAATATGGAAGTAGTTTTATTTGGAAGATAAATAGCAGTAAAGCTTTTAGAAATCAAAGTAACTCAGTTTTCAAAAATCAAAGCCATTTTTAAGTTCATTCAAGTTTTTTTTTCAAGCCTCTGCCTTTTTGCATCAGGAGAGTAAACTATGATTTAAAGCTTGACCTGTTGATATTTAATTCATGTGATTAATGCTAAAAAAATGGTTGAGTTAGTGCAAATATGTCTGCATATATCTGATATGAAATTCTCAAGTATGAATACATGTATGCAGAGCTCTGTTGTTTTACAGGATTCAAAACCAAATTAAAATTCAAGAAATCCCATCTAGATGATTTTAGATCTCGATCTCCAAATGAAAAATTATTACAGGAAGATAGTACCAATTTCAAAATGGTTTTCAAGTGTATTTAATTGAATAAATATTTTAAAACTTGAAATATCAGTAATAAACATTTGGAACTGAAAAATCAAGTACTAAAATTTGTAGTTTTGAATGCATGATTGAATTTGAGCCTCGAAACCATGATTTTTGGTTTGAATTTCGAGATTTTTAGGTTTGTGAATTGGAGGGAAATTCAAGATGAACGGAATTGAGAAAATTCTCAATTCCTGGCGAACAGCGAAGGGTTTTGGATCGAGTCTCTGGTCAAAGCATGTTTGCAGTTCATGGATTTTTGGGAAAATGGCGATGGGTTTTATAGATCACCATAGGTGACGAACGTCGGTGAACTAGGGTTTAAGGTGTCTATTTGGACGATGTCTTACATGACGCAATTTCGCCATCAAGAGCACACTGGAAGGGATCCGAGGAGGAGGAAATTGGTGTATAGTCAAGTGTCGTAGTTTGGACGTGATTACGATGTTTCAGATGACCTGTGACGGCGATGTTGGGAAGATATTGGTGGTCGACATGTTTCTGGGTTCAAGGGAATTGCTCGTTTTTGTATTTGTGAGCCATCAAGTTTTTTGGATTGCTGATCAAGTTGACGACAACGTCGTTGACGTGATGGTGGCTGCGGTGCCGGTCAGTGATGGCCAGAATGTTTGTGCATGTGCACCTGATTATCTACTGTCACTCGAGTTGCTGTGCGTGGTGTGTTTCGGGGAAGAAAGGAGATGGTTTCGTGATGTACTCGAGTCTTTCGAGTTGGAGGAAACTCGGATTGTAGCTCGGGTGAGTATGGATTTGGCTTGGAACATTTTTGAATATAGTGGGGTTAATAGCAAGATAACTTAATTAGGAAATAAACCCAGTTTTTTTAAAAAAAAAGAAAGAAAGAAAGTGTAAAGTAAAATTTCAAGCAAGGGTTTCAAAGTAAATTTTGTTTACAAGTTTGAATAAGGTATTGTCACAAATTGTAAACAAATTCAGAACTTGATTTATTAAGTCAAATATGATTGGGTCGATTTGTTTGAAGATATATGTAATGGTGAACCTGTGAAGTAATTTCTAGGTAATTTCACAATAGAATATAATGGGTGGATAAAAGTATTGATTCTAAATTTTTCTATAGGGACTTAAGGGATTTAATTTAGTTTAAAATATTAATTAAAGGATTTATTAATTAATTAAGAAGTCAATTAATTATTTTAAGTAATTAAGAATAGTTAACTTTTGAGTGGAGTTAATCAGGGTTGGTTAATGAATGTAATGTAATTAGAAGAATAATTAATTAATGGAAGAAATTAGAGGATCAGTAATTAATGTAATTAATGGAAATAATTAAAGAATAATTAATCTATATTAAAGATTAATTAATTGATTTATAGGGCAATTAAGGGATGAATTACCCAGTTGTAATTAATGAGATGAATGTGATTAATTAATTTGTTAATTAAAGTTAGTCACTGGATAATTGATTAAGTATAATTGCTTTATGAGATCGATAAGAATAATTACTTAGTGAAGTAATTAATGGATAAATTACTAAATGTAATTAATTAAAGGGAAATTACTTAAAGGAAAGTAATTAAGGTCAATTACTTAGGAGAAGTAATTAAGGATTAATTATTTGATGTAATTAAATAAAGGATTAATATAGTAATTAAGGAGTTAATTAATTAAGGAAAGTAATTACAGGATGGTTAATTACTGTTTATGATTAATGAAGACGGATAATTAAAAAAATCATTAATTAATTGATTTGTAATTAATTAATGATTAAGGTAATATAACAATTAAAGGATTAGTAATTAATTTAAATCAGAGATAAATTAAATTGATTTTGAAAATGATCCATCTTGCCTATAAATGACTGAATGATGATTAAATGTCTTGAATTGATTGATATCTCTGATATGAAATGTTTGTGATATGATATGTTTTGGGTGAATGATGATAATGTGGTTAACTATTGATGATAAATTGTTGTGTAATGAGTGACATATTTTATTTAAAGTTAAATGGTATTTAATTGGATAACCTGGGTTTAGATGACATTTAATTCGAAGAGGCCGGAGTCGGCTATTAGTCAATACCCGAAACCACTTCGATTCTCTATAAATTGATATGTGAAATAAATAGGCTGGAATGGAATGATTGAAGATAATTGGACTATTAAATCTAAGTTTTTGGCACTTAGAAATTTATGAGTGATGTCTATATTAAATTGTGAATCTGTAAGTTGATATAAGTTACCCCGGGTTTTAAAATGATTAGATTTTTGAAATTTCATGTTTGATGAGTTTACTCACGCTGGTTTTCCAGCCTGACCCGGGTGTTACTTCGATGTAATGCTCGGGTCAGACCAAGTATTACAGATTTTTAGTTAGGACGTTCTGGAGCTCAAGAGGCGAGCTGGATGGCAGGAACGTATGGAGTGTTTTCGCTATGCTATATAGTTGTTTATCTAGGACATGTTTGTTTAAATTGTCCAGTTTTGTGTATTGGTTGTAACTCTGACGTATAAAAAATTATAAGTGTACTGATACAGTTTTTCTTTTGTAAACTGTTATTTATGTGATATTATATTTTCATCCGCTGCGAATGTGAGGTTTTCTGTGACTTGTTCCTGTTTCTTCTACTTTTTCTTTTCTTCTTTTACTAACTATCTGGAATTTTCGGGATCGAAAATTCCGGGTCGTTACAGTTGGTATCAGAGCTGAAGGTTAAGCGAGAACCTTGGCTCTGGTGGAGTTACTCATTAAGGATAGGGTCAATGGTACCCTAGAATGAGTTGAGTGAATATATATATGAGAGTGTACTTGTTATTTTCTTATATAAAGATTTTAAATGATTTTATAAGAATATATTTTGATATATATAGCAATATTTCTTTCTCATAAATATTAAGGTATTGGTTGTTAAATTATTGGAATTAAATTAAGTGGTAATAGAAATACAACCAAATTGAAATTAAATTAAAGATAAGTTTGAAATGGATTCAAAACTGAGATTAAATCTTGAAGTTGGGGAAGAATTTCAAAATAAGATGAATTAGAATTGGTTTCAAACCAGGGAAATAGAATGGTTATAGTGTTTAATAATGGGATGATTGTTTTCCAATAAACAATAAAATGTTTTAAGGAAGTAACCAAAAAAAAAGAATAACTTGTAAATTTGAAAGGATGTAAATTAAAGTGGGTTTCAAATTGTGAAGTTCTGAATTCTAAATTAAAACATTTGAAATTATTTTCAACATGTTAAAAGAAATAATATTATTCAAACTATTTTGAATGCAATCTTATTTTAGAATAAGAAGTTGTTTGTAAACTTTAAAGGAATTTTGTTTTGAATTAAAAGCAAGGATGGTTTAAATTTTTAAATTTGGCTTGGTGGACCAAGAAGTAAATATGTATATATGTGTGGATATACATAATATCAAAGATGGTTTGAAATAAACTCTAAATATTGAGTTTTAAATCTAAAATGAGATATGATACCCAAAGTGATAAGTTTTTGAACTTAATAAGTAGGAAGATTATTTATGAGAAGTTCAAAATTTGAAATGGAAGATTCAAATTGGGTAAGGTTGACTGGATTAAGTGAATTGAGTTTAACTTGGGAAAAGTTAAATAAGTTGGAATGATCAACCTGATTAGGAAATTGCAAGATGAAATTAAGATTTAACTTGGGAAGTTAAATGGTTGATTGTAATTGAGAGTTTGAGTGATCTCAAATTGGGTTTGAGATCCGAAAATTGGAAATGGATGGATGTTTTGAAATAATTGGATGATATCATCCCATTGTTATTGAAAATCTTTAAATTGCGAATCGAATTTGTTTAAATGAATAAGAAATGAACTATGGTGATATATCCATTATTGAGATAAAAGAAAAATCTAACTTTAATTCGAAATTAAGGACATGAAATTACTTTGAATTGAAAATCTGAATGATTGAATTTGTAAATTAAACTTGTTTAAGAATTGATTTCAAACTAGAAGATAAAATTGGGTGATAAGTTGATTTTTTTAAGATAAAAATTGTTTTGAACTCTTATGTAAACTTTGAAATAAGTAAGTAAAGATAATTTAAAATGAAAATTCTAGAATTTGAGCTCGAAAATTAAATTGTTTAAAAGCTTTTAATAAAGGTTAACTTGGTTTAAAGGGTTAAACCAACCTTAGTGAATTTATCTCGAATTTATATAATTCGAGATGGTTTAAATTTGAGATTGAAATTGAATCTGAATTGAATTGATTGGGAATGTAGGTTGGAAATTGAACAGTTTGACTCTGGACTATTTTCAAAATAAATTGTTTAGTACAAATCTATTTTTTTCAAACTATTTACTATACAACTTTTCTTTTTAAACCTAAAACTGTCTTATACTTGTTTTACAATTATTTTTGGAACTATTTAATAATTTTTCAACCGTTTTAATAACTAATTACCGTTTTTCAACTACTTTATAACTAATTATTATTTTATAGCTATTTTGCAATTATTTAAAATTTCTATAACTATTTGACTATTTTCTAACTATTTTACAGTTACTTAATTATTTTACAGCTATTTACAAACTAATAGTTATTTTTCAACTATTTATCTATTTTTTAAGCTTTCAAGCTATTTTCTAAATATAAGCTGGTCAGAGTGCAAACTGTTTATGATTGAATATCCATTTGAGATAAGGATTAAAGTGATAATCCAATGGAATTGTAAGAATTGTGAATAAGTGAATGGAAATTAAAGTGAATGTGAATAGAAAGGGAATTGATTTGGCTAATAATCAATAAAGATAAATATGTAGGATGTACGTATATTATTCTATTCGCATGGTGATTTGATCCAGATTCGAGCACAGAATTTCGAGATAGTATATTGATCTGAGTTGGGATTTCTCACTCGATTTTCGACAGCGAACCTGGATATGGATTGTTGATTGGTTCTGGATATTCTATATCATAGTTATGACTATGCAAGGAGAATGACGGTTTTTGATCAAGAAACCAGATCTGAGTCCGCACTAGGAAGTCGGGTGGACGATACTAGTTCACAGGTGAAATTGTGTGATCGAATGAGCGATCAAATTGGTATAGCGTATGGATGGAATGTGTACATCGTACGGGCTTGAATGGCATTGATACTGGGAAATTGAGGATAAGAAATGTGAAATGATTTTTAAAATAAAAGGTATATTTTGTGAAATATACAATGAAGTAAAATGGAAATCAGATATTTCCATGATTAAAGGTTCACTTTATAAAGAAAGGAAGTGAGAAATCAAATTTAAATATTTGATCTGGAATAAATAAAGTTATATATCTTTGTTATATAACATAAATCTCCCCTTGATTGAATTTATTGCCAGAAGAAAAGAATTTTGAAGGTGTTTTGAAGTATAAAAGGAGTTTTATACAAGTTTGAAATGATCCAAAGTTTTAAAAATTATATACATCTATATATATATATATATATATATATATAAAGGATCTTATGAGGATTTTAGAAAAGGTTTTGGGAACCTTTGGATTTGGAAAGGCTTTTGATTTTTGGGTAAAATCAATATGAGAATTTGGAAAGCCTAGTTTAAGAATTATCGATTTTAGAATAATCGATTTTGTGTAAAGGAGCTTTGTATGAGATCATACTAGGTGTATGATTTGAAGATACTATATGACGCAGCGGATTTAACTTTGATGCGCTAATAATGCTCTGATACCAATTTGACGCAGCGGTTTAGCTTTGATACAAATTGACGCAACTTAACACTTAGGATAAACACCCAATTCCGTTGATCGTGACGATGCTGGAATCTAGCTATCTCCAACCCATTGATCTCGCAAGATACCATGTTGAGAGATCTATAATTCGATCGTTAATCACTCGCAGGTGATACCGAGAATTGGCTTCAACTTCTTTGATTCGTGCATGAATAACCCAAAGATGGAAAGAAGAAGGAGATCACACTCAACTTCAACAAAGGTGGCAAAAGCTCACACACAAATTTTATTCAAAATCAACTCACCTTTACAATGAAAACACACCCCTATTTATATGAAATTACAACTCAACACAGCCGACCTAACATCATACGACCCAACACAGGTGACACACGACCTAACAACATACAGGTTACAACGACCCATGACATAACAACATACGACATAAGAAAATTACAACACGAATTACAACATCACACGACATAACGACATACGACATAAAGAAAATACAACACAACAACAATGCGACACAACATCATACAATATAAGGACATACGGCGTAAAAAGATAGCACAGCTTCAGGGCGACTTAAGCGACATACGACTTAAGCGACATAAGTCGAGCGACATAAGAACAGGAACGACTTAAGCTTCTGGTGGGACATGAGGAATCAGCGGATCAAGAGCGAGCGACTTAAGGCAATGTGTAAGTGATCAGCGACTTAAGAAGATACACAGCTTCAGCGACATAAGAGATCAACAACTTATGGAAGCAGGCGACATAAGATGCAAGCGACTTAAGGTAGGAGCGATATAAGCAATGCGGCTTTGATTTCTTGAGTCGGCAGGCGATTTAAGAGTAGGCGACTCAAGGCATAACTCGCTGTTGGCTGCATCATCCTCCACTGCATCATCTATCTCGTTATGTCACGGGCGACTTAAAGCAAACGAACGACTTAAGTCCATCGAGCGACTTAAGGCGGACGACTTAACATGGTGCGCTGCATCATCCTCTACTGGTTGAAAAGAATTCGACCCCGAATTTACACTTTTCTCTTCTTCAACATACTCATTCTCATGATATGGAATCAAGTGTTTGACGTTGAAAACGTCAGCAGTATGGACATGATCCGGCAATCTTAACTGATAAACATTCTCATTAATCTTCTTTACGATTTCCAAATGACCAATCTTTCTAACAGCTAGTTTGTTGTAAGTACCAATAGGAAATCGATCCTTCGTCAATACTGCATATACAAAATCTCCTTCTTTGAATTCAACATTTCGTCGTTTAATATCTGCGGATTGCTTATATTTCTCATTCGCCTTAAGAAATCGTTCCTGCATAACCTTGTGGCTCTCTTGCAATTCATTCACAAAATCACTAGCTCGTTTGATCACTCCTTTCTGCTGTGGTACTATAGATAAATCTAATGGTCCCTTAGGAATTGTCGAGTAAACGACCTAGAATGGACTGAAGCCAGTGCTACGATTAATTGCATGGTTGTGTGCAACTCATCTTGACACAGCTTGGAATCCCAACTCTTCAAATTGTCATTCACGAGGCATCTCAATAGAATACCTAGGGATCTGTTCACAACTTATGTTTGTCCATCCGTCTGTGGATGATAAGCACTACTAAATTTCAGCTTTGTCCCGACCATTATCCATAGACTCATCCAAAAATGACTTAGAAAATGAGTGTCTCTATCAGATACAATAGATTCAGGCAACCCGTGAAGTCGATAGATCTCTCTGAAGTATCACCGTGCAACATTAATTGCATCTGCCGTCTTCTTGCATGCGATAAAATGTACCATTTTTGAAAACCGATCAACCACTACATAGATAGAATCATTGCCACGTTGTGTCCTCGGCAAGCCCAATACAAAGTCCATACTAACATCCACTCTTGGTTTAGTAGGTATAGGAAACGGCATATATAAACTTTCATTTGTTGTGGTTCCCTTTGAAACTTGACAAACATGGCACCTCTGAACGAACCTTTCAACTTCCTTCCTCATTGACGGCCAAAAATAAGACTTTGAGATCAAACGCATAGTATGATCGCGGCCCACGTGTCCTTCTTCATGTAATTCTTTGATGATTTTCATTCGTAGACTGCAATCTGGAATACACAACTGATTTCCTTTGAGTAGAAAACCATCTACCAGCATATATCCATCCTTGTTTCCCTGCTTGACTTTGTCTAGGATCTTGGAAAAATAATAATCTGATGTAAGAAAATCTGGAAGTAAGTCAAAACCCATCACCTCTACTCGCATGATTGTTAGTAAATTCACCCTGTGAATGCATCGGCGACGCGATTAGTTACTCCAGACTTGTGCTTCACGGCGAATGTAAATTTTTGCAAATAAGCTATCCATGATGCATGCCTAGCTGCAATTTTATTCAGCCCTTGTAAATGTTTCAACGCTTCATGGTCTGTATACAAAACAAATTCTTTGTGGAACAAGTAATGTCTCCAATGCTTCACAGCCTGCACAATAGCATAAAACTCCACATCATAAGTATTGTATCTCATCTTTTCTCCAGAAAGTTTTTCACTGAAATAGGCGATTGGACGTCCCTTCTGACTCAACACTCCTCCAATTCCAACTTTAGATGCATCCGTATGTAACTCAAATAGTAACTGAAAATCTGGCAACACTAGAATCGGTGCTGAGGTTAAAAGTTCCTTGATTTGTTCAAAAGCAAATCCTGCTTCTTCCATCATGAAAACTTCTTTCCTTTCATACAATCAGTAACAGGAGCCATCACACTACTAAAGTGTGGTATAAATCTTCGATAAAATGAAGCTAACCCATGGAAACTTCTGACTTCTGTTATAGTTTTGGGCTGTGGCCAATTTCTGATTGTGGCTACTTTACTCTGGTCCACTTGTATCCCTTCCTTAGACATGACATATCCCAGAAATAAAACACTTGGCATCATGAACACGCATTTCTTCGTCGCTGCATAGAACTGTTCTTGACGAAGAATAGTTAACACCTTTGCAGGTGTTGAATGTGCTCCTCTGTGCTAGCAATATATATCAAGATATCATCAAAGTAGACTACAACAAACTTCCCGATGTAAGGTCTGAAAATTTGATTCATCACCCTCATAAATGTACTTCGTGCATTGGATAGACCAAATGGCATGACCAGCTATTCATATAATCCTTCCCGAGTCTTGAGTGTTGTCTTCCATTCATCACCTGGTCTTATGCGAATCTGATGATAACCACTCTTAAGATCGATTTTCGAAAAGATTACAGACCCACAGAGTTGATCCAATAGATCATCAAGTCTTGGCATAGGAAATCTGTATCTGACAGTTAATTTGTTGAGTGCCCTGCTGTCGGTACACATTCTCCAAGAACCATCTTTCTTCAGTAGCAACAGAGCTGATACAGCACAAGGACTGAGACTCTCTCGAACACACCCTTGCTCAAGCAACTCCTCAACCTGTCTCCTCAACTCTTCATGCTCTTTTGGACTCATACGATAATGCGGCCTATGCGGTAAAACAACACGTGGCACTAGATCAATTTGGTGTTGTATATCCCTTAGTGGCGGTAATTCCTTGGGCAATTCCGTAGGAAATACATCTTCAAATTCATTTAACACCAGTCTAACCTTCGCAGGAATTTCAAGATCTTCACTCATTTCATACCCAATCAACATAAACAATTCAGCACTATCTTCCACTTCTTTAACAAATTCTCTCGTAGATAATAGACTAGTTGATTCCACTTTCTTCTCTGACTTGCTTTCACTTGGTTCATGCTTCTTAGGAACTAAAGTAATTTGTTTCCCTTCGAACATGAAACTGTAGCTGTTGGTGCGACCATTATGTTGTACAGCTCTATCATATTGCCATGGTCTTCCCAATAGTAAGTGACACACATCCATATCAACAACATCACACCATATATCATCTTTGTACTTCTTCCCAATAGAAAATGTAACAAATGCTAGTCTTCCCACTGTCACTTCTCCACCTTTCTTTAGCTATGCCAGTTTATAAGATCTAGGATGTTTTTCAGTCTTCAACCCTAACTTTGTGACGGCTTCTTCAGAAATAATGTTATCACAACTTCTCGCATCAATAACAAATCGACAAACCTTTCCCAAGATAGTACATGTAGACTGAAAGATATTGCTTCTCAACCAACTAGAATCATTCTTATGCTTTGGAACGAAACAAGACCTCCTCATCATCAAGTTACATCCTTCATCTCCTGACACAACTTCTTCGTCTTCATCAAACTTCGATGGTTGAGAATAATCAATTTCAGCTTCCACATCCTCATACTCACATTCCTCTGCAACTAATGCTCTCTTCTTTGGCTTTGTACATTCATTACTTTTATGGCCAAACTCTTGACAATTATAGCACTTGATATTGTTATTGACCTTTGCTTTAGCGGCTTCATTGACAATTGGTTTATTGACTGCCTTGGAAACATTAGCACTGCTACTAGCACCCTTATTCTGGTTGTTAGAACTCGTAAACACACCACCTCCTCGTCTCCCTTGTTTCTCCCAAGCTAGAGCTTTCTGATGTGCTTCAGCAACAGACATTGGATTAAACATATTAACCATGTCTTGAATTTGCATTCGTAACCCTCCAATATATCTAGCCGTTAGCTGTTCCTCGGTTTCCATAATATCATTCCTTGCAATCAATTGATAGAATTCGTCTGCATAGTCATTCACTGTCTTCGTCCCTTGTCTCAAATTCTGCAAATGTTGATACATAAGAGATTGATAATTTTACGGCAAGAAAGTCGCTTTCATCATCTTCTCCCAAGTGACAACTTTTGATTTTCTCATTCTCTTCCGAGTTAGTTTAGTTTGTTGCCACCAAGCCATAGCTCTTTCCCTTAGTCTTGTAGCAACTAATTGGACTCTGCGATTCTCAGGCACCTCTTTGATCCAAAATTTCTTTAACATTCGACAACCAATCAAGAAATTCTTCTGCTTGCATACCACCTTTGAATTCTGGAATTTCCATCCTCATACCTGACTCCCATTTACGATCATTTTCTGAATTTTGATATCGATTTCGCACTTGGCCTCGATCTCGATAATGAATACTACCTCCATCACCATATTCCTTAAAATCATATGTATTTCGATATCGATCTTGACCATCTACATCTCTACGACTACGCATATCCCTTCTACCCTGTCTTTCAGCATCACGATATGGATCATCTTCAAACCCACGTTGAGTTCTTCTTTCTTCATTTCGATATTCATGGTGTTCTCGCCTAATTGAAACTGATGATTTTCTCCTATCTCGATAAGACTGGGGTGACATCCTCCTTTCTCCCGAAACCGATGGTGAAACCCTATTTCCACTCTGGTTCGAAACTGGTGACGTTCTCCTTTGATTTCGATTCATGTCATTCATCAATTTCTCCAATTTTTTAATACCCTCATTGAACTTTTCATTGATATGCTGCTCCATCTGCTCAGCTTCTTGTCTTCTATACATATCCTCAACATTATGATAGCGATTAGCACGTATTGGAGGCATGATCATTAAACAATCTCGTTTCCGTCTCAGAACTTAGCTTTGATTTGGCTCTGACTTGGATCTGATATGACTCTTACGTGGCCCTGACTTGGATCTGATATGGCTCTGATCTAGCTTCAACCTGGCTTTGACTTGGCTCTGATACCAAACTGACGCAGCGGATTTAACTTTGACGCGCTAATAATGCTCTGATACCAATTTGACGCAGCGGTTTAGCTTTGATACAAATTGACGCAGCTTAACACTTAGGATAAATGCCCAATTCCATTGATCGTGACGATGCCAGAATCTAGCTATCTCCTACCCGTTGATCTCGCAAGATACCGTGTTGAGAGATCTACAATTTGATCGTTGATCACTCGCAAGTGATACCGAGAATTGGCTTCAACTTCGTTGATTCGCGCACGAATAACCCGAAGATGGAAAGAAGAAGGAGATCACACTCAACTTCAACAAAGGTGGCAAAAGCTCACACACAAATTTTATTCAAAATCAACACACCTTTACAATGACAACACAGCCCTATTTATAGGAAATTACAACTCACCACAACCGACCTAACATCATACGACCTAACACAGGTGACACACGACCTAACGACATACAGGTTACAACGACCCACGACATAACAAAATACGACATAAGAAAATTACAACATGAATTACAACATCACACGACATAACGATATACGACATAAGGAAAATACAACACAACAACAATGCGACACAACATCATACAATATAACGACATACAACCAAAAAAGATAGCACAGCTTCATGGCGACTTAAGCGACATACGACTTAAGCGACATAAGTTGAGCGACATAAGAACATGAACGACTTAAGCTTCTGGAGAGACATGAGGAATCAGCGGCTCAAGAGCGAGCGACTTAAGGCAATGCGTAAGTGATCAGTGACTTAAGAAGATATACAGCTTCAGCGACATAAGAGATCAGCGACTTAAGGAAGCAGACGACATAAGATGCAAGCGACTTAAGGTAGGAGCGACATAAGCAATGCGGCTTTGATTTTTTAGTCGGCAGGCGACTTAAGAGTAGGAGACTCAAGACATAACTCGCTATGTCGCGACTCAAGACATAACTCGTTGTTGGCTGCATCATCCTCCACTGCATCATCTATCTCGTTATGTCGCGGGCGACTTAAGGCAAGCGAACGACTTAAGGCCATCGAGCGACTTAAGGCGGACGACTTAACATGGTGCACTGCATCACTATAAGTGTATAGTATAAAATGTTTTGATGATGGCTCTAGGGAAAAAGGCGCTCCCTTGAATGAACTTCTCAGGAGCTCCACCAGGTGGTGCTGCCTTGAGCCCTAAGGGGGGGTTCTAAAGTTGATTCTGTGAGGAGTCCGGACAAAACTAGTTCCTGGGGATTATGAGTAGTGTGTACCATAGCGAAAGTCGTGTGTGCCGCTGAGAGCCAACAGTCTACGTTTAATTTTATATCGGTAGACTGCGACCTATGGTAACATAGCAAAAGTCGTGTGTGCCGCTGAGAGCCAATAGTCTGCGTTTGATTTTATATCGGTAGACTGCGACCTATGTTGGAGTGGAGAAGTTTCATTTTGACAGCGAAAATTGTGTGTGCCGCTGAGAGCCAACAGTTACATGGACTTTTGCTTTGATGGCAACGTAACCCTAGAATGTAACTGCGATCTGTTGTGGGTTTCATGGTGTAATCGAGGGGCGTGGAGTGCCTATAGTTACATGGACTTTTGCTGTGATGGCAACGTAACCCAGGATGTAACTGCGACCATGGATGGGAGTGATGATTTCCAGAGCATTCTCACCAAAGACATTTCCACGTTTTCAAAAATATTTTTCATATTTTCGATAAAATTATTTTTCAAATATTTTCACTGGGTGTTGAAATCGGGTCTGCTGAGTACTTATAGATTTTCAGTCCTACGCCTGATCAACGTATGACCGAATTTCTGTGAGAACGAAGATGGACTTGTTGAAACATCGAGTTATAAAAGTATTTTTATAAAAACTATTTTTGTAATATTATGTGGATTTTAAAAGTGTTTTAAAAATAATCAAAAAGTAATTTAATTAATATTAAGTATTTTAATAACTTCTGGTTTCGTTCCTTTTCGAGGACGAAAAGATTCTGAAGGGGGAGAAATGTGATAACCCGGATTTGGTCATCTGATAATTGAATAATTATCTGATTTTATTTGGTTATAGAGATAAAGCTTTGATAATTAAAATATATCTGGATGTATATAATGGACTCGAACTAGAATAAATGCCGATATCTGAACAGATATTTTAAACAGTTGGAAATGATAAATTTTAATAAAATAATAAAGATAAAAATAGTATGCAAACTTTATAAGTTGAAATTTTATAAGTATATATATATATATAGGTTTATAAGTGTATATATATGAATATATATATATATATATATTTTGCCTTGGGAAGTTGAATATTTGAAAGTTATAAAAGTGAGGATGTCTATAATATTAACGTTTACATAAGATAATTATTATATATATATATATATGTAGGTATATCTATTGTAATTAGAAGCTTTGTTATGAATTCAAATATAAAACAAAACACATAAGTATTAAACATTTGTAAGAAAATAAATTAATAAATTAACACTTGTAGCTAAGATTAGATGCATAGTTAACAAGTGGCACTAGTTCCTTTAATAAAATTTGTATAGATTAAATGTTTTAGAATCAGGCTGCAAGGATTCATTCCACTTTCCCAAAATCCATTCTCCTTCTTCATCTTTAATTTTTTCAATATAAATCGAAGGAGCATCTCATAACAAAGAAATATAAAAGATCAAAAGTTGGTGCCTGTATCATAAACTAGCTGAGAAAAACCAAAGTAAATGCAACAGTAAAATTTGGAATACCTGCAATAAGATAAAATGAATTCAAAGTTCAAAGCAAATCAAGTTATAATTCAAGATCAAGTTTCAATCAACTATCAGATTTTAGGTTTTCTCTGCTTTGCATGTGTAGGTGAGTAACGATTTATTTAAAAGATTTAAACCAGTTTTAAATCTTGGAACATGTAGTATTTACTTTAAAGTGAAATACGATATGAGTTTCCCTGAAGGTTTAAAGGAAGAAATGCAAAGTATATGCAAGTCAATGTAGTTATAGTTGTCTGGTAACAAAAGTTGCTCTGTTCTACAGGTTTATATTTGTTCAATTATCAAACCCCTCTTTTCCTGATCATCTATAGGCCTTGATTTACTAACATAATCTGTTGTTATGACATGATCTATTTTTTTAGAGAAAAATAAATTTTATGTTAAATATGGAAGTAGTTTTATTTGGAAGATAAATAGCAGTAAAGCTTTTAGAAATCAAAGTAACTCAGTTTTCAAAAATCAAAGCCATTTTTAAGTTCACTCCAGTTTTTTCTCAAGCCTCTGCCTTTTTGCATCAGGAGAGTAAACTATGATTTAAAGCTTGACCTGTTGATATTTAATTCATGTGATTAATGTTAAAAAAAATGGTTGAGTTAGTGCAAATATGTCTGCATATATCTGATATGAAATTCTCAAGTATGAATACATGTATGCAGAGCTTTGTTGTTTTACAGGATTCAAAACCTGACTAAAATTCAAAAAATCCCATCTAGATGATTTTAGATCTCGATCTCTAAATGAAAAATTATTACAGGAAGATAGTACCAATTTCAAAATGGTTTTCAAGTGTATTTAATTGAATAAATATTTTAAAACTTGAAATATCAGTAATAAACATTTGGAACTGAAAAATCAAGTATTAAAATTTGTAGTTTTGATGCATGATTGAATTTGAGCCTCGAAACCATGATTTTTGGTTTGAATTTCGAGATTTTTAGGTTTGTAAATTGGAGGGAAATTCAAGATGAACGGAATTGAGAAAATTCTCAATTCCTGGCGAACGGCGAAGGGTTTTGGATCGAGTCACTGGTCAAAGCATGTTTGCAGTTCATGGATTTTGGGAAAAATGGCGACGGGTTTTATAGATCACCATAGGCGACGAACGCCGATGAACTAGGGTTTAAGGTGTCTGTTTGGATGATGTCTTACATGACGCAATTTCGCCATCAAGAGCACACTGGAAGGGATCGGGGGAGGGGGAAATTAGTGTATAGTCAAGTGTCGTAGTTTGGACGTGATTACGATATTTCAGATGACCTGTGATGGCGATGTTGGGACGATATTGGTGGTCGACGTGTTTCTGGGTTTAAGGGAATTGCTCGTTTTTTTATTGGTGAGCCATCGAGTTTTCTGGATTGCTGATCAGGTTGACGACAACGTCGTTGACGTGATGGTGGCTGCGGCGTCGGTCAGTGATGGCGAGAATGTTTGTGCCTGTGCACCTGATTATCTGGTGTCACTCAAGTTGCTATGCGTGCTGTGTTTCGGGGAAGAAATGAGATGGTTTCGTGATGTACTAGAGTCTTTCGAGTTGGTGGAAACCCGGGTTGTAGCTCGGGTGAGTATGGATTAGGCTTGGAACATTTTTGAATATAGTGGGGTTAATAGCAAGATAACTTAATTAGGAAATAAACCTAGTTTTTTTTAAAAAAAAGAAAGAAAGAAAGTGTAAAGTAAAATTTCAAGCAAGGGTTTCAAAGTAAATTTTGTTTACAAGTTTGAATAAGGTACTGTCCCAAATTGTAAACAAATTCAGAACTCGATTTATCAAGTCAAATATGATTGAGTCGATTTGTTTGAAGATATATGTATTGGTGAATCTGTGAAGTAATTTCTAAGTAATTTCACAATAGAATATAATGGGTGGATAAGGGTATTGATTCTAAATTTTTCTATAGGGACTTAAGGGATTTAATATAGTTTAAAATATTAATTAAAGGATTTATTAATTAATTAAGAAGTCAATTAATTATTTTATGTAATAAAGAATAGTTAACTTCTGAGTGGAGTTAATCAAGGTTGATTAATGAATGTAATGTAATTAGAAGAATAATTAATTAATGGAAGAAATTAGAGGATCAGTAATTAATGTAATTAATGGAAATAATTAAGGAATAATTAATCTATAATTAAAGATTAGTTAATTGATTTGTAGGGCAATTAAGGGATGAATTACCCAGTTGTAATTAATGAGATGAATGTGATTAATTATTTGTTATTTAAAGTTCGTCACTGGATAATTGATCAAGTATAATTGCTTAATGAGATTGATAAGAATAATTACTTAGTGAAGTAATTGATGGATGAATTACTAAATGTAATTAATTAAAGGGAAATTACTTAATGGAAAGTAATCAAGGTCAATTACTTAGGAGAAGTAATTAAGGATTAATTATTTGATGTAGTTAAATAAAGGATTAATATAATTAATTAAGGAGTTAATTAATTAAGGAAAGTAATTACAGGATGGTTAATTATTGTTTATGATTAATGAAGATGGATAATTAAAAAAATCATTAATTAATTGATTTGTAATTAATTAATGATTAGGGTAATCTAACAATTAAAGGAATAGTAATTAATTTAAATCAGAGATAAATTAAATTGATTTTGAAAATGATCCATCTTGCCTATAAATGATTGAATGATGATTAAATGTCTTGAATTGATTGACATCTCTGATATGAAATGTTTGTGATATGATATGTTTTGAGTGAACAATGATAATGTGGTTAACTATTGATGATAAATTGTGTGTAATGAGTGACATATTTTATTTAAAGTTGAATTGTATTTAATTGGATAACCTGGGTTTAGATGACATTGAATTCGAAGAGACCGGAGTCGGGTATTAGTCAACACCCGAAACCACTTCGATTCTCTATAAATTGATATGTGAAATAAATAGGCTGGAATGGAATGATTGAAGAGAATTGGACTATTGAATCTAAGTTTTTGGCACTTAGAAATTTATGAGTGATGTCTATATTAAATTGCGAATCTGTAAGTTGATACAAGTTACCCCGGTTTTAAAATGATTAGATTTTTGAAATTTCATGTTTGATGAATTTACTCACGCTGGTTTTTCAGCCTGACCCGGGTGTTACTTTGATGTAATGCTCGGGCCGGTCCGAGTATTACAGATTTTCAGGATGGAGCTCAGGAGGCAAGCTGGATGGCAGGAACGTATGGAGTGTTTCCGCTATGCTATATAGTTGTTTATCTAGGACATGTTTGTTTAAACTGTCAAGTGTTGTGTATTGGTAGTAACTCTGATGTGTAAAAAAATGTAAGTGTATTGATACATTTCTTCTTTTGTAAACTATTATTTATGTGATATTATATTTTGATCCGCTGCGAATATGAGGTTTCTGTGACTTGTTCCTGTTTATTCTACTTTCTCTTTTCTTCTTTTACTAACTATCTGGAATTTTTGGGACCGAAAATTTCGGGTCGTTACACGCTTTGTCGGACCTTAGGACCTCCAAAGATTTTACACTCTCATTCTCAATAAAAGCTTTCCCTGATTGGAACTTCGCAAATGCCTTCGACTTGACCTTCATTACAAACACCCATACTTTTCGACAAAAATCATTAATGAAAGAAATATAATAGGGAGTTTCTCCCAAAGAAGCTATAGGTGTCATTCCCCAAACATCCATGTGAACATACTCAAGAATCCTTGTCGATTTAAGTTTTCCTTCACCGATTAACACTTTAGTTTGCCTCTCCGTGGCACATTCCTTACAAAACTCTAATTTGTTGAAACTCTCTCTATCGATCATCTCTCTCTTCCGAAGAACGTCCAAACTTCTCGCCGAGACATGATCTAATCTCAAATGCCATAGCCTAGTCGCATCCAAGCTACGAGAACTATCAAATCCTATGCAAGATTCACCTTCTATTATCACACCTTGAAGCAAATAAGCACCATGAGTCCTAGCATCTTTCGTCACCACAAGCGCATCTTTTGAACCTGTAAGCTATCACTCTCTATAGTGATCTTACAGCCTAAAAAATCCAGCTGCCCAAAGAGATAAGAGACTTCTTAAGTCCCGGAACATAGCGTATATTAGCGAGAGTATGAACCACTCCGTCAAACATTCGAATTTGCACGGAACTAATGCCTTTCGACTTACAAATAGCACCATTACTCATAACAATTGAATTTCCTTTTCTATCAATATAAGAAGAAAAACAATTCCTATTCGGCGTCATATGATAAAACGCCCCGAATCGAGCACTCATTCACTACCCGAAACATCCTATGCTACTGTCATTAATACATCTATGTTCCCCTCACCAACACCACTCTCGATCGCTACGGATGAAGATGTCGCTTCGTTCTTTGCCTTCTCCTTGTCCGGACACTCATTCTTCCAATGACTGGGCTTCTTGCAAATATAGCACTTGACCTTTTCCTTCGACTTTCCTCTCCAAACGGGGTTCTTTGATTTAGAACGCTTACGGTTCTCCTACTTCACATATCTTCCCTTCTTCACAAATAAACGGTGGCCACTACTAGCGCCACTACTTCCATCATCTAACTCCTTCGTTTGATCCTGCTACTTCTCGCTAAGAAGACCCGTTTTAACATCGTCAAGTGTCAAAGTATCCCGATTATAGCCAAACTATTTGAGATACCCGTATAACGGTCTGGCAGCGAACACAACAATATCATCGTCTTTTACTCTCCCTTAATCTTCAAATCCACTGCCTTCATCTTCATTAGAAAATCATCAAAGGCGTTTAAGTGCGCCTTTAACGAAGTACCTTCATTCATCTTATAGGTGAAGAACGTGCGCAACAAGATCAAATGATTAGTTAATGACTTCTACATATACAACTCCTCCAACTTTTCCCAAATACCCGTAGCGGTAGTCTCACCACTAATCTCGGAGATAACATTCTCTTCCATAGAAAGTTGAAGTGTAGTGAATGCCTACTTTTCCATTTTCTCTCTCTCAACTTCTAAGATGTCTATCGGCAACAAATGTGTGTCAAACACTACCCAATGCACCTGATTCCTCCTTAGAACTGCTTTCATCTTTCATTGCTGCTTTTCACATTCTACTTATCTATAACCAATTGTGATCCCAAAGCCACGTACAATCCGCGTACATGCGGCATTACACCACTTCAATTAACCATTGAGGAACTACTTGAGATATAATTGGATTTTGGCATTTCTACAACCACCTACAACACCAAAATACATTATACCAAATGTTATGAGAATTCTAATTCGAGACCACTCAAATCAAAACCCAGAGCATAGCGGAAAACGAGGTTGTAGTAAGAAGTGTAAAAACAACCAATAAATATCTCAATCCCAATCCAAAACCAATCACAATCTTCAAACAAGCAAATCAAAATAATAACGGTAAAATAAATCACACACTGATTTATAGTGGTTCCACCAATGACTTGTTAGTGTAAATCCATTTTGAGAGGAAGCCTTTGTTAATACCAATGAGAAGAGTGCAAGAGAATGATTACAATGATCAAAATTCCAATAGAATTGATTCGTGGAGAAGAGAATTGAAGAAAATTAGGGTTAGATAAACCCTAATTAATAGAGGATTAACCCTAAATTAAAATCTTAATCTCCTCCGTCTCTGAATCTAGAAAAATAGCTTACATAGCGAACATCGAAAAATACCCGATTTTCCCTTTGAAGCCCTACAAGTGAATACACAGATTATGGATCGAAAAAACAAAAATGTACTGTGTCAAACGTTTTTCATAACCTTAGACGTCCACCGCAACTTTCAAGCTGCAGTGAGCCTTTTGACAGACGTCTGTTACGAGATGATAGACATCTGCCTTAACTGTGGGGTTACAAACCCTAGAGCTCATACGTCTATCACCTGGTTTTCCAGCAGACCTCTATCTTTTTTGCTACATCTTTGTCATTCGAGCTTCTATTTGCGAACCGTTTTCACATTTATAAAGTTAGTTCCGACCTCTTCAATTCTCCATGTAGTGTCTCCAAAATTCGACAAATGATGGATGGATTAAAAACAAGTAATGATTGTCTCTAAGCAAATAAAAATAGCAAGATGATGCAATGTCGGAAAATAGGTCTACGAGTTTGTGTGAACAGGATCGGGGGAGGCATTGATTTTGAAAGTCGAAAGGAATGGAACCTATAGATCATTTTCGTGCAAAATTCCGCCTTTTAGCTTCATCGTTTGTAATAGCTAGTGTGTAACCCATGCGATGCACACGGTAAGGTTGTCAAAAAAATATTTATATTTTAATTATGGCTAAAATATATTTTATTATGCAATATATAATAAATATATCATGATATATTGATCATAAATTAAAATGACATGCGACGTTCGGACATAAGATTGAGGGTTTAATCCTCCCTAACAACGTATCTCTGTAGAAATTAATGTTCCAACCAAAAAAAATATAAATTAAAATTGTTGATATTGTATACATAAATGATTTATGTTTTTTCTTGATGATATAAATAATTTATGTTATGTGATATATATTTTTGGGAAATTCTATTTTAACATAAAATACAGACACAAAAATGGAACACAAAAAATATTGACCATTAGATCTCTCCTTGAATTTCACCTCTCATGTAAAGATAAAATGATCAAATGGTCATATACTTACTGTGTCTAGTTTTGTGTCTCAATCCCTATATTTTATATGTACGAGTGATAAGTAACTTTACTATTTTGTTAATACAATTATTGTATATATTAGACTGTCATTGTTTAAAGGATTTATAAATGGATTAACGAACATTAAATAATTGAATTTATTTAAATAATTTGAACTGACGATCAACATAACTAATCAAATATAAGGAGTTGAACGTAAAAAAGTTGATGAAAATTGAGAAGTGCTTTGTACAAATTTGTAATTGAAAAGAGCATCTATAACGACCCGTAATTTTTGATGATTTTAAATTTGTTAATTTAATAAGATTTTGGCAATTTAATAGTGAAGAAATAAAAATCTATAATTTAATAATAAAATGAACACTAAAATGAAGTATAACGATGTTAATGTAAGTTGATTATTAACAATGTGTATGAAACTCCAACTAATTGCAATAATATAAAATGTTTACTTGGCTATAAATTGAATATAAGGGAACAAATGTAAATATTTAAATTGTTAATAATAATTGAAGAAAATTTGTGTTATGAAACAAATGGTAACATTTGTTGTAAGTACTAAACTCATAAAGGTAATTTAAAAGTAAACAGTTTCAATTATTTTAAGATACCTGTTTATTTAGGTAGTTGAATTAAAATTGAAAATCAATTGAAATTAAACAAAATTAAATATCTAAATATTACGTTAATGGAAATTAAGATGAAATTGGGCAATATTAATGTACTCAGATATAAACCAATGTTAGTTATATCCTTGTCATAATAAAGACTTGAATAACAAGGTTTAAAAATTTAATAAACAGATTTTTGGGAATTTTAATTCATAATTTCTGAATTTAATGAAACTGAAATTAAATGTTGAAATTAATGGATTAATCAACTTTAAATTGACATCTAAAATTATTTAAGTTATTATAAATGATTAAGAAATCAAAAAAAGATAGAAAGGGTAAATAATTAAATTTAAACTGAAAAAGTGATTTAATTAATTAATTATTAATTTAATTTAGTAACTAGAAAATAGCCGTTGTGGCCTCTAACTCGGATTTCGACGAAACCAGTTTCATCGGATCAGCAACGGTGAATTATTGTAGGATTTCAAGTTTCGTAGCGATCGGACTTGTCGTTTAATCGTACGGGATCGAAACGCCTAGAAATCAATTTAATTTAAATCAATCGAAATCAATTTGAAATAACTTGATTTTAGCATAACTTCTCCATACGATGGAATTTGGACTTGAAACCTATTCCATTGATTTTAAAATATTTTAAAACATTTATTTTGATATATGGGTTGACCCAATTTCGTTCCGGAGTTAGAACGGGCTTTTCGGGCCATTTATCGTTCAACAGTCCAAACCAATCACATCCGTTCCTCTATTTTCAGCTCTACCTATATATATCTGGTTATAAACCCTAGCAGCCTTTATATTCCTCATTTCTGTACGTACAATTCCAGTTGCTCCTCTTCATTTCCAATGGTAGACAAAACAAAAAATTTCAATTGCAATTTCAAATCAAATTCAAAGCCAAAATTTCAAGCTCCTCAAATACTATCAAATTTTAAATCGATCTGAAGCTCTCGACGAGCGCATCTCAGATCTAGAATTCGTTTTCCAATTTGAACCTCTGTCTGGTCAGAAATTAAAGAACAAATATCGGCCGTTCATCACGTTTCGATGAACATCGATGGATCGTCAAATCGCTTGTACCATTGGGTAGAGGGGACTGAGCAGATGTCATCGGCATGATTCGTTCGTTGGTTGGACGGTCAGATCATCGGCTAGAAATCGATTAGGGTTTGGTTCACGAAGGCGGCCGGTGGCGTTTGGGGCGTTCGCGCCTGGTGGCGTGGGGTGCCGGAGACCTGGGGGGTTGGCGGCGAACTATGGTAGGCGGGGATTCATGATTTTGATCGGTGGTCGTGGTTAGCCTACTCATGATGAAGGGTTCGTGATCGAGAGTTATTGTTGTGCGTCTAGGGTTCGACTGTGTTAAGTGAAGGTGGCGTGTATAGCATATTTTATTATTCTATTTATTTTAAATTTATATCGTCTAACTTTAAATGTTAATAACTATTGCATACGAGGTCCATTTCACGCGCGGTTTTCTCCGGTGTGTTTACATTAAAATTCCGGACACTTTGACGCTGGTTCGGATGAATTCTGAGACTGTTCAAATTTTGGGTTTAAATTGGATTTAAATTCAATTTAAATTCAAAAGGTGAGTGTTTTAACCCACTCACAGCTTGTAAAATTTCTTTGTTTGTTAGATTGATGTAAGATATGATTAGAAATTTATTTATGACTGATTAGCATATTTTGAATCATTGTCTAAGTTTATTTGAAATTATTTGGATAAAATAGTATTTAATTTATTATTGAATATAAACTGCCAGTAAATACCTGTTATTCGTTATTTGTTCTATATTGATGTTATTGATTGAATTGGATGATGATTGTGATAAATGTTTTGTGATTGATACAGGATGAATGGATGTTGGATTTTATACTGTTATAAACTGCAAGTCGTTATGGATTTTTATTTCATTCGGGATTGCGGTTTGAAATGATATATAACCGTATTTATATTTTAAATTATAGATTGAAATAATAAATATCCGTATCACTTGACCATAGGATAGAAAATTATATACAGATATCGTGGTCTATATACAAAAATATTTTGAAGTGATTTCTATGGTTTTGGAAAGAAATATATGAGTTTATATAAATATTGATTTTTGATATTATATAAATATTTTTTTACATATATACTTAAATTCTTAAATTTAAGCTATGTATAATTTTGTTCATTATACAATGAGAGTAATAGAGTTTGATTTTATTAAAATATAATATGGTTAAGTATTTAAATTATATGTTAATAATAGAGTTTATAATGATTTAAATAAATTAAGGTTGGAAGATTAATTGGAAATTTATTTGAAATTGAATCTACTTAAGAATTAACTCAAATAAGTTGAAGTGAAATTTATTAAATGTTAAATTTTAAAAAGGTATGATTATTATAACTTGATTTTTGGGTTAAGGTGAATTAAAGGAGTATTTCAAGTATAAATAAATTTAAGGAAATATTTAGTTATTTGTAATTTTGGATTCATTTAAACGATAATGGATTTATTATGTAAAAATATTTAAAAACTAGATAATAGATTATTGAATTTGATATGTATATATGAAATTTCCAAACTTAGTGGTGAAATTGTTGAATATTTAAAGTTGAAAATATATTGAATTTGGAATGGTTTATTTTGTGGAGCAAATCTATTTGAAATCGATATAATTTGGAATAATTTATTTGGAAATTGGATTGAATTGAAGTTTATGATTTGGGAATTGATTTAGGAATTTAAGAGGCTATTTTATTATATAAAGTATTTTAAATATTTAAACCATTTAAGTGGTGGAAGTTATGTTCAAAGATATGAGTTTTAAGGTAATATTCAAATGTTTTGATTTCGAAATGTTATAACTCTGAAAGTGTTATGATTTTAGAAAAGGATATATTTGAAATGAAAATGATATCGCATTGATTTGGTTTTGAAAGGCAATGAAATTTGGTTTTAGAGTATAAACTATTTTGAAAAGGACCGCGGTGTTATAACAACGTTTGGTTGTTAAAGAGACTGGGATCGAAAGGTGTCATACTCTCAGCCAACTCCGAAAACCACTTTAACAACCGTGTACACGGTGGAGATTCCAAAATGAAGTAGGATAGTGGCGAAGTTCTATTAAGGTACATATGTGGACCCGACTCCCGTGAGTTGGCATAAGGTGGCTAAAACAGGAGCGATTCTAGGGCCAGGAGGTAGCCCCTCTTATCGGACACACTCCTTCGATATTATACTCTGACTTTTGCATTGATTCGGTGGCCACTTTTGATTTTTGATTTTGGGGGTGTGGCTCGAGGTGGGTGGTAGTAGCTGCTACGCATTACCACTAGCTCGGATGCGTAATTGGTATATCTACCCTGGCATTGCCTTGTGTGTTGTGTCGCCTACCCTATCGCGCCTTGTATGATTTTGGATTTCTCCCGTAGCCCATGGAGTATTTAGGGTAGTCTTTCGATCTGGAGATGCGCTGATACTGGATGGACTACTGGGACTATTACGTGTTAAGGTGAAAAATGTAAAGCCTTAACGCTATTTAAAAGTAAGTTTATTTTACTATAGACATTATTATAATAGTGTATATTACTACATAGTAAATAGTTTAACGGATCCTTAGGAGATGTGAATCCCGAGCATCTCTTAAGTTACTACACTCACGTTTGACACTGGATAGGAGATGTCAAATCCCGTAAACATCGTTGACATCGTTCCACTCATACTATTTACCATTGATTTAACTTACATAAGATCTTTTAGTTCTGCCTCTAGTATTTTGGCTTTTCAATTCGCTCGGGTGAGTCTGAGAATTTCAGGATTCGAAGACTTTATTTCTAGAGGACGAAGACGAAGATTTTATTACTATTATTTATTATATTATTCCACTGCATTCATACTGTTCTGCTGCATTGTAATTATTATTCTCTGGTATGTGTAACTCTGATTGTATAGTGTACTAGTATAATCAAATGTTTTGTAAACAGCTTCATGAACTGTATTTGATTATTATATTTTGTCATTCCGCTGCAAGATTCTGTTTTGTTTTATTTCCTTCTCTGCTTTTCTTATTCATCCCAATAACAATTCTCCCTTTTGTATGGTTTGATTCTGATGTGTGTGGTTTATCGTCGATTTAAAACGTACAAAAAGGCAGGATGTTACAACCTGGTATCAGAGGTTTGGTTTAGCGAAAAACCTTAGCTTTGTGGGGTCTGACTCCTTATCAATGGGGTAGTAATACCTTGTGATGAGTCGCTGAGTGTATATATATATATATATATATATATATATATATATATATATATACGAGGGAGAATATTTGTTAGTGTTATAAAAAGATTTTATTATTGTGTTATTTTGTTCTGTTTTGTATTTACAAATTCTGGTTGGTACATAGGATGCTATGACATCAATAGGGATTTCTTAACACTTAATAGGACAGACTGACACAATATTTGTTTTGAAATATAGGTGAATGAAATAATTTGGCCTATTATATTTTCTATTTATAAAACCAAATTCTATAAATGATATACATTTTTGGTTGTAATTTAATTGTTGTTAGGTTTTGAAATTTTTAGATATTAGTTGAAAGATTGGAAATTTAGAACTTAAGTTCCGGGGTTTTGAAACTTTCTTTCGAATAATTTTGGGATATAATAGTAATATTTTGAGAAGTATTTTTCGATAAATATTTCAATATGATTTGAAAGAATTGTTTTAAAGAAATTTTGGAAAGAAATAAGTTCTGCACTCCCCTCTCGATCGCTGGAAAATAATTTCGATAATGAGTGCACGCATCATCGACATTCATTTTCGAGTTTCTAAGTGGGAAGGCCACCGTAGCAGTTTTACTGCGGACTTATTTTGATAAATAAATATAAATTTTGAATTGTTTTAAATATAGTTGCATGTATATAAATTGTAAGTATTACATCTATCCATTATTTTAAAATGATTTGAAACTTAACCCGGTATTTAGTTCTTAAGTTTCCGTTAATCAATAGTTCCAATTATTATAGTGAAACGGGTTGTAACTAATTAATAATTGGAACCTTTAATTAAAATAAGAGATTAAATGCTAGGTTATAAATGAAATTTCCAGAAAGTTGAAATATGTAACCTATAAAAAAAGACACAAAAGATAAAATTATTGAACATTATATTAATGAGGTAAACTTGTATAATTTTTCAATTTTCATTCTTTAATACATATATATAACTTACCAAATATTATAAGTTGAAATGATTAATAAGAAATTGTAATGGAAAATTGCACAAGAAAAACTTAAATAATGAAAGTGTTCAATGAATCACCTTAATAAATAAGAATTTGATGTTGTAGTGTTATAAACTTAAGTATAATTGAAATGCTACTAATTAAATATAATAGAAAGTAAGTATTGTAAGTAAGTAGTGATAAACTTAAGTAAATAGGTTGAAGTTATTTCTAAATAAAATAAGTAGAAAAGATGAATACTGTAAATAAATGACTATAAACTTAAGTTAATGAATTGGCACGCTAAGAAATTTGATTGGATATGAATAATATAAACAAATGAATGTAATGCAATAAATAGAATTTGGCATTATATAGATAGATGAAAAATGGATTTGTAAGTAATGAATAGAAATAGATAAAAATAAATACTGAATGAATGCATGTGAGTCTGTTTACAACGGAACTTATATAGTACTCTAAGAATTTATTTACATATGTTTATATAATTATACATGAGTAACATATGAAATGAAATTTATAAGAATGAACTTAATTTATGCTTGGGGTCATTGTTTGTTTGGTTTATGGTTGTTTGGACAAGGATACTTTAAATTTGTTTGGATGTATGAATAATTTATTTAGTTTCATCTAAGAATGTTGAGTAAATAGTATACTTCATAGTTTATTTGTCATTCTATACAATTTAAAAGTGTCTATGCCTGAACTAACTACTTGTTTTGTTCGATATGGATGGATAATTGAATTGTGTTGATTGTGTGTTGTGGTTGCAAGTGATTATTGTTGTTTGACATTGATTTGTTTGCTAGTGGATGAAACAAAATTTATATTTCATTCTATATAATTATTAACTCTTTTTAGATTATATACATGAAATGCAGGTTATGGAAGCAATCGCTACCGCTTTTGGTTTCATAATTAAGCGTTAATTGCCCAACAAATAGGTACGTTTTCGGACTACGGTTTTGTAGCGCTATTATATTGTTTTTCCCGTTGTTGGGATATATTATTTTGATATATTGTGATATATATTGTTATATTTGATATTATATTTCTCCAGAGCCTCTCCGTACAAAGGCGACTCTACCGAAATTTTCCGTAAATTTTGAACTTAGAAAATTTTCGAAAAATGATTTCCAAACTTTATTAATTTGAGTATGAAAAGATTCAATGGTTATAAATTGGTATATTTTATTTAAATTAATTAATTTTGTAAATTTATTTGTTTATAAATTTAATATTTTTGAATAAGATGTATTGTTTTCTTAGTTTCTTCTTTTCCCTTTTTTTCCTTTTCGGGCAAGAAAAGTTGAGTGGGGGAGAGTGTAACGACCCATAATTTTCGATGATTTTAAATCTGTTAATTTGATAAAACTTTGGTAATTTAATAGTGAAGAAATAAAAATATGTAATTTAATAATGAAATGAAGGCTAAAATAAAGTATAACGATGTTAATGTAAGTTGATTATTAACAATGTGTATGAAACTCCAATTAATTGCAATAGTATAAAATGTTTACTTGGCTATAAATTGAATATAAGGGAACAAATGTAAATATTTAAATTGTTAATAATAATTGAAGAAAATTTGTGTTATGAAACAAATGGTAACATTTGTTGTAAGTAATAAACTCATAAAGGTAATTTAAAAGTAAACGGTGACAATTATTCTAAGATACCTATTTATTTAGTTAGTTGAATTGAAATTGAAAATCAACTGAAATTAAATGAAATTAAATATTTAAATATTACGTTAATGGAAATTAAGATGAAATTGGGAAATATCAACGGACTCAGATATAAACCAATGTTAGTTATATTCTTGTCATAATAAAGACTTGAATAACAAGGTTTAAAATTTTAATTAACGAATTTTTAGGAATTTTAATTTATAATTTCAGAATTTAACAAAATTGAAATTAAACGTTGAAATTGATGGATTAATCAACTTTAAATTGACATCTAAATTTTTTTATATTATTATAAATGATTAAGAAATCAAAAAAGATAGAAAGGGTAAATAACTAAATTTAGACTAAAAAGGTGATTTAATTAATTAATTATTAATTTAATTTAATAACTGGAAAATAGCCGTTTTGGCCACTGACTCGGATTTCGACGAAATCAGTTTCATCAGATCCGTAACAGTGAATTATTATAGGATTTCCAGTTTCGTAGCGATGGGACTTGTCGTTTGATCATACGGGCTCGAAACGCCTAGAAATCAATTTAATTGAAATCTATTTGAAATAACTTGATTTTAGCATAACTTCTTCATACGATGGAACTTGGACTTGAAACATGTTCCATTGATTTTAAGATATTTTAAAACATCTATTTTGATATATGGGTTGACCCAATTTCGTTCCGGAGTCAGAACGGGCTTTTCAGGCCATTTATCATTCAACGGTCCAGACCAATCGTATCTTTTCCTCTATTTTCAGCTCTACCTATATATATATCTGGTTATAAACCCTAGCAGCCTTTCTATTTCTTATTTCTGTACATACAATTCCAGTTGCTCCTCTTCATTTCCAATGGCAGACAAAACAAAAATTCCAATTGCAATTACAAATAAATAAAGCCAAAATTTCAAACTCCTCAAATACTATCAAATTTTATATCGATCTGAAGCTCTCGACGATCGCATCACAGATCTAGAATTCATTTTCCAAATTGAACCTCTATCTGGTCAGAAATTGAAGAACAAATATCGGTTGTAACAACCCGGTATTTGCATCGATTTATAATCGACATTTAGACGATTACTATTGTTGCAAATTCCTATTTGAAGTTATTTAATTTGAATTAAAATTCAAATTATAATTTGTTTAAGAATTTTAACGGGCTTTAAAAATTCATTTTGGCCCGTTCCTTTTGGGTCGCAACAATCATATAACCCGATCCCCTTTTTCATTTTTCGAACCCTAATTAAAACAACACGCGAAGAAAGAATATAAATGGCGGCCACGTTAGTTCCTTCGTTCGATCGTTCGTCTCCAAAATTAGGGCATGGAGATCGAAGGCTATGGCTTCAGGGGTTCGAACTCCGCTCGAATCAATCTTCAGAAGCTAGGGCTTTCGATTGCTTCGATTTTTGATCGAGCTCGAGGGGTCGTCGCTTGCTCCGATAGCAAAGGTGAGTGATATTTTTTCACTCGCATCTAATTCAAGCACATGATGATTTCTTACTTCTGCAATTTTGTGATTTTGTGCTGGATTTTCGTGGCTACCACGTATTGATTTTCAACTGTTGTTTCATGATTTTGAACTCGTTCTGACTCGTTGACCTCGGCATTACTTTGAATTGTCGCTAGTCGTTGTATATGCCTTGAGTTGACCTTGCCTTTGACCTGTAGCTTGACATTCATGGTTTTGAACTTGCGTTTTCCTTGATGGCCATCACAGCGTTGATTTTTAGTTGGCATCTGCCGTGACTTTTAAACTTGAAAATAATTTCCTCGGGTTCACTTTGTAATTCCGGCTTGTCTTGTTTTCACTGAACTTTTGTTGGTTGTTCCATTATGTAGTAGTTGTTTAACTGGTACATATGTATTGCACCACTTCTGTCACGTTGAATGGAGCCTTGTTCATGTCGATGTTTGCACCACTACACTTGTGTCCACTGCTTATGGTCGAGTTAATTCTGTCCATTTTCATGTAGCATTTATACATATGTCAGTGGAGCTTGTGCATCGTTCACGTCATTAACTTGCATTGTCTTGTTTCACCACTGCATATATCTATTTGGGTGTTATGCCTGTGACCATTCTTACGGTTTGCATTGGGTTGTACTTCACGGTGTTCGTTTGTCTTCACTTGCATACTTGTTCTTCATGTGTTATGTTTTGAGTTGTAGTCTCAACTCTGACTACTGCTAGCTTGAATTTGGTTGTGACTGTTTCCACTATATGTTGCACCTGAGTTGAATTGCTGAATTGTTAAGGCAATGCACATTATTGTGTGTGTTCCCTTCTGTCTGCGGTAGATTTGTTTCGTGGTGACTGTATATTCGTAGCCACTGCATATTTTAAATTGCATGCTCAAGTATAGACACGAGTATGTCCTCCCTGCAGTTGTTTGCATACCATATTGTTCAGGTTGCTTTCCTTGATATGCCTTCTTCTTTAGCCTGAACCATTTTGGGTACTGTCCAGTCTCATTTATTTGTATTCTTGAGCATTTTTTTTTAGTGCACTGCAACTTCTGTTTGCATATTTAAATTGCAGATAGACTTGAGCACTTTTGGTTCAACTTTAGGGTAATTAACTTGTACCTTCTATTGCTTGGCTTCGGCATTTGACCTGAATTTTTAAAGTGCTGCTGACCTTGGTCATATGTCTTGGAAATGTTGATTTCGGCATTTGAACTTTTCCCTAGAGCATGTTTGATTTTATGGCATTGCTCCATCATTTGTGTCCACTACATTCTTCGTTTCACATCAACTTGTTGCCGTACAGTTCAATCTCGATTTCCTGCATATTGATGTTAGGTTACTTATTGGGTTTCCCACTGTGTCTTGTTCAACATTGTTTGTTAGCACTGTTTCATCATGTCACTGCCATGTGCATTTGGATTGATTTTCGTATTACACTTGAGTTGAATCCGGTGACTCGGGTTTGATCTTGTGTTTGCCTGTTAATTTTCATTGGGTACATCATCACTATAGTGGCAAGGCAGTGCACGCAAGCGTGAACTGCAGCCACACGGTATTGAGTTTTTGGGCACGACATCACTATAGTGGCAAGGCAGTGCACGCAAGCGTGAACTGCAGCCACACGGTATGGCGTGTATGATATTCTTTTTGTTTTGACTTATGGATCTTTTTGCGTATTCCATATTCCGTAGTGGCGAGGCAGTGCACGCGTGCGTGTACTGCAGCCCTACTTGAATTAATATTTTAATGGATATTTCAATGGTTTGAACTGTTTGTTCATTTCAATTCAATATTCTGAATTGCATTCTGATTTGGTTTAATTACTGTCGTCTATTCATTATTTAATTATTATTGCTTCTGTGCACTAATAACTGAGTTTGAATTAGACTGACCCGAGTATTATTTTCTTTTGAATTTAATACTCGGGTCAGACCGAGTATTTACAGGTTGTAGATATTCTGCTTTGGGTTGCTGCTAGAGCTATGAAGTTCTTTCATATCTTTTGGAGTAGTCGTCGTCATTTGTAGTAGTATGTAAAATTGTATAGGAAGATATGTATTCATGTATATTATATACGTTAATGTACTTGTATATGTAACTTCCTTAGTCGACTGTTGTAGTTGTATCATATGTACCGTGTGAATGTATTGTAACTGACATCAGTTATTATATATATATGAGACTTTCTGTTCCATCTGTGTTCCGCATTTATATTATCTGTGTTGTTATTTTATATTTACTGTTCTAAACTATTACGAACCATCGTAGTTCGTTTTATACTGGAATTGGGGTATGTCGATGGGAGAAAATAAATCAGAGATGAAAAATGAAAGAATATATATATTTATATCACTCCCATCGAGATAACCAATACTAGTGTAAGGCCAACTATTGATGGCCGCTCCTCAACAGCCTTATTCTCCGTGCTAGTTGACAGCACTACACCGTAGTGTTCTTGGCTAGCGTGGGTATAGAGGTGGGGCGTCACAGCTTGGTATCAGAGCCTGGGGTTTAGAACAAATATAAAACATAACTTAGATAGTACATGTGTTACAACTATTTGTCGATGTTTTATTTCACATCTTTGTCTTAAGACCATCTTTGATTTTTAGGAATGAATTCCTAACGCTTATTCGTGAGTAGTGCTGCTATTCTCTGTCGCACTTGCTCACTTGAGTTTACACTTCTAAGTATCAGAGTATATATGCTCTACCAAGTTGCATATTGCTGCAACTAGTACCCACTTCGATTTGAACTCGCATTGTTTATTCGAACTGCTATCTATAGGCATTCTTATCTCTGATTCGTGTACTTAATGCAGTCTCCATACAATTGGGTTTTGGGTATCAATCTATGAGACAAATTGCATTCCAATTGTCGACTCTGTCTGTTTATCCATGGTTTTTGGCTTTCATGTGCCTCTCTCTGATGGTTTTAAAAATTTCTTTGGTATAAAAGAAATTGTCTTGGTCTTTGCCTTGTCGATATCGACGTTGACTTGACTTTTACTTTTTCTAAAGTCATTCAAGTATTTATACTCGTTCTGCTTTGTTTTTCCAATTGTTGATCGGTTCTTCTTTTCCGGTTAGTTGTTATCACCTTTGTCGACTTTGATAACTTCTATTTCAGGAATTTTGGGTATTCCTACTTTGATGGATTTGGAATCGAATTCTTTGTATTTTATTCACGTCTTCGAATGTGAATCTTAGTGAATTGATTTGGTTTTCGAATTTAATCGATTCTTGATTATTTCCCGATTTGTTGCTATCATTTATTAGCAACTTTGATGACCTTCTCTTCGGGATTTTTGTGAACATACCTTTCGATGAATTCGGTATCGATTTCTTTGGATTCTATTCACGTCTTCGTATGTGAATTCTTGTGATTGATTGTTTTTACAATCATTTTTGTGATTTGTCACTTTAAAAATATAAAGGTTTCAATACTAGTAGTAAATATCAAAAACTCTTTTATCAAAATATTTTCAACTCTATTTTCAATACCAAACTCGTTTTTGAAACTGTTTTTCAATCTATTAGTATATACAAATCTTTATTTCACTCGTATGAGAAATCTAATTAAACGACTTAGTAAAATGAGTGGTATATAACGCTTGCGTTTACTTCGCCGGTTAATTCTTGGACTTATTCGATTGAATCTCTTGTGACAAATTTTATTAGTGAAGATTTACAGTTTGTTCGTAAATATTTAAGTTAAGCAAGTGGTTATGGGACATGAAGCTAAACTTTTATATTTACTAGCTTAGTGTAATTGACACTTCTCGTTGATCATGACGATCATTTTTACGGTTAGACTAGGCCTCATCGGTGTGATTTCGTCTCACACATATCTCTTGGGCTTTGAGGATTGTCTAGACACCACTTGTGTGATTTCATTCACACATACTTTTCTTTTGATTGTGAGGTTAGACTAGACACCACTTGTGTGATTCCACTCACACATACCTCTTTTGATTTTTTGGTTAGTCTGGACCTCAATCTGTGTGATTTCGACTCACACATGTGGGGTAGCGCCCCACGGTCTTCGGGCCATTCGTGTGTCAAAATTAATGGCTTGCAACCATGAGATAGCGTCTCGTTATGCGTTGCACGTGTTGATGATTTTTCATGCTCGCGGGTAGGTGAGATTCCGTGCTCCCGTTCTCGCTTTGCGTTGCACGTGTTGATGATTTTTCATGCTCGCGTGTAGGTGAGATTCCGTGCTCCCGTTCTCGCTTTGCGTTGCCCGTGTTGGTGATTTTCATGCTCACGTGTAGGTGAGATTCCGTGCTCCCGTTCTCGCTTTGCGTTGCACGTGTTGATGATTTTTCATGCTCGCGGGTAGGTGAGATTCCGTGCTCCCGTTCTCGCTTTGCGTTGCACGTGTTGATGATTTTTCATGCTCGCGTGTAGGTGAGATTCCGTTCTCCCGTTCTCGCTTTGCGTTGCCCGTGTTGGTGATTTTCATGCTCACGTGTAGGTGAGATTCTGTGCTCCCGTTCTCGCTTTGCATTGCACGTGTTGGTGAGTTTTCATGCTCGCATGTAGGTGAGTTTTCGTGCTCCCGTTCTCGTTATGCGTTACATGTGTTGATGAATTTTCATGCTCGCGTGTTGGTGAGTTTCCATACTCTCCTTTGAGTTTTCATACTCTGTTCGAGTTTTCATACTCCGTTCGAGTTTTCATACTCCGTTTGAGTTTTCATACTCTGTTCGAGTTTTCATACTCCGTTTGAGTTTTCATACTCTGTTCGAGTTTTCATACTCCGTTTGAGTTTTCATACTCTGTTCGAGTTTTCATACTCTGTTCGAGTTTTCATACTCCGTTTGAGTTTTCATACTCAGTTCGAGTTTTCATACTCCGTTTGAGTTTTCATACTCCGTTCGAGTTTTCATACTCTGTTCGAGTTTTCATACTCCGTTTGAGTTTTCATACTCCGTTTGAGTTTCCATACTCTCCTTCGAGTTTTCATACTCCGTTTGAGTTTTCATACTCGCGTTCGAGTTTTCATACTCCGGTTCGAGTTTTCATACTCGCGTTCGAGTTTTCATACTCCGGTTCGAGTTTTCATTCTTGCGTTCGAGTTCTCATACTCTTAGCTTGTGTTTTCTGGATTTCTTGTGAGGATTTCTAGAATTTGTGCTTCACCAATTTTCGTGATTTCTATTGATAAGTTTTATCAATTCTTGTGCATTGGTGAATTCGTGTGTTATTGACTTGTTATGAATACAAGTTTAGGGTATGATATCCCTTTCTATCTTTGAGAAGATTCTTGTGACATTTTTGATGAACGAAAATTCATTGGTATTATATTTTGATGCCAATTATTTCGATGAAATTTTGATGTATGTCGAAGTTGCTACTGACATTGCCATTTTAATCACGTGTTTTAAAAAAATTTGTTATTCTTCAAAATACTTCAAAATATAAATCAAAATTGTTTTCAAAATCTTTACGATTTGCGCTTTCAAAAGAATGAGGAAGCGAATTAAACGTTTCAGAAAAATCGAGGACTATGACCCCTTTCTTTTACTGATTCGCTTAATTCCGGACTTGTCCGTTTGAGAACGTAAAATGTTATTTATTTAAAATACACAATTTTGCACTTTCAAGGAAACGATGAAGTGAATTAAACGATTTAGTAAAACTCGTGGTTATGGGTCATGTGCGTTTGCTATTTCGGTTAATTTCGGACTCGTTAATTGAAAAATTTGTGATTTGAAATTTGATTACCGTTGTGGTAATTTCTGATTATCGTTTTGATAATTGGATGTTTATGAATTCTGATTTATCGTTTTTGATAATCAGATATTTATTGTTTCTAATTATCGCTTGTGATAATTAGATATTTGAGATTTAATTATCAATTGTGATAATTAAATATTTGTGATTTGAAATTTGATTACCGTTGTGGTAATTTCTGATTATCGTTTTGATAATTGGATGTTTATGATTTCTGATTTATCGTTTTTGAAAATCAGATATTTATTGTTTCTAATTATCTATTGATAATTAGATATTTGAGATTTAATTGTCGTTTGTGATAATTAAATATTTGTGATTTAAGATTGATTTTCGATTTTGATAATCGAATACTTGTTGATTTGATTATCGTTTTTGATAATCGAATATTTGTGATTTGAGATCTCTGAATTATCTATTGATAATTAGATTTTGTTGATAATTTGTGAATTTCCTTTATGAAATTAAAAGATTTCTTTGGCGTTTATATTGTACTACGCCAGTTTACCGGCTCAATTTTCTGCTATTCATGACGTTTTCCACGTCTTCCAATTACGGAAATGCCTTAGGGATTTCCGATTTCTATTCTTGAACCCGGTATTATTGAAGAAATTGAAGTTTCACTAGATTTGACTTTGAGCAAACACGTTCAAGCTTACTCTTTCTTGCTCTTATGGTTGTTACCTTTTGTCCATTTATTCCTTATGATTGCGAGGACGCAATTTCTTTAAGGAGGGGAGTCTGTAACAACCCGGTATTTGCATCGATTTATAATCGACATTTAGACGATTACTATTGTTGCAAATTCCTATTTGAAGTTATTTAATTTGAATTAAAATTCAAATTATAATTTGTTTAAGAATTTTAACGGGCTTTAAAAATTCATTTTGGCCCGTTCCTTTTGGGTCGCAACAATCATATAACCCGATCCCCTTTTTCATTTTTCGAACCCTAATTAAAACAACACGCGAAGAAAGAATATAAATGGCGGCCACGTTAGTTCCTTCGTTCGATCGTTCGTCTCCAAAATTAGGGCATGGAGATCGAAGGCTATGGCTTCAGGGGTTCGAACTCCGCTCGAATCAATCTTCAGAAGCTAGGGCTTTCGATTGCTTCGATTTTTGATCGAGCTCGAGGGGTCGTCGCTTGCTCCGATAGCAAAGGTGAGTGATATTTTTTCACTCGCATCTAATTCAAGAACATGATGATTTCTTACTTCTGCAATTTCGTGATTTTGTGCTGGATTTTCGTGGCTACCACGTATTGATTTTCAACTGTTGTTTCATGATTTTGAACTCGTTCTGACTCGTTGACCTCGGCATTACTTTGAATTGTCGCTAGTCGTTGTATATGCCTTGAGTTGACCTTGCCTTTGACCTGTAGCTTGACATTCATGGTTTTGAACTTGCGTTTTCCTTGATGGCCATCACAGCGTTGATTTTTAGTTGGCATCTGCCGTGATTTTTAAACTTGAAAATAATTTCCTCGGGTTCACTTTGTAATTCCGGCTTGTCTTGTTTTCACTGAACTTTTGTTGGTTGTTCCATTATGTAGTAGTTGTTTAACTGGTACATATGTATTGCACCACTTCTGTCACGTTGAATGGAGCCTTGTTCATGTCGATGTTTGCACCACTACACTTGTGTCCACTGCTTATGGTCGAGTTAATTCTGTCCATTTTCATGTAGCATTTATACATATGTCAGTGGAGCTTGTGCATCGTTCACGTCATTAACTTGCATTGTCTTGTTTCACCACTGCATATATCTATTTGGGTGTTATGCCTGTGACCATTCTTACGGTTTGCATTGGGTTGTACTTCACGGTGTTCGTTTGTCTTCACTTGCATACTTGTTCTTCATGTGTTATGTTTTGAGTTGTAGTCTCAACTCTGACTACTGCTAGCTTGAATTTGGTTGTGACTGTTTCCACTATATGTTGCACCTGAGTTGAATTGCTGAATTGTTAAGGCAATGCACATTATTGTGTGTGTTCCCTTCTGTCTGCGGTAGATTTGTTTCGTGGTGACTGTATATTCGTAGCCACTGCATATTTTAAATTGCATGCTCAAGTATAGACACGAGTATGTCCTCCCTGCAGTTGTTTGCATACCATATTGTTCAGGTTGCTTTCCTTGATATGCCTTCTTCTTTAGCCTGAACCATTTTGGGTACTGTCCAGTCTCATTTATTTGTATTCTTGAGCATTTTTTTTTTAGTGCACTGCAACTTCTGTTTGCATATTTAAATTGCAGATAGACTTGAGCACTTTTGGTTCAACTTTAGGGTAATTAACTTGTACCTTCTATTGCTTGGCTTCGGCATTTGACCTGAATTTTTAAAGTGCTGCTGACCTTGGTCATATGTCTTGGCAATGTTGATTTCGGCATTTGAACTTTTCCCTGGAGCATGTTTGATTTTATGGCATTGCTCCATCATTTGTGTCCACTACATTCTTCGTTTCACATCAACTTGTTGCCGTACAGTTCAATCTCGATTTCCTGCATATTGATGTTAGGTTACTTATTGGGTTTCCCACTGTGTCTTGTTCAACATTGTTTGTTAGCACTGTTTCATCATGTCACTGCCATGTGCATTTGGATTGATTTTCGTATTACACTTGAGTTGAATCCGGTGACTCGGGTTTGATCTTGTGTTTGCCTGTTAATTTTCATTGGGTACATCATCACTATAGTGGCAAGGCAGTGCACGCAAGCGTGAACTGCAGCCACACGGTATTGAGTTTTTGGGCACGACATCACTATAGTGGCAAGGCAGTGCACGCAAGCGTGAACTGCAGCCACACGGTATGGCGTGTATGATATTCTTTTTGTTTTGACTTATGGATCTTTTTGCGTATTCCATATTCCGTAGTGGCGAGGCAGTGCACGCGTGCGTGTACTGCAGCCCTACTTGAATTAATATTTTAATGGATATTTCAATGGTTTGAACTGTTTGTTCATTTCAATTCAATATTCTGAATTGCATTCTGATTTGGTTTAATTACTGTCGTCTATTCATTATTTAATTATTATTGCTTCTGTGCACTAATAACTGAGTTTGAATTAGACTGACCCGAGTATTATTTTCTTTTGAATTTAATACTCGGGTCAGACCGAGTATTTACAGGTTGTAGATATTCTGCTTTGGGTTGCTGCTAGAGCTATGAAGTTCTTTCATATCTTTTGGAGTAGTCGTCGTCATTTGTAGTAGTATGTAAAATTGTATAGGAAGATATGTATTCATGTATATTATATACGTTAATGTACTTGTATATGTAACTTCCTTAGTCGACTGTTGTAGTTGTATCATATGTACCGTGTGAATGTATTGTAACTGACATCAGTTATTATATATATATGAGACTTTCTGTTCCATCTGTGTTCCGCATTTATATTATCTGTGTTGTTATTTTATATTTACTGTTCTAAACTATTACGAACCATCGTAGTTCGTTTTATACTGGAATTGGGGTATGTCGATGGGAGAAAATAAATCAGAGATGAAAAATGAAAGAATATATATATTTATATCACTCCCATCGAGATAACCAATACTAGTGTAAGGCCAACTATTGATGGCCGCTCCTCAACAGCCTTATTCTCCGTGCTAGTTGACAGCACTACACCGTAGTGTTCTTGGCTAGCGTGGGTATAGAGGTGGGGCGTCACATCGGTCATTAATCACGTTTCGATGAATGTCGATGGATCGTCAAATCGCTTGTACCGTTGGGTAAAAGGGACTGAGCAGATGTCATCAGCATGATTCGTTCGTTGGTTGGACGGTCAGATCATCGGCTAGAATTCGATTAGGGTTTGGTTCATGGTGGCGGCTAAGGGCGTTAGGGGCGTTCGCGCCTGGTGGCGTGAGGGGCCGAAGGCCTGGAGGGTCGGCGGCGTACTCTGGTCGGCGGCGATTCATGTTTTTATCGGTGGACGTGGTTAGCCTGCGCGTGATAAAGGGTTCGTGATCGAGAGTTACTGTTGTGCGTCTAGGGATCGGCTGTGTTAAGTGAAGGTGACATGTGTAGCATATTTTATTATTTTATTTATTTTAAATTTAAATCGTTTAACTTTAAATGTTAATAACTGTTGCATATGAGGTCTATTTCACGCGCGGTTTTCTCCGCTGCGATCCTACTAAAATTCCGGACACTTTGACGATGGTTTGGATGAATTCTGAGAATGTTTAAATTTTGAGTTTAAATTGGATTTAAGTTCGATTTAAATTCAATTTAAATTCAAAAGGTGAGTGTTTTAACCCACTCACAACTTATAAAATTTCTTATGTTTGTTAAATTGATGTATGATGTGATTAGAAATTTATTTATGACTGTTTGGCATATTTTGAATCATCATCTCAGTTTACTTGAAATTATTTAGATAAAATAGTATTTAATTTATTTATTGAATATAAACTGCCAATAAATACCTGTTATTCATTATTTGTTCTATATTGGTATTATTGTTTGAATTGGATAATAAATGTTTGGTGATTGATATTGGATGAATGGATATTGTATTTTATACTGTTTGGTGATTGATATTTGAGTTACGCCGAGTGCAATATTAATTTACTGTTCATAGAACGTAAGATTGCAAGCAGTTCATAACTATTATGCTAATATTTATTGTTGTTCTTACATGTATATTCATGAATATCAATTTCATATACACAGGGCATCAGTTATGCAAAGCTTGCAAGTTTGCCACCAGTGATTGGTTTATGTAAGTATCTTAGTTGAATGATTTGCCTAATCTTGTAATGTGCTGAAAATGCAAGCAAATTTACTCTTTTTTTTCTCTCTAGATTAGAGCTTTGTACCCCCACTGATATATTCGGTGCTTGGAAGCTCAAGAGAACTTGCAGTGGGACCTGTCTCGATTGCTTCATTAGTGATGGGTTCTATGTTGAGAGAAGTGATTTCGCCTGATAAACAACCGAACCTTTACCTTCAACTGGCTTTTATTTCTAAATTATTTGCTGGTGTCTTCCAAGCATCATTAGGATTTTTGAGGTAACTAATTGTTTGAGAGTTAACAAAATAAATTTGGAATATGTCTCTTGTTGCTTGTACATACGACATTTCTTCTACACCATATAAAAGTAAGGAAAAAGAACAAGTTTGTTTTCTTAAAGTAGAGCCATGCATGTTCAATAAAGGGTTAGATCAACATTCATATATTGTTAGAATTACAGTTCTACACAACTTTAGCATATTATAAAGAAGATGTGATGTTTATCATGAATAGAGAGTGATATATTTTATCGGTATAACATCAAAAACAGAATTACTGCCTCTATTCATGATACAATGGCCGATAATGATTTTGTTACCAAACATAAATAATGAAGATATTGATCGAGGTACATATATAATAATAAAATGTTATGTTGTTTTATCAATTAAAATGTCGAAAATATTTTGTTCAGAAACTTGATCAATCATGTTATATAGCACAGTTAATTACATTTGTTATATGACAACAGCTTTCTTCTTAGGGAAATAATTTGATTCAAACTTGAGAATTTTACTTTGGTCCCACTCTTTTTTAGTGGAATAGGAATAATGCTCAAATTGAGAATAATGGCTATCATCAAATTGCATTTTTTTCTAATAGAACAATTGTCTGATCTTTACAGGCTAGGATTCATAATAGATTTCTTGTCGAAACCGACTTTAATCGGATTCATGGGCGGTGCGGCAGTAATCGTGTCCTCGCAACAACTTAAAGGATTGCTTGGAATTGTTCACTTTACGCCTCTTATGGGAATCGTGCCTATCATGGAATCTATTTTTAAGCAAAAAACCGAGGTTTGTATGTAACCGATATATTAATTAGGCAACATCCTTACAATAGCTGTATGAGTTTCAATGCAAGTTCCTACCATAGATTAATGTTGCAATATAATGGATGAATCATTCATTCAAGTCTTTCAGTTATGCAACTAGCAGCCTTACAATAATTATATAATATAGTTATTTGTCATTGTACTGTGATCCATAATTGGAATTTGGAAGTTGGGCAGGGATCCGGTATACCTCTTTGTCGCTACATTTCATTGTGCAACTCTGAAAATTTCAGAGCTATTTGAAATCAAATTAAACTTATGGTTGTTCAATCAACATTGTGAACATCATGTTCATAGAAAATGAGAACATTTCAAAATTTTAGACATATTTAAAATATTGAATCAATGTTAATCGCTAAACCATTTATTTCAACTATTAATCTAAATATTATTTTGAATATGTTAGGACTACCCAGGTTTACCTATATTTTATGAAGGTGATCTTCAATAAGTAAAAAAAATATGTAAAAATTTTCATTTGATTTTGGAACGTGTAGCTCTAAATATCCCAGGGGCATACATAGATGGGTAAAGTGAAACTATTTCCTTTGAGAGTTAAGGGTAGAGGATATTAGTGTTCAATATAGAGAATTACCCGCGTTACAATGCAAATTTCATTACTATTATTGTTGTCGATTAATTTAAATTTATGAAGGTTTTACTTGAAATTTGCAGTGGGCATGGCAGACAGTGCTCATGGAAGCATCATTTTTAGCATTCCTACTGATAACCAGGCAAATTGTAAGTTTTTTGTACTTGGAGTTTCCCGTAAAAAAATTGTGATAATCACGATACCTGAATAATTAAGTATATACTGTCATGACAAGTGTAAACAACATTTTTTTTAGCATTCTAAGGTAGGTAAGCGGATGGAGTTCAATTAATTATTGTAAACTGTATTCTAGTCAGTGCTGCCTTTCATTTTGAAAAGGAAAAAAAGTTTGGTCAGAAGAATTTTATGGTCATAAATTCTTTCTCTTATACCTAGTTTCATGTTAAGTTTGAATCATAGTAGTCATACTTATACCTTAAACCATTTAAACAGAATGGTCATCTAGAAAAAGGAGTGAATCCCCCTTCAGTAAACATGCTTACTTTTGAAAAGTCTTATTTAGCACTTGCAGTCAAAATAGGAGTCATCACTGGCGTTCTTTCTCTTACCGTAAGCATTTCTTTTTGTTATTGAAATCAGTGCTACGAACATAAGAGAATATTCTGTGTTATACTGCGTTATTTTATGGGACATTTTGTCAAACGCCCTTTACAAGTTTCCAAATACACTTACACCCCTTTATAAAATCAGGGATCATGAAAAACTGTTGTAATTATTTTCAGCGAAAATATGCCGTTTTGTGCCGTTTTGTGTCTTATGTTTGAAACAGTTGCATAGATGTTTCGTGAAATTTGATTTTTAGAAGGGTTTTTTGTGTCTTATGTTTGAAAATAAGGGACGGATCATGATTTCCATTTATTTTATTCCATATAAGTACAATTGTAAGGAGTAGAGAGAAAATTACAGGAAGGGATAGCAGTTGGAAGAACATTTGCATCGCTCAAGAACTATCAAGTGGATGGAAATAAAGAAATGATGGCAATTGGAATAATGAACATGGCAGACTCATGTGCTTCATGTTATATCACTACAGGTTTGAATACAGATGCCTTTAAGTATATTTTTATGTGCACATATTATGTGTTCACAAACCTATCTTTCTTTCGCTACAGGATCATTTTCTTGATCAGCAGTGAATTACAATGCCGGATCGAAGACTGCAGTATCAAACATAGTGATGGCATCCGTTGTATTGTTCACGATGCTTGTTTTGATGCTACTATTTTATTGTAATGACCCGTAAATTTTGATAATTAAAAATGGTTAACTTAATAAGATTCTGTGATTTAAATATTAAAATAAATAGAAATTGGTAATTTAATAATGAAATAATAACTAAAACGAATGGTAAAATGTTAATTAAAGCTAATTATTAACAAATTGAACGAAATTCTAATGAATGAAATAATGTAAGTGTTATACCTGGTTATAAATTGGATATAAGAAAACAAATGTTAACATTTAATTAGCTAATGGAATAATAATATTGTTAATGGTAATTGAACAAAATCAGATTATGTAGGGAGTTATGATATTTGTTGTATTAGTGTGTGCATTAATTTATAATGGGGTGTAAAAGGTAATTGATAATATAAAATATGGATTTATTAATAAAACAAAGTGTAATGATTGGAAATGGAATAAATTTAGTGTAATGAGAGTGGTTATAATAATTGTTTGTAAGGAATGAACTTACAAATATTATAAAAATGTATAATGGCGACAATTGTTATTGTTACCAATTTAATTAATCAATTACAAATATACGTCAATAAAATGCTACATAAATATGAGTAAAGGTTAATGGTAACAATCATTTTAAGTTACCTGTTTATTTTATTTGGTCTATTAGATTAAAATGGGAAATCAATTACAATTAAATGAACTTTAATGTTACACTAATAAGATCTAGACAATAACTGAAAATTATGAATGTACCAAAATGAATAGAAATGTTAATTTTATTCATAAGTTAACAATTGCTGTAATAAAAAGAATGAAACCAAGATAAAATAATTAATTAGGATTTTAATTTTTATTAATATGTAAAACTGACATGACAATTATAAATGAAAACGAATATTTGGGAGTAATAAATGAAAATTTGAAATAAACATTTAACCAATACATAAAAGTAAAAGTTGTAAAATAAGTAAATGTAAATTTTATAGATGATTCCTTATATGAATATAAAGGGGAATGAAGCAATAAATGTTATGAGATTAAATTTATAAGAATGAGACTGAATTAGGAAAATTTGGTGATTATCATTAATTGTTTACCTATTTGTTTCATTTATTGAATTAGTTTTAAATCCATGGGAATAAAACGTAATTAAAAACTACGTTAATGAAAATCTAGAGGAAATTTGATAATATTAATTCAATAACTACAAACCAATTTAAATTGCATCCTTTTGATAAAAGTAGACCGAACAATACGACTATTGGTTGATTTAAAGTATAGAAAGCAAGATTTATTAATGTAATTGAAGTATAAAATTCAATAACTAAAGTTATTGCAAAATAAATGAAATTAAAAGTTTAAATATTACGTTATTGAAATTAAGATGAAATTTGAGGATAATAATGTAATAGACAATGATCCAAGGTTAATTTCATCCATGACAATAATGAATGGAGTAATTATTAATTTATTTAATTATATGGAATTATTGGTAATTTTCTTATAAATCCTGAATTCAATAAATTAAGGTTAGTACGGAAATTATAAATTTGTCAACTTTAAATTGATATATAAATTTGTTTAAAATTTGGGTAAATGATTAAGAAATATAAAGGTGATAAAATTGTCGACTTTAGAATTGGAATTTGAAATTTGATTTAATCAATTAATTGGAAATTTATTTGATTAATATAAAAATAGCCATTTTGGCCACTGACTCGGATTTCGACGAAACTAGTTTCATCGGATCCGTAAAGGTGAATTATGTTAGGATTTCAAGTTTCGTAGCGATCAGGCTTGTCGTTTGACCGTACAGACTCGAAACGCCTTGAAATTTATGAAGTTGAAATCAATTGAAATCAATTTGAAAAATATTGATTTGAGCATAACTCCTTCATACGACGCAATTTGAACCCGAAATCTTTTCCATCGTATTTAAAATATTTTAAAACACTTATTTTGATATATGGATTTACCCAATTTCGTTCTGGGGTCAGAATGGGCTTTTTGGGCCACTTTGTCGTAAGCGTGTATTCAACCCGATCCATTTATTCTATTTCAACTTTCTCTATAAATATCCTGCTATAAACCCTAGCCACTCCTTATTTTCATTTGTCTACGTACATCCCCATCTCAACTCCTCATTCCAATATAGAAGAAAAAACCCAATTCCCAAATTCCAAAAAAATTAATTTCAATTTCAAAAAAAACAATTGCGGATCTGCATCCACTACGAGTCACGCTTCGAGTTTCAGAGGCAAAAATGTTGTATCTACTTCGGGTCAGGATGAAAATGACTCAGGTCGCTCCGGGTCGTTTTGGCAAATACTCCAAACAAGCACCGGGGATTTGAGGCGGCGCACCGAAGTCGAACCCCAAGTCGACCCAAGACCAGAATTTTCCAATTTTCATAACTTTTGCATACGAGCTCGGATTCACGCGCGGTTTGATTTGCAGGGATCGTATCGGAATTTCAGACATTTTGGCGTTGGTTCGACGAATTTGGAGACTGTCCAATTTTTGTTTTAAATTGGATTTGAATTCAATTTAAATTCAAAAAGGTGAGTGTTTTAACCCACTCACAACTTTTAAGATTTCTTATGTTTGTTAAATCTATTTATGATGTGATTTGAAATTTATTTATAGTTGTTTGGCATATATTTCATCATTATCTCATTTAATTTGCATTTATTTAATTAATTTGTTTATTCCATTATTGCATATAAATTATCAGTTAAATTTATTTTTGCATATAAACTGATAGTTAAATTATTAGTTAATTTATTGCGCATATAAACTGACAGTTAAAAAATTAGTTAATTTATTTTGCATAATAAACTGACAGTAAATGCCTGTTATTTATTACTTGTTATATATTGATGTATTGTTTGAATTGGATGATGATTGTGATGAATGAACGTATGATTTTTGATGGATGAATGGATGTTTATTTATATCATCATAAACTGCAAGTTATTATGCATTTTATTGCATTCAGTATTGCGGTTTGAAATGATATAAAACCGTAATTTTTATTTTTAAATTGCAGATTGAAATGATAAATATCTGTATCACTTGACCATAGGAAAGATAATTATATACATGCACCGTGGCCTATATATAAAAATATTTTAAAGTGATCTTCTATGGTTTGGAAAGAAATATACGGTTTAAGAAATATTAATTTTGATATTGTATAAATATTATTTTATATATATAGTTAAATTCTTGAATTTAAGCAGTGTATAAATTACTTTAATAAAAATAAGTTGAATAACGGAGTTTGATTGTTTTATTATTATATGAGTAAGTACCTATTTAAGATATTGTGTATATATAAGGTTTTGTGACTTAAATAAAAATTTAGCTGGAAGATAATTATGAAATTTGTTTGCATTGAAGGATTTAAGAATTTGACTTAAAAAAAATGGATGTGAAATTTAAATAAAAATTGAGATTTTAAAAAGGGTATGATTTTATAACTTGATTTTGGGTTAAAGTTATTTAAATAAATATCGAGTTGATTAAATGAATATATCAAGTTAATAAAATTTAAAGAACATCCAGTTATTTAAAGTTTAAAGGTTTTACTTAAATGATATTTGATTTATTAAGTAAACATTTCAAATCTAAATAATGATAATTGGATTTGAGATATATGGAATTATCAAAGAATTGTTTTGAAATGGTGGAATATTTAAAGATTTGAAATATATGGAAAATTAAAATGGTTTATTTGGAGATTCAAATTGGTATTTGGAATTTATTTAGGATATTAAAGAAACTATATTTATTTTATATAGTATTTTAATATTTAAACCATTTAAGTATTAAGAGTTATGATCCAAAGCTATGGGTTTCAAGGTATATAGATAAAAAAATGCTATAATTTTGAAAGAGGATATATTTGAAGTAAAAATGATATCATTTTAATTTTGGTTTTTAAAATAGAAATGATATCGTATTTATATGGTTTTGAAATGGATATTTTATTCTGGTTTAAAAGTATAAACTATTTTGAAAAGACCGCGGTGTTATAATAACGATTGGTTGTTGAAGAGACCAGGATCAGAAGTTGTCATACTCTCTGCGATCTCCGAAAACCACTTTAACAACCGTGTATGCGGTGGAGATTCCAGAATGAAGTAGGATGGTGGCGGCATTCCCTTGAGGTTAATACGTGGACCCAACTCCCGTGAGTTGGCATAAGGTGGCTAAAACAGGAGCGATCGACGGGTTAAGAAGGTAGCCCCTTTTATCGGGCACATCCCTTCGATATTCTACTCTGACTTGGGATTTATTCGGTGGCCACTTTTGATTTCTTTGTTTGGGGGTGTGGCTCGAGGTGGGCGGTAGCTGCGGCTATGCGTTACCACCGACCCGGAAGCGTAATTGGTATATCACCCTGGCATTGCCTAGTTGTGCCGTGTCATCTACCCTAGCACGCCTTATACGATTTTTGTTTTGTACCATACATATGGAGTGCCCTCTGACGACCCCTTGTACGGGGGAGATTACGGTACTGTATAGACTATAGGAATATATAAATGTGTTAAGGTGAAAAATGTAAAGCCTTAACGCTATTTAAGAGTAATTTATTTTACAATTAGACACTATTATAATAACAAAATATACTACATAGTAAATAGTTTAACGGATCCTTAAGAGATGTAAATCGTGAGCATCTCTTGAGTTACTGCACTCATATTTACTTCTGTTGATTTAACTCACATAAGATATTTTAGTTCTGACTCGAGTGTTTTGTCCTTTCAATTCGCTCGGTCAGCCTGAGTATTTCAGGATTCGAAGACTCTAGCTCTAGAGGACGAAGACGAAGATTTTATTTCTACTACCTATTATATTATCCCACTACACTATTGTATTCCAATGCATTATTGATTTTCTATGGTATGTATAACTCCGATATATATTATATGTATAATTAAATGTTTCAAAAAATAGCTTCATGAACTGTATATTTGATTATTATATTTTATCTTTCCGCTGTGAGATTCTGTTTTGTTTTATTTCTTTCTCGTCTTTCTTATTTATCCCATAACAATCCGCCCTTCCGTATGGTTTGAATTGGCACTTGTGTCGATTTAAAGCATGCGAAAAGGCGGTATGTTACATCTGGTATCAGGGCTTTAGTTTAGCGATCAACCTTAGCTTTGTGGGGTTTGACTCTTTGTTAATAGGGTAGTAATACCCTATGATGGGTCGTTGAGTGTATATATATGAGAGATCGTATTTGTTTGTGTTATAAAAAGGTTTTTATATTGTGTTAATTTGTTCTGTTTTGTATTTATAAATTATGGTTGATGCATGGGACGCTATGACATCAATAGGGATTTCTAAACACTTAATAGGACAGACCGATACAATATTTGTTTTCAATATAGGCGAATGAAATAAATTTTCCTATTATATTTTCTATATATATAAAATAAATTTTTATAAATGATATATATTTGGTCGCAATATATTTGTTGTTAGGTAATGAAATTTATAGATAATATTTGAAATGAGATTGAAAACAAAATAAATGAAAAGTGGAAATTTAGAACTTAAGTTCCGGGGTTTTGAAATTTCTTTCGAATAATTTTGGAATATAATAATAATAATATTTAGAAGTATTTTCTGATATAAATATTTCAATATGGTTTGAAATAATTATTTTAAAGAAATTTTGAAAGAAAATAAGTTTTTGTACTTCTCTCTCTGTCGCTGGAAAATAATTTCGGTGATGAGTGCACACATCATCGACATTCATTTTCGAGTTTCGAAGTGGGAAGGCCACTGTAGTAGGTTTACTGTAGATTTATTTTGACAAACAAATATAAATTTTAATTGTTTTAAATATAATTGGATATATAAATTTGTAAGTATATTTTTATCTATTATTTTAAAATCATTTGAAATTAAACCCGGTATTTAATTCTTAAGTTTCAGCTAACTAATAGTTTTACTTAGGGTAGTGAAATGGAAGTTAACTAATAATTGGAATTTAAATAAAATAAGAGATTAAATGCCTGGTTATAAATGAAATTAAAAGAAATTTGAAATTGTAATCTATAAAACAAAGGATAGGATTATTGAATATTAAATTAGTTAAAAGAAATGAGTAAAACTTGTATAAGTTTCAATTACATTCTTAAAAAGCATATATAACTTACCAAATATTAAAAGTTGAAATGTTTAATAAGAAAATGTAATGGGAAATTGTACAAGAAAAATTCATATAATGGAAGGGTTCAATGAATCACCTTAATAAATAAGAATTTGATGTGTGGTGTTATAAACTTGAGTGTAGTTGAAAAGACTACTAATTGAAATAGAAAGTTAAGTATTATAAATGGAATTTAGTAATAAATGAAAGTAAATAAATGAAATGCAGTAGTATAAATGAATGATAATGAACTTAAGTAGACAGTTGAAGATATTTATAAATAAAATAAGTAAAAAAATGAATACTATAATAAGTGAAATTAAGTAATAAATAAATGAATGTAATGCAAATAAAAGAAATTTGCGTTATATATGGATAAATGAAAACTGTAAGAAATAAAATGTAAAATAAAAGGATAAATCAATATATGAATAAAAAGGAAATCAAACAACAAAAAGTATGAAATGAAAATGAACTTAATCATTGTTTGAAATTTGTTTTTGTTTGTTTGGTTTATGGTTGGTTGGGTAGGCATACTTTAAAATTGTTTGGATGTATGAATAATCTATTTAGCTTCGTCAGAGACTGTTGAGTAAATGATGCACTTGATAGTTTATTTTTCATTCTGTACAATTTAAAGTTTTGAACCCAAACAACTATTTGTTTGTTGATATGAATGAATGTTTGATTTGTTGATTTTTATGTGATGGTTGTATGCCCTATTGCAAGTGGTTCTTGGTTGTATTGATTTGTTTGTTTATGGTTGAAACAACTCTAACATTTCGTTTTATATAATTGTTAACATTTTAGATTATATAAGTGAAATCAGGTTATGGAAGCAATTGCTACTGCTTTTGGTTTCATAATATAAGCATAAATTGCCCGACAAATAGGTACGTTTTCGGATTACGATTTATAGCGTTATTATATTATATTATTTTCTCGTGTTGGGATATATATTATTTTGAATTATATGTTGTATATTGTTATATTTGATATTACTATTTATCCCATACCTCTCCGTACAAAGGAGATTCTGCCGAAATTTTTAACTTAGAAAATTTTATGAAATGTTTTCCAGACTTTGTTAATTTAAGCAAAAGGATTTAATTGTTTTAAATTAATATCTTTTATCAAAATTATTTAATTTTGTAAATTATTTATTTATAAATTTAATATTTTGTATAAGATATACTGGTTTCTAAATTCTTCTTTTCCCTTCTTTTTCCTTTTCGGGGACGAAAAGCTTTGAGTGGGGGAGAGTGTAATGACCCGTAAATTTTGATAATTAAAAATGGTTAACTTAATAAGATTCTATGATTTAAATATTAAAATAAATAGAAATTGGTAATTTGATAATGAAATAATAACTAAAATGAATGGTAAAAATGTTAATTAAAGCTAATTATTAACAAATTGAACGAAATTCTAATGAATGAAATAATGTAAGTGTTATACCTAGTTATAAATTGGATATAAGAAAACAAATGTTAACATTTGATTAGATAATGAAATAATAATATTGTTAATGGTAACTGAACAAAATCAGATTATGTAGGGAGTTATGATATTTGTTGTATTAGTGTGTGCATTAATTTATAATGGGATATAAAAGGTAACTGATAATACAAAATGTGGATTTATTAATAAAACAAAGTGTAATGATTGGAAATGGAATAAATTTAGTGTAATGAGAGTGGTTATAATAAATGTTTGCAAGGAATGAACTTACAAATATTATAAAATTGTATAATGGTGACAATTGTTATTGTTACCAATTTAATTAATCAATTACAAATATACGTCAATAAAATGCTACATAAATATGAGTAAAGGTTAATGGTAACAATCATTTTAAGTTACCTGTTTATTTTATTTGGTCTATTAGATTAAAATGGGAGATCAATTACAATTAAATGAACTTTAATGTTACACTAATAAGATCTAGACAATAACTGAAAATTATGAATGTAACAAAATGAATAGAAATGTTAATTTTATTCATAAGTTAACAATTGATGTAATAAAAAGAATGAAACCAAGATAAAATAATTAATTAGGATTTTAATTTTTATTAATATGCAAAACTGACATGACAATTATAAATGAAAACGAATATTTGGGAGTAATAAATGAAAATTTTGAAATAAACATTTAACTGATAAATAAAAGTAAAAGTTGTGAAATAAGTAAATGTAAATTTTATGGATGAATCCTTATATGAATAGAAAGGGGAATGAAGTAATAAATGTTATGAGATGAAATTTATAAGAATGAGACTGAATTAGGCAAATTGGTGATTATCATTAATTGTTTACCCATTTTTTTCATCTACTGAATTATTTTTAAATCCATGGGAATAAAACGTAAGTAAAAACTACGTTAATGAAAATTTAGAGGAAATTTGATAATGTTAATGCAATAACTACAAACCAATGTAAATTGCATCCTTTTGATAATAATAGACTGAACAATATGACTATTGGTTGATTTAAAGTATAGAAAGCAAGATTTAGTAATGTAATTGAAGTATAAAATTCAATAACTGAAGTTATTGCAAAATAAATGAAATTAAAAGTTTAAATATTACGTTATTGAAATTAAGATGAAATTTGAGGATAATAATGTAATAAACAATGATCCAAGGTTAATTTCATCTATGACAATAATGAATGGAGTAATTATTAATTTATATAATTATATGGAATTATTGGTAATTTTCTTATAAATCCTGAATTCAATAAATTAAGGTTAGTACGGAAATTATAAATTTGTCAACTTTAAATTGATATATAAATTTGTTTAAAATTTGGGTAAATGATTAAGAAATATAAAGGTGGTAAAATTGTCAATTTTAGACTTGGAATTTGAAATTTGATTTAATCAATTAATTGGAAATTTATTTAATTAATATAAAAATAGCCATTTTGGTCACTGACTCGGATTTCGACGAAACCAGTTTCATCGGATCCGTAACGGTGAATTATTATAGGATTTCAAGTTTGGTAGCGATCGGGCTTGTCGTTTGATCGTACGGACTCGAAACGCCTTGAAATTTATGAAATTTAAATCAATTGAAATCAATTTGAAAAATATTGATTTGAGCATAACTTCTTCATACGACGCAATTTGAACCCGATTCCATCGAATTTAAAATATTTTAAAACACCTATTTTGATATACGGGTTTATCCAATTTCGTTCCGGGATCAAAACGGGCTTTTTGTGCCACTTTGTCGTTAGCGCGTATTCCACCCGATCCATTTATCCTATTTCAACTTTCTCTATAAATATCCTGCTATAAACCCTAGCCACTCCTTATTTTCATTTGTCTGTATGTCCATCTCCATCTCAACTCCTCATTCCAATGGCATAAGAAAAAACCTAATTTCCAAATTCCAAAAAAAATTAATTTTAATTTCAAAAAAAAAATTGCGGATCTGCAGCCACTTCGAGTCACGCTTCGAGTTTCAGAGGCAAAAACATTGTCTCTACTTCGGGTCAGGAAGAAAATGACTCGGGTCGCTCTAGGTCGTTTTGGCAAAAATTTCAAGCAAGCACCGGAGATTTGAGACGGCGCACCAAAGTCGAACCCCAAGTCGATCTAGGACCAAAATTTTCCAATTTTCATAACTTTTGCATACGAGCTCGAATTCACGCGCGGTTTGTTTTGCTGGGATCGTATCGGAAGTTCAGACATTTTGGCTCTGGTTTGGACAAATTTGGAGACTGTTTAATTTTTGGGTTTAAATTGGATTTGAATTCAATTTAAATTCAAAAAGGTGAGTGTTTTAACCCACTCACAACTTCTAAGATTTCTTATGTTTGTTAATTCTATTTATGATGTGATTTAAAATTTATTTATAGCTGTTTGGCATCTATTTCATCATTATCTCAGTTAATTTGCATTTATTTAATTAACTTGTTTATTTCATTATTGCATATAAACCGCCAGTTAAATTTTTAGTTAAATTTAGTCTTGCATATAAACTGATAGTTAAATTATTAGTTCACTTATTGTGCATATAAACTGATAGTTAAATTATTAGTTAATTTATTTTGAATAATAAACTGTCAGTAAATGCCTGTTATTTATTACCTGTTATATATTGATGTATTGTTTGAACTGGATGATGATTGTGATGAATGGATGTATGATTTTTGATGGATGAATGGATGTTTATTTATATCATCATAAACTGCAAGTTATTATGCATTTTATTGCATTCGGGATTGCGGTTTGAAATGATATATAACTGTAATTTTTATTTTTAAATTGCGGATTGAAATGATAAATATCCGTATCACTTGACCATAGGATAGAAAATTATATACATGCACCGTGGTCTATATATAAATATATTTTAAAGTGATCTTCTATGGTTTGGAAAGAAATATACGGTTTAATAAATATTAATTTTGATATTATAAAAATATTATTTTATATATATTGTTAAATTCTTGAATTTAAGCAGTGTATAAATTGGTTTAATAAAAATAAGTTGAATAACGGAGTTTGATTGTTTTATTATTATATGAGTAAGTACCTATTTAAGATATTGTATATATAAGGTTTTGATGACTTAAATAAAAATTTAGCTGGAAGATAATTATGAAATTTGTTTGAATCGAAGGATTTAAGAGTTTGACTTAAAAAAAATGGATGTCAAATTTAAATAAAAATTGAGATTTTAAAAAGGGTATGATTTTATAACTTGATTTTGGATTAAAGTGATTTAAATAAATATCGAGTTGATTAAATGAATATATCAAGTTAATAAAATTTAAAGAACATCCAGTTATTTAAATTAAAGGTTTTACTTAAATGATATTTGATTTATTAAGTAAACATTTCAAATCTAAATAATGATAATTGGATTTGAGATATATGGAATTATCAAAGAATTGTTTTGAAAAGGTGGAATATTTAAAGATTTAAAATATACAGAAAATTAAAATGGTTTATTTGGAGATTCAAATTGGTATTTGGAATTTATTTGGGATATTAAAGAAACTATATTTATTTTATATAGTATTTTAATATTTAAACCATTTAAGTATTAAGAGTTATGATCCAAAGCTATGGGTTTCAAGGTATACAGATAAAAAATGCTATAATTTTGAAAGAGGATATATTTGAAGTAAAAATGATATCATTTTAATTTTGGTTTTTAAAATAGAAATGATATCGTATTTATATGGTTTTGAAATGGATATTTTATCTTGGTTTTAAAAGTATAAACTATTTTGAAAAGACCGCGGTGTTATAATAACGATTGGTTGTTGAAGAGACCGGGATCGGAAGTTGTCATACTCTCTGCCAACTCCGAAAACCACTTTAACAACCGTGTATGCGGTGGAGATTCCAGAATGAAGTAGGATGGTGGCGGCGTTCCTTTAAGGTAAACACGTGGACCCAACTCCTGTGAGTTGGCATAAGGTGGCTAAAACAGGAGCGATCGATGGGTTAAGAAGGTAGCCCCTTTTATCGGACACATCCCTTCGATATTCTACTCTGACTTTGGATTTATTCGGTGGCCACTTTTGATTTCTTTGTTTGGGGGTATGGCTCGAGGTGGGCGGTAGCTGCGGCTATGCGTTACCACCGACCCGGAAGCGTATTTGGTATATCATCCTGGCATTTCCTAGTTGTGTCGTGTCACCTACCCTAGCGCGCCTTATACGATTTTTGTTTTGTACCATACCTATGTAGTGCCCTCTGACGACGCCCAGTACGGGAGAGATTACGGTACTGTATAGACTATGGGAATATATAAATGTGTTAAGGTGGAAAATGTAAAGCCTTAACGCTATTTAAAAGTAAGTTTATTTTACAATTAGACACTATTATAATAGCGAAATGTACTACATAGTAAATAGTTTAACGGATCCTTAAGAGATGTAAATCCCGAGCATCTCTTGAGTTACTGCACTCATATTTACTTCTGTTGATTTAACTCACATAAGATATTTTAGTTCTGACTCGAGTGTTTTGTGATTTCAATTCGCTCAGGTCAGCCAGAGTATTTCAGGATTCGAAGACTCTAGCTCTGGAGGACGAAGACGAAGATTTTATTTCTATTACCTATTATATTATCCCACTACGCTATTGTATTCCACTGCATTGTTGATATTCTATTGTATTTATAAAACTGATATATATTATATGTATAATTAAATGTTTCAAAAAACAGTTCATGAACTGTATATTTGATTATTATATTTTATCCTTCTGCTGTGAGATTCTGTTTTGTTTTATTTCTTTCTCGTCTTTCTTATTTACCCCATAACAATCCGCCATTCCGTATGGTTTGAATTGGCTAGTGTGTCGATTTAAAGCGTGCGAAAAGGCGGGGTGTTACATTTATTATACGCCAAATGTGATATTAGGGGCAATTACAGTGACTGCTCTCATTGGGTTGATCGACTACAGTGACTATAGGGACTACAACTGAGGTTTGTGAACACATAATATGTAGAGACTGCTTAAGGTAATTTCACATTCTTATTTAATATATCATGTGCTCAGCAACTAATGCACAAGTTGTTCACAATATAAGTTTGTAGCTTGAACATGATAGTTCCAATTTGGGCACTATAACTAAACACATGATTCCTCAACTCGTACGTTAAATTACAATGACGACGACGACGAATTAACTAAGTTTATAAAAATGAACTAAGTTCATAAAAATTAACTGAATTAATAATAATAATAATAATATAATTAAGTTAACCGAGTTTTAATAGTAGTAGTAATAATGATAATAGATTAACTAAGTTAATCAAGTTAATAAAAATTAATTAAGTTTTGTTAAAATTAAACAAGATTTATAAAATTAACTAAGTTTAAGTTAACTAAATTTTATAAATAATAATACTATAACTAATTTAACAAAGTTTTATCAATAATAGTGAACTGATATACTATAACCCAATTCCCCTGTAGGCAGTGATATGGGGAAGTTTAACTGAAGTGCACAGAGCAATGTTCTACACTGATATACTATGCAAGTTGATAATGCATAGTCAGGTGTATGTGGGTATGGTAGAAGTAACTGTGTATTTGTGGAGTAGTAGCAGAAGAAATGTGTGGACTGCAGCAAGGCAGTGGAGTTGCTTGCTGTGGGTGTAGAAGTTGTTGCACAAAGTAGCAATGCAGGCAAGAATCTGGTGTGGTAGCAGATGCGGGGGGGATGTTTTGAAGTGTAGGCAGTGAAGTTTGTTAATGAATGACGAATGTGGTGGTAATTTTTGACGGACTGAAAACACTTGACAATTTTGGTGAGGCTGTGGGGTTGTGATAGTAATGAAATAGTGAGGAGTTAGACTTGTGCACTGGGATGGTTTGTTGAGTATGACATGTGTCTCAGGAGCACAAGGCGGTAGTGGTTAAATGTAAAGAGTATTATGCAGTTTTGAAATGTAAATATGACAGATGTTGTAACGACCCACATTTTTTCGATAATTAAAAACTATTAATTCAAATAAGATCTTGAAATTAAATATTGTGAGAAATTAAAATTAATCAATAATAATAATATAATTAAGTTAACTGAGTTTTAATAATAATAATAATAATAATAGTAATAATAAGTCAATTAAGATAACTAAGTTAATAAAAATTAATTATTAAAATTAAACAAGTTTTATAAAATTAACTAAGTTTAAGTTAACTAAATTTTATAAATAGTAATAATATAACTAGTTTAATAAAGTTTTATAAATAAAGACAATGATAACGAATTAACTAAGTTTATAATAATAATAATAATAATAAATTGACTATGTTAACCAAGTTAATAAAAATTAACTAAGTTTTGTTAAAATTAAATAAGCTTTATAAAATTAACTAAGTTTAAGATAACTAAATTTTATAAATAATAATAATAACTAATTTAAAAAAGTTTTAAGTAATAATAATGACAATGATGAAGAATTAACTAAGTTTATAAAATTACTAAGTTTATAATATTAGCTTCAGGTTACTTGCTTGCTATGTATAAAAGTATAAAGCAAGCTAGTGGCATATACATAGCCGATGAAGTACAATTAGAATTTACATTCACTAGATATTTTGGGAGATTTGAAGGGCATGGTATGACTCTTGATATTGTGATAACGGCCTAGGTAAATTTGAACTTAAACTCGCTGTCATATTTTTAACCTTATATTAAAGTATCATAATGTAATAATAATAAACAATTTTGGTAAAAAATTAACTAAGTTTATAATAATAATAGTAATAATAATAATAACAACAACAATAATAATATACTAAGTTTGATAAAAAAAATTAACTAAGTTTATAATATAATAATAACAACAACAACAATAACAATTACAGTCTGTAGTTTGATGTAAGTCAAACAATAATAATAATAAACTAAGTCTGATAAAAAAATTAACTAAGTTTATAATAATAATAATATAATAATAATAATAACATCACAATAACAATAATAGTCTATAGTTTATAATAAAAATAATATAACTAATTTAACATAGTTTTATAAGTGATGATGATGAATTAACTAGGTTTATAAAAGTTAACTAAGTTTATGATAATAATAATAATAATAATATAACTAAGTTTATGTTAACTAAATTTTATAAATAATAATACTATAACTAATTTAACAAAGTTTTATAAATAATAATGATGACACCGATAATTAATTAACTAAGTTTATAAAATTAATTAAGTTTATATTAATAATAACAATACTAATAATAATAATACAATTAAATTTACCTTGTTTTTTAATAATAATAATAATAATATTAATAATAAATTAACCAAGTTAATAGAAATTAACTACGTTTTGTTAAAATTAAACAAGTTTTATAAAATTAGTTAAGTTTAAGCTAACTAAATTTTATAAATAATAATATTACTAATTTAACAAAGTTTTATAAATAATAACAATGATTATGATGATGATGATGATGAATTAACTATGTTTATAAGAATCTATGGTCTCAATGGGTTAATCACAATCTTATTGGTAAGAGAAATTTCTGGACTATGTCAATTCCACAAAGCTGTAGTTGGAGTTGGAGGTGTATTCTTAAGCTTAGAGAATCATTTATTTCTTTTATACAATGCAATTATGTTCTGATTAAAGGATTATCCTTCTGGCATTCTCCATGGGCTAAACAGGGATTAATCTTAAGTTCTATTGTTCACTATAATTTGAGAAGAAATTCTGGAATTTCAGAAGAGGCTAAAGTTGATGATTTTATTCATGAAGACTGTATAGTTTTACCATATTCTAGTTCATTTCAACTAAGAAATTTATGGAATCTCATTTCAAATAACCCTATTATCAATGCTGACAGTGCTCTAATCTGGTCTGGGAGGAAGTTTACTATTAAGCTTGTTTACAAGTCTCTCTGTGATAATAGTTCACAGTTTCCTTGGCATACTAGAATTTGGAAAACAGGTTGTAGTGCAAAAGAAAATTTGTTGCTATGGAAAGTGATGGCCAATGCTTTAAATACCAAAGATAAACTTTGTAGAACTGGCATTATTTTTGAAGATCTATGTATTTTTTGTAAGTCTGGAATAGAATGCAATACTCATTTATTTTTTGAGTGTCCTTTTGTATTTCAAATTTGGTACAGACTGTTATCCAATGGTGGATTTTATAAGCCTTCGCCTGTAAGTTCTATTGAGTGGTTTAATATTTTCAAAGCAACTAGATGGAAATCTCGTGAAACTAGGCTTTTGCTAAAGTTACTTAAGAGAATGATTTATGAGGTATGGCAAGAGAGGAATAATAGAATTTTTGGTATTGGTATAAAGACTTCTTCTCAGCTGTTTAATCAGATTCATGGTAATATACTTAGGTTTTTGAAGACTGATACATTTTAAGGTGCGATGTATCATCTTGCTGCCATGTAAACTTCTAGAAATCTGATGTTTTTGCATTAGTCATTTTATTTCAGGTTTTATCAAGAATGATTTAAAGTAACATGGTGTCATTTTACTGTCATGAGAGCTGATGGAGATATCATACTTTTGCCTTTGCTTGCTTTCTCCACTGGTCCATTTGAGTTTTCTGCTATTGGCATGTATTTCTATATTGTGTTTTAGTTTATATGTAATGCTGTTGCTGTTGATGTATTTGGTTGTATTATTGTCATTGATAGCAGTCATGTTAATGTTGAGTATGGTTGTAATTTTGTAGAATTTTCATTGTGTTTGTATTTGGTTGTAAGTCAAGCTTTAGTGTTTGTAATGATACATTAGTTAATAAAGCGAGCTCTTTGCTCTTGCCTTTCAAAAAAAAATTATTATAATAATAATATAAATAAATTAACCAAGTATTCATAATAATAATAATAATAATAATAAATTAACTAAGTTAACCAAGTTAATAAAAATTAACTAAGTTTTATTAGAATTAACTAAGTTTAAGTTAACTAAATTTTATAAATAATAATAATATAACTAATTTAACAATGATTTATAAATAACGATGATGATGATAAATTAACTTAGTTTATAAAATTTAACCAAGTTTACAATAATAATAATAATAATAATATAATTAAGTTAACTGAGTTTAAATAATAATAAGAATAATAAATTAAGTTAACAAAGTTTCATAAGAAAACAAACACTTAAAAGAAGATTCTTAGTTGATGATCTTTTGATCATTCAGATATTCTTACGAATTCTTATTAAAATTGTGTGCATCATTAGTATATAAAATCATAAACTTCATGTTGTATCTCATCAAAATTTCATATTTTTAGCTTAAGAAAAAATTTGAGAACTTAGCTTTATAATAGCACTTTGGGGTATTACAAAATTTAACAAATAACAATAAATATAGGGTGATTTTTATGCTGGTTTGAACTTTTCATCTGTGATGGGGGTTCCAAACATATTCTTCTGCAGAAATAATGGTTGGGCTATTAGCACTCCTGCTACAGAGCAATTTCGAAGTAAATGTTTACTGAACTTAAGTTATACTATTGTATATTTTTCTTCTTTAAACATACCAGAAACATGCAAGATAACTTATAATAAATAAACTGTGCAGGTGATGGAGTGGTAGTAAAAGGCCAGGCTTACGGAATTCGTAGCATATACGTAGATGGGAATGATACACTTTGTAACAACCCTGGTTTTTGAGATTACACGTTAATTTTAAATTACCGTCTACTAAAGCGGAGAATAGGGCTGGTTAAGGCGACCATCTATAACTTTGTCTTAAACATCTACTGAATACGTCGATAAATGCAATACAATTTTCTTTTCTATCTCAATAGATCGACATACACAGTAAATGTTTAATCCAAAACTATAGGTGGTTGACGAATCTATCAGAACAAAATACAATAACTAAATGTAAAGCACATCACAAAATAGTAATCGACATCATATATATACATATACATTGATACATGTTTAGTACAATACAATATGAATACAATAAAGGTGGTACTCGACCACACCATATACATCAAATCAAATGTAACAACATCAGAGTATGCGGAAGAAATAAACTACTCAAGCGAAAGAAGAAATGATATCCAACATCAACTTCAAGTTAAGTCCAATAGATGATACCTGAAACAACTCGGTCTGACCCGAGTATAAATACACGAGTCAGTCTAGCTACCCAAATCAGTCAATATCGATAATATGAAGCAGAATGGACATAGTGATACTTCTTCTCGAATGAGGAGAAGGATTAGATAACTCATAGCTCAATACTTAAGTAACAAACGCTACCTAAGTGACTAAATACCTCGAAAGAGGCAACTCAAACTCAATACTCAAATAAAACACAAGTGCCTCATATCATTAGTGATAACCCATAATGAACTCAAATCAACTCATATAAAACTCAAGCAAAACTCAAATGGTTCGATGAACCATTACTCCAAAAAGGAGAAAACTCATCTCAATCACAATAGAAGTCATGAAAGCAACACAAGACAACTCCATAAGAATGTGAGATCTCAAACTCATAAGTAGGCCTAGGCGACTAAATCTCACACATACATCTCAATCATAAAAACTCATGGAACTCGATACGAATTCAAACTCATAAAATCTCAAACTCAATAAAGAATTCGATGCATGTTCAAACTCAGAAAATCTTAACACTAATGCGCCAAAAATAGCGAATTCAAAGCTCAGAAAACCCGGATTGGCCATATCCCTGAATACAATGCCGAAGCAATGTTGCACGTGCTAAACTCAGACGGCCGAAGCCTTAGACAAGGTCGCTGACACCTTTCCAAACCATTTTGTCATCCCTAACAAGTTCGCTAACACCTCCAAAGCAGTTCGTCCTCATGACAAGGTCGCTGACACCTCTCAAAGGAATGCAACAAGAATGCTTCAAAGAAATCAATCAGCTCAATCGATACGAACTCACTCGTATCGACAAAAATAAGAATGCAATAATCTTAAATAAGATTATTTATAAGATAATATGACATCAAACTCTATTATGGAATACTACGGAATACAATATACATATTCCTAGACATATTCCATCTTAACATATCCAAATCAAAATTATATATTTTTTGCTGCTATCCCGAGACTAAAGTTACAGTAGTGTTAAATTTAGACATCTGAACCATTTTAAACATAACTCTTTCAATTTTTATCCAAATTCAACAATCTTAGATGTTCCGGAAAGATTAGAATTTTCTCTAAAAGTTTCATGTTTTGTCATTTTTGAAATTCTGAAGTTAAGTTGATCAAAATTGTATTATTTTGCTGCTATCCCGAGACTAAAGTTGCAGCAGTGTTGAATTTAGACTTCTGAACCATTTTAAGCATAACTTTTTCAATTTTTATCCAAATTCAAAAATCTTAGATGTTTTGGAAAGCTTAGAATTTTCTCTAGAAGTTTATTGTTTTGATGTTCTTGAAATTTTGAAGTTTTGTTGACTAAAAATGCGCTTGATTGTTGCTGTCCCGAGATCAAAATGACAGCAACAATGATGGTTGATCTTAGAATTTGTTTTAGCCAATATTTGACTAGTTGAGACGTTTGAGATCTCCCATGATAGGAGTAATAATCGATGAGAACTACTTATAGATGTTGTATTACTCGCCGATGAGATGAGGCGAGTCTTGAGATGAGATTTTCCCCTTGCGGGAATTATGGTTTATGAGAAACTATTATGACATTCATTTGCACTTACCGATGATACAAGGCAATATATATATGAGCATTCTGAGATTTTATTTTTGGTGTTTGAGATTTTAGTTTTATGATGTGGAGCTAACTAGTGGTTAGTAAACCGTTTAGTGCGAACGTGTGGTATAGGACGCACGCTAACACTTTTCGGGTTCCTTTCCGAGAGTTTGTGATACATCCACGAGTATGCCAGTGCTATAGACCTTCGGGTCATCTGAGTTATGTGTCTTCGGTTACCACGAGTTATGTGACTTCGGTCACCACGATTTATGTGACTTCGGTCACCATGAGTTATGTGACATCGGTCACCACGAGTATGACCTTCGGGTCCACGAGTTAGGTACCTAAATTATAAATAGCACTGGACAAGAGTTTAGCATGTGCAACATTGCTTCAGCTTTGCAATCAGGGATCTAGCCAATCCGGGTTTTTGAGTTTTTTTGAGTTTTATACAATTTCACTATTTTGAGATATTTTTATTACATCGATAGCATTTCAAAGTTATGGTGATTTCAATATCAGGTTTCAACAAAAATATTGCACAGAGCAGAGCTGTGTACATCAGTTTCAAACCCAATTTCGCCCCTCTATACCACGGAATTTCTTAAAGTGATTAAAAGAAAACTTGTAGCTAATAGAATGTTATTTCAACTGCAAAACGATTGAGCTAATTTGGATAAATTGGCACTAAGATATCGCTGTTTTACTGCAACGATATTTTTACAAACAATTTTCAACAAACTACAACCATGCAATCATTCAAATTCAAGCAACCAATTCACAACTAATTTGAAAGCAATTCCATCATCAAACCATCCAATTCAATTCAATTATCAAATGAAAATTATTCTCATAGATTAAAGGTAGTAGTGTGAGTGATTAACTCACCTTTTACTTTCTTATAGCTTGCTAAATCCTCTTTTAAGCCTTGCTAACCTCTTAGCTTCTCCAAAATCACCAAAAAAACTCAAGAACAAAATTTGGACAGCAAGCAATTTGATCAAAAAGGGGATCAAAATCATTCTTTTAGAGTTCTAAAGGATAGAGATAGAGTTTAAAACACTTAATCTACATTATTGGACAAAATCCCTTTGATTTTAGCTTTGAATTTTGAAATTAGGAACTAGGGTTTGGGAAGATGAATGTTTTACTGAGAAGGAGAATGAACATACTGATGTTTTAGGAAGAGAAATATGTTTCTCATTTCTTTGCTAACAGGCCAAGTGGAGTATGTTAATGGACTAGAGTCTAATTTTTCAAGAAAATTAGCTTAGGTTATAAATTAATCACTTAGTTACATGTTAACAATGCACATCTTCAAATTCAATCATCTATTCAACTTTATTTCATATCAAAAATTTATAAAACTTCATATTCATGATGATAAAATGTTATATACTCAAAATAAAAGATTATTTATATTTTTAAAACTTTTTATCATCATATTTCTTTTCCTTTTTATAAATAACAAATTTATGTCTTTAATTACAAATTCCATTATAATTAACATTATAAATTACACAATAATAATATTTTTGTGTAATAAAATTTTATAACCCTTTTCAAATATAGCTTTGCACTTAAATTATATTTTTAAACTCAATTCCATCATTATTTTGACTATATCTCATCTTAAAATTAATCACTTCTTTTAAATGATACCAAGCTGTGACGCCCCCACCCTGAGACCCATATTAACAAAGAGAATTACATAGTAATTCTGTCTGCTAATGTGGAGAATATGGCTGGTTAAGGGCGACAATCATAGTCTTGCATTAGATAAGAGATAAGTACGTCGATATTTATACTCCTCTTTTTTTCTTTTCATCTCGAGTATTCGACATACTTAATTATTATCTAATACACTACTATGGTGGCTTCAGGATCGATTCAGAAACAAAATATAATAACTGTCAATTACAAGTCACAGAACAGCAACACAGAAATGATACATATGAATATATACATCAAATGTAATACAACATGTCACTAGTGGTATACAACCACAATATATACATATATTCCCTACAAAAGAATATATACATCAAAAGTTCCCAATAGAAAGGCTACTACACAAAAACTACGCCATATCCCAAGTCAATGATGAAGTCCAAAAGATAAAGCAAGCTAAGAGTCCAACTACCTAACCTGCAACTCGGTCTGACCCAAGTAATAAAATAGGTTTAATTCAACATAAGAAACTCATACTTAATGGCATTCAACTCAATGCAAGGAATCATATGAAAGTCGAGAGAAAAACTCATTAAAATTCCAATATAAATCTCATGGAACTCAAGATTAAGTTCAAATATCATAAAAATGAAATCACTATATATAACATCTCATGTAGCATTAGGCTATCGATGTAACAAAAATATCTCAAAATAGTGAAATCGTATAAAACTCAGAAAAACTCAAAAACCCTGGATTGGCCAGATCCCTGATTGCAAAGCTGAAGCAATGTTGCACGTGCTAAACTCTTGTCCAATGCTATTTATAATTTAGGTACCTAACTCGTGGACTCGAAGGTCATACTCATGGTGACCGATGTCACATAACTCGTGGTGACCGAAGTCACATCACTCGTGGTGACCGAAGTCACATAACTCGTGGTGACCGAAGTCACATAACTCAGATGACCCGAAGGTCTATAGCACTAGCATACTCGTGGATGTGTCACAAACTCTCGGAAAGGAACCCGAAAAGTGTTAGCGTGCGTCCCATACCACACGTTCACACTAAACGGTTTACTAACCACTAGTTAACTCCACATCATAAAAATAAAATCTCAAACCTCAAAAATCTCATAATACTCATATATCTTGCCTCGTATCATCGGCAAGTGCAAATAAATCTCATAGTAGTTTCTCATAAACCATAATTCCCGCAAGGGGAAAATCTCATCTCAAGACTCGCCTCATCTCATCGGCGAGTAATACAACATCTATGAGTAGTTCTCATTGATTATTACTCCTATAATAGGAGATCTCAAACGTCTCAACTAGTCAAATATTGGCTAAAACAAATTCTAAGATCAACAATCATTATTGCTGTCATTTTGATCTCGGGACAGCAACAATCAAGCGCATTTCTAGTCAACAAAACTTCAAAATATCAAAAATATCAAAACATGAAACTTCAAGAGAAAATTCTAAGCTTTCCGAAACATCTAAGATTATTTAATTTGGATAAAAATTGAAAGAGTTATGCTTAAAATGGTTCAGATGTCTAAATTTAACACTGTTGTAACTTTAGTCTCGGGATAGCAGCAAAAAAATGTAATTTTGATCAATTTAACTTCAGAATTTCAAAAATCTTAAAACATGAAACTTTTAATTCTTAGCTTTCCGGAACATTTAAGATGATTGAATTTGGATAAAAATTGAAAGAGTATTAAACGATTTAGTAAAACACGTGGTATGGGACATGTGCGTTTACTATTTCGGTTAATTCCGGACTTGTACGATCGAAGCTATTTGAGTTCGTGTTTCTAAGATGTTTTGCCAATTTATGGCAGGTCTTTGAGATTATAATTCCTATCTTTAATAATTATCTTGAAAGGCCAATATTTGGCGAGTTTTATAGTTTGAGATTTCTACTTTGAAATTTATGGTTTGTGAGGAACCATCATGATGTTTTCACTTGTCGATGAGATGAGACAAGTATGGTGTCTCTTTATCACTCGCCGATGAGATAAGGCGAGTTAAGATTTTCTGAGTTTTATGATGTTCCTAGTGTGGCATCGAATAGCGGCTAGTAAACTGTTAAGTGCGAACGTATAGAATGGGACACGCGTTAACACTTTTCGGGTTCCTATCCGTGAGTTTGTGACACATTCACGATGTTTGCCTAACAGAACTGCTTTGAGAGGTGTCAGCGACCTTGTCATGGAGGACGAACTGCTTTGGGAGGTGTTAGAGACCTTGTAAGGGCTGACAAAATGGCTTGGAGAGGTGTCAGCGACCTTGCCATGTAGGACGAACTACTTTGGGAGGTGTTAGCGACCTTGTTAGGGCTGACAAAATGGCTTAGAGAGGTGTCAGCGACCTTGTCATGAGGACGAACTGCTTTGGGAGGTGTTAGCGACCTTGTCTGAGGCTTCGGCTGTCTGAGTTTAGCACGTGCAACATTGCTTCGACATTACAATCGGGGATTTGGCCAATCCGGATTTTTTGAGTTTTCCGTTTTGTTGTGATTTCACCTTTTTAAGATGTTTCATTACATTGATAGCCTAGTGCTATATGAGATGTTATATATATGGTGATTTCAGTTATGATGTTTTGAACTCTTATCGAGTTCCTTGAGTTATGAGTTTGGATAATTTCAGGATTTCATAGGATATTCTGGGTTTTGCCATTTTGGGGAGTTGAGATTGGGATTTATATACATTTATACCGATGAGATGAGGTATATTTGAATTTGGAGATTCATCTATAATTGAGTTTTGCATCATCCTATTTGAGAATGTTTTATGTTTGCCATTTTGGCGAGAGTTTGCATTGATGTTTCTCCTTTTGAGGAGATATGGTTCATGGAAACCATGTAGACATTTTGGGATGTCGCCTATGATATGAGACATTTGTGCTTGATTTGAGTATTGGGTTTGAGTTACCTCCTTCGAGCTATTTGTTCATCTAAGTAGCGTTTGTTACTTAAGTGTTGAGCTAATGAGTTTATCGATCCGTTCTTCTCTTTCGAGAAAAAGTATCTTCATGTTTGTTCTACATCATATTACCGATATTGACTGATTTGTGTAGCTAGACTGACCCATGTATTTATACTCGGGTCAGACCGAGTTGCTTCAGGTATCATCTATTGGACTTAGCTTGAAGTTGATGCTGGATATCAGCTCTCCTTTCTCTTGAGCAATTTCTGTTCTTCCGCATACTCTGATGTGTTTGATTCAATCTATATGGTGTGGTCGAGTACCACCTTTATTGTATTCATATTGTATTGTACTAAACATGTATCAGTGTATATGTATATACATGATGTTGATTACTGTTCTGTGAAGTGCTTACATTTAGTTATTGTATTTTGTTCCGATAGATCCGTTAGCCACCTATAGTTTTGGATTATGCATTTACTGTGTATGTCGATCCATTGAGATAGAAAAGAAAAATCATATTGCATTTATCGACGTACTCAGTATGTGTTTAAGACAAAGTTATAGATGGTCGCCCTTAACCAGCCCTATTCTCCGCTTAGTAGACGGAATTACTCGTTAATTCTCTTTACTAAGGTGGGTCTCGGGGTGGGGCGTTACAGCTTGCTACCATGCTGTGATGCCCCACCCCGAGACCCACCTTAGTAAAGAGAATTAACGAGTAATTCCGTCTACTAAGCGGAGAATAGGGTTGGTTAAGGGCTACCATCTATAACTTTGTCTTAAACATCTACTGAATACGTCGATAAATGCAATATAATTTTTTTCTTTTCTATCTCAATGGATCGACATACACAGTAAATGCTTAATCCAAAACTATAGGTGGCTAATGGATCTATCAGAACAAAATACAATGACTAAATGTAAAGCACGTCACAGAACAGTAATAAACATCATATACATACATATACACTGATACATGTTTAGTACAATACAATATGAATACAATAAAGGTGGTACTCGACCACACCATATATATTAAATGAAACACATCAGAGTTAGCGGAAGAACAAAAATTGCTCAAGAGAAAGGAGAGCTGATATCCAGCATCAACTTCAAGCTAAGTCCAAAAGATGATACCTGAAACAACTCGGTCTGACCCGAGTATAAATACACGGGTCAGTCTAGCTACACGAATCAGTCAATACCGGTAATATGAAGCAGAATAGACATGAAGATACTCCTTCTCGAAAGAGAAGAATGAATCGATAAAATCATAAGCTCAACACTTAAGTAACGAACGCTACTTAAGTGAACAAATACCTCGAAGGATGTAACTCAAACTCAATACTCAAATCAAACACAAGTGCCTCATATCATCGGCGACATCACAAAATGTCTACATGGTTTCCATGAACCATATCTCCTTAAAAGGAGAAATATCAATACAAGCTCTCGCCAAAATGGCAAACATAAAACATTCTCAAATAGGATGATCCAAAACTCAACTATAGATGAATCTCCAAATTCAATTATACCTCATCTCATCGGTATAAATGTATATAAGTCTCAATCTCAACTCGCCAAAATGGCAAAACACAGAATATCGTATAAAATCATGAAATTATCAAAACACATAACTCAAGGAACTCGATAAGAGTTCAAAACATCATAACTGAAATCACCATATATATAACATCTCATAAAGCACAAGGCTGTCGATGTAATAAAACATCTTAAAAAGGTGAAATCACAATAAAACAGAAAACTCAGAAAATCCAGATAGGCCAAATCCCCGATTATAATGCGGAAGCAATGCTGTACATGCTAAACTCAAATGGCCGAAGCCTTAGACAAGGTCGCTAACACCTCCCAAAGCAGTTCGTCCTCATGACAAGGTCGTTGACACCTCTTCAAGCCATTTTGTCAGCCCTAACAAGGTCGCTAACACCTCCCAAAGAAGTTCATCCTCATGACAGGAATTTGAGATATATCATCAACATCTCGAAACTCAAGAGTGAATACAGATACTTCAAAATCATCAATAACATTCCGAAGAGCATGAAACAACAAATCAGCTAAAATTAGGATACCTAATTTTAGCTTCCTTCGGATTACAGAATAAAAATTCAATTTTGTCATAGCTAACCTCAAAATAATAGAAAACTCAATAAATGAAAGTTGTAGTATATGAAATTAGCTTTACGGAATGGCTAAGATTATCAAAATCGGATCTGTGGTTCAAAAGTAATGGTTGTTTTGCTAACAAATTCAAACTCAGCCTGGTTTGTTAAAGACAAAATTAGGCTTTTGTCTTTAAACTCATTTAAGGTCAAGTAAATGGAGGAATTTAGAACAGTGACCAAAAGAGAAATTGCATCTCATTGAATCTATTTTCTAACCTAAAAAGAATGAGCCATTTCGGAAAGTTATGCACCAATATATCGCTGTTTTACTAGAGCGATTTTCATATAAAATTTTCAGCAAACAATCATTAGATTTATTTAACACATACAATCAATTCACAATCAAATTGAAAGCAATTCAATCAAAAACCTTCTAATTCAATCCAAATAATAACTAAAAATCACACATATGAATTAGAGATAGCAAGTGTGAGTTGTAAATAACTCACCTTTTAGCTTCCTATAGCTTGCTAGACTAATCCAAAGCCTTGTTACAACCTTGCAATCTCTTTGCTAACCTCTAATACACCTAAATGCTCAAAAACCTTAATTCAACCAGCATCACTTAAATTAAAAATAAAACAAAAACCATAATTTTATAAGTCTAGAAGGTAGAGAAGATTACCTACCTTTGTTTTCTACAAGTAACCTTTGAGACCCATATTAACAAAGAGAATTACATAGTAATTCTATCTGCTAATGTGGAGAATAGGGCAGGTTAAGGGTGACCATCATAGTCTTGCATTAGATAAGAGATAAGTACGTCGATGTTTATACTCCTCCTTTTTTTATATGATAGAAAATATTCTATTTTGTATGTATATAAATCTACATATTTTATTTGAGTGAAAACTTGAAAATATTGGTTGGTTGGATCCATTGCATTAGTGTTCATATGTATTAAGTGTTTAAAAAAATAAACATAGGCTAATTATTCAAGTTGGGTCCAAACTCATTATTTCTTAGCCCATTAGTAAACTAGAAAAGAAAAAAAGGGTACGTACATTCTTTTTTCTTCCTGCTGTATATTCCAGAAAGCTTCAGAGAACATAAACTCATTCCCTCTTCAAACCCTAGCCAAAATCTTCAAATTAAAACTCAAATCTTGTGTTTTTAAAATCAAATTGAAGCTAAATCTACAGTTTTACAGGTTGTAGAAGCTTAAATTCATGCCAAACTTCTTTATTTCAGCGAATAATCCGGGTTGTTGTTTCGATATAGCAAGGTGAGTTGAAAACTCGCAATCTCTAGCATAGATTGAGATTTCAAGGTTAGAAATCCCAATTTTATTTTTATTGCATGTTCATTTGTAAACCACTGTCAGTAAATTAGGTATAACTTTTTCGTTTTACATCGGAATTTGATTTTTTTTGAAGTTCTGGAAATCTTGAAGAAAGTGTGGTAACTTTCATGTTAAATACTTTTGCAAATTTTTAGCATAGACGGTCGGAAAATCTAATACAAATTCGCTATCCTATCATTGTAAAATTGTGACTTTCTGTGTTATATGTTGTTGGTAATTTGATCATAACTTGTTTTTTTGATATCCAAATATGATGATTCTTGAAGTTATAGAAATTCGGGACTATGTTCTAAAACTTTCATGTTGTATGTTTTTGAAAATTCTGTGATTTAAAGGATCAAAATTGGGTCTGAAACTGATACATGCTTTGCTATGTCAATTTTCTAAGTTGAAATCTGAAATAAAAATAATCATAACTTTTTATTGGTAAGTCGTAATTGAGTGAGCTTTTTTTTAGTTGAAAAGAGTTTTTATAAGGAACAACTTTTATGTTTTGTGTTTTGCATAATTTTGAAATTTAAATGTTCAAAAACTTGTTTTTTTGTCGCTAGCCTGTTGATTAAATGACAGAATTAACAAACTCAAATCTGAGAAATTTTTTCAATCGTAACTTTTGAACCATTTGTTCGAATTAAATGAAATTTTTTTTTTCCAAAAGCTAAATCATTTATCTAAAATTTTCATGTATTGAGCTTACTGTAATTTTGAAGTTAGCTATGTCAAAATTGAATTTTCTTTCAGCTATTCTGAGAGCAAAATATATATTTGATTTGTGTTTGAAGCTAAAACAAAATTAGACGTAACTTCTTCGTTTCTTAACCGAATTTAATAATTTTGGATGTTCCGAAAATCTTAGATCATGCGCTATAAGTTTCATTCTTTGTGTTTTCTATAATTTTAAATTTTGCTTGGTCGAAATTATGGTTGTATGTTGCTGTCCGGAGAGCAAGATGACAGCAATAAACTTTCACTGAACTTAGAATTGTATTAGCTTAATTTTGCTCCCATTCTTATTCGATTTTAATGTTGTTTTGAGATGTTTTGAGAGCTATGATGCCAATCAATAGGCTAGCTATATTTGGAGAATTTGAAACCCAAATTTAAATAAAATATAAATTGATTTTGGGTTAAATTTGAATTGAATTCGTATTGAATTCAAGTTATCGGTCTTGAGTTATATTTCTTTTTTTTTATTGTTTTCGAGCATGGTTTTCACTAAACAATTTTGAAGTGATTTTTTTGAAATAAATGGAAATTTTAAATTATTATTATATAATATTTTAAAATTATTTTCTAATATAAAAACTATTTATTTCCTATAATAAAGGAATCTCAAATATTGGATTTATTAATCTTTTCGGGAAAAAGTTTTAAAAATTCTTTTCTCTAGTAAACTATTTTAAATATAAAACACACAATTTTGCACTATTCGAACGTATGAGAAAGAGAATTAAACGATTTAGTAATACACGTGGTATGGGACATGTGCGTTTACTATTTCGGTTAATTCCGAACTTGTACGATCGAAACTATCTGGGTTAGGATTTCTGAGTTACTTAGCCAATTTATGGCGGGTATTTGAGATTATAATTCCTATATTTAGGAATTATTTGAGAAGGCTAATATTTGGCGAGTTTTATGGTTTGAGATTTCTACTTTGAGATTTATGGTTTACGAGGAACCATCACGATGTTTTCATTTTTCGATGAGATAAGACGAATTACGATGCCATTTAATACTTGTCGATGAGATGAGACGAGTATGGTGTCTCTTTATCATTCGCCAATGAGATGAGGCGAGATATGATTTTCTGAGTTTTATGATGTTTCAGTGTGGCATTGACTAGCGGTTAGTAAACCGCTAAGTGCGAACGTGTGGTATGGGACACACGTTAACACTTTTTGGGTTCCTATCCGTGAGTTTGTGACACATTCACGATGTTTGCCTAACAGAACTTCTTTGAGAGGTGTTAGCGATCTTGTCATGAGGACGAACTGCTTTGGAAGGTGTTAGCGACCTTGTTAGGGCTGACAAAATAGCTTGGAGAGGTGTCAGCAACCTTGTTATGAGGACGAACTGCTTTGGGAGGTGTTAGCGACCTTGTTAGGGCTGACAAAACAACTTAGAGAGGTGTCAGCAACCTTGTCATGAGGACGAACTGCTTTGAGAGTTGTTAGCGACCTTGTCTGAGGCTTCGGCCGTCTGAGTTTAGCACGTGCAGCATTGCTTCAGCATTGCAATCGGGGATTTGGCCAATCCGGGTTTTCTGTTTTATTGTGATTTCACCATTTTAAGATGTTTTATTATATCGATAGCTTAGTGCTATATGATATGTTATGTATATGGTGATTTCATTTATGATGTTTTGAACTCTTATCGAGTTCCTTGAGTTATGAGGTTAGATGATTTCATGATTTTGTAGGATATTTTGGGTTTTTCCAGTTTGGCGAGTTGAGATTTAGATTTATATAAATTTGTACCGAGGAGAAGAGGTAAAATTGAATTTGGAGATTCTTCTATATTTGAGTTTTGAGTCATCTTACATGAGAATGTTTTATGTTTGCCATTTTGGTGAGAGTTTGTATTGATGTTTCTCCTTTTAAAGAGATTTGGTTCATGGAAACCATGTATACATTTTGGGATGTCGCCGATGATATGAGGCGAATGTTTATATTATTTGAGTATTATTGTTGAGTTTACCTCTTTTGAGGCCTTTGTATACTTAAGTGACATTGTTTCACTTAAGTCATGAGTATTTGTTCTTTCTTTTGCCTCTTCTCATTTGAGAAGAATTATTACCTTGTATCTTATGCTTCATATTATCGCCTATCCTTACTAACTGATTGTTTTAGCTAGACTGACCCGTGTATTTTATACTCGGGTCAGACCGAGTTATTTCAGGTTAGATATCAGTTTCGGGACATAGCTTTGATGCATCTGCTTGGATATCAGCCTAGCATTTTTGTGCAGTATACATTTCTTTCCGCTTGGCTCTGATGTGTATTTTGAATCGATGTAGATAGTGTGGTCTCTGAACCACTTTTGTATATCGTTTTGGATTATACTGGGATGTATCCATGTATATGTATTTATATATATGACGATTACTGTTCTGTGATATGATATGCATTCTATTATTATATTTTGTTCTGATAGATACATTAGCCACCTATAGTTTTGTATTAAGTATTTATTGGATACGTCAATCCACTTGAGTATCAAAAAAACAATTGTCGACGTATTCAATAGTTATTTAAGACAATGCTATGGATGGCCGCTCCTAACAAGCTCTATTCTCTGCAGTAGCATACAGAATTACTCAGTAATTCTCTTTGTTAATGTGGGTCTCAGGGTGGGGCGTTACAACTATTGAATTTCTACGATGATTGTATCTTTTAATCATGTTTCAATTAACAAAATTGCGTCCCCGTAGTTTCTAGAGAAGAGTTTGTATTCAACATAATTATTTCATTAATCAAAGGAAAATAGATAAGCTCGAGTTTAAAATTTCTCACCCTCAACACAAGATGATAGAAAACCAAGATTAGATTGCTCGATTAATTCTATGCTTTCCCCAAATGGAATTACTGGGATTTGCGAACCATTGAATTTCTACGAGCAATACATCCATATTTCGAAGGTGTTAAAAATTAACATGTAATCTCAAAAACCAGGGTTGTTACACACTTGTACAATGTTGTAGATGTTTGATATCAGATTTGTAGTCCTACGAATTAATATAATTGTTTATCTATACATTGTGCTTTCACTTGTGCATGCATTGGACTTTCGAAGAGAGCAAGGTTGAACTTTTGTGGTGCTAGCTTTCACTTCTGCATGCAACAAAGAATTATGCATAATCAAGCATTTTGTTAGCACCGATTTGGTATAACATTTTATTAGTACCATATGTGTAAATTTGTATACAAATGGTTACTGTATGTTGGTCATTTTATAAAAAATCTACTGTATTAGAATGGTTATGGATATCTTATTTGAATATATGATTTAATTTTTTTTAATTGTTCGAATATCATGATTATGTGAGTGATTGTTACTTGATATAGTAGAAATAAAATAGACCATCAACAGGAAATAATAACATGAAAAAATGGTGCAAAATGATCAATAACTTTTAGTAGCGTTTCAAAAACTCTACGAAAATTCATATAGTGGCGTTGAGTAAACGCAACCGTAAAGTAGGGGTAAAGTTGGAAATTCTATTGGTAGCGTCAAAAAACCTTTTGGTAGCGTTTTATACACGCTGCAAAAAATGAATTTAGTGGCGTTTCATAAACGCTACAGCAAAACGATTTATGGTAGCGTTGAAATAAGTGCAACTAAAAATCATGTATTTTTAGTGGCGGGCTTTATAACAGCGTTCATCAAAACGCTGCTAAAACTATTAGTAGCGTTTTTTGAGCACTACTAAATATCAAAATTCTTGTAGTGAACTATTTTGAAAAGGACCATGGTGTTATAATAATGTTTGGTTGTTAAAGAGACCGGGATCAAAAGTTGTCATACTCTCTGCCAACTCTGTAAACCACTTTAACAACCGTGTACGCGGTGGAGATTCCATAATGAAGTAGGATGGTGGCAATGTTCTTTTAAGGTATATACGTGGACCCGACTCCCATGAGTTGGCATAAGGTGGCTAAAATATGAGTGATTCTCTGGCCAAGGAGGTAGCCCCTCTTATCGGACACACTCCTTCGATATTATACTCTGACTTTTGGATTGATTCAGTGACCACTTTTGATTTTTGATTTTGGGGGTGTGGCTCGAGGTGGACGGTAGTAGCTGCTATGCATTACCACCAGCTCGGATGCATAATTGGTATATTTAACCTGGCATTGCCTTGTGTGCTGTGTCACCTACTCTATCGCGCCTTGTACGATTTTGGATTTCCCCATAGCCCGTGGAGTATTTAGGGTAGTCTCTCGATCTGGAGATGCGCTGATACTGGATGGACTACTGGGACTATTACGTGTTAAGGTGGAAAATGTAAAGCCTTAACTCTATTTAAAAGTAAGTTTATTTTACTATAGACATTATTATAATAGCGTATATTACTACATAGTAAATAGTTTAACGGATCCTTAGGAGATGTGAATCCCGAGCATCTCTTAAGTTACCGCACTCACGTTTGACATTGGATAAGAGATGTCAAATCCCGTAAACATCTCTGACGCCGTTCCACTCATATTATTTACCGTTGATTTAATTTACATAGGATTTTATAGTTCTGACTCGAGTGTTTTGTCTTTTCAATTCGCTTGGGTCAGTCTGAGCATTTCAGGATTCGAAGACTTTATTTCTGGAGGACGAAGACGAAGATTTTTTTACTATTATTTATTATATTATTCCACTGCATTTATACTGTTCCGCTGCATTGTAATTATTATTCTCTGGTACGTGTAACTCTGATTCTATATCGTATTAGTATAATCAAATGTTTTGTAAACAGTTTCATGAACTGTATTTGATTATTATATTTTGTCATTCTGCTGCAAGATTCTGTTTTGTTTTATTTCCTTCTCTGCTTTTCTTATTCACCCTAATAACAATTCGCCATTTTGTATGGTTTGAGTCTGACGTGTGTGGTTTATTGTCGATTTAAAACGTACAAAAAGGTGGGACGTTACAACATCGATTTTATGATTAGCTTATCTACATGTGAACTTTTATGCATTATCTAGTTCTTAGATGTAAACAATTTAATCCTTATAATTAACCATATATTTCATATTTTTGTAGGAAGATCATGTTTACAACTTTTATAATTACAAAATAATGTTATGTAGCATTTATCGAGTTATGAGTTGAGTGTGGTTTGATATCATGTTGAAAGTGAGAATGTTTATATAATTTAATATCAGTGTAATCTACACGTTCACATCGTATGTTGTAAAATATAAATTTATCTTTTAAAGGTTGTTAAAAATGAAATAATATTATGTAATGCATGATAATTATTTGAGATAAATGAATTAGAAATTAAAAGAATTATTATTTATATGTATACATTTTATGTTGTGGGATTTAAATATCTTTATATATCTATATATAGAAGAGATAATTTTATCATTTTTTCCATATATATGAATACTGTATATATTGAAATTCTTATATTTTTATGATTTATTAGATGGATTAGTGAATATTAGTTAATCATTTGTATTTAAATAGTTTAAATTTAAGATTACATAATTGGTTAAGGGAAAGTCTATTTAGACACAATTGGTGATACAAAGAATCTTCACCGTTGGATTGCCCCTTGAATTCCACCTTCCCCATAAAGATAAAAAAATCCAATGGTCCGGGTCTTTTGTGTCACCATTTTGTGTTTAATTTTGTGTTCAAATAGTCGGCCTCATTGGTTTTTTTTTCACAACAAAGATAAATATATAGCAAAAGGAGAAAAAACCTTTCTCTGGAGGCTCACAAAAGGAGGCAAGGCATACGGAGAACATACGCCTCCCAAAAACATAGACAACAGAACAAAACAGGAACGAAGAAAAGAAAAATAAAAAAACCTCCACTGACTGACAGTAGCCAGGAGTAACCAACAGAAATAGAGCAAAAAGAAACACCACCCGCACAACCGTCAATCCCGCCACAACCGAATAGGTATAGGCCAGTCCACCAGAGTAGCTACCATCCCTTACCAAGCCAAAGAAAACAGAAAAAGAACCAAAACCCAGACCGCGCAGCAAAGCCCCGCTAAAATCACCACAAGCTCCACCGACTGACAGAAGCCAGGAGTACCAATAGAAACAGAGCAAAAGAAGCATCACCCACACAACCATCAATCCCGCCATAACCGAATAGGTATAGGCCAGTCCACCAGAGGAGCTACCATCCCAAACTGAGCCAAAGAAAACCGCCCACCTGACAACACCATCGAGCTCCGGCAAGGCCAACGCCAAATGGTGATGTCAGAAGATAGTTGAGAAGAGCACCAAAGAGGAAACAAGGGCCCACTAAATCAAACAGAGCAGACCACAGAGAAGGTCAAAAGCAGAAAAGGGGAACCAAAACCCAAGCAACTCTAGCTCTAACCAAGCACAACAAAGGGAAAGGATCGTCGAACGGACAAGAAAACCAGAACTAGCAACCCAAGCAACCAAACAATGCCAAAACCAACCAAGCGACTCCAAAACCAAGCAACCGGAGACGGGCACGGGAGAAAACCAACCAAACATAGCCTACCAAAGCGAACTCCGGACCAGGGAGAAAGCCAAAGACACCTGGACCTAAGAAACTAGAAACACATAAGAAGAAAAGCGGGGGGGGGGGGGGGAGGGGATCGGGAGCGATGGGTGAAGGCCAACGCCCCACCAAATGTATTCAACCAACTCTCAGTCTAGCGGAAGTTAGAACACACGAAATAGATAGAAGTCTCACTAGCCACTCAGAACGGGAGCCCATGGGTCCCCTGAAAGCTCTACCACGGAAAGCCAGGAAGACGTCATTCCTAACACGTCGAATAATGGACGGAGGATCCATGGGAGAGCTCTCAAAGGTTGCCTTATTCCGTGCGCACCGGATGTGCCAGCAGATCAGACAGGGAATCAAGCGGAACATGATCGAACGAAGTGATTTTCTAGAGAACCCAGCCCACCAAGTTCTCTCAAGATCATTAGGAGATCTGGCAATACCTCGAACACCAACAAGGTTCCCGAAGTAATTCCAGCACGCTCTGGCTGAGAAACCATCAAAAAACAAATGGTTCAGGGATCCCGTTTCCCCATTGCCACAGCATTTGCAACGGGAAACGGAGGGGATGCCGATATTTTGTAGATTCTTGTCTAGTGGCAACCCATCGTGCAAGATACGCCACATCAACAGAGAGACCTTGGGGGGAATACGAGAATCCCAAATGAATGAAAACAAAGGACGAATAGTGCTTGGAATTCTAACCGAAGTCCAAGCTTTCAAAATGGAAAACGAATCGCCATCCCAGCCTGTTAAGCCGCCATGAGAGTCAGAGAACGGCTTCACCGACTGCATGTGCTTCCAGGTCTCACTTGCATAGGATGGAGAACCCGTGAAATTAGAGCCCGCAAGCCTGTGGTACTTAGCGCAGAGGAATGACGCCCATAAAGAGTCGTTAGCCCCAAACCTGTACCACAACTTACAGGCAAATGCCGCACCAAGGTCCTTAGGATTACGCAGACCCAAACCACCTTCGCTTTTGGGACGACAAACCGCGTCCCAAGAAACCCAGTGGTGGCGACAGGCGTCGTCCTTGTTACCCCAGAAGAAGGACGAGGCCAAAGACCGATACGACCGGAAGAAGGAAGAGGTAGGGGTCATAGCCGCGAAAACATGAGTTCCCATCGAGTCTAAAATTGACTTAAAGAGAACCAGCCTACCGGCCTAGGAAAGGAGAGACGCATTCCAGCGTAAGATCTTACCCCTCACTTTGTCAAACAAGGGATCAAAGAAAGCGTTAAGCTTCCTACCTTGGTACAGGACAATACCCAGGTAAGGTAAAGGAAGGGAAGCTTCCTTGAACCCCAATATAGTCTCGATCCAGGAAGCTCGAGAGGGGGACAAGTCCTTTGCATGGACGAAGCAACTTTTGGAAGGGTTAACTAGTTGGCCCGAGGACCTCTCGTATTGATGAAGGAAACTAAGGAGCCACCGGACAGAGGAACGACTGCCATTAGAGAAAATGACAATGTCATTAGCAAAGGATAAGGAAGAATTAGGGGGCAGCCCCTCGGAATCCCGAAGCGTTGGATCTGACCGTAGATCGTTAAGGTTTGAAGACCACGAATGAAAGCCTCCGCCGCGATCACGAAAAGAAATGGCGAAAGTGGGTCTCCTTGACGCAAACCCCTCCCCGCCCTGAAATACCAATTAGCCAAACCGTTAATGAGCAAAGAGAACTAACAGTTCGAGATGAGCCTCCACACCAAGTCAATGAGAAGTTTTGGAAACCCGAAAGCCCTCAAGACGTTGATGACGAAAAGCTAGGACATATGATCATAGGCCTTGGCCATGTCCAGTTTGAAGATTAGAACCCTTAACTTTTCGATCAAGCTGGGATATCAGCTCCTGAACAAGAAGGACGTTATCAGTAATTAAACGCCCTTTTACAAACCCCGCTTGAGAAGGAGAGATAATACGCTCAAGGAAGGGGGTCAAGCGACAAGCCAGGATCTTAGAAATAACTTTATTCAAAAAGTTGCAAAGGCTGATGGGCCGGAAATCCGCGCAAGACCGACGATTTTCGCACTTAGGAATGAGAATCAGGTTGGTGGAAGTCCAACCTGAGGGAAGAGACCCGCCGGAGAAGAAGGATTGAACAGCAAGACAAAAATCAAAGGAGAGAGGAGAGCAGCGAACGATTAGAGGAGCATGGTCAGAGAAGGACCGATGAAGATGAACGATCGAGAAGGAAAAGGGTAGGCGAAACCAATCCTCCGTCCCAAAAACACGGTCTAGTCTAGAGAGGATATGGTTCGGTCCCTCTTGGTTGTTCGACCAGGTGAAAGCAGAGCCAACAAAGGGAAGCTCAGAGAGACCAGAGCTGACAATGAACGAGTTGAAATCCGCCATCGCAACACGGTTGATGGCGGCTCCTCCACGTTTTTCCGCTTGGCAAGCGACGATATTTAAATCGTCGCCAACCATAGAGGAAGCAAAACCCAAAGCACCAAGGGCTAAAATATCGAACCAAAGAGTTAACCTCTCCGTCCGATCGCATTTGGCGTATACCGCCGGGAAAAGAAAGGGCGAAGCGAAAGAAGGAGTTGAACATGCCACCGAGAAGAGCTGAGAAGAGTCGAAAACGGAGCGAACCACATGGGATTTGGACCATAAAATCCAAATCTTGCCGGAGACGTTGGCAGAGCCACCGCCAAAACCTAAGGATAAAACGGTTTTGGTTATACCTTCCGGCTGAAGAAAAGGTTCCAGGAGAGCGACCATGCCCACAGAGTGCTTCCTGATGATGCGTTTTAGCCTAGCCAAAGATGCATCGTTGCCAATACCGTGGACATTCCAGAAGAGAAAGTTCAACATGGAGAGAAGGAAAGGAGTAAACGAAGAAAGATGGAGCTAAAACCAGACACCAACCAAAGGAAAACAGAACGACCTCAGACAAGATACAACGAATATCGAGTAGATCTAGCGATCTGCTCTGACGCCGCTATAGAGCGTGTGCGGATGGTGAGAGGAGTAGACGGGACTCTACGCGGTCTGCGATGAGACGAACGAGGAGGAGTGAAGGAGGGCTGGGGAGGTGTCTCAGAAGACACCTCATCACCGGTCCCCAACAAAGAAGACTGCGAGGCACCAAACAGCGAAGGCGAAGAGTTCCTAGAGATGCAATCAAGGTGCTCATTAAGGAGCGCAATTTCTGCCTTACTCATAAGAGGAATGGTAATGGACAGAGAGCACGATGAAGAGGGGAGGGAGCACGCCGAGGAGCAGAGAGAAGCAGAAGGAACCAAGCGATCCGAAAGATCAGAAGGAAAGCGTAAGAGAGAGGGAAGGCGTACCAAGCACATACCATTCTGCCGTAAAAGCCAGTCAACAGCAGGACAAGGATGAGCCGAGTAGGGGGAGGAAAAAAAGGGAGAGGAGCAACCAGAAACAGATAACACCGAAGCAACCGACGAAGGAACAGGAGAGGGAGACGAATGGGAGGAGAGAGCGAGGCGGGGAAAAACGGTAGAGGGTCGGAAGAGAGAAGGGGAGCAAACAAGTCGCTTCCCACGATGCTGTGGGAACCAAACCAAAGCCGGACTGTCACTAATAAAACAGCCCCGCGAAGCAGGTAAGGTTCGCGGGATGGACCAAGCAGAGGGAACAACAGAGCATAACAATGTAGGCTGGAAATAACCCAGGATGCCCGTATAGTGGTCTGAAACTGGGACCGCTATGCGACCAGAGCTGGGAGATTGACCGAACCAATCGCTCCAGGCCCGTTGTAACCTCCGAAGTGACCAACGGTAGCTCGACAAACTAGGGAAACGAAAAATAGACAAAGTCACTAACGACACAGAATAGACCTCGGAAAGACTCATCACTAGAATCCAGCATGCGGACCCCATCAGATCGACCCATACAAGCAGCCTGGTATGGACACAACCGATGCAGCAGAGGAATTCCTGCAAAACAGACAGAGGCCAAGGTCTCTGATGCATGAAGCAAGACAAGAGGACAAAGACAGACGAGTCGATAAAACCAGAACAAATGGGACCTGACACACCACCAGTTTGGGACGAGACAGTAATGTCAGGGAGCACACACCAAGGTGTGTCAAGGCTCAAGCACAAAAAACCAAAACCATCGGCCAACAACCAGAAAATAACGGACAAACCAGCATAATCTGCGAAAATGGAAATAGAAGGAGAAAAGCTCACCTGCCTGCAAAAGGCATCACTTACCAGTTGGATAGGAGAATGGGCCAACACTAGAGGAGATCTGAGCGAGATGGAAAACTCCTTATCTTCGACAACCACGTCAGAAGACAGCCCAACGCCTACATGCAACGACACATCAGAAGCCACAGCAGAAGGCAAAGAGAAACTGCCAGACAAAACAGAACCAGAAACAGGCAAAGCACCGAGCTGCCGATCTGGTCGAGGAGATAAAGTGGTCAAATCCTTATCCCCTTGACCACGGTCATAGCCTACATCGCCAACAGACCCAAATGCGAAAGAAGCCCCAAACGAGCTATCAGCAGCTGCTGCTCCAATGACAGTCAGACGAGGAGCAAAACGAGTGATGAAATCTCGTTTGTTACTCGTGGAGAAACCACAGTCAGCAAGGATGCCAGAATAATCACACACGGAATCAACAGCAAACGAGCCAAAGCAAATTCCAGACTTATACGAAACCTTCCCTCCCACCGCGTCCCCAAACATCAGCCTCGGTACAAATCGGGTGGTGAAATCCTGATTCCCGAGAGAAGCGGATCTGCTAGGAGGGGAAGCCCTAAATTCTGGCGATTCAGCAAAATAAAACCTCGACCCAGAATAAAATGAACAGCACAACGCATTCGAGAAGCACAGAGTAATCTCCATGAAACTCCCAGCAACATCTAAAAACTTGAATCGAGCAAGAGCTGAGAAATCCCTTGGAGAGTAGACGCAAATATCTACCGACCAGTTGCTAGAGAAGCAAACCGACAGTGGAGGAGCCACCACATCCAAAAGGGCTGCAGCTATATATGCGAATGAGGGACATGACCTCACGAAATCACCACGGAGCTTAAAAACCACCAATTGCATAGGCTAAACCTAGGGTTTCAGATTTGGAAGTTGATTCGGTAGATGGTTTGGAATTTTGAATCGACCTTGTGTTTGAGCAGTGGAAGGGAGCGGCAAACGAGAAGCACTAGACGTAGAATCGCGATAGAGGAAGAAGCCGCGACGATCGATTTTGGAAGAATATGTGGCGATCGATTTTGGAAGAATCGGCGGCTGCAAAATATCAGCGGACTTTTTTTTTGCAATTATTTGCGATTCAAAGAGTGGCCTCATTGGTTAAATATATGAACTTGAATGTAAAATATTAAAAGACAATTAAGAATGTTTTCTACGTAATTGTAAAAAAAATTAATAGAATTTTACAATGCAATGTATGGTAAATTCATTTATTAAATAAATTATTAAATAAATTTATTATTTTCATTAATGTGGACTTGAATGGAAAATATTAGAAGATAATTAAGAAGGGTTTCTACATAATTGTAAAAAGATTAAAATTTAGATATTTGAAGTTAATAAAATTTTACAGTGCAATGTATGAGAAATTCATTTATTAAAGTTACAAAAAAAAATTATTATCGTTATTCATGTATATAATTTAAGTTATGTGATTTACATGTATTTACGTATAAATGATTTTATTAACCAATTTGTTGATGCACCAACTGTACATATATTGAAACTTTCATCTTTTAGGTTTATTAATAAATATTAGTTGAGTTTTAAATTTTGAATTATGTAATTAATTTAAAGGTGCATTTCACTAGAAGGACAAATTTTGCAGTCCAATTAGTTTCTAGGACACACATTCATAGAAATTAACTTTAAGTCCAAAGTCAGTAGAATAATTATTTTTAAGGACAAAGTCAACAGTCCAATTACTTTCAAGGATATAATTTCATAGGTTTTTAGGCCTTAGAAACTAATTATTTTTTTATTTTGTCCTTAAAAGTTAGTATTTCAATTATGTGTCCTAGAAACTAATTACACTTGCTAAAGAGGCCCGTATGGCTAATTACCACTAATTTTTTTTAAGGGGTTTTAGACTCAAGGAAAAAGTTAGAGAAAAATTTAGTTTCACAGACAAGAAGTTTGTTTTTTAGGCTGAAGAACACTTTTTATTGTAAATCACAGAATAATAGTTGTAACTATCATTTTCAATTTACGCTAAAAAGTGTCCTGCAGACTAAAAAGTACACTTGTTGTCCTTGAGACTAATTTTTTTGTAACTTCTTCCTTATGCCTATTTACCTGTTTTTTTAAATGTATGGACTTAATGTAAAAAATTGAGAGAACCATGAACAATTTGTAAATAATTAAAGAATTTTTTTTCTTTCGAAAAAAGCAGATATTTGAATGTGATATAGCGAAAAGTTTAGTTATATAATTGTAAATTGGTAAATTATAAAATTTTGAAAATAAAATATTCGAATTTGGAGAGAATTAAGAAGAACATAATTAGCTCTTATAATTAACGAGAAAGCTTCAAATTATTCTGATTTACTATTAATATTAGGTAAATTATTAAATATTCATTTGTTTAATATTGAAACAGTCAGATTTTTTCCCTTCTAACATATCCGATATCGTAAGCACATGAGCCAAGAAATTAAAGAAGGGGCGGGAAAAATTAAATTTAAACAGGGCGCGGGAAATTATAAATAGTCCACAGCACCTTGAATAATTCAGTATCATCATTAATTCTCTTCTCTCGCCACGCGAAAATTAGCTCAGCCAAACCCTAATCAGAAATCGCAGGCAGCAACTTAATCATCTTGCGCTACAGCAAGCATCGATCAGGTATTACCATCTCTCTTCACCTCATTTGTTATTCTGCTCATACAGTAACCATCTTCCGCTATAGCAAGCATCGATCAAGTCTTACCATCTTTCTTCACCCTCATTTGTTAATCTCCGATTGATTTGGGATTTAGGTTTCGACTTTTAACTCGCATCCACCTTCAGCTCATATATAGTATTCAACGCTCCTTTTTTCACTGGCGGTGACCTGCCTGATCTAGAATTTTACCCTGCAGTCAGCCTGCAGGTTGAAAATCCAGATTAAGCGGCGGACTGCGTTTGGTTTTAATTTCAAAAACAAAAAAAATAAAAAAATAAAAAATAAAAAATAAAACAATAAACGCAGAGTCCACCGTAATAGCATATAGCAGGAGTAAATGATAATTAAGGAGGTTAACTATCCACATTTTCTGGGATTTAAACAGAATTCTAACTGCTAGGTAAAAGGATAAGAATCCGCTTAGAATCAAATGTGGTCCTTGCAATGTGTCCTTTTCTTTTGGTGACAATCACATTTGCCGCCCAGAGCCAGATCTGGAGCCAGTGCCGCCTCCTGTGGTGGATCCTATGTGGGAACACGCTCAATTTCCAGTGTGGCCGCCTCCAGCAGATCAATTGCCCGCACCAGAAGAAGAGGATCCGCCCGCAAACGTGGAGCCGCCTGCACCGCCTGCAGAGGTTGCACCACCGCCTGCAGATCCTGCACCACCTCAGCCTGCAGATGTTGCACCACCGCCGCGGTAAATGCTGATTGATAAGGTATTTTATACGTTTCTCACAAACATACTTGATTGTGCTATACTTAACTGTTGTTAACTGAAAAAATTACATATTATAAATTTCAAATAAAACGCTATTTACCTGTTACAAATAATTTCTATAAGAACAGAGCGATGTAGGCCGTAGAGGTGGAAGTATAATGGCAATACGAGCAAAAGCTAAGGGAGTAGATGTGTTATATGTGCCTTCATTTCTATAGGATAAGTAACGGTCACACATTGTTTTCAAACGTTTCAGTTTTGAGAAAATGGAGACCTTAGATGGTTGGTAGTGGACAAAGGGTGTTTTTTAGCTTTCTAAGCGCAGTATTACTCTCATAGACGATAATATTGTTACCTGACGAAAATACAAGAATTATTTGAAAACAGGAGGGAAAGAACAGCCGTTTTCAGAATTTTTTTCTTAGGGTTTCATGTGTATTTTTGTCTAAAAAATCAACTTAGTATAGTTTGGGAAACTATGATTTTTAGTGAAAATTAGTAAAGGTTGTTTTCCCCCTTCCTCGTGCATTTGGACTGCCTACTGCTTATGGAACTGTTACGAACATCCAATAGTAACTTTATTTTGGTTAAAAAATGGTTGGGCCATCCTGCAGGGTTGTCCTATATTTTGAGCCTACTAGTTCAAGAACTGAATGACCTGTCCCTTTTGATGATCGCAAGTCCTATATATTAGCCTGAGAGATATACATGTACATGTATGCTTTTTTGTGATTTGATTTCTTGTATGGATATGCATGTGAATGTGAATATACCTGTTAGACAATACTCACAAATCACAGCTATATATGCTTAAGAAATATGCACGACAAAAAATATGCAAATGCTTGAAAATAAGATAAAATAAAATAGGCGTATGCTTCATAAAACATTTAAAACCTGACTGACTTTTTTTTTGTTTTATTTTGTCAACCATCAGGTTAATTAGTACCACCAGCAGCAGCAAGATAATAAAGAAAAAGATGCACGGAAGAAATAAAAAATAGTGTAATTGTGTCAGTTTAGTTAGTTTTCTAGAACAATATATCAGCTAATTGTGGTATTTGAGCCACAAGCAACTGTTATGTGCCATTTTACTTAGTTTACTGCAACACTATATCTGTCAGCTATCTGTGATTTTAGAACTATTTGAGCCACCGGCAACTGTGGTTTGTCATTTTACTTTGTTCTGGTTTTAGCCTGCTGCAGCTTAGTTGTCAAAATATAAAATGTTCATTTGGGACTAACACTATATCATTTATAAGCTAATACTAGCTTGTATTGCTGCATCATTTATAAGCTGACGCATTTACAAAGACCAATGTTTTCATAACCGAAACATGAATCAAACCGTGAGACTCAAGGTTCGAGGTTTCGAGGATTCGACCGGTGAAACCGTTAAAAACCGCACATACTTTTTTTTTGAAAATGAATACATTAAGATGCAACGTATCAACTATAACTACACAATAAATCAACATTTTCAATAAATATATTCGATATTAATTCATAATTCACACATTAATTCAAATATAAAAATTAAACAAAATTTATTACACTAGCTGCTAATTACGAACATAAAACGGACGGAAATTTGAAAACGTATTTTGAAACGAAGAAATTGCACATATGAGAGGGTTCAACCGGGTTCAAATAAAAGGTTAAACCATCAATTCAAATGTCGAACCAAGGTTTTTGCATAAAGCAGGTTTGATTGAGTTCTCGACCTTTGACCCCACGGATCGGGGTTATTCGCGGTTCAACCGCGCCAGGGTCGGATTATGAAAAATATGACAAAGTCTATCAATCTATTGGTTCAATTTTATTGCCAATAGCCAGCTGCAAGCACATGTATTGCAATGGTTATTAAAGGCACAAATTCTTCAAATGACCGAATGCCTCGTATATGCACATACGAGTTACTTTTAAAATGAAAACATAGAAGAGCTCAGATCTACCTAAAAATTGGTGTCGTGACACTTTCTCAAAAAGTTAGAAGGCTCCATATCATTTACGGTCGTCTTCCTGAGGACCAAATTTGTCAAACGAAACTCGTAGAAGCCTCCATCAAAGGTGCTTTTAATATCATAGTTGGATCGATTTCATCAATCATATATCGAATGCATCATCAACAAATTACATGAAATAACCGTCACAAGTAATGAGCTATGATGCGTACACAAAATAACTGTTGTAAGTACTGTATATATGCTTTAAAGAAGCCTTACCCACCTGTTTGATTTAGATTGGACCATGCATCGTACGATCCATGCATCACACGTTGAATGGTCCATGTCACCTGTTAAAATATTTTATTATTTTTACTTTGCACAATACTAAGTATTCTTCATCTTACAAGTTTCTATTTAAATACTTAAATATAAACTTGTGTTTAATATTTTGGTACCGCAAATGGTGCTAAATAAATAAGACTATTGATTGTATCTTAATAATATAAGAAAAGAAATTATTTAAGTCAAAAAACACTAGTTCAACTAGTTAGTGCCATGCGCTTTAAACTCGGTTTTTAAAAGTCATAGATTCAAACCGGCGAGACATCAAAATGAGTGAAGTGCTTAAATGAAGTACCAGGGAGAAAAATTATTAAGGAATACAGCTTCAAAGCTGACAGTACATGCAACAATTATTCCAAACCATCATATTTGCCATCTGTCAAGCTTTGCATCTATTGCCGACCAACTACTATGAATAAAGAACCCCACCACTACTAAGGAGACTCTTAATCTCCCTCATAACTCAATTTTCAACGAGGAAGCCCAAATATTTATTTAATTAACTTGTGCGAAGCCGTGCTTCGTATACATGTCATAGATATATCTATTTTTGTAATTGTTGTATTATCGACAATTAAATTGAGTATTTCTCATTTCTTGACGGAGGCTTAAGATATTGTCCAAAATGTGATTTTGTTTAGAAATTGTCTTAGTAAAAATGTCAAATTATGTTCTAATCAATGCAATAAAATAAGTGAATCAATTTTTTATGCTCATGAAAGTGGCATTGAGACAAAGATATAACCATGCATGCTGTTTACAAAAATCCTTCAAATAAACTAAGTAAATAAATCAATGAATCAAGTTACAGTATTAACTTTCATATGAAGAAAACTATTATTTACATTACTGTTTTTTAAACTATTATTTACATTACTGTTTTTTAATCCAATGTAAAATATTTTGTTTATAAAATTCTATTTTAGCCACGTTGGATATGAATATTTAATTTCATCTTCTACCTCTAAAAAAGGATAATATTAGATTTGATGATTGCTAGCTAAAATGGAATGAAAGATGCAAAAACTTAGATCACATACAATAATGTAATGCGTTACACTACAATATATATTACATATAATGAGCAACCTTTCTGGACAACCAAGCTTCATTCTTCATTACAAATCATATAATCGAAGTACATATCATTGTAAACCAATATCTATCCATATAGCAATTAACACGTTATTAATCTAATGAAGCCTATACAGTCTAATGTGTTATTAAAACAAAGCTACAACTTTTCAATACGTAAGATATATGTCAATGTTAAATATAAATTCATAAAAATAGGCACAATACTCTATATAGACATGTTTATATTTTTCTGAACATATACTAATTGATGTCAGTGAGTTTCAACTCCAAGATCTATGAATCAAACAATCAAAATATTAACCACCATCCATTACTGCTATTATTTAATAAAACCAGTGTTCTATTAGCACATCTTAATAAGTTTAACCCCTCCTTCGTAATACAATAATGAGTTCAAAGTAAAAGAAGGGAAAGTAAGTTTTAATGTTGTATGATATTATGTATACCAGAAGTTGTGTGTTTGGGAATAAGACACCAAGAGAGATAAATGCAACTTTTGACATAAGTGCCACTATTAGCATTCAATATGGCTATTAGCCACGTCATTAGGTATATTGCATTCAGTACAATCAAGTCACTAGCTTAACCTCATAAATTAATATGATTTAGTAATATCATTTTAGAGCATGTACCAAAAACTTATAATCTTACTTTTGAGGCAGCACCATCTTCTATCTGATGATGTCTGTAATATGCCTATATACTACTAAAGAATTTAAAAAATAATGCTAAATATAAACTTTATCAATGATAAAACATCCGGTACTTCTTCAGTCTAATGATGTTAAAAATAAGAATAATGTTATCAAACCCATTTTTTCATCAGCCAGCTTAACCTACCTATAACACAAGAAGTTTTATGATCAAACAAAAATTTATTGCAACCTGAGGCAACATTCACTAATTGAAAACATAATCGTTTGAAGAAATGGTTGAAAATTAGTACTAATAAAATCAAAGTTTAATATACTAAGCTCATATTGGAGGACAATGAGCATTCTAAGTGAAAATTCCTTAAAAAGGTAACTGTAGCCTCAAGCTTTATCAACCAGAATGACTGAAAACCAGGGGAGATGCTGCAAGGCTAAGTGGCTCGCACCCAATTAGGATATGTTATCACCTTTCTAGATACCCTCGGATATATTATAAATTATGGATACCGTGGTGCATGGAAAATGAGCTCTCGATAAATGTGGGAACACCTAAGGTGGTAACATATTCGGTTCTATCTAGGTTAGGGATAGTGACGGTCTTGTGTTGTAGGGGATCCCGGCGAGGTCCCTGGTACATTTTTCTAGAAAGGTACTGTGATAATGGTACCCTAGTATCTAGTCATTGTATGGAATCCATTCCCCGATAAGCGCCGTACGGTTTTGATTGTGTCTAACTACGTTGAAATGTGAGATGCAAGCATTTCGGCTATTTGAATAAGTATTTGTACTTAGACACTATTATAATATCAGATTATTTTGATATAAAATGTAAACCCTTATTGTAAGGTTAAAACCCTTCATGTTTTTGTGTGACGTGGTCTTACGAGATACCTTTGTTTTTCAAAGGTTTTTTGCAGCAGTAATAATTCAAATTGGGTGTTTTTTCTCATGCTGGTTTTCCAGACTGACTCGGGTGCTATTTTGTTATAATGTTCGGGTCAGACCGAGTATTACAAATTCATGTTAGGATGATATGTAGCTCAGGAGACGAGCTGGATGACAGAGACATATCTCCGTACTTGGTTTATATTTCCGCTGTATGAGGACAAGTATTATAACCGTCCAGTATTGAGTTGTTGATTTGTGTACTCTAATGATGGCATGTATAAATAACAGTTATAACTCTTCTTGTATAAAGACATGTTATTATCTATTATATATTGTTCTGCTGCATTTGTGAGATTCTGTGTTGTTGTTCCTTTTTCATCTACCTCTTCGATTTCTTTTCCCCTAATTATCGGGTTTTCTGGCATTTAATTGCACGGAATGTAATACAGTGGACATATTAGTTTCAATTTTCGAGGGTCGAAACTCCCGTTTGTTACATTTGGTATCAAAGCCAAAGGTTAAGCGAGAACCTTGGCTTTGATGGGGTAACTCATTAGAGATAGGGTCAGTAGTACCCTAGGATGAGTTTGAGTGTATTAATAGATATGAGCACATATTTGTTAGTGAATATTAACTGTTTTATATTGTTTTGATTGATCTATTGAGTGGCTTATGGATTCTGATCAATACGAGTAATTAACGTTATTGATAGGTAGCTCTATACACTTGAACAGAGTAACTCGACATGGTATTGTTTTGAAATTGGGTAAATGAAATAATTTTTCCCAGATTATTTTTATATATGAAAGAAATAATTTTTCATAAATTATTATAGTTGTATATGGTATGCTTGGTTGTTAGAAAATGATAATATTAAACTATTATCATTTGTTGTTGTGGTGATTGATTAAAAGCTTATATTATAATCAAAGGTAAGAAATAATTTCACATAACAAAATGGTTTTTTAAATATGATTTTGTAAATGTGATTTATAAATTAATATGGTTTATAAAATGATTTATAAACGGTTTAAAAGCTGGAGATTTGGGGACTTAAATTCCGTTGGTTTTGAACATGTTTTCAAGGTTTTGAAAAATAATAGTGATATTACTTGGAAAATATTTTTGAATTGGAAATATTTAAAAAGAATTTTGAAAAGGAAATAAAAGCACCGACTCATTTCGATCGTTGGAAAATAATTTTGGTGTTGACTGCAGCATCATCGATGTTCATTTTCGAGTTTCCAAGAGAGGAATTGCTATATTTGGTTTTTTTTTGGAAAACTGGTTTTGATTTTTAAATTCAAAGGAATAATTTGATATACTAAGGGGGTTTGGGTGTGTGTATATGATTTCAAAAATAATTTTAAAATATTTAAGAAATTGTTTAAATTCTAGAGTTTTGATTTAAAATGTTTTATGGAATATGAGTAAGTTTAATAACTTATAAAAATTTGAAATTTGATTATGGAATGGAATTTAGCTTAAATTAAGTTAAATAAGAGTGAATTTGAAAATTTAGCCTAAGTAGTGTCACGACCCGCCCTTTCGACTCCCGAAAATCGACATAAATACGTCCATCATATAACATGTCGAACGATCGAGTGCTGGAAAGATAGATTGTTGAGGGAAAAGAAGATAGGTAGAAGAGAGAAGAAACTAACAAAAAAAAACAGAATCTCACAACGATAGGACAATATATAATATCAATAGCTCTTTACATAAATCAAACTGTAATATACATATTTTAATCAGAGTACATAAATCAACAATTACTAGCTTGGGCAGTTATAACAACCTTCCCTCACAATTACTAAAATTTCAAACAAAACACTACAGTGGAATAAAAACAAATATGAGAAATACGTCTTGGTCTCCAGCTCGTCTCCTGAGCTCCATTGCTCCTAACCTAAACCTGAAATACTCGGTCTGACCCGAGCATTATAATAAAATAACACCCGAGTCAGTCTGGAAAACCAACGTGAGAAAATACACTCGGTTTAAATTATTAAAGTTATGAAAATCCTTTGAATATCTCGTAAGACCGCGCCACAAATAAACACGACTGGTTTTACCTTATGATTACCAAAACATTTCATATCAAAATCCCCTGATATTATAATAGTGTCTAAGTACAAATAGTTATTCAAATAGCTGAAATGCTTGCATCTCACGTTCCAGCATAGTTGGGCACAATCACAACCGTATAACGCTTATTGGAGAATGGATTCCAACTGAATGACTAGGCATTGTGGTACCACCTGTCAAAGTACATGTCTAGAAACACTGTACCGAGATCGAACCTATCGATCCCTGCCAACACAAGACCAGATTATCCCTGACCTGGATAGACAGAATATGCTATCACCCCGGGTATTCCCACCCTTTCCAAGCTCCTTTCACACGTAGTGATAATATCCGAGGTTATCTAGAAAGGTGATAGACATACCCTACTTGGGTGCCACCCACTTAGCCTTGCTGCATTCCCCTACTTTTCAGTCATTCCCATTTGATGAGGCTAGAAGCTACGATTACCTTTTTAGGAATATTCACTTAGAATGCTCGTTGTCCTCCAATGACAATGTACTGATGGTATTCAACCATACAAATCCGTACCCGGTCCGAACGGAACTGAAGACACTATTCCTACTACATCCATTTTGGAATCACCCTCATGATTAGTAGCGATTGGCCCTTGCACTTCATTGCTCCATCTTCGACTCTATGCTCATGTCTTCATTTTGAAAACGTACTCGTTGGGTCGAAGTGGTTTTCGGATCACAAATCTAATCCCTGTCCCTTTGAAAACAACGTTCGATATTCCCCGTAAACTCTTCATCGATTCTCTAGGAAATAAACAGACGAAGATAAGTTCGGAGATCATCTCTTAAACGTTAGTGGAAGGATTTCCTTAAAAACATCCGAGAAGAACAAACGAGTCTATACATACCGTATAGAACCTCGAACGGTAACTTTACCATATAATCCCATGCTTCTTCTAGATATTTCCAAAGTAATATTTAGGTCCATATTTGGTAGTCAGTTATTTAACTATCAGATAAACAATCAGTTCAAACAAATACTTCAACATCACTAAAAAAACATCAAGTATTATTTAAATTAAATTTTAAATAAATTAAATCCCTTTATCCAAAATTTGTACTTATCTTATCAATTCAGTATATTCACAAATTATCCTTTCCAAAAATATTTGAAAAACCCTTTGAAAATAATTTGGAAGTACCACTGCGGTATCAAACCATGGATCACAGCTTAATGGTTATGTCTCTATCCCAAAGAAATTCAAGACTTAGCTGTAGGCACTCACTGCCTCAGACTTACACCATGCGAGTATACCATTACTTTCTGAAAACTTTATTTAAATATTATCTCTAAATAATGCTTATAAGCTTTAAAGTAAATTTCAGGTTAAATCTAAATAAATATACTTAAATAAAAGTTATTATACAAAGCCATATTAAAATTTAATAATTATCTTTTAAAAACAAAAATGCCGACCGTTTCTTAAATAACAATAAATCTTTAAAAATCATTGTAAGTAACTATTAATAATTAAATATGCTTTAAACAATGTAAAATAATTAATAACTAATTTCCAGAATATTTTTAACCCTTTTAAATTTCCAAATTAACACCGAGAAATCCTCTTTTTAAAAACAAGCCCAAGTTCTCAATTTCCAATCTCATTCCATAAATTGGAAATCCTACTTGAGTCCAGTATAACCAATTTATACTTATTTCCAAATTCACTTCTATCTTCCGATCTAATAAAAAAACTCGATTTAAAAAACCCTTTTTGTATACTTTTGTTCCAAAATCCAACTCACAATATTCCGATTTACTTTTCAAAACCTTCTATTTTACCCAATTGATTTGCCAAAATTCTTAATAAACATTTTACTTCAAAATCCCTTTTTATTTTCTTTCCAAATTCAGCCATATATTATTGGAATTTTAAGATAAAAATTAAGTCCAAACAACCATAGCATCCAATCAATATAAACCCCAGGTAATCTATCACATATTATTCCAATAGAACATATATCACTATATATGAAATTAAATTCAACATTTTTTAGGAATCCAATTGGATCCCTCGAACCTGTTTTCCCTACATCCACAGATGTTAGCACAACATAAAAATACCAATTCCACTTCGAGGTGGAATATCGCGGTATATAGGGTCATTCGCTATTATGCGAGGAGCATAGGGTCTTATCCGCTATGTAAATGCAGGAATATCAATCACTCATATATATATATATATATATCACTGTATATAATATCACATCCAACTGATAAAATGCATCAATTTAACCAACCAAATATTAATTAATTTTAACTATTTTAAAATTAATCACTAGCAGTCCAAAATTGAGTGAGATTATCTCACCTTGAGTTATACGTTGCCAAACGTTCCAATTTCAATTTAAATCGAACACATTCGATTTAACCTAAAAAAATTTCTAGATCCGTTCGTTCCTAGATTTGGTCCCCTGCGTACAGCTCGTCGCTGCGATTCCGAGGCCGCTTGTTTCGTCCGATTCTGACAACGTATGCAAAAGATATAAACTTTTAAAGTTTGAATATAATTTTTATAATATAATTTCTTTTATTTTTTTATTTTACCAAAACAAGATCGGGCCGTTGTTGAGATGAAATCAAAGCCGCACGTATCTTCTTCTACACATGCGTACACTATTTAACGGAACCCAAAACCGCCTCCGTTCAAGCACAAATCGCGACCACCACACTTGTCGATATCACGATCAGGGACCATCTCTACGAAGCCCAATCCACCCTGAACCTTCGACAATAGTTTCCTCACCTCCGGTCGCTTATAAGGTCCACCACGACGAGCCCTAGCACAAACAAATGCGGCCTGATCTCTGATGATCCTCATTGCTAAACTCCATCATAGCCGTTGGATTGAAAGGTTTTGGTGAGCTCTACGACTTTCCAGTAGAAGGTTTTCGACAATATTGCATAGATCGTGAGGAATCGAAGGGAAAGGTGTGACGAATTTTGACCACTAAAATTCGAACGCTGGCCAGGCAAAAGAGATTAGGGTTTCACTGTTGTCCACGTATTCATATACGTATATTTCTATTATTTTTATATTATTCGCAATTTTAACGTGCTTTTGCAAACGAACTCCAAACGAAACGTGCCGCCTTCCATTTATAATGTTTTATCCCTATTTCAAACATAATGAAATGTGTTTCAGAGCCTAATTCAATCATATGTAGACGATAGCTTTTTGAATCAAATTTAAGTATCAAATTTTCGATATTTATTTCAATGCGTTTCTATTCCGTACGACCAAATGACAACACCAAACGCTACCAAACTTGAAATCCAAAAATAATAAACTATTATGGATCCAATGGAACTGGTTTCGTCGAATTCCGAGACTGTACCCCGAAAGGCTATTTTAACTCGTTCATTAAATCGAGCGATTTTCAAAATCGTCGAAATCGTTTAAAATTTCAATTCTAAAATTTTACCAACTCCATTATAATTCAAATAGAATTTATATGCATATAAGAAATCATTCTGATTTATATTAAATCAAAATTTCAGTTATTTACATTATTTTCATATATTAATTTTCACTATTAATTTAATATATAAATTTCCAATTTCTTACTTATCGACTTTTAATCCCATTCAAAAGTCCGTATAATAATTCCAACCCATATAGAATTTAAATAAATTTTAGAAATCTTTTCCATGCCCGTTTATCTCCAGATTCACATATTATCCCAATTTTCAAATATTAAATTTATATTTATCCAAATCCAATTATCGCTATATTTGGAATTTTAAACCATTTCAGAAATTTTTCCATATTCAAAATCAATTAATAATTCAAATTCAATATTTAAAAATAAATTAAATGTTTGAAATTTAACGACCAAAATCTCGGGTTGCTACAAGTAGGCTAAATGAAAAAAATATTGGAAATGGAATCTACTGAGATTTGGAACAAATGAATAAACGAACTAATTAAATCGATTAGTTATTTGGATATGGTTTTGAATGTTGATTGATAAAAATAAAATATGAAGCTGGAAAATTGAAATTGAATTTGATTAAAATGGGTAAGAAATTTGGTGGTGAAGTGGTAATAACCATAAGAAGTTTGTATAAAATGCCATAATAGACTTAGGAAAATTGATGGTGAAATTATTAATTGGAATTGGTTAAGGATATATACAAAGTAAATATTTGAATGTGGATTAAATACTTGAATGTGAATAATTGAATGGAAAGGAAGTAAACATGAATAAAAAGAATTTGATATAGCTAAGAATCAATTAAAATAAATACGTAAGTTGTACGTATACTTTGGATGAGGTCTTAACTATGGAATACAATATATTGAATTTCGACCACGTGGAATTTTTAGATTAATTCAAACGGGTTTGAATTTAATTGAAACCGGAATGTGAAAGCGACAATTGAAATCAAGGTGAGTAAATCTCACCCATTTGGATTACTGCAATAAATTTTAAATGATTAAAATTAATTTTGGATGATCTTTTGAATTTATAGATTAATATCAGTTGGATGTTATATTATTTATATTAGTATATAAACTAGTAGTCGTATATATTTCCCGCCGTTGGAGCAGATGAGACCATACGCGCCCTGCATAATAGCGGAGATCCTATATTTCCACGATATCCTGCCTCGAAGCAGAATTAGTATTTTTATATTGTATTGACATCTATGGTTGCAGGTGGGTTGGAGGGATCCAACTGGATTTCTCAGAAATGTTGAATTTAATTTCATATATAATGATATATGATATGTTGACTAATTTGTGATAGACTGTAGTGTGATTTGAATTTATTGGATGGTAAGGTATTTTGGTATTTTAAAATACCATAAATATATATTTGATTTTGAAAATAAATTAAAAAGGGATTTTGGAAGTGAAGTATTTGTAAAGGTTTTCAAAATAATTAAAATAAATTTGTTTGGATAAAATAAACGGTTTGACTTTAAATTGGTACTTAACTATTTCGGGATATTGTAAATAGAGATTTTGGAGTAATGTATAGAAAGGGTTTGGGTGATACATTTTTAAATAAAATAGGTTTTAGAAATCAAGATTTTTGACATGAAGAATAAAAGGGAATTTGGAAATAAGTACAAAATTGGTTATACTGAACCTAAATAAGATTTTTTTTAATTTGCGAAATTGAAGGTGAATCGAGATTTGGTTAATTTTAAGGTATAGTTGGGTTATTTAAGAAGTTAATTTATAAATGGAATTCAATTTTAGAAATTGATTTATAAATGGAATTTAAGTGATGTGAAACTGTTGTAAACTGGAAATGAGACTATGGGACTTATAAACAATGTTCATAAATAAAAGTGGAATGATTATCATTTGATAAGTTGAAGATATAAATTCATGGTAAGAATTTATAATGAGATGGGTAAATCGGTTGAAAAAGAAATGACAAATTTTACTTTTGGAAATGTGAAAAAATGATTTATGAAATAAGGGATGTGAAAAAGAGATATATAAATATTAGATTGGTTATATTGGTATTGAAAAATTTACTTTAATCGAGAGGTTGAGTTTGTTATAAAATGAGAATTTTTTAATTGTTAAACTAGGTAATTTAAAAGTGTTTAAAAATATTTCAAAAAATTAGTTATTTATTTTAAATTGTCAAAATGAATTATAAGTTTTATAGACAAGTCATGTAAATCGATAGAATTTTATTAATAAGTCAGAATTAATTGTAGTTTCAAAATTATTTAGTTATTTTGATTGTTTAAAAGTATATTTAATTATTAAATAAAGTTTTCGGAAAGTAATGTTATACTTTCATGGCGAAATCGGGAGGCGGAGAATGCCTATAGTGAAGTTTGGATTTCTCTGGGATAGAGACGTAAACATTGAGCTGCGAATCGATGGTTGATACCCTTGGTGCTTTCCTTGTTTAATTTAAAAGGTTTTTCATATATTTTCGAAGGGAGTGGTTTGTGAACATACTTATTCCGATGAGATAAGTATATACTTTTTGGCAAAAAGAATTTATTGAAATTTAAATTAAATAAGGCTTATGGATTTCAATGGGAAATGAATTGATGTGCACGTAAATGTGCATATTTTTACCACCATATTTAATCTATTTAAATTAAATAAACGATCATATTAGGTGTTTTAACTTATTTAAACCCAAATTCAAATTATTTTCAAATTGTCACATATTCATCTTCATATAGGGAAAAAATTGTCATTTTTGTTCATAAATTAATTTGAGAAAATTTAATTAGAAATTTCAATATTATTTTGTAGGAATTTAAGTTCAATTACAAGTGGTTTCATCAAGGAATATGCAGGCACAAAGAAGATACAAAGGAATAAATATGGAAATAATTCAAAGTGATAATCATGGAGGACCCCACTTACCACATACCTTAATGTACACTTAGGAGCTAACTCACATGCTAAAAGGCCATTAAATCCTCATGCACATTTAATGGATGATTGTTTGAAGTTAATGATAACTTGGCCACCACACTTCCTAAGAGAGCATTTTGGGTCGTTTCTAAAAAAGTGAATTAGGGTTTTAAACTTGTATAAATACCCCTTATGTTTCATGTAACCCTCTCTTCCATTAGTCTCACTTAGGCCCTCTTCTCTTTAGTTTAGTTTAGATCAAATAAAAGAAATCTCTCTTTCTCTTTTCCATCGCTATTTAACCATTTTTATTTTCATTTAATTTTCCTTTTTTATGCAATGTTAATTAGTGCTCTCTTTTCTTTTACATGCTTCTTTTCCTTTCTTGTTAGTAGTTAGTTTTTTTCTCTTGCAAGTGGAGTAGATTTTATTTTATGAAAGTAGATTAGTTTTTCTTTTCAACTTTCTCTCTTCTTCCTCTTATTTGTTTAATGTTGCGTGCTACAATTGTTGATTTGATAACAAAAATGTGAGGCTAAACCCCTTCAATTTAGTGATAATGAAGCTCTCTACTTATGTAGCTTCAATATAACTTATTAATTTTGATCTATTTTGTGCATAAATGAATGTTGATGTGCTTTATTGTTTCATATTGAATTTGATAGTCTACGTTGTTCATAACAAATAGCCTATGCTTGAACAATCACAAACAACAATTACCTCTTCATCTACATACGATGATGGTAATGAAGTGAATGTTGAAATTAAAATTTTATGGCATATATTTCTAAACAATATTTAATAAGCCATGGTTAAAATATATTTCATTTTCAACTTGTTATATTTTTCATGAGAGTTAAAAGTTGTTTAAGGGGTGTGTTATAGTTTGATGACTTATGTTGAGCTAATTAATAGCACAAATAGGCCATACTTATGATAAACACATCAATTAAACTAAGTAATGACCATAAAAGAGAGATCATAGTTTTATGTTTTGTTGAACTATATGATCTAGAAAGTGGAATTATCTCTAAATAGTCATTTAACTGTCATATTTTTATCAAATTTCTTTTGTCGGTTACTTAGTTTATTTACATTTTTAGTTCACACTCTTCCAATTCTTGGTTTAATTTGATTGAACAGGAATTTAAAATCTAATAATTCCCTATGGATCGATCCATACTCACTATGTACTATGATAATACGCCGTGCACTTGCGGTTTTTTTTTTTTCAAAATTCGTTCGACTATTTTCTAACTTGATAGATATTTAGCCGTCCGAACAAGTTTTTGGCACCGTTGCCGGAATTGCTTTGATTTCTATTTTCTATTCTTCGAAATATTTTTCATTTGATTTTTATGTGTTTTTTGTTTGTGTGTGTTTTTCTTTAAAGAAAAAAGAAGAAAAAACTTATTATGTGTTTGTTTGATTTTCATGTATATTTGTTTGTGTGCTTATTGTTATAGTTTCCTTTTCCATTTGCATTTTCATTGTTTAAAAAAAAAGAGCATACACAATTTCAAAAAGAATTTTTTTTATTCCATTCGATTTTCCATTTCATTTACAAGTTCTTATTTTATAATTTTCAAAAAAAATTACATTGTCGCAACTTCCCGACAACACTGCTGCATCCGCCACAACATCCATATAACCAGCAGCTAATACCACTTTCAACTACATTTTCATCACTATCCTTCCTCTAGCAAAACTGCTCCACATATCACCTATGCAAATGTGCACAACGGACCACTTCTCCACCATACCCTTGCAAAATCTTCACTGAACCATATCAACCTACAATTGCTGCTGTCACACTTGCATTTCAAACACCATCAACCAACAATAATGTCGGGCTTATGGAATTATTAGAAATGAAATCTGTTGAGATTTGGAATAAATGAATAAATGAACTAACTAACGATTATTTATTTGGATATGGTTTGGAATGTTGATTGATAAAAATCAAATGTGATGTTGGAAAATTGAATTTGATTAAAATTGGTAATAAATTTGGTTGTGAAGTGGTAATAACCATAAGAAGTTTGTACAAAATGTTATAATAGACTTAAGAAAATTGATGGTGAAATTATTAAGTGGAGTTGGTATTTAAGGATATATACTAAGTAAATATTTGAATGCAGATTAAATACTTAAATGTGAATAATTGAATGGAAAGGAAGTAAATATGAATAAAAAGAATTTGATATAGCTAAGAATCAATTGAAATAAATGCATAAGTTGTACACATACTATTTTATTCGTATGACGGTTTGATCTAGATAAGAGCACAGAATTTTGAGATAATTTATATCGATCCTAGTTGGAATTTTTCACTCGATTTTCGACGGCGAACCCAGGATATGGATTTTTGATTGATTCTAGGATTCTCTATCATAGTATATGGCTATGCAAGGAGAATGATAGTTTCTGATCAAGAAAACAGATCTGAGTCTGCACTAGAGAGTCGTGTGAACGATACTAGTTCGGAAGTGAAATTATGTGATCGAGTGAGCGATCATATTTGATATTACATACGGATGATATATGTACATAATACGGCTTAAGTAAAGCAAATATTGAAGATTTTGAAAAATAATAATATGATTTTGAATTGTATGATTGGATATTATTGGTAAGTAAGGTGCAGGCATTTACATTGATATTTTCGATATCTTAAGAAAATTGGATTGCCCGACAAAAAAAATACATGTTTAAATTGTTGTTTTAATTTGATAGTTTTACGACTGAGCCACTTGGATTTTGATTTCTTTTGCTGGTTTGAGCATATAGTGGCGATTTGTTGTTGTTTGGATCTAGCCGTGTAAAGGAGACACTGGCGAAATTTTTTGAAAATTTAAAGAGTTAGAAAATTTTGATAACTAAATAAATTTGGTTTTGAATTATAATTTGAATGATTGAGTGGATAATGTTAGTTGTAACCTATGGATTAATTTGGGAAATTAGTAAAAGTGATGATAAGGTTTAAAAAAATTAATTTTGGGAAAGTTAATAGGTTTCAGACCATTCTTCTTATCTTGGCAATTTCGGGGACGAAATTCTTTCCGGAGGGAGAACTGTAACGACCCTGAATTTTGGTTATCTAAAATTGGAATATTTAATTGATTTTAGATATTTAAAATTAATTTTTAACTTGAATTTCAAATATAACGACTTATTGGATAATTTAATTATTGAATTTAATTGAGAATTTCTTAAATAAGTGAATCTTCGGTTTTTAAGCTTGTTAAAAATAACTTAAAGGCTTATTAAATATATATTAATAAGAATGAAGGTAATAGATCTTTTATATTGAATTTAAAAGTGATTTTTTCAATTTTAAAAAAATAGCTCGTTTAAATTAGCATATAAAAATAGCCTTCCGAGTCACAGTCTCGGAATTCGATGAAACTAGTTCTATCGTATCCGTAATAGTGTGTTATTATTGGATTTCAAATTTCGTAGCATTCAGCGTTATCGTTTAGCCGTATGGGATAGAAACGCATTGAAAATTAGTATAAAAAATGCAATAAAGTAATTAAGTCCATAAAGCTATCTTCTCCATATGATCGAATTAAGACTCAAAACCTTTTACATTACGTTTGAAATAAGGGTATAACATTATAAATGCCCAGTGGCTCGCTTCGATCGGGGTTCGAGATTTTGAGTTGTGTATATCGAGATATTTTGAAATTAAATTAATATATTAATTAGTCAACCTTCCTTTCGGCTGCTATTCTATCTTTGCACTGTACCTTTTCCTTTTCAAACACACTTCCCTCTTTTATCGTTATATCACATGGCACACAACAGTTTCAGAGTATAGCAAAGAGAAATAAAAGTATGCAAAAGTTCAAAAATTAACATCTCACAATATACTCAAAGAAAAAATCCAAAACCAATTTGTAAATTCATGTTTTAGCGTGAGCTTCAAGTTGGTATGCCGTTTGTTGGATGCAGCATCTAGTTGTTGAACTCGACAGTAATGGCCGAGCTTGCTTAAGGAACTTGGTTTTGATTTGCTGGAGTTTGAGTCATCGATTGGTGGATTGGAGGCCGTATATGGGCTTTTAGTGAAGTTTAGAATCTCCAGCCAAGTGTTTGTCAAGCTCGATGGTGATTTGATGGTCGCGACCTGTACGGCCTGGCGCGTGCGAATGGGGTGATCATGATTTGAAGGAGGGGCTGTCGCGCATAGTGGTTGGGTCGAGAGTGTGGAGAATTGAGAGGGAAACGTGTGGCGATGTTTATTGGTGATATCGACGACTGGAGCTTGATGTCAATAACGAGCGTGCAAGACGAGAGGAAGTCTTCATGTACAAGCATTTGAGGAAGAAGGAGTGCTAGGCTGGGTTCTTACATGTTTGGGCCAAACTTTTTTTGGGCCTGGGTAATTTGTTTAAGTAAGAATTAAGTAATGAAAATTGTTTAAATAAATTTAGAATCTTATCAAATGCATATCTCGTATGTTTTAGGTCAAAATCCAATGCAGTTAGTCGTGTTGGGTTCGTACAAACGATATCGTGGCTATGGAATCAAATTAGTTGAATTTCGAGCTTGCGGAATTTTCAGATTAATTCAAATGCGCTGGAATTTAATTGAAACCAGAATGCGAAAGCGACAATTTAAATCAAGGTGAGTAAATCTCACTCATTTGGATTACTGCAATAAATTTTAAGTGATTAAAATTAATTTTGGATGATTTGTTGAATATATAAATTAATATCAATTGGATGCTATGTTATTTATATTGGTATATAGATTAGTAAATGGATACATTTCCTGCCGTTGGAGCGTATGAGACCCTATATAGTGATATATCACTATATACGTTGAATTTAATTTCATATATAGTGATATATGATATGCTGAACAATTTGTGATAGATTATTGTGTGGTTTGAATTTATTGGATGCGACGGTAGCATTGACCTAAATTTTAGTATGTTAAAATACCATAAATATATATTTTATTTTGAATAGAAATTAAAAAGGGATTTTGGAAATGAAGTATTTATATAAGATTTTGGATTAATTAAAAGTAGGGATAAAATAAATGGTTTGACTTTAAATTGGTATTTAACTATTTCGGGATATTGTAAATAGAGATTTTGGAGTAATGTATATAAAGGGTTTTAAATAGTAATTCTTGGGTGATACTTGTTTAAATAAAAAGGGTTTTAAAAATCGAGATTTTTAACAGGTTTGGAGAATGAATGGAAATTTGGATATAAGTATAATATTGGTTATACTGAATCTTGAATTTTTTTTTTTAAATTTGCGAAATAGAAGGAGAATCGAGATTTGGTTAGTTTTTGGAGTATAGTTGGGTTATTTAAGAAGTTAATTTATAAATGGAATTCAATTTAAGAAATTGATTTATAAATGGAATTTTTGTGATGTGAAACCGTTGTAAACTGGAAATGAGACTATGGGACTTATAAACAATGTTTATAAATAAAAGTGAAATGATTATCGTTTGATAAGTTGAAGATATAAATTCATTGTAAGAATTTATAATGAGATGGGTAAATTGATTTAAAAAGAAATGATTAATTTTACTTTTGGAAATTTCAAAAAGTGATTTATGAAATAGAAGATGTAAATCAATTTATGATAAATCGAAAGATATTTTTAAATATTAGATTGGTTATATTGGAACTAAAAAATATACTTTTATCGAGAGGTAGTTTGTTTTAAAAAGAGTATTTTTTAATTATTAAACTAGGTAATTTAAAAATGTTTAAAAATATTTAATAAAATTAGTTAATTTTAAATTCTCAAAATGAATTATAAGTTTTGTAGACAAGTCATGTATAACGATAGAATTTTATTAATAAATCAGAATTAATTATTGTTTCAAAGTCATGTAATTATTTTAATTGCTTTAAAAGTATATTTAATTATTAAATAAAGTTTTTGGAAAGTAACGATATACTTTCATGGCGAAATCGGAAGGCAGAGAGTGCCTATAGTTAAGTTTGGATTTCTTTGGATAGGGACGTAATCATTGAGCTGCGAATCCATGGTTAATACTGCGTGGTGCTTTCCATGTTTATTTTAAAAGGTTTTTCAAATATTTTTGATGGGAATAGTTTGTGAACATACTTATTCCGATGAGATGAGTATATACCTTTTGGTAAAGAGATTTAATTTATTGAAATTTAAATTAAATAAGGCTTAGGGATTTTGGTGGGAAATGAATCTTTGATCGAATGATTGTTTATTTGATAGTAAAATAACCGACTATCAAATCTGGACCAAAAACATAACTTAGGAAATATCTGGGAGAAACATGGGGATTGTATGGTACAGTTACCATCGAAGGTGCTATATTGTACGTATAAACTCGTTTTGCTCTTCTAGGACGATGATAAGGAAATCCGTCCTCTCACGGTTAGGAAATGATCTTCGATCTTATTTTCGTCCGTTTATTTCCTAAAGAACCGAGTTGAGTTTACCGAGAATATGGACATTGTTTCGAATAGACCGGGATCAGATAAGTTATTTGAAAACCATTTCGATCCAACGAATACCCTTTCGAAGTGAAGACAAGAGCATGGAATCGAAGTTGGAGCATTGATGTGCAAGGGCTAATCGCTACTTATCCTGGGAATGATTCAAAAATGGATGTAGTAAGAATAGTTCCTTCGGTTTCATTCTGATCCAGAACGGACTTATTGGGATGACTGCTTTCAGCACATTGTCATTGGAGGACAATGAGAGTTCTAAGTGAAAATTCCTTAAAAAAGTAATCGTAGCCTCAAGCCTCATCAACCGAAATGACTGAAAATCAGGAAGATGCAGCAAGGCTAAGTGGGTCGCAACCAATTAGGGTATGTTATCACCTTTCTAGATACCCTCGAATATATTATAAATTATGGATACGGTAGTGCATGGAAAAGAGCTCTCATTAAGGATGGGAACACCCGGGATGATAACATATTCGGTTCTATCCAGGTTAAGGATAGGGTCGGTCTTGTGTTGTAGGGGATCCCGACGAGGTGCTCGGTATATTTTTCTAGAAGTGTACTGTGATAGGTGGTACCCCGGTGTCTAGTCATTGTATAGAATCTATTCCACAATAAGCGCCGTACTATTTTGATTGTGCCCAACTATGTTGAAATGTGAGATGCAAGCATTTCGGCTATTTAAATAAGTATTTGTACTTCGACACTATTATAATACCAGGTGATTTTGATTTAAAATATTTTGGTTATCATAAGGTAAAAACCCATCATGTTTATGTGTGATGTGGTCTTACGAGATACCTTTGTTTTTCAAAGCTTTTTGTTAACAGAAATAATTCAAATTGAGTGTGTTTTCTGACGCTGGTTTTACAGACTGACTTGGGTGTTATTTTATTGTAACACTCGGGTCAGACCGAGTATTACAGATTCAAGTTAGGATGCTATGGAGCTCAGGAGACGAGCTGTATGATAGAGATGTATCTCCATACTTGGTTTATATTTCCGCTGTATGAAGACAAGTATTATAACTGACCAGTTTTGTGTTATTGATTTGTGTACTCTGATGATGGTATGTATAAATAACAGTTATAGCTCTTTTTGTATAAAGACATGTTATTATGTATTATATATTGTTCCACTGCGTATATGAGATTCTGTGTTGTTGTTCTATTTTCTTCTACCTCTTCGTTTTCTTTTCCCCTAACTATTGGGCTTTCCAGCATTCGATTGCTTGGCATGTAATACAGTGGACGTATTAGTGTCGATTTTCGAGGGTCGAAACTCCCATCTATTACAATAAGAGATTGTCATTTCATTTTCATTCATTCCTCTCTTTAGACTAATACTTTCTAGTATTAATCACGTATTAATGTTTACATTCAATTACTCCTTTATTAAGAGATTTCCTTTAATTTTCATCAATTCTTCTCCTTAACCTAATACTTAATTAATTTTATAATGTGGTTTTGGGTATGTGTATATGAGCTTAGTTTACAGATGTCTTACAAAATTGTTCACATTTGTTATTTTAATTTTAGTAAAAGTGGATATACATATATTTACTTGTTTATATCCGTATACATATATTTATACAATATTTTGATGAATATATACATATACATATACACACATACAAACACATTTAGACAGCGAATCGAATTACAAGAAGGGCTAACTTGTCCATTGTCGTGAAATTACAATATCTATACACGGGCATGTTTAACCGTGTACACATGATTATGATGCACGTGCACGTGCACACATATGTGTATATGAGACATATATACAAAATATAATACACATTAAACTAAATTAAATCTTTGCTTTTGAAATTAAATAAAATATTGATTTTATTTAAATAAAGTTTGGAAAAGTTTTAAATGGATCAAAATTCATAGGTCCATTAAAGATCCAATCAAGGAAAGTTTTTCAAAATTCACCCATTAACTCTGCTGCAAGCTGGTCTAACACCAACATAATAAACAATTAATTAAAGAGTTAAATATGATTAAGTAATATAATGTTAGATTATTATATAAGCTAATTAAAATATATAATAATGAAACTTATATAATATGAATGTATAAAAAAGCCAGAACATTATAAAAACCATAAATAGACTTAAGAAATAAATACATCTATAGATGTACCAATATTGTGATTCTCGATGTGTCCAACTCTTAAAATATGATGTCATTTCATTAGAAATACATTATTCCATAAGTCGATATCACTTTATTTAATATTGAGGATTGAGAATCTTTAATATAATGTTGTCCTCTACCATACATATGTATATTTATTGATAAATTACTTGCATACTCCTTAATTGTTAAGGAAATTCAAGGTACATATACTATACTTAGGCCATCGTGGTATGGTAAGTATGAGTGAATAATTTCATTTCAATTTTTTAGGAAAACTCAAGGTCAAAGTGAAATTAGGATAAGGTACCATGGGTTAGGAGTTGTATACGATACAACAGATAAGGAATTATCCATTATCTATGGAGCTACTACAACTACACTCTTGGAAATGGACCTAATTTCGACTCAATGAAAACCCATCGAACCTTCGGTCCATTCTAAAGTAGGTCATTGGTTGGTAAAATTGATACAATGAACAATATACGGAGCTATTTATCTATGCTTTAGAATCTCACAGAGGAAGCGATAAAATATAATAACAAAAATAAGTACCCATATCATTAAAACCAAATCTCAGAAATACAACATCCCAAAATATCCATAATACAATACCTCAAAATAAAACATCAGCATCTTTGAAAGCTGGGTAATCAAAACTATAGAAAAATAACAAAACTACCATAAATTTTCACTGCCACCTTCATCTTCTCCATCACTATCGTTTCCCCTAACCCCTGGGCTGTAATGAGGAGGGAGTTAGAGCAACAATATCTGGTGAATAAAAACCTCGTGCCTTGCCATAATAGATTTTAGGCACACTACAACAAAACCATCCTTTTATAACGTCTATTTTACAACGGGCCATAAGCAACCGTTGTAATAGAAACCTTTACAATGGTTTTCTTAAGCCCACTATAATAGGTGCAACTTTTCATCATCCAGTGCACCTATTATCCTGCCCGTTGTCATATGGTCCTATCACAGTGATTTTTGGCCCGTTGTAATAGATACCATTTTTCTACTCTATTAAATGATTTTGGCCTATTGGAATATAGTTCTATTACAATGGTTTTCGTCCCGTTGTAATATAGTCATATTACAACGGTTTTTGACCGTTGTACTAGATACTAGTTTTCATCTCTATTTGCCCATTGTAATAGATGTCTATTACAACTATTTTCTTCTATGCGTTGTAGTAGATGCCTATTTTCAACAACTCTTATATGTTGATCGTTGTTACCTTCGATTATTTTAGACGCCGTAACAGGATTTAATTAGTATTCCAATAGACTTAATTTTACTTTCAGTTAGTACGTAACTATATACAAAGTTTTTCAAAATAAAATACAAAATTGAGAAACTCATGTTTTGTTGAGCGTTGTATTTACTAGAGTTGTTATATAACACTTACCATAATCTTATTTAATAGGACAATATATTTAATAAAGTTTGGACAGAAATATTTTCTTAAATTTATGAGTATTTTTACTAAATTAGCTAGAAAATGCGTCCTAGTGTACTTTTCAACATGAGTTTATTGCCTAATAAATTTTTTTTTGTTGATTAATAATAAATATTAAATTATAATTAATTAGTAATAAGTAGTGACCAACAATTAATAATTAATTTTAATTATAATTAAATAATAATACTTAATAATTATTAAAAAATTAATAATAAATAATATTACTATTAAATAACAATGATTAATAACTTATTTAAAATGTTGAATAATTACTATTAATGAATAAAATTATTAATAGCTGTTCAATAATTAGTAATTAATATAATAATTATTATTAAATAATTAATATTTAATAAATAACAATGAATTTTTAATAATTAATAATTAATAATTAAGAAGTAATAATTAACATTAATAATTAATGTTTAGCATTAATAATATTAATTATTATGTATTTAATATTTGGTATTATGAAGCATAAAATTTTATGTGTTTAATTCATTTTTTCCATGGTATTAGCAGCGTACTATGGTGTTAAATTATATCGTAGAGGGATTCAATCAGTATTCCAACAGATTTGTTTTACTTTCCATTAATAATTAAGAAGTAATAATTAATATTAATAATTAAGAAGTAATATTTAATATTTAATAATTAACTTTTGATAATTAATAATTAACCATTATAACGTTTTTTCAAGAATTACAACAATAAATATATTTTAATAATATTTAATAATTAATTATTAATGATATTAGTATTTAGGAATAATTAATACTTAATAATAACCTTACAAATTAATAATAATTAATAATTTTAATTTAATAATTAATAGTTCATAAATAATAGTTTTTAATAACTACTTACTCTACAAAATAATATTTAATAATTAATAATTAATATTTATTATTTAGTATTTGATATTCAATAATTATAATTAATAATTACATTTAATATCTGGAAAATTTAAAATTTAAAATTTTCCAATTTTTTTTTCGAATTAAACATTTTTCAAATTAAAAATTAGAAATTTAATAAAATCTAGAAATAAAATTTTTAAATTTTATTTAAAATTAAAAATTAAAAATTTATAATAATGTTTTTTGTTCCCCTTATTTTTTTGTACTGCTTTAGATTAATAGTTAACGCACTAATTTTACATGTTCCCTTCCTCTTTTCTATAAAATTTCTTTTCCCGCTTCAACCTTTTTCCTTAGACCTAAGTTTCATTGCTAAATCCCAACCCAAAATCAGTTTCCCTCTCTCCAGTTCCTCCACCACAGTACTTAAATCGCGATTTCAATTCCCACGCCAAATCCCCTTGCTCCACTGTTTTCACCACAATACCCTAATTGCGATTTCAATCCCACCACAGAATCCCCTTTCTCTCCAAGCACAATCGCGATGAAACTAAAGTTGAAAACTGGAAAAGAAAACTGATTACAAAAAATGGCAAATCTCTCCACTTTCGAAACTCATGTATTCATCAAATTTGGGTTGCAAGACAACAATTTGATTGGGATACTCTGTTTTAAGAAGCTGAACTTTAGAAAATAGCACTGGATAATGGTCGGTCGGTTCTAATTTTTCGAGAGCCATATGGATGCCCTATTGGAAGAATGGAGGTCAAGGGAGTGAAAAAATTTAGGATGATTTACAAATAAAGTACACTTTACCTTTTTTATGGCTTCATGAAGTATGATAGTTGTTTTCTTATTATTGCAGATAGTTATAGAATAGTTCATGATTTGGGATTGTGAGAGTTTATTGTGTTCTTAAGAGATTTAAGCGAAACTGCGGTCCCAAGATTTGGGATTGTGACAGTATATAGCTGGCATTGGAGGAGAACCGTCTTTAATTTCCAATCGATCTCTTGGTGTCACGGCCTTGCCAAAAGGCGGGATAACAGTGATCATGCTTATTATATGTGAAAATCTAGCATTGATCATTGTGCAATCAATTGGGTTAAATCCGCCTGTATGTGGCCTTGCCTAAAAGCGGTTTAATACTTTGTCCTCCAAAATATGTCTTGCGATAAGAATGTGTCTTTTGTAGTGCCATATGCTGGATGTTCATATCCTGTTGATGAATTGTAAAAGAGATTGATAGTCTTAACTGGCTGTGAATGATGATCGTTTGAGATTGTATGTCATTCGGGGTAGTATGTGACCGTTCGAGGTCAGGTGTCGTTCATGGCAAATTATGGCTATACACGGGCTGGTGCCGTTCGCGGCGAATTATGGCCGTTCGTGGGCAGGTGCCGTTCGAGGCGAATAGTGACCGTTCGCGGTCGGGTGCCGTGCGAGAGGAATTGTGACCGTTCGCGGTCGGGTTCCATTCGAGGCGAATTGTGACTTCTCGCGGTCGGGTGCCGTTCAAGGCGAATTGTGTGTGTCCGGGGTAGTCTTAGTATCATTAATGTCAGATTTCACGTTCGAGTGAGTTTCTGAATCGTTTGTTATGGCGGTTTATCGTCATCTCAGAGCATTCCTGAGGACTGTTCGCGATCCCGTACATGTGTAAGTGACGTGGCCGTTATAGAATTATTAAAACCAAATTTACATTCACATGTATAACAACCTGATTTTTTCAGCCATTCGCATCCACACATGTCGGAGTTGAATTGCTCAAAATACCGCATTGTAAATGAATTTGGAGCAAATGAAAACAATAACAGAATCATAGACATAGATATATCAGAATAACTCGCAGCGGAAATTAAAATATCATAGTAGTTCATGAAGCTACTATAACAAAATCTCAAAACAAATACATAATATCAGCCTGAAAAACATACACAATAGAAATCTCAAATAAATAGAAGTTTATAAATACCAGAGCTGAAATAGAACAACAGAAACTGAAATGGAATAGATAACTAGACAAGAAGAATCTCCAGCGATTCCTAGCTCCAGAAAAGAAATCCAGAGCTAAGCTGTAAACACTCAGGCTGACCCGGGCGTAAAGTAAAACACAAAACACTCGAGTCAGGACATACATGCTTATATAATGTAAACCAACTCAAGTGAACTGTAGTAGCAAGGCACAATAACTTAAAAGGATGCTTGGGATCGCCCATCCTCTAAGGATCAGTTAAACCATAAATTAAATACATCTCGTGGTTAAAACTCCAAAATGGTATTTATACTTCAAAATCAAATATCATTTCAAAATTCAATATCATTCAGAATCCATTTCAAAATATCAAAATATCATATTTTTCCCAAACCACATTCATTTTATTTAATTTAAATATCATTCCAAATCACAATTCAAAATGGTTTATATTTCAAATCAAATTACTTCATTTAAATCATTTAAAATGAAGTTATTATATTTAATAATCAAATATTCAATTCTCAAAATTTTACCATTTCACAATTCATTTATTCACTTCAATTTATTGAAACAGTGAAATTTCAGTTTTCGCAACATTTAGAAAATGCTACGGTAAATTTATATTTGAAAAATATTCATTTTAACAAAGTTAGCATTTACAGAAATGCTGTAATAAGTTTTAGTTTAATTTTCTACAACTACAGCACTTACAAAGTGCTGTAATAACCCTTAGTTCAATTTAGTCTTTTATTTCATTTATATCAATTACAGCATTTACAAAATGCTGTAATATCTTTAACTTTAGAAATGATAGCATTTCAGAAATGCTGTCAATTTAAATTCCAAATTTTCAATACAATTTCGTAAGCAATTAAATTTAATTTAAGTCATTTTAAACTTATAAAAATCATATATTTTACTTTAAAAACCATCTTTAAATACCCTTAAATTTATGATCTTTATAAAGTGAAATTTCATACACAAATCAAATTTCTTTAATAATTCACAGAATCAATGCACAATTTTATAACATTTCATTTACTTTACATTTTAAATTAATTTACCATTTCATAAATTAAATTTAAATTCCATTTTATTTTTCTTAACTTAACCCTTGAATTTAAAACACATTTAACATTTTCCAAGTTAAGTTATATTTCAAATTTCAATTTTAAACATATTATGGGGAATTTCACTAGAAGAACAAACTTTGCTGTCCAATTAGTTTTTAGGACACACATCCACAAAAATTGATTTCAAGGCCAAACTTAGTAGAATAATTACTTTTAAGGACAAAGTCAGCAGTCTAATTACTTTCAAAGACATAATTTCATAGGTTTTTAAGCCTTAGAAACTAATTATTTTTTATTTTGTCCTTACAAGTAATTATTTTAGTTGTGTGTCCTAGAAACTAATTGCACTTGCTAAAGAGGCCCTTGTGCTTAATTTCCACTTTTATTTAACTATTTTTAATTTATATAAAAAATCAATAACACTTTATAAAATCATTTTAAAATTCAAATTTAAATCAAATTATCATGTTTTCTTACTTAACTTAAACTACATTTATAAACAAAATCATAAATTTTAAAATTTACTTATATTTCAAATTCTCCTCTACCATTTATTTATCTCACTTATTTAACTTGTAGAAAATCACTAATATTTATAAAAATCATTTTTAAATTAGATTTAAATCAAAATATCACAATATTTACATTTTTATAATTTTTTAAAATTTTTAGAAAAATATATATTAACCACGGTCTGTATAAAAATTTCTAACCTAAGTCAAATGATACGAATAATATATCATTTCAATCCGTAATTTACAAAGGAAAAATCCGGGTTTTGTCATTTCAAACCTGCAATCCCAAGTAAATAAAAATAATTAAAAATCGTTCAAGCCTATCATTTCAACCCATAACGGTTTTTCCCTATTCTAAAGTCCGTTCGGGTATGTATCATTTCAATCCATAGTGATTCTATTCTACAGGGAACTTGCAATGTGATAAACTGATATAAATAAACAGAATAGCATTATATAACAGTAACAGATGATATGACAGGTGTAATAACAGGGTGATCATCATATAAATAATATCATAGGCAGGTATAACATAATAATATAATCTACAGATTCACATGCTATCAGTTTACTAATTATATAAGTACAGAATGCCTTGTGAGAAATACTCACCTCTACAAGCTGGAGATAACAGATTCAGACACACAAACAAAGACCTGGAAAGCACGAAGGCACGACTACGGATTCAAGAGAGGGGAGAGCCAAAGCTATTATCTTATGCATATGAAACAAAACAATAAATAGGACATGAATTTCAACACCAAATATGACATTAAACAGCTATAATTTATGTACAATGTTAACGCTTAAATTTGAACGCTAACACCCCGGTGTGTGAAGTGTAGTTGTGAAAGCACCACCCGATAGATCGGGAAAGAATTACAAGCAAGTAATAACGGAAAAGCAGTAAACAACAGCAATTTTATAGTGGTTCGGCTTATGGGTACAGCCTACGTCCACTTTAAGTACTTTTATTGATGATCTCATTACAAGTTGATACAATTCTTCCCAAGTACAATTCACTTTGAACTACAAGAAACTTAGAACAAGTATTTTAAACTTCAATGGAGATGAGAGTCTTCGAATCCATGTTGGATGTACGTGATCTCTTGTTGAAGTTGTTTGCAGCGTTCTTAGTGTCTCGAGAGCTCCAAGTGTTGAATTGGTTTGGAATGCAACAGAGTATCAGCGCTTGAAGAGAATGAGCCAAAGGTCCTTTTGAATGTTGGAGGTGGCTGCCTATTTATAGTAGTTCTCAGAGTTTAGTCGCCCCCCCATGAGTCGTACGCGACTCATATTGCTCAATAGGTCGTTCGCGAGTCACGAGTCATCGAGTCATGAGATAAGTATCACCCCTTTACTCCTTTTTGCTTACGAGTACCGGCTCACACCGTATGAGAAGCGGCATCACTTTTTCTCCAAGTGTTAGTTCGCACGCGACTCATCGTGGTGAGGCATGAGTCGGCAACGACTCATAATAAGTCGTAGATCATGTCTTTGGGTTGTAGTTGAAGAATTTATCAGTACTTCATTGATGTCTCGCCAAGCGCTTCATACGATGAGTCGCTAAGCCGGTGTGCCATGAGTCGGTGGGCCACTGAGTCGTTGAACCACTTCACTCATGAGTCGCTAGAAGTATTGAGTCGCTAAGTTGCTTTACTGGTAAGTCGCTAGCTTATGATAACTCAATGAGTCCCATATCCCACGAGTCGTTCGCATCTTAACTCACTAGGTCGCAAAGCACTTTAAGTCGCTAAAGCCACTGAGTCGCTCCTTTTCATAAGTCGGTAACTATCATGAGTCGTAAGCTCCATGAGTCGCTCGGCGTTGACAATTGCCCCTCGAAGTATACGCTTAGATCATGAGTCGTGTGCTTCGACTTTCTTCTTGAGTCGTGACCGACTCAGGGCGGCTTATGACTCGTGGGTCTTTTCTTATTCTCCCCTGTCTTGTATATAAGCTAATGCGTTGCTCTTCTTCCTCATTTAATCATTGCCTTAACACCTGGTGCCGCCATTAACGAATCTTCGAATCTCATTTCCGAAGGCGAATTCAACCCTGTTACTCTCCGATTCATCCCAACCATCATACTTCGTAAGCAAATCCGATCTTAATCCATAATAATCAATGTTGAATCACAAATTCTCATCTTTCGGCTTTAGTTTGTTTTCATGCGTTGCGCTTTACTTCGAAATGTTATAATTGATTCTGGATCACTATCCGATACGCGAGCTCAGCAATGCATTGAATATAAGATCGATGCGAAACATTTCAGATTGTTTTTCAGGTGATTTGTTGGTATGGACAGATGATGGGTTCCATTGGGAATGTGACAGATCTTTGTTGCCTTAGTACTAACGGGTTAGCGGGTTGAGGCAGAGAAAGGGGGGCTGTGAGATGAGGCGTGACGAGGAATTCCACGAGTTAGCAAATCAGGTTTTGAGTCGCTGGTCGAGTCAGCTAGGAGACATGAGTCGTGGCCGAGACATCCTGAGTCGCTGCCGAGTTAGGACTTGGAGAATTCCGCATGCCCTTGAACCGAGACCTCTTGACTCATACAATGCGACTTACTGATGCAGTGATCTTCCTGTTAGGTTATGAGCGACCTTAGGTTTGGATGCATGGTGTCTTGCCTTGTGTCTCTTTACTTGATTCAGATTGCCCTGAGTTTTTAAGCGACTTTGGGAACTTGAAATTTTGACAGAACTAGCTTATGTTTCTATCCTGAAATTTGAATTGCTGTGACAACTCCAATAACTATGTTATGCTTTGCCGCTGGATTATGCTACCTTTAATATTGATAACCTGTTAAACATAACATTCACAGAAAACTGGGACGAATATACTGTCATTGATTGCCCACATCGAACGACAGATTAGTTAATGATAGACGATTAACTTGAATAAACTGTATGTATGAAGTGCTTTTAACATATCAATTTCAAAACAAAATACCAAAGCAATACTGAAATAGTCAATTGAAATCGACTTGCTTGCACTAATATTATGTTTGAACTTTTAGATTAACAAGTTTTGAAATGTTTACAATCGATCAAGCATCGATTAGTATAATTCCAGTTATATATACTTGTCACTTTTTATTAGTCTTGCACAACACTTCACACTTTTTAGGAAACGCGCACCTTCGCATTTGAACATCCAGTTGCTTGTGTAGAATGACCTCCCACCGAGAAGAAGAAGTGGTAACTCAAGAGGAAGAAACTTTTCCGATAGCTGTTCCCATAGAGAATCCTCCGGAGAGAACCCCGACTATTCTAACTTCGAGAGCGTTTGTCCAGCTGCGCACTCAATTTGGCTTTGCTGAAAGTGATGTTCTTTTCCCTGGGCCAAGTGATACTGCTGACAATCCTCCCTACGGCTTTATTGCAGTCAATCGCCAAATGTGCTTAAGTGGGGCGATTCCTCCTTTTAACGACTTTCTTCAACAGTTCATGCTTCGGTTGTCTATCTCTCCATTCCAATTACACCCCAATGGCTACGCCATTCTGATGGGGTTATGTGTTCTATTTAGGAGAGTTTTGGATCGATTACCAAGCTTCGGGGAGATCTGCTATTTTTGCTCATTCACGAAAATTAAAGACCATCCCTCCATCGTGGTTATAAGAAGCGCTCGAAACCGCAAACTTATTACTGATCTCTCCGAAAGCGCTCACGGATTTTTGAATCAGTTTTTCTTTGTTCGCTGCCCTCCAGGGTTTTATGCCATCTGGAGAGTGGGAAGTAAGATTTCCTGTCTTTACTTTTTCCGTTTTGAAACTTTCTCGAGATCTGAACTCTCAGTTGCTAATTTCATTCTTTTCCTGTTTTTAGCACTTCCACCCCCTGCTAGGGACCCAAGTCTTAAGCAAATTTTTGAAAGATTAAATGCCGTGCCAGTAGAAGAGAGGAGCATAAAGTTTCTGCTAACTGATGAATTTTTACATCAATACGGACTCCTCCATCCCTCTCGCTTTACTCAGCCTCATGAACCTCCAACAGAAGTTCCTGATTCTCCGGCGAAAACTCTTGATCCCCCAGTTTCCACTAAAGAGCACATGCGAGGAGAAACTTCTGCAAAAACTTCACTAATAAAGTGTTCTGTTCCAAGAGATGACATGGGGCAATCCGAAAAACCCGCGCTTGCCCCCATTACTGAAGAGGAAGAGGAGCCCCCTTCCCAAACCAGGAATAGTGCCGATAAAGGAACTGATGGAGGGAAACAGGTTGGGCATGACGATGATGACGTCTTTGGGGACTTAAGTGACTTGATTATCACTTCCCAAGAGCTCTTTAAAGAAGACCCTGCTCATGGTAAAGCTATACCTCCGACGATTGAAGCAACATCTGCCCTCCAACAGACTCTAACTCCTTTATCTCAAGAATTGTCATCAACAGTGAAATCTATCACTTCCCCCCAACAGAGGAGTGGTTCGTTAGTCCAACGCGAGTAGCTTGCACTTCACACACAACTAAGGATTTTCCAGCACATTTATGCACTTATCTTCTTATACTTTGAAGATTTCTAAAGCTTATCTTTTCTTTTTTCAGATTCTTCAATGACACGCGGCGGATCATATTATCAGGATTTCCAACGCTACGGGGGGCGTGGCCAATATAATTATGGGCGCTACTTCGCCTCCTATAGAGAGTCTGACGAAGAGAGGGCTGCTCGAAAGGCTCGTGAAAGGAGGGATGCAGAAGAGCATTATGACAGAAGGGATAGGGGTGAGCACCATGATTCTCTGCAGAGAAGTGACGACTCTCACAAAAGGAAATTTCACGACGACCGAGGAAAGGGTCATGTAGCTGAAGATTCAGGCAAACGAGCCCGATATGGTGAGAGACATGCTTCCACTACTCCCGAAAAGCCTACTGCCCCTGCCCCTCTTGACATTCCTTCCGACTCTCCTGCTCTCGGGAAGGAGGACATCCAGACAATAATAAGCAGGCCTAAATTTCAAGTGGGACCTGGCCCAGCCACTTTACAAAGTCGTTTTCCACAATGGTGCTTAAAGGGTGTGAGATTCGACCTTGACCTGGTTCCTATTGACAAGCCTGCTATGCTACGAAATCTTGACGCCGTCAAACTTGATATCGAGAGGATGTCAAACTGGCAGAAGCTTGTTGATGAGCTTCAAAGAGTTAACCGTGCCAACTTAGAGGCCATGCTCACCATGGAAAACGATAAGGCTGAGTGGCAAAAGGTCCTTGAGCAGCATGATACCAAAATGAAGAGCATTACTTCCTACAACGAGGAGCTCGAAGCAAAGGTTGAGAAGTTGAAAGATGAGCTTGCTGCTTCCTCTACTTCATACTCTCAAAAAGAAGAAGTGCTTCTCAGACAAGTTAGAGATGCTCATGCCAGTCAGAGGGACGCTGAGGACAGGCTTGAAGTGCAGAAAAGAATCAACGAGGGCTATGCTTCTGATATTGCTGAGCTTCAAAAGAAAAACAACTCCCAGGAAGCGGAGATACAAATGCTTAAGCTTCAGCTTTCCAAAACCGAGAGGGAGCGTGATGAGGCTGTCGCCGGCAGAATCGCAGCTGAAGATTCTCATGAGGCGACCAAGAACAGCTTCGGCTCAACATTATTCGACTTCTATTTGCATAGCGTCTTGGGGCGTGGAAGCCTCGCTTTTCTTGGTCCCAAGTATGAGATCACTTTAGCTGAAGTGTGGGAGGCCGCCCTCGATATGCTTGGTGCTGAAGGTGCTGGTTATGACGAGTCAGCCCTGGAAAGGCATTATTTTGATGAAGACGCTCGCGCTGCTCTCGCCAGGGGAAAGGAACAACTTGCCAAACTAAGAACCGAAGTGACGGAAGGGGACCGGCTGGAAAAAACCACTTCAACTATTCTAGTCCAGCCACCTTCTTCGTCTGAAGTCAACATCATTGGTTCCAGTTCCCATTTTGCTTCTCCCACCAAAGTTACCACTGAGATCACAAGCATACAAGGTGGAGACGAGGGTGAAGAGAGCGCTGATGCGCAAGCTTATGAAGTCGATATCAGGAAACCAGCTTCCCCAGGTAATTTCACTGTTAATCTCGCTACTGTCAATTCTGCTCAAGCGGGTTACTCATTTATTTCGCATGAGTTTCATGAGCTCCTTGGCTATTTTCTCAACCTTGATGAGCCTTCATCTCCTCTCTCTACTAACTTTATTGGTGAGCCTTCATCTCCTATCTTTACTGACTTTAACCTCTTTTCTTCTGTAGAGAAAGTACCAAGCACTGCTCAAACTTCTACTCCTCCGGTTATCCTTCCTTCATCTCTTCAGGCGGCGCCTCCTTCTGCCTCGCAACCTGGATCACAGGAGGAACAAATAGAGGCTCTTCACGGCTTGGATGATCCCATCGCTTCGCAAGAGCAGAAAGATGAGAGACCTGAGGGAGGTGACATATCCCCGGAACGGACTCCTTCTGACGACATTGCTCTATCAAAACTTGTCACTCCGGGGAGTGAGTCTTCCTCACAAAGGAGAAAGAAGTGTGGGACATCAAAGAGGAGGGGGAAGAAAATCACCGCCACTGAAGAGGAGCCGGAAGTTGAACCGGTTACACCTACCTCTCCTACTTCCCTTATACTCACTGGCCGACCTGAAAAGCTGGTCATTCGACCGGGTAAAGGGTCCAAAGGAGGGAAGAAGAAGTGAAGATTTTAGCTTTTTGCCTTTTGTATGAACTGGCCGAGAGTTGTGCGGGTACCGGCCCCCGCTTTTATTTTGAAACCTGTATCTGCATTATAGTTGAATAAAATGATTCTTCGTTTGTACAAACTTCTGTTTGAATTTGAGTATGCATTTATTATTCATTTTTGCACAAGTTTATTTATATGATATTGCAGCGGGCTTATGGTATGTTGTTTGAGTATTACTTTACTGATGCAGCTATACTACTATACCATGTTGCCCCCATACCTTAAGCTTGCTGCAATATTTTATACTTCGAGGGGACTTGCACTCTTATTTGTTAAAGAATAATTATTTTATTCTTTAAAGAAAATTTTTGTAGAGTACAACTCCCTTCGTATAAGTTTTTACGCTTTGTCGTTCGAAGAAATCACTTTTTTCTTTTGCTTATGTGCATATTTTACCAAGTGAATTCCTCTATGTGGTAAAGCGGACCTCTGAAGGGTACTTTAACTTCTTTTCTTTTTCTTTTTTTTTTACGATCATTTTCCATAGTAGGCAAATTACTCTTCCTTTGAAAGTTAAAGTACGCTTTTGATGAGGATTTTTTTTTTATACAAAATTGTACCTCTGAGGAGGGATTTTTCACGTTTCAACACTTGGAAGTTTTATTTCAATCTCGGTGAAACGTGTACCCCCAAAGAGTTGTGCCTTTGAAGAAAGCCTTTTCACGTTTCAACACTTGGAAGTTTTATTTCAATCTTGGTGAAACGTGGGCTTCCGAAGAGGTCTTTCTTCTTGATTGTGTCCCCGGGAGGGGGTTGTACCTCTAAGGAGGGATTTTTCACGTTTCAACACTTGGAAGTTTTATTTCAATCTTGGTGAAACGTGTACCTCCAAAGAGTTGTGCCTTCGAAGAAAGCCTTTTCGCGTTTCAACACTTGGAAGTTTTATTTCAATCTTGGTGAAACGTGGGCTTTCAGGAAGGTCTTTATTTTGTTTTTGCATTTCAACTTTGGTGAAGTGAAATTCCGAAGAGCGGTTATTACACTTCAACTCCTGGCGAAATGTGCCTCCGAAGAGGGCTTTTATTTTGTTTACATTTCAACTCTGGTGAAGTGATATCCCGAAGAGCGGTCATAACACTTCAACTCCTGGTGAAATGGGCCTCCGAAGAGGGCTTTTATTTTTTGGCATTTCAACTCTGGTGAAGTGAAATCCCGAAGAGCGGTCATAACACTTCAACTCCTGGTGAAATGGGCCTTCGAAGAGGGCTTTTATTTTTTGGCATTTCAACTCTGGTGAAGTGAAATCCCGAAGAGCGGTCATAACACTTCAACTCCTGGTGAAATGTGCCTCAGAGAGGGTTTTCATCGCCTGGAAGTTACTCTCTCATGGTTGGAGGGTCATGACTCCTCCAATCTTTTTTTGTTGAGTAGAGAACTTTCTTTTTTGTGGCGTATGACCCATTAGAGGTCTTTTATCCTCCGAAGAGGACTTGCGCTGCTGATGGTAGCTTTGGTTGTTCCTCTGTTCACTTGCTTATGCCTTTTCAGCGATCCTCTCTCTTTTTTTTTTAAGTTTTCATTCCCCTTTTCTTGCAAGTAGCTTGTTTAATCCAAGGAAGTGTACTTCATTGCCAGGCAAGTTCGTGAGAACGGGCACTAGCTTCCTAATTGGATGTTTGTTTGTTCAAACAATCTCAATTTATCAGCAAGGGCTCGTTTCTATCGAAATCATTAGCCGTTCAATTGAAGTATTTCCTATCTAGGATTTGAATTCGGGGTCTTTGTGACTTGAAATTTGTTTGTTGAATGATGGTGAGAATCACTCGGTCTTATTATGCGCAAGTTTTATTTCCATTGTCTGCAAAAATTTAAATCGACATTTCAGCAATACATTTTATGTATTTTTATATCGAAAACAAAGCAAACATATAATGATAATAAGGAACACAAGATTTATAGTGGTTCGGCCATGAAATTGGGCCTACATCCACTTTATATTCTTTCATTATTTACTTGCATCAGTTTCACAATTGCTTTCAATTGCAAGAATCATACATTCATAATTCTTTTTACAATGTTTCAACAAAATTTTCAAGTAAAGTATGGACGCAAATGGTTGCTGTTCCATGCCCTTGGAATTTGATCTCCATCAACAGTGGTGAGCTTGAATGTGCCGTCAAGAAGCTTCTGACCTATTACATATGGTCCTTCCCAATTTGGCCCAAACACACCTGTCGCAGTCATAATTCTTTTCAGGACTAGATCTCCAATTTCAAAGCTGCGTTGACGAACTTTGGAATTGAAATGTCTGGCTATCCTTTGCTGATGAGCTGCAACTCTGAGGTTAGCTTCATCTCTTTTTTCATCAAGGAGATCCAGCGCTTCAAGTTGTAGCTTCTCATTTTCTGCTTGATTGAAATGGATTCTTCTGTGTGAAGGGACCTCTGTTTCAACCGGGATCATTGCTTCCGATCCGTATGCTAACGAAAAAGAAGTATGCCCAGTTGCAGTTTTGTGAGTAGTTCTGTATGCCCATAGTGCAAGTGGTAGTTTATCGACCCAACCACCTTTTGCTCTTTCGAGTTGCTTTTTGATGGTTGATTTGATGATCTTGTTCACTGCTTCCACTTGCCCGTTTGCCTGCGGATGAGCTACTGCCGAAAAGCTTTTCTGGATTTTGAATCGTTTGCAAAAATCCTGGAATTCCTCGCTTTCAAACTGAGTACCATTGTCTGTGATTATTTTCTGAGGCACACCGTATCTGCAAATGATATTCTTGGTCACAAAGCTTATCATTTTCTTAGAAGTGATAGTAGCCAATGGTTCAGCTTCAGCCCACTTAGTAAAATAATCAACTGCAACAATAGCATATTTAATCCCTGATTTAGCAGTTGGTAGCGGCCCAATGAGATCCATTCCCCAAATTGCAAATGGCCATGGACTGACCATCTGTGTGAGTTCGGTAGAAGGTGCTCTAGGAATTTTGGCATATCTTTGGCATTTGTCACATTTTCGGGAGTAATCTGCAGCATCCCGATTAATTTCTGGCCAAAAATATCCGTATCGGAGAATTTTCTTTGCTAATGTTTGACCACCTGAATGATCACCACATTCTCCTCCATGCACTTCAGCTAGGATTGTTTTGGACTCTTCCCGGGATACACATCGAAGCAATGGCATTGAGAATCCCCGTCTGTACAATCGGCCATCCTGAATTACATAGCGAGAGGCCTTCCTTAGTAGCTTTCGTCTTTCTATCGAGTTTTCTGGCAGAGAACCTCTGAGTAGGTAATCCAGTATTGGAGTCATCCATGACTCTTGTTCTTGAGATACATTCATAATCCAGTCTATATCCATCTCGTCTATACTTGGCGCTGAAAGGACTTCTACAGGGACCAATCCCAATAGTTGAGCTTCACCAGAACTTGAATACTTTGCGAGGGAATCTGCCTTCATATTCTCTTCCCGAGGAATGTGGCTTATTGAATAGTGATCGAGTTCACACAGGAGTTCCCAAGCCTTTGACAAGTAGGAAGGCAGGTTTCCACCTTTTGCTTGAAATTCCTTCTTGACTTGGCATACAATAAGCTGAGAATCACTGAAGATTTGTAATGCTCGAATGTTTAGCTCTTTAGCGATTGTCAGACCTGCAATAAGAGCTTCATATTCTGCTTCATTGTTTGTTGAAGGAAATTCCAATCTTAGTGCATAACATAATGATCGACCCTCAGGAGTTTCAAGTACCACTCCGGCTCCAGAACAGTAGTCATTTCTTGCGCCATCAACATACATCTTCCACTGGATTGGGGAATCATTGATTACTTCTTCCTCACCATTATCTTTCTCTGTGAATTCTGCAATGAAATCAGCTAAAGCTTGTCCGTTGATTGCTTTTCGGGGGTGATAGGTGATGTCATATTGACTGAGTTCAATGTTCCATTTTAGAAGGCAACCCGAAGTTTCAGGGCGAAATAGGACTTGCTTTAGAGGTTGATCAGTGAGTACTTTGATAGGATGAGCTTGGAAGTATTGCCTCAGTTTCCTTGATGCAACTAGTAGGCAATAGGCGAGTTTTTCCAACTTGGAGTAATTCAGCTCTGCCCCAGTGAGTCTTTTGCTGATATAGTAAACCGGATGTTGAATCCTTTTGTCTTCCCGTATCAGCGCTGCACTTAGAGCATGAGATGATACTGCCAAGTATATAAGAAGATCCTCACCATTGCCTGGACTAGAAAGTATTGGAGGCGTTTCCATATGACGGATCAACTCATCGAAGGCCTTTTGGCATTCGGAAGTCCATTCAAAATTCTTCTTTCCTTTTTTCAGGGCGTCAAAGAATGGGATGCATTTATCAGTGGCTCTGGAAATGAACCGACTCAGGGCGGCGACCTTTCCGTTGAGACTCTGCAATTCCTTCTTTGTTCTAGGAGCTTTAACTTCTTTCAAGGCAGTAATTTGAGCTGGACTAGCCTCAATGCCCCTAGCACTGACGATGAAACCTAAGAACTTTTCGGACTCGACCCCAAATGTACATTTCAGAGGGTTAAGTTTCATTCTGTATTTCCGGAGGACTGCGAACATTTCTGCTAAGTGTTCAATGTGATCCGCTGCTTTCCTGGACTTCACTAACATGTCGTCGACGTAGACTTCCATAGTTTTGCCCAATTGCGGTTTGAACATAGCATTAACAAGTCTTTGGTAGGTTGCCCCTGCATTTTTCAATCCGAAGGGCATAACTCTGTAGCAATAAAGTCCAACATCTGTAATAAAGCTTGTATCCTCCTGATCCGGCTCATGCATCATGATTTGGTTATAACCGGAGTTGGCATCCATGAAAGATAACAATTCATGTCCCGCAGTTCCGTCTACCAGTTGATCGATCCTGGGTAATGGGAAGCAATCTTTGGGGCAAGCCTTGTTTAGATCAGAAAAATCGATGCACACTCTCCATTTTCCATTAGCTTTCTTGACCAACACAGGATTTGAAACCCAATTCGGATATGTAGATTCTTTGATGAAGTTATTTTCCATGAGTCGATCAACTTCTTCTTTCAATGCTGCTGACCTTTCTGGACCTTGGGTTCTCCTTTTCTGTTTAACTGGAGTAAACTTTGGGTCAACATTCAGAGCGTGTACTGCAACTTCTGGAGATATCCCACACATATCGGCATGAGTCCAAGCAAAGACATCCAGATTTGCTTTCAGGAAAGATATCAAGATATTCTGAATTGACACATTAAGCTGCGAACCCACATTCAACACCTTATTTGGGTCCTTCGGGTCAACAGGTACCGGAACTGTCGTTTCCACCGGTACTACTCTATTCTCCCCTGTACTGGCTTTTCTGGGATCCATTTCTTTCCGTGCCCCGCTGTGCTCGCCAGTGCAGGGTCCGCTCTGTAATTGCTACAAGGCTGGTTCCTTGATGCGGACTGGGGTTGCCGCATCCTTTCCCATTTCTCTTTTTCTTGACTCTCGCAGCTCTGTCAAGTAACATTCTCGCGTAGCATTTTGATCCCCTTTTATCACTCCTACTCCATTGTCAGTAGGGAATTTAATAGTGAGGCACCACGGGGCTAGGATAGCTTTGAATGCTGCGAGTGTTGGACGGCCAAGAAAAGCGTTATAAGCAGAATATTCATCGACGATCACAAAGGTTTGCTTTCGGACCACTTTCCTTTCTCCTTCCCCAAGTTCTACAAACAGATCGATGGTTCCTACTGGTTGCTTTGGCTCCCCAGTGAAGCCAACGATTTTCTGTGATGAGGTTTGCACATCGATCATAGGGATTTTCATCTGGTCAAATGTCTTCTTGAAGAGGATATTGCATGATGCTCCGCAGTCAATGAGGACTCTTCTGACAATGGCCGGTCCAATACCAGCCGAGATGACCAAGGGATCTAGGGTAGGAGCTTCTATACCTGTGGAATCTCTGGCTCTGAAAACAATATCATCGCTAAAAGTTTTCTGTTGTTTCAGGGGCGTAGTGTCTTCTAAAACAAAGACGTCTTCTTCGGCAGGAGCATATTTCAAAGCCCTAGAATATCTCTCCATCTCACCCCAGCTTTTGCCAGCTGGGTGAGGCCCTCCTGTAATGACATTGATAACGGGCCTTCCAGATTCATGCCCCGTAGCTTTCTCACCTGCCCCAGGCTGATGAACAGGAGCCCGCTGCCCCTGACTCGACGATGCAGGATTGTTGCTATTCTTTTTCACGAATTGCTGCAACTTGTTTTCTCTTAGCAACTCTTCAATCAGATTTTTCAGCTGGCGGCATTCATCAGTTTCATGACCTGGTTGATTGTGGAAGCGGCAGAATTTCCCACTCTGTATGGCTTTTTTCCCGGTTCTCAAAGGGATAGGTTTAGGGAAATCGACGGAATCTTTAGTGGCCAGGTAGATGTGCTCCGGTGTATGTGATAATGGAGTATATTCTGATGGCTTGAAGGATCGGGGCTTCTTCAGATTACCCTGTTTCTTCCCATTACTATTCTCCCTTTTTTGCCCCACCGATTCATTCTTGCGTGGAGCGACAGTGTTGTCTTCTGCTTTTTCCAACACTGTCTTTACTGGTAAAGCACGGCTTTCCAACCGAATGAATTCATCTGCTTTTTTGTAGAACTTTTCGAGAGAGGTTGGCTCTTTCATATTTAACCATTTTCCAAATTCGCTTGACTTATCAATAGCCCTCATCAGATAAGTCAATATCATTCGTGGTTCAGCATTGTCCACCTCAGCCAGTGCTATATTGAAGCGGTTCAAGAAGGATCTGATAGACTCACCAGGATTCTGCTCTAAACTCGATAGTGACATAATGTCCTTGGCCTTCGAAGCATATAGTCTAAACTGCTCCTTGAATTTTCTGGTCAAGTCTGAAAACTGATCGATAGACCGGACTGGCAACTTGGTGAACCATAGTAGAGCCACACCTTCCAGGTATACGGGGAAATATCGACACTTTATTTCGTCAGAGGCCCTGGCACCTGTCATGTGCCAATCATATTTATACAAGAACTCATTCGGATCACTTGTCCCTTTGTAAGCTGGAATAGTCGGAGGGACAAACTTCCTTGGAAATTCCGCCTTCAAGATTTTTTCAGTAAACGGAGTTTTACTTGGGGCGAAACCCCATTCTTTCTCATCTTCAACCCTTTGCATACTTTCTTTCATGATCTGCCGGACCATTCCAGAAAGATATTCCTCATCATGCCGAATTCTAGATCCACCGGCCTCAGGTACTGCCTGCTCAAAGGGACTAGTAGCCCTTTCAGGAGCATCCCTTTCATTAACATCATGAACGTTGCCAGTATAGTTCCTTTCATTACCAGCCGGTTGATTGTTTGCCCCAAGTAAGTCGTTCAACTTATTCAGAATCAGAGTATTCTGGGCACTTTGAACCTCTAATTGTGCATTTTGGGCGTTTATCTGCTGGTTTAACCCTAGGATCACAGCATCCAACTCTGCTTTCGTAACTCCAACAGACGGAGTGGGTTGATTAGGTACAGGGGAAGCGGAGGTTCCCTCTTGAATGTTTCCAGATCTGATAGATCTACTTTTCCTTCCAGGAGCCATAATCTCAGATATACTTCTGGTTTTTAAGGAAATTCTTTCTTCAAATCTCTGTGAAGCAATGATGACAGTTGTCCTGAGTTCAATTCTCAGTGAAAGCACCAAAAATGTTAACGCTTAAATTTGAACGCTAACACCCCGGTGTGTGAAGTGTAGTTGTGAAAGCACCACCCGATAGATCGGGAAAGAATTACAAGCAAGTAATAACGGAAAAGCAGTAAACAACAGCAATTTTATAGTGGTTCGGCTTATGGGTACAGCCTACGTCCACTTTAAGTAATTTTATTGATGATCTCGTTACAAGTTGATACAATTCTTCCCAAGTACAATTCACTTTGAACTACAAGAAACTTAGAACAAGTATTTTAAACTTCAATGGAGATGAGAGTCTTCGAATCCATGTTGGATGTACGTGATCTCTTGTTGAAGTTGTTTGCAGCGTTCTTAGTGTCTCGAGAGCTCCAAGTGTTGAATTGGTTTGGAATGCAGCAGAGTATCAGCGCTTGAAGAGAATGAGCCAAAGGTCCTTTTGAATGTTGGAGGTGGCTGCCTATTTATAGTAGTTCTCAGAGTTTAGTCGCCCCCCCATGAGTCGTACGCGACTCATATTGCTCAATAGGTCGTTCGCGAGTCACGAGTCATCGAGTCATGAGATAAGTATCACCCCTTTACTCCTTTTTGCTTACGAGTACCGGCTCACACCGTATGAGAAGCGGCATCACTTTTTCTCCAAGTGTTAGGTCGCACGCGACTCATCGTGGTGAGGCATGAGTTGGCAACGACTCATAATAAGTCGTAGATCATGTCTTTGGGTTGTAGTTGAAGCATTTATCAGTACTTCATTGATGTCTCGCCAAGCGCTTCATACGATGAGTCGCTAAGCCGGTGTGCCATGAGTCGGTGGGCCACTGAGTCGTTGAACCACTTCACTCATGAGTCGCTAGAAGTATTGAGTCGCTAAGTTGCTTTACTGGTAAGTCGCTAGCTTATGATAACTCAATGAGTCCCATATCCCACGAGTCGTTCGCATCTTAACTCACTAGGTCGCAAAGCACTTTAAGTCGCTAAAGCCACTGAGTCGCTCCTTTTCATAAGTCGGTAACTATCATGAGTCGTAAGCTCCATGAGTCGCTCGGCGTTAACATACAACAAAGAATCAAACGACTTGCACTTGCTTTCACAAATACAATGCTCGACCATATGGTGATAAGGCATAGCCATAGTAGTGTATTTGGTCAAGTATGGGTCCAATATGATCGGCCTAGCTATGGTATGAAGATATGAAAGTTGCTTATGTGATTAATGGCATGAATATACAAAGCCAAGGCAAAAATGTGAATTTTTATGCAACTACAAGTCACGGCCATGGTTCCAAGTGGCACGGCCAGGCCTGGTGGAGGCTAGGGGATGATATGGTCATGGCTTTGGGTCAGGTAGGGGCTGATGGAAGTGGTGCAAGTGGTGGCTAAGAGGTGTGGTGAAGTGGTGATAGCATTGGAGTTCGGCTATGACATTATATAGGAAGTGTTTACTAATTTTTGTGTGGATCTTGCATCATAGAGGCCACCGCCAGGTAGATCAGTGGAGATGGAGGTGTTTTGCAGCTGAAAAAGGTGGTGATGAAGATGGGAGTGAAGGAGGAGGCTATGGCTGAACCATATAGGTGAAAGCAAGGCATAAAATTACATAAAACAAGGAAGAAAGTAAGAAAAAAAATGAAAAAGCATTACCAAATTTTGTTCAGAAAGTGATGGCCGAAAATTTTGTGTGAGAAACTTTTCCTTTGCGTGAAAATGAAAATGAAGATACGACTGAAGAGTGGAAGTAGTCGGCCCAAATGAATGGAAGTGTTGATTGAAAGTGAAAAGGCAAAAAGGAGGTGAAAAGTCAATGGCATGTGAAAGGTTCAAAACTCTTCAAATTTCTTTTTTTCTTTATTCATTTTTAAACACATGAAAAATGTAAATAAATAAAATAAAAACAAAAAATAATGTATGAATAAAAATTTAGTAAATGAATTTTAGATAAATATAAATAAATTTAGAAAATAGCTTGAAAATAGAAACTAGGTTTTAAAAATTGTAAATAAATATAATAAGCTTTGGAAAAATTATAACATTACTTCAAAAATATTTCAAAATAAAAATATATACGTAAAATATCATATAATATGTATATATATATACAAATTAGAACAAGATTTAACAAATAAAAATATTATTTATATAAATTAAAATAGACGATTTTATTAAATAAATTTTTTTATACACGATATTGTAAAAAGCATAACTTTCACAATATAAATCAGATTCCAATGAAATGAAAAGCAGTATTCTTGAAATTTAATTTATTTTCATAATAAAATATAAAATTAAAAAATTCAAATATTTAAATTATAAATTTAAAAGTCAAAGTTTGACCAGATTGACCAAAAATTCACTTTTTTGGAAAAGATTCTTTATATTCATGTTTGAAACTATAATTCACTCAAAAATAAAAATATACTTTTAAAATGAAAAAATTTATCCATGTTAATAAATATAATAAAGTTTTTAAATCAGGAGTTTCAATTAAAATAATTAAAATATACAATTAAAATAAATCAAAAAATTCAAGGTTGTTATAAAATGAGTCTTTCAACAGAAATGTTCAACAAAATCAAGTCCAAATGTGCTAAATAAAAAGCAAAAGCAAAATAGAGATGTCAAAGTGCAAACATCTATATCGATGCAATTGATAGTCGTATCAGGGCAAGCCCAAGGATCGCCCGTAATCCTGTACATATGTAAATCATTTAATTGCGTTGGTGTGGAGTTTGCCACTTATTCGTCATTATTCTGATCAGTTGATGACAAGCCGACGCCTCGATCTAGAGCCACCTTCACTTGATTCAGGCGGTGATTGCTCTCATTCCACCATTGTAATTCGCCTTCTCACATATTGCGATAGTAACCATTCCGGATATGTCCTTCTATCTCATCCTTTATGTGACGACCCAGAATTTTCAACTACTTAAATTGGAATTGTAAATTGATTTTTAATACTTATAAGTTAATATTGACTCGAATTCGAAATATCAATACTTACTTGATAACTAAATCATTGAATTGTATAGTTTAAATATTGAATTTAATAATTAAAATTGGGTAAATTATTGAATCTGTGATTCTAAGCCTGTTTAAAATAATTTGAAGGCTTATAAAATCTATAATGATAATACTGAAGATAATAGAATGGTTGAAATTTAATTTAAAGGTCATTTGTTCAATTTTAATAATATACCGTTTAAATTGGGATTTAAAAATAACCTTCAGAGGCACAGTCTCGGAATTCGATGAAACAAGTTCCATTGGATCCGTAATATTTAGTTATTATCGGATTTCAATTTTTGTAGCAATCGGGGTTGACGTTTGACCCTGGCAGCTCAAAACGCTTAGGAACTATTTTTATTGATTTAATTTTTAATTGATCGTTTCCTTCTATAACTTGTGTATATGAACGAATTAGCTTCAGAAAAACGCTCCATTATGTTCGAAACGCGGGTAAAACCCTGAAATCGCCTCGTGGCATTCCTTTAGAGGAGTTCGGATTTTTTTTGTAGAAACTGATAGAACATTTTGAGGTTGTATATAAGTTAATGAAAGAAATTAATTAAAATTAGCAAGATATTTTTTTCCCTTCACAATGTCGTATTGAAGAAGCCTTCCATCTCTACTATTTTTATGCTTGCTTCCCCTTGATTCTGAGAGAGTTCGACATCTAAAAAAAATACTAATGGCCGAAGCCGACTGCATCTAATCGAGCGCAATTTCGATTTCTAGGGCATAGAGGGTTTTCGCGATCGACAAAGGGAGGGTCGCGAGGCCGGAGGAAAAGGGGGGCGAGGTTACGGCGGTTCCAGGTGAGTCGCGATTGGATTTCGCGCGCGGCAGAGGCGATGTCGATTCTGTCTTGAAGGCGGTGGCGTGCGATGCTACGGCAGTGACGTGTGGAGACGACCGTGAGGAGGTAGCTCGAGTAGGGTTTTGGAGTTTGCGGTGAGTAATTCTCGACTTATATATATATATTTATATATGCATATCGGTATTAGTCTCAAATTTTACAGGTGACTCTAAATGTTAACTTTATTGCTGAAGAGATTGTATTCAGTATGAATTTTAATTGAAAAGAAATAAGAACTGAATTTAGTAGATGAATTAAAAATTTGTTAAAGTAAGTTAAGGGTTAAATAAATAAATGATTAGCTGATAAAATTTAGTAGTTAATTTTATCTTAAGATATTTAAAGAAAGTTATTTCTAAAATTTAAATTTTAGATAAATAAAATTTTAGTTTAAATTGGATTAGATTATCATATGAAATTATTACTCAAATTATTAGATAGATTAAAATCAATAAATAGTGATGACTTTCTGATTTTCCCAGATATTAATAAGTTATGTAATGTTTCTACAAAGTCAATAGTGGTGAAGAAACATGTCAGGATAGGATGGAATTGCGAATAAAACAAAGTGAGTAAATCTCACTCAGCTGAGTTGTTATTAAATTTCAATAGTCAAATTTAAATGATTGCTTGAATGCTTGAATTGATTTGATGTGTGTTGAGAATTGATGATTTGGTAACTTTGGTTTATCGGATGGTTTCCGAGTAAATTGTTGTTCGACTCGAAGTGTTGGGGTTGAAATGGTTTAAAACTCAAAAAAATAAATAAGGGTCGAATTAATTGATTAAAGATTAAGTCAATTAATGAAGGTTAATGAAATTAGAATAACCAGTGGGCGGTTTAATAAGTAATTACTTAAAGTAATAAGTAAAATATAATTATTTTGTGAAATAACTCAAGAGATTAATTAAATAGTTAATCAAGATATAATTAATTTATTTAATGAAGTAAATAAAAGGAGTTAGATGATTACAGTACGAGGTTAGTCGAGAATGATTAATATTGGATTGGATTAAAGTAATTGATTTAGATTAGGACAAATTAAAATATAATTGGAAATCATTAATTTATATAATTAATGAAGTAATTAAAGATTTAATTAATTGAGATTAATTAATGCATAATAAGTGACTTATAAGAAGTCAATTAATACAAGTAATTAAAAATTTAACTAATTAACTATGGTTGATTAATTTGTGTAGAAATTAAAGATTACTCATAGATTGGGTCAAAATAATTAATATCATGGCAATTAATTAAAGATAATTACTTGGATGCAATTAGAAGATAATTTATCCAGTGTGATTAAATAAGATGAATAACGAAGGATTGATTAATTAATTGATTTGGAATTAATCAATTTTGAACGAAGGAATCTAAGTGATTGAGGTTTAAAATTTAATTAGAATCAATTGAATTGATTTGTATGGGATTAAGTTTTTCTTATGGAAGATGGAATGGTATTGGATGTTTTGAATGAGTTGATATCGCTGATATAAAATGTTAGGATAACATGAGTTTCGAAGAGACCGGCATCGGGTTTTAAAAATTTCCCGAAATCACCCCGAATTGTCATGAATTGCTAGGTGAAATCAATAAGCTGAAAAAGCATGATTTAAGTAAATTGGTGAGTGAAATAAATGATGTCGGTAACAATTTGTGAAATTGTAATAGATATCAGTTACCTGGGTTATGTATAAATTGTATGCTATTGAAATATATGTTAATTGGTTTACTCATGCTGGTTTGCAGCCTGACCCGGGTGTTACTTTGGTGTAATGCTCGGGTCAGACCGAGTATTACAGACTTTTCAGGTATGTATGTTCTGGAGCTCAGGAGGCGAGTTGGATGCAATAGCGTATGGAGTATTTCCGCCGTATTTATATTATTGTTAATTTGAGACATGATAATTGTAAATATTCAGTGACTGTATATTATGTGAAACTCTGATGTAAATTAAATGTAACCGACAGTTATAATATTCTTTTGTAAACTATTATTATTTATTATTATATTTTATCCGCTGCGAATGTGAGATGTTTGGTGTTTCGTTCTTCTTCTTCTTCTATCTCTTTCTTCTTTTTCATAACTATCTGGAATTTTCGGGTTCGAAAATTTCGGGTCGTTACATTTAGTATCAGAGCGAAAGGTTAAGCGAGAACCTTGGCTCTGGTGGGGATTACTCATTAAATAGAGTCAGTGGTACTCTAGAATGAGTTGAGTGTATATTTATATGAGCGCGTATTTGTTATTTTCTTATATAAAGGTTTTAAATGATTTGATAAAAATATATTGTGATATATAAAGTAATATTTCATTCTAATAAATATTAAGGCGATTGGTTGTTAAATTATTGGAATTAAAATTTAAAAGTAATATAATACAACCAAATTGAAGTCCTGAATTAGAATTTTGAAGTTTGAAGCGGGAATTCAATTTGAGTAAGGTTGATTGGATTAAGTAAATTGAAATTTAACTTTGGAAAGTTAAATAAGTGTAGAAAAAGCAACCAGAATCGGAAATTTCATGATGAAATTGGAATTTAACTTGGGAAGTTAAATCGTTGATTTGAATTGGGAATTTGTGTGATCTCAAAACGGGTTTGAGATTTAAAAATTGAGAATGGATGGACGTTTAAAATAAATTGGATAATACCATCCTATTGTTAATAAAAATCTTTAAATTGAGAATGGTATTGTATAAATAAAATAAATTTGAATAATTGAATTGTGAAATAAACTTGTTTAAAAACTGGCTTCAAGCTGGAAGATAAAATTTAGTAATAAATTAAATTCTTAAAATAAAATAGCATTGAACTCTTATTCGAACCTTGAAATACATTAGTAAAGATAACATAAAATGAAATTTTGAGAATTGGACTCTGAAATTAAATTGATTAAAAACTTTAAATAAAGGTTAATTTGGTTTAAAGAGATAAACCAACCTTTGAGAATTTAACTCAAATTGATATAATTCGAGGTAGTTTAAATTCAAGATTAAAATTGAATTAGTTCAAAATTTAATTTGGTTTGAATTAATTGAATTGGTGATTGAAGATGTATAAGTTTAAGAATTTAAATGGGAAATTGAATTGAATTATATTTAAATGATTTGAATTTGAAATGGGTTCAATTGATAATAATCCACATTGATTGGAATAATTTGAAATTATAATATAAGTTGAACATGATTGAAATTAAATGGATTTGATTTAAATTGGGAAAGGAATCAGGGTTGATTCAACTTGAATTGGGATTAAATAAATTTCGATGGAAATTGGAGTTATTTAAATTGGAATTGGGTCAATTTAAATGGAAATGGAAAATTTAAAGTGAATTGTTGGGAAAGTGAGCAGTTTGACTCTTGACTATTTTAAATAAATTGTTTTAATACAAACTTATTTTTCTAAGCTATTAAATATATACGACCTTTCTTTTTTAAAGCTAACTTATTGTATATTTGTTTTACCATTATTTTTGGAGCTATTTAAATATTTTTCAATTGTTTCCCAAACTAATTACTATTTTTCCACTACTTTACAAATAAATTACTATCTTTCAATTATCTAAAATCTTTGGAACTATTCAACTATTTTTCGACTATTTTACAATTAGTTAACTATTTTATAGCTATTTTGTAAACTAATAATTATTTTTCAACAACTTATTTATTTTCAATTTTCAAGCTATTTTCTAAATATAAACTGGTCGGAGTTCAAACTATTATTGGTAAAATACCCAACTGAGATGAGAATTAAAGTGATAATCCAAATGGGGACTAAGGTAAATGTGGATAAGTGGATGAAAATTTACGTGAATGTGAATGGGAATGAAATTGGAAAGAGTAATCAAATTTGAATATTTTATTTGAATAAACAAAGTTATATATCTTTGTTAGATAAGAAAAATCTTTCCTTGTTAAATCTATTGCCGGAAAAAAGGGATTTATGAAGGTGTTTAAAGTATAAAAGGAGTTTTATACAAGTTTGAAAAGATCTAAAGTTTTAAAAATTATATATATCTGTGTGTGTGTGTGTGTGTGTGTGTGTGTGTGTGTGTGTGTGTGTGTGTGTGTGTATATATAAAGGATCTTATGAGGAATTTGGAAAAAGGGTTTTGGGAACCTTTGGATTTGGAAAGGCTTTCGATTTTTGGGTAAAATCAATATTGAATTTGGAAAGCCTAGTTTGAGAATTATCGATTTTGGAATAATCAATTTTGTGTAAAGGAGATTTTTATGAGATTCATACTAGGTGTATGATTTGAAAGATACTATATGTGTATAGCATAAAGCGTTTTGATGATGGCTTTGGGGAAAAAGGCGCTTCCTTGAAATGAACTTCTCAGGAGTGCCATTGGGTGGTGCTGCCTTGAGCCCCAAGGGGGGGTTCTAAAGTTGATCCTGTGAGGAGTCCGGACAAAACTAGTTCCTGAGGATTATGAGTAGTGTATACCATAGCGAAAGTCGTGTGTGCCGTTGAGAGCCAGCAGTCTATGTTTGATTTTATATCGGAAGACTGCGACCTATGGTATAACATAGCGAAAGTCGTGTGTGCCGCTGAGAGCCAACAGTCTGTGTTTGATTTTATATCGGCAGACTGCGACCTATGGAGGAGTGGAGAGGTTTCATTTCGATAGCGAAATCAGAGGTCGCGGAGAGCCTGCAGTTACATGGACTTTTGTTGTGACGGCAACGTAACCCTGGATGTAATTGTGATCTGTTGTGTGGGATCCATGGCGTAATTGAGAGGCCGCGGAGAGCCTGCAATCACATGGACTTTTGTTGCGATGGCAACGTAACCCTGGATGTAACTATGACCATGGATGGGGGTGATGATTTCCAGAGCATTCTCACCAAGATATTTCCTCTATTTTCAAAAACTGTTTGCGATATTTTCAATAAAATTATTTTTCAAATGTTTTCACTGGGTGTTGAAAACGGGTTTACCAAGTACTTATAGATTTTCAGTCCTATGCCTGATCAACGTATGACTGAATTTCTATGAGAACAAGGATGAACTGGTTAGGGCATCGAGTTATAAAAGTATTTTTATTAAAAGCTATTTTAAATAGTATTATCTAAATTTAAAGGCATTTTTAAAATTTTAAAATAAAGGTGTTGGAATTGTGAAAGATGAAATAAATCCAAACTAGAAATATGGAAGACAAAAATTTGAACTCAGAAAAAAAATTTAATTCTTTTTAATGAAGTGATTCTTGTAATTGATTTAGAAATTGGAAATAAGCTAATTGGTTAAATAATTGTTTGACTGAGTATGTTGATAAAATTTAACTTGGGTAACAAATGGTTGTAAATTAATAATGGAACTTGGTAGTGAATTCGAATTGTAAATAGAATTCGACTTGGATTTGATAATGAATTAAATAAGAAGAGATGTTGTAAAATAAAAATAAAATAGAGTTGGATTGAAAATGTGATGGTTTGAACTACAAATAAAATTCAAGGGTGATTTGAATAACGTTTAATGAAATTTGCAAGAAAATTGGATATAAGAAAAGTGATTATAATAGCAATGTTTTGAGTTGCAAAACAAAACCCAAGTGAATAGAAATAAATTGAGAGTGGCCATGTATTAATAAAATAAATTCGATAACGAATTAAGTAAGTAAATTAAAAATTTAAAACGGGATAATTGAGTTAAATGATAAATGAATGAAGTCTGATTGAATAAAAAAAAACTAAATCAAAGCTGTGATTGGAATTGGATTATCAGACTGAACTTAATTTGGTGGTATAATATATGAGTTGATAGAGATTTAATGAAATTGATTCTGAATCATTTGAAGTGAATATGAGCTTATTTGGATTAAAAATCGATGGCATGTAAGAAATTGAGTTGCAAACCTTTGAAGCTGAATGAAATGGCTTATTAATTGATTGAAAGCAATTGAATTAGCTTAAAAGTTATATAAATCGCTTATGGAAAGCGTTTTGGTGCTTGTTGCTTATGATATATGTGTTTAGCTATTGAATATAAGTGAAACGCTTGTGATTTGCTATTAAACAAATGAAATGCTAATAAATACTCTGTATATGGCACTTACGTATTTAAATTGAGTAAGTACAGGTACCCGGGAGCCGTTAGGTTGGATTTGGATGCATTAATTTCTAAAATAAGTAAGCCACATGCTTAAAATGCTAAATAGGGTACGCCTACGCAATAAAATTAGGAAATATGAACTGTTTTTGCTTCTTCCGACCGTGTGGGTCGAGGTATATATATTTATATCTCTTGTCAAATTGCAAAAGCTCCCCCGTACAAAGGAGACTCTGCCAAAATTTTCCGGAAATTTTGGGAGTTAGAAAATTTTTGAGAAATTTTTGTTAAGCAATTAAACGATTTTAAATATGAAACTGAAATAGATTAGTAGATGGATCTGATAAGACTCAGTTGTAAATGGAAAATAAAAATTTAATGTTCAAAATTGAAATAAGTTGAATTCATATTAAAACGGGAAAACGAATCTAGTTTGAAATAGATATGAAAGATATGTGAGGAAATGTATGGAATGATTTGAAAGGTTAGTATTGTTGCTAAACAAGATATGCAGGTATTAATGGAAAAAGAAAGTTGGATCTGATCCCAAAAGATAAATTTGAATTGCCTGACAAAAAGGTATGTATTTAAAATTTCTAAATGAAATTGGATTGGGTTTTTGATGTAGCCACTTGGCTTTTGTTTTGTTTTGGAATTTGGGAGCCCGCGGAGGCCTTTTGTAGTAGTACCGAGCTAGCCGCGCAAAGGAGACGCTGGCAAAAATTTTCGGAAATTTAGAGAGTTAGAAAAATTTTGCGAAAATTTTGATAATTCAAAATTAGTTTTAAATTGAAATTTAAATGATTGAGCAAGAGGGTATTGTTTGAAACCATAAGAGGTTTTGGGAAGTTGGTTAAGGTGATAGTGGGTCTGTAATAAAAGATAGTTGGTAGGATGTGAATTGAGAGTTTTGAGAAAAGTAAACGAGTTTTGAACCATTCTTCCTAATTAGCGATTTCGGAGACGAAATTCTTTCAAGGGGGGAAGAATGTGACGACCCAGAATTTTCAACTACTTAAATTGGAATTGTAAATTAATTTTTAATACTTAAAAGTTAATATTGACTTGAATTCGAAATATCAATACTTACTTGATAACTAAATCATTGAATTGTGTAGTTTAAATATTGAATTTAATAATTGAAATTAGGTAAATTATTGAATCTGTGATTCTAAGCCTGTTTAAAATAATTTGAAGGCTTATAAAATCTATAATGATAATACTGAAGATAATAAAATGGTTGAAATTTAATTTAAAGGTCATTTGTTCAATTTTAATAATATATCGTTTAAATTAGGATTTAAAAATAGCCTTCCGAGGCACAGTCTCGGAATTCGACGAAACCAGTTCCATTGGATCTGTAATAGTTAGTTATTATCGAATTTCAATTTTTGTAGCAATCGGGGTTGACGTTTGACCCTGGCAGCTCAAAACGCTTAGGAACTATTTTCATCGATTTAATTTTTAATTGATCGTTTCCTTCTATTACTCGTGTATATGAACGAATTAGCTTCCGAAACACGCTCCATTGTGTTCGGAACGCGGGTAAAACCCTGAAATCGCCTCGTGGCATTCCTTTAGAGGAGTTCAGAATTTTTTTTGTAGAAACTGATAGAACATTTTGAGGTTATATATAAGTTAATGAAAGAAATTAATTAAAATTAGCAAGATATTTTTTTCCTTCACAATGTCGTATTGAAGAAGCCTTCCATCTCTTCTATTTTTATGCTCGCTTCCCCTTGATTCTGAGAGAGTTCGACATCTAAAAAAAAAAATACTAATGGCCGAAGCCGACTGCATCTAATCGAACGCAATTTTGATTTCTAGGGCATAGAGGGTTTTTGCAATCGACAAAGGGAGGGTCGCGAGGCCGGAGGAAAAGGGGGGCGAGGTTACGGCGGTTCCAGGTGAGTCGCGATTAGATTTCGCGTGCGGCAGAGGCGATGTCGGTTCGGTCTTGAAGGCGGTGGCGTGCGATGCTACGGCAGTGACATGTGGAGACGACCGTGAGGAGGTAGCTCGAGTAGGGTTTTGGAGTTTGCGGTGAGTAATTCTCGACTTATATATATATATATATATTTATATATGCATATCGGTATTAGTCTCAAATTTTACAGGTGACTCTAAATGTTAACTTTATTGCTGAAGAGATTGTATTCAGTATGAATTTTAATTGAAAAGAAATAAGAACTGAATTTAGTAGATGAATTAAAAATTTGTTAAAGTAAGTTAAGGGTTAAATAAATAAATGAATAGCTGATAAAATTTAGTAGTTAATTTTATCTTAAGATATTTACAGAAAGTTATTTCTAAAATTTAAATTTTAGATAAATAAAATTTTAGTTTAAATTGGATTAGATTATCATATGAAAATATTATTCAAATTATTAGATAGATTAAAATCAATAAATAGTGATGACTATCTGATTTTCCCAGATATTAATAAGTTATGTAATGTTTCTACAAAGTCAATAGTGGTGAAGAAACATGTCAGGATAGGATGGAATTGCGAATAAAACAAAGTGAGTAAATCTCACTCAGTTGAGTTGTTATTAAATTTCAATAGTCAAATTTAAATGATTGTTTGAATGCTTGAATTGATTTGATGTGTGTTGAGAATTGATGATTTGGTAACTTTGGTTTATCGGATGGTTTTCGAGTAATTGTTGTTCGACTCGATGTGTTGGGGTTGAAATGGTTTAAAACTCAAAAAAATAAATAAGGGTCGAATTAATTGATTAAAGTTTAAGTCAATTAATGAAGGTTAATGAAATTAGAATAACCAGTGGGCAGTTTAATAAGTAATTTCTTAAAGTAATAAGTAAAATATAATTATTTTGTGAAATAACTCAAGAGATTAATTAAATAGTTAATCAAGATATAATTTATTTATTTAATGAAGTAAATAAAAGGAGTTAAATGATTAAAGGACAAGAATGATTAATATTGGATTGGATTAAAGTAATTGATTTAGATTAGGACAAATTAAAATATAATTGGAAATCATTAATTTATATAATTAATGAAGTAATTAAAGATTTAATTAACTGAGATTAATTAATGCATAATAAGTGACTTACGAGAAGTCAATTAATACAAGTAATTAAAAATTTAAGTAATTGACTATGGTTGATTAATTTGTGTAGAAATTAAAGATTACTCATAGATTGGGTCAAAATAATTAATATCGTGGCAATTAATTAAAGATAATTGGTTTATGTATAAATTGTATGCTTTTGAAATTTATGTTAATTGGTTTACTCACGCTGGTTTGCAGCCTGACCCGGGTGTTACTTTGGTGTAATGCTCGGGTCAGACCGAGTATTACAAATTTTTCAGGTATGTACGTTCTGGAGCTCAGGAGGCGAGTTGGATGCAATAGCGTATGGAGTATTTCCGCCGTATTTATATTATTGTTAATTTGAGACATGATAATTGTAAATATTCAGTGACTGTATATTATGTGAAACTCTGATGTATATTAAATGTAACCGACAGTTATAATATTCTTTTGTAAACGATTATTATTTATTATTATATTTTATCCGCTGCGAATATGAGATGTTTGGTGTTCTGTTCTTCTTCTTCTTCTATCTCTTTCTTCTTTTTCATAACTATCTGGAATTTTCGGGTTCGAAAATTTCGGGTCGTTACACCTTAGGTGTCCTCAATCATTCGTACTATGATCATTTAGCTCGTGGAATAAGCCGTACTTGTCTGATCTTCTTTCACTGTTGGTCGGATCCCTCCTCATCGGCTTTCGATAACGAACCTGCCCCCATGTCCTGGTAGATCAGCTCCAAAGTATCATTCAACTCCGTATAAGAGGAGAATCTCAGTTCCTTTCGTGGCCGCCTTAGTCCATTATCGTTATCCTTGGCTTTCCGTTTCCACTTATCCTTGCCTGAATCTTTTCAGGGAGGATCTCCGCTTTTGACTGCATAAACATCAACTCCCTCTCCTTCCTCTCTCTCAGCATTTGCATCAACTTTCCATAGGAACCTTTCTGGTTCATGATAAAACTCTTCTAAATCAATGGGCGGATCCCTTGTGTTAATCCCGTTTCACCAACGAGTTAAAGAGTCCACGAGATAAGAGTCCACAAGGTAAGATCTATGAGTTGAGGAGCCTGCGACCTAAGAACTACAACTCAGGAAGCTTACGACCTACGACTTAAGGCAGCAAACAGTTCTAGAAGGACTTACGAGTTAAGCAGTCTCCGACTTAAGGCCTCCACGGTTTAAGGCTTTTACGAGTTAAGGAACCTTACGAGTTAAGGATGGCACGACTTAAGGAGATGAACGACCTACGACCCAAAACATGTTGCGACCTAACAATGGCTACGGTTGAACGGCCTAAGGAAAGCTATGCGACCTAAAGGAGTAACGACTCAAAACATTGGAAGGAAGGGTCAACAACACATAAGTCGTTGACGACTTACGACTTATGATGAGTCGTGTACGACTCATGCTAGCACGAAGGAAGTCATGTTTGGTTAACTCGGGAACGACTTATCACTTGTATCGTTCATTCGAACAGGAGCATAACATTGGACCAAGCCGAGAGTCAAATCCAGTAGGTCGGCCGCGACCTACCATGAACCGCTAACAAGCCCGCGACTTATCATATGAGACAATTCACCATGACTCGTCCACGACCTAAGGTCACTAAGTCGTAGTCCACTGCTATGATGTCCATACTAAAAAAGGATGACTCGTGAACGGGTTAGAACTTGTGCTATATTCAGAAGACCGAAGGCGAGTTTGAGCTCAACATGGTGAGTCGTCCACGACCCAACCTGACTCGGCCACGAGTAACCCATGAGTCGGGTACGACTCACGACTTAAGACCGAAAACCCCTATAAATACACGACCATTTCCAACATGAAGGGGACTTTTGGTCAATCAATTTCAAGCACCATTACTCTGCCGAATTCCAGACTACTTCAACACTTAAAGCTTTTGAGATTCAAAGAACGTCTAAAAGAACTTCATGAAGAAATCATCTACATCCACCATGAATTCGGAGAATTCTCTTGCATCGAAGTTTGAGCCACTTGTTCTAAGTCTTTTGTAATTCAAAGTGTGTTGTACTTGAGAAGATTTGTATCAACTTGTAACGTGATCATCAATAAAAGTACTTAAAGTGGACGTAGGCTATTCCCATAAGCCGAACCACTATAAAATTGCTGTTGTTTACTGCTTTTCTGCTATTACTTGCTTATAATTCTTTCCCGATCTATCGGGTGGTGCTTTCACAACTACACTTCACACACCGGGGTGTTAGCGTTCAAATTTGAGCGTTAACATTTTTGGTGCTTTCACTGAGAATTGAACTCAGGACAGCTGTCATCATTGCTTCGCAGAGATTTGAAGAAAGAATTTCCTTAAAAACCAGAAGTATATCTGAGATTATGGCTCCTGGAAGGAAAAGTAGATCTATCAGATCTGGGAACATTCAAGAGGAAACCTCCGCTTCCCCTGTGCCTAATCTACCCACTCCGTCTGTTGGAGTTACAAAAGCGGAATTGGATGCTGTGATTCTAGGGCTAAACCAGCAGATAAACGCCCAAAATGCACAGCTAGAGGCTCAAAGTGCCCAGAATGCTCTGATTCTGAATAAGTTGAACGACTTACTTGGGGCAAACAATCAACCGGCTGGTAATGAAAGGAACTATGCTGGCAACATTCATGATGTTAATGAAAGGAATGCTCCTGAAAGGCCTACTAGTCCCTTTGAGCAGGCAGTACCTGACGCCGGTGGATCTAGAACTCGGCATGATGAGGAATATCTTTCTGGAATGGTCCGGCAGATCATGAAAGAAAGTATGCAAAGAGTTGAAGATGAGAAGGAATGGGGTTTCACCCCAAGTAAAACTCCGTTTACTGAAAAAATCTTGAAGGCGGAATTTCCAAGGAAGTTTGTCCCTCCGACTATTCCAGCTTACAAAGGGACAAGTGATCCGAATGAGTTCTTGTATAAGTATGATTGGCACATGACGGGTGCCAGGGCCTCCGATGAAATAAAGTGCCGATATTTCCCCGTATACCTGGAAGGCGTGGCTTTACTGTGGTTCACCAAGTTACCAGTCCGATCTATCGATCAGTTTTCAGACTTGACCAGAAAATTCAAGGAGCAGTTTAGACTATATGCTTCGAAGGCCAAGGATATTATGTCACTATCGAGTTTAGAGCAGAATCCTGGTGAGTCTATCAGATCCTTCTTGAACCGCTTCAATATAGCACTGGCTGAGGTGGACAATGCTGAACCACGAATGATATTGACTTATCTGATGAGGGCTATCGATAAGTCAAGCGAATTTGGGAAATGGTTAAATATGAAGGAGCCAACCTCTCTCGAAAAGTTCTACAAAAAAGCAGACGAATTCATTCGCTTGGAAAGCCGTCCTTTACCAGTAAAGACAGTGTTGGAAAAAGCAGAAGACAACACTGTCGCTCCACGCAAGAATGAATCGGTGGGGCAAAAAAGGGAGAATAGTAATGGGAAGAAACAGGGTAATCTGAAGAAGCCCCGATCCTTCAAGCCATCAGAATATACTCCATTATCACATACACCGGAGCACATCTACCTGGCCACTAAAGATTCCGTCGATTTCCCTAAACCTATCCCTTTGAGAACTGGGAGAAAAGCCATACAAAGTGGGAAATTCTGCCGCTTCCACAATCAACCAGGTCATGAAACTGATGAATGCCGCCAGCTGAAAAATCTGATTGAAGAGTTGCTAAGAGAAAACAAGTTGCAGCAATTCGTGAAAAAGAATAGCAACAATCCTGCATCGTCGAGTCAGGGGCAGCGGGCTCCTGTTCATCAGCCTGGGGCAGGAGAGAAAGCTACGGGGCATGAATCTGGAAGGCCCGTTATCAATGTCATTTCAGGAGGACCTCACCCAGCTGGCAAAAGTTGGGGTGAGATGGAGAGATATTCCAGGGCTTTGAAATATGCTCCAGCCGAAGAAAACGTCTTTGTTCTAGAAGACACTACGCCCCTTAAACAACAGAAAACTTTCAGTGACGACATTATTTTCAGAGCCAGAGATTCCACAGGTATTGAAGCTCCTACTTTAGATCCCTTGGTCATCTCGGCTGGTATTGGACCAGCCATTGTCAGAAGAGTCCTCATTGACTGCGGAGCATCATGTAATATTCTCTTCAAGAAGACATTTGACCAGATGAAAATCCCTATGATCGATGTGCAAGCCTCATCACAGAAAATCGTTGGCTTCACTGGGGAGCCAAAGCAACCAGTAGGAACCATCGATCTGTTTGTAGAACTTGGGGAAGGAGAAAGGAAAGTGGTCCGAAAGCAAACCTTTGTGATCGTCGACGAGTATTCTGCTTATAATGCTTTTCTTGGCCGTCCAACACTCGCAGCATTCGAAGCTATCCTAGCCCCGTGGTGCCTCACTATTAAATTTCCTACTGACAATGGAGTAGGAGTTATAAAAGGGGATCAAAATGCTGCGCGAGAATGCTATTGGACAGAGCTGCGAGAGTCAAGAAAAAGGGAAATGGGAAAGGATGCGGCAACTCCAGTCCGCATCAAGGAACCAGCTTTGTAGCAATTACAGAGCGGACCCTGCACTGGCGAGCACAGCGAGGCACAGAAAGAAATGGATCCCAGAAAAGCCAGTACAGGGGAGAATAGAGTAGTACCGGTGGAAACAACAGTTCCGGTACCTGTTGACCCAAAGGACCCAAATAAGGTGTTGAATGTGGGTTCGCAGCTTAATGTTTCGATTCAGAATATCTTGATATCTTTCCTGAAGGCGAATTTGGATGTCTTTGCTTGGACTCATGCCGATATGTGTGGAATATCCCCGGAAGTTGCGGTACACGCTCTGAATATTGACCCAAAGTTTACGCCAGTTAAACAGAAAAGAAGAACCCAGGGTCCAGAAAGGTCAGCAGCATTAAAAGAAGAAGTCGATCGACTCATGGAAAATAACTTCATCAAAGAATCTACATATCCGAATTGGGTTTCAAATCCTGTGTTGGTCAAGAAAGCTAATGGGAAATGGAGAGTGTGCATCGATTTTTCTGATCTAAACAAGGCTTGCCCCAAAGATTGCTTCCCATTACCCAGGATCGATCAACTGGTAGATGGAACTGCGGGACATGAATTGTTATCCTTCATGGATGCCTATTCCGGTTATAACCAAATCATGATGCATGAGCCGGATCAGGAGGATACAAGCTTTATTACAGATGTTGGGCTTTATTGCTACAGAGTTATGCCCTTCGGATTAAAAAACGCAGGGGCAACCTACCAAAGACTTGTTAATGCTATGTTCAAACCGCAATTGGGCAAAACTATGGAAGTCTATGTCGACGACATGTTAGTAAAGTCCAGGAAAGCAGCGGATCACATTGAACACTTAGCAGAAATGTTCGCAGTCCTCCGTAAATAGAAAATGAAGCTTAACCCCCTGAAATGTACATTTGGGGTCGAATCCGGAAAGTTCTTAGGTTTTATTGTCAGTGCTAGGGGCATAGAGGCTAGTCCAGCTCAAATTACCGCCTTGAAAGAAGTCAAAGCTCCTAGAACAAAGAAGGAATTGCAAAGTCTCAACGGAAAGATCGCCGCCCTGAGTCGGTTCATTTCCAAAGCTACTGATAAATGCATCCCATTCTTCGATGCCCTGAAAAAAGGAAAGAAGAACTTTGAATGGACTCCCGAATGCCAAAAAGCCTTTGAAGAGTTGATCCGTCATATGGAAACGCCTCCGATACTTTCTAGGCCAGACAATGGTGAGGATCTTCTTATATACTTGGCAGTATCATCTCATGCTCTAAGTGCAGCGCTGATACGGGAAGACAAAAGGATTCAACATCCAGTTTACTATATCAGCAAAAGACTCACTGGGGCAGAGCTGAATTACTCCAAGTTGGAAAAACTCGCCTATTGCCTACTAGTTGCATCGAGGAAACTGAGGCAATATTTCCAAGCTCATCCTATCAAAGTACTCACTGATCAACCTCTGAAGCAAGTCCTGTTTCGCCCTGAAACTTCGGGTCGTCTTCTAAAATGGAACATTGAACTTAGTCAATATGACATCACCTATCACCCCCGAAAAGCAATCAACGGTCAAGCTTTAGCTGATTTCATTGCAGAATTCACAGAGAAAGATAATGGTGAGGAAAAAGCGATCAATGATTCTCCAATCCAGTGGAAGATGTATGTTGATGGCGCAAGAAATGACTACTGTTCTGGAGCCGGAGTGGTACTTGAAACTCCTGAAGGTCGATCATTATGTTATGCACTAAGACAGGAATTCCCTTCAACAAACAATGAAGCAGAATATGAAGCTCTTATTGCAGGTCTGAAAATCGCTAAAGAGCTAAACATTCGAGCATTACAAATTTTCAGTGATTCTCAGCTTATTGTATGCCAAGTCAAGAAGGAATTTCAAGCGAAAGGTGGAAACCTGCCTTCCTACTTGTCAAAGGCTTGGGAACTCCTATATGAACTCGATCACTATTCAATAAGCCACATTCCTCGGGAAGAGAATATGAAGGCAGATTCCCTCGCAAAGTATTCAAGTTCTGGTGAAGCTCAACTATTGGGATTGGTCCCTGTAGAAGTCCTTTCAGCGCCAAGTATAGACGAGATGGATATAGACTGGATTGTGAATGTATCTCAAGAACAAGAGTCATGGATGACTCCAATACTGGATTACCTACTCAGGGGTTCTCTGCCAGAAAACTCGATAGAAAGACGAAAGCTTCTAAGAAAGGCCTCTCGCTATGTAATTCAGGATGGCCGATTATACAGACGGGGATTCTCAATGCCATTGCTTCGATGTGTATCCCGGGAAGAGTCCAAAACAATCCTAGCTGAAGTGCATGGAGGAGAATGCGGTGATCATTCAGGTGGTCAAACACTAGCAAAGAAAATTCTCCGATACAGATATTTTTGGCCAGAAATTAATCGGGATGCCGCAGATTACTCCCGAAAATGTGACAAGTGCCAAAGATATGCCAAAATTCCTAGAGCACCTTCTACCGAACTCACACAGATGGTCAGTCCATGGCCATTTGCAATTTGGGGAATGGATCTCATTGGGCCGCTACCAACTGCTAAATCAGGGATTAAATATGCTATTGTTGCAGTTGATTATTTTACTAAGTGGGCTGAAGCTGAACCATTGGCTACGATCACTTCAAAGAAAATGATAAGCTTTGTGACCAAGAATATCATTTGCAGATACGGTGTGCCTCAGAAAATAATCACAGACAATGGAACTCAGTTTGAAAGCGAGGAATTCCAGGATTTTTGCAAGCGATTCAAAATCCAGAAAAGCTTTTCGGCAGTAGCTCATCCGCAGGCAAACGGGCAAGTGGAAGCAGTGAACAAGATCATCAAATCAACCGTCAAAAAGCAACTCGAAAGAGCAAAAGGTGGTTGGGTCGATAAACTACCACTTGCACTATGGGCATACAGAACTACTCACAAAACTGCAACTGGGCATACTCCTTTTGCGTTAGCATACGGATCGGAAGCAATGATCCCGGTTGAAGCAGAGGTCCCTTCACACAGAAGAATCCATTTCAATCAAGCAGAAAATGAAAAGCTGCAACTTGAAGCGCTGGATCTCCTTGATGAAAAAAGAAATGAAGCTAACCTCAGAGTTGCAGCTCATCAGCAAAGGATAGCCAGACATTTCAATTCCAAAGTTCGTCAACGCAGCTTTGAAATTGGAGATCTAGTCCTGAAAAGAATTATGACCGCGACAGGTGTGTTTGGGCCAAATTGGGAAGGACCATATGTAATAGGTCAGAAGCTTCTTGACGGCACATTCAAGCTCACCACTGTTGATGGAGATCAAATTCCAAGGGCATGGAACAGCAACCACTTGCGTCCATACTTTACTTGAAAATTTTGTTGAAAAATTGTAAAAAGAATTATGAATGTATGATTCTTGTAATTGAAAGCAATTGTGAAACTGATGCAAGTAAATAATGAAAGAATATAAAGTGGATGTAGGCCCAATTTCATGGCCGAACCACTATAAATCTTGTGTTCCTTATTATCATTATATGTTTGCTTTGTTTTCGATATAAAAATACATAAAATGTATTGCTAAAATGTCAATTTAAATTTTTGCAGACAATGGAAATAAAACTTGCGCATAATAAGACCGAGCGATTCTCACCATCATTCAACAAACAAATTTCAAGTCACAAAGACCCCGAATTCAAATCCTAGATAGGAAATACTTCAATTGAACGGCTAATGATTTCGATAGAAACGAGCCCTTGCTGATAAATTGAGATTGTTTGAACAAACAAACATCCAATTAGGAAGCTAGTGCCCGTTCTCACGAACTTGCCTGGCAATGAAGTACACTTCCTTGGATTAAACAAGCCACTTGTGAGAGAAAGGGGAATGAAAACTTGAAAAGAAAAAAAGAGGATCGCTGAAAAGGCATAAGCAAGTGAACAGAGGAACAACCAAAGCTACCATCAGCGGCACAAGTCCTCTTAGGAGGCGCAACTCTTCGGAGGATAAAAGACCTCTAATGGGTCATACGCCACAAAAAAGAAAGTTCTCTACTCAACAAAAAAGATTGGAGTAGTCATGACCCTCCAACCATGAGAGAGTAACTTCCAGGCGATGAAAACCCTCTTTGAGGCACATTTCACCAGGAGTTGAAGTGTTATAACCGCTCTTCGGAATTTCACTTCACCAGAGTTGAAATGTAAACAAAATAAAAGCCCTCTTCGGAGGCCCATTTCACCAGGAGTTGAAGTGTTATAACCGCTCTTCGGAATTTCACTTCACCAGAGTTGAAATGTAAACAAAATAAAAGCCCTCTTCGGAGGCACATTTCGCCAGGAGTTGAAGTGTAGCAACCGCTCTTCGGAATTTCACTTCACCAAAGTTGAAATGCAAAAACAAAGACCTTCTTGAAAGCCCACGTTTCACCAAGATTGAAATAAAACTTCCAAGTGTTGAAGCGTGAAAAGGCTTTCTTCGAAGGCACAACTCTTTGGGGGTACACGTTTCACCGAGATTGAAATAAAACTTCCAAGTGTTGAAACGTAAAAAATCCCTCCTTAGAGGTACGACCCCCTCCCGGGGACACAATCAAGAAAAAAGACCTCTTTGGAAGCACACGTTTCACCGAGATTGAAATAAAACTTCCAAGTGTTGAAACGTGAAAAGGCTTTCTTCGAAGGCACAACTCTTTGGGGGTACACGTTTCACCGAGATTGAAATAAAACTTCCAAGTGTTGAAACGTGAAAAATCCCTCCTCAGAGGTACAATTTTGTATAAAAAAAAAAAAAATCCTCATCAAAAGCGTACTTTAACTTTCAAATGGAAAATGATCGTAAAAAGAAAGGAAGTTAAAGTGCCCTTCAGAGGTCCGCTTTACCACATAGAGGAATTCACTTGGTAAAATATGCACATAAGCAAAAGAGAAAAGTGATTTCTTCGAACGACAAAGCGTAAAAACTTATACGAAGGGAGTTGTACTCAATAAAAATTTTCTTTAAAGAATAAAATAATTATTCTTTAACAAATAAGAGTGCAAGTCCCCTCGAAGTATAAAATATCGCAACAAGCTTAAGGTATGGGGGCAACATGGTATAGTAGTATAGCTGCCTCAGTAAAGTAATACTCAAGCAACATACCATAAGCCCGCTGCAATACTATATAAACAAACTTGTGCAAAAATAAATAGTAAATGCATTCTCAAATTCAAACAGAAGTTTGTACAAACGAAGAATCATTTTATTCAACTATAATGCAGATACAGGTTTCAAAATAAAAGCGGGGGCCGGTACCCGCACAACTCTCGGCCAGTTCATACAAAAGGCAAAAAGCTAAAATCTTCACTTCTTCTTCCCTCCTTTGGACCCTTTACTCGGTCGAATAACCAGCTTTTCAGGTCCGCCAGTGGGTATAAGGGAAGTGGGAGAGGCAGGTGTAACCGGTTCAACTTCCGGCTCCTCTTCAGTGGCGGTGATTTTCTTCCCCCTCCTCTTTGATGTCCCACGCTTCTCTCTCCTCTGTGAGGAAGACTCACTCCCCGGAGTGACAAGTTTTGATAGAACAATGTCGTCAGAAGGAGTCCGTTCCGGGGAAATGTCACCTCCCTCAGGTCTCTCATCTTTCTGCTCTTGCGAAGCGATGGGATCATCCAAGCCGTGAAGAGCCTCTATTTGTTCCTCCTGTGATCCAGGTTGCGAGGCAGAAGGAGGCACCGCCTGAAGAGATGAAGGAAGGATGACCGGAGGAGTAGAAGTTTGAGCAGTGCTTGGTACTTTCTCTACAGAAGAAAAAAGGTTAAAGTCAGTAAAAAGAGGAGATGAGGGTTCACCAATGAAGTCAGTAAAGAGAGGAGATGAAGGCTCGTCAAGGTTGAGAAAATAGCCAAGGAGCTCGTGAAACTCATGTGAAATAAACGAGTAACCAGCTTGAGCAGAATTGACAGTAGCGAGATTAACAGTGAAGTTACCTGGAGAAGCTGGTTTCCTGATATCGACTTCATAAGCTTGCGTATCAGCGCTCTCTTCACCCTCATCTCCACCTTGTGTGCTTGTAATATCAGCGGTAACTTTGGTGGGAGAAGCGAGATGGGAACTGGAACCAATAATGTCGACTTCAGACGAAGAAGGTGGCTGGACTAGAGTAGTTGAAGTGGTTTTCCCCAGCTGGTCCCCTTCCGTCACTTCGGTTCTTAGTTTGGCAAGTTGTTCCTTTCCCCTGGCGAGAGCAGCGCGAGCGTCTTCATCAAAATAATGCCTTTCCAGGGCTGGCTCGTCATAACCAGCACCTTCAGCACCAAGCATATCGAGGGCGGCCTCCCACACTTCAGCTAAAGTGATCTCATACTTGGGACCAAGAAAGGCGAGGCTTCCACGCCCCAAGACGCTATGCAAGTAGAAGTCGAATAATGTTGAGCCGAAGCTGTTTTTGGTCGCCTCATGAGATTCTTCGGCTGCGATTTTGCCGGCGACAGCCTCATCGCGCTCCCTTTCAGTTCTGGCAAGCTGAAGCTTAAGCATTTGTATCTCCGCCTCCTGGGAGTTGTTTTTCTTTCGAAGCTCAGCAATATCAGAGACATAGCCTTCACTGATTCTTTTTTGTGCCTCGAGCCTATCTTCGGCATCCCTCTGACTGGCATGAGCATCTCTAACTTGTCTGAGAAGCACTTCTTCTTTTTGAGAGTATGAAGTAGAGGAAGCAGCAAGCTCATCTTTCAACTTCTCAACCTTTGCTTCGAGCTCCTCGTTGTAGGAAGTAATGCTCCTCATTTCAGTGTCGTGCTGCTCAAGGACCTTTTGCCACTCAGCCTTATCATTTTCCATGGTGAGCATGGCCTCTAAGTTGGCACGGTTAACTCTTTGAAGCTCATCAACAAGCTTCTGCCAGTTTGACATCCTCTCGATATCGAGCTTGACCGCATCAAGATTGCGCAACATAGCAGACTTGTCGATGGGGACCAAGTCTAGGTCGAATCTCACACCCTTTAAGCACCATTGTGGAAAACGGCTTTGTAAAGTGGCTGGGCCAGGTCCCACTTGAAATTTAGGCCTGCTTATTATTGTCTGGATGTCCTCCTTCCCAAGAGCAGGAGAGTCGGAAGTAATGTCAAGAGGGGCAGGGGCAGTAGGCTTTTCGGGAATAGTGGAAGTATGTCTCTCACCATGTCGGGCTCGTTTGCCTGAATCTTCAGTTACATGACCTTTTCCTCGGTCGTCGTAAGATTTCCTTTTGTGAGAGTCGTCACTCCTTTGCAGAGAATCATGGTGCTCATCCCTATCCCTTCTGTCATAACGCTCTTCTGCATCCCTCCTTTCACGAGCCTTTCGAGCAGCCCTCTCTTCGTCAGACTCTCTATAGGAGGGAAAGTAACGCCGATAATCATATTGACCACGCCCCCCGTAGCGTTGGAAATCCTGATAATACGATCCGCCGCGTGTCATTGAAGAATCTGAAATAAGAAAAGATAAGCTTTAGAAATCTCTAAAGTATAAGAAGATAAGTGCATAAATGTGCTGGAAAATCCTTAGTTGTGTGTGAAGTGCAAGCTACTCGCGTTGGACTAACGAACCACTCCTCTGTTGGGGGGAAGTGATAGATTTCACTGTTGATGACAATTCTTGAGATGAAGGAGTTAGAGTCTGTTGGAGGGAAGATGTTGCTTCAATCGTCGGAGGTATAGCTTTACCATGAGCAGGGTCTTCTTTAAAGAGCTCTTGGGAAGTAATAATTATGTCACTTAAATCCCCAAAGACGTCATCACCGGCATGCCCAACCTGATTCCCTCCATCATCTCCTTTGTCAGCACTCTCCCTGGTTTGGGAAAGGGGCTCCTCTTCTTCTTCAATAATGGGAGCAAGTGCGGGCTTTTCGGAGGGTCCCGTATCGTCTCTGGGAGTAGAGCACTTTACTAATAAGGTTTCTGCAGAAATTTCTCCTCGTATGTGCTCTTTAGTGGAGATCGGAAGATCAGGAGTTTTCACCGGAGAGTCAGGAACCTCCGTTGGAGCTTCACGAGGCCGAGTAAAGCGAGAGAGATGGAGGAGTCCGTATTGATGTAAAAGTTCATCGTTTAGCAGAAACTTTATGCTCTTCTCTTCTACCGGCACGGCATTTAATCTTTCAAAAATTTGCTTAAGACTTGGGTCCCTAGCAGGGGGTGGAAGTGCTAAAAACAGGAAAAGAATGAAATTAGCAGCTGAGAGTTCAGATCTCGAGAAAGTTTCAAAACGGAAAAAGTAGAGACAGGAAATCTTACTTCCCACTCTCCAGATGGCATAAAACCCTGGAGGGCAGCGAACAAAGAAAAACTGATTCAAAAATCCGTGAGCGCTTTCGGAGAGATCAGTAATAAGTTTGCGATTTCGAGCGCTTCTTACAACCACGATGGAGGGATGGTCTTTAGTTTTCGTGAATGAGCAAAAATAGCAGATCTCCTCGAAGCTTGGTAACCGATCCAAAACTCTCCTGAATAGAACGCATAACCCCATCAGAATGGCGTAGCCATTGGGGTGTAATTGGAATGGAGAGATAGACAACCGAAGCAGGAACTGTTGGAGAAAGTCGTTAAAAGGAGGAATCGCCCCACTTAAGCACATTTGGCGATTGACTGCAACAAATCCGTAGGGAGGATTGTCAGCAGTGTCATTTGGCCCCGGAAATAAGATGTCAGCATCATCAATGCCAAACTGGACGCGCAGTTGGTTAAATACCCGCTGATTCAAAGTTGTGGATGTTCTCTCCGGAGGGTTGTCTATAGGGATGGCTACTGGAAAGACATCTTCAGCCTGGCCCATCGGCTCTTCTTGATGAGAGGTCATTCTACACAAGCAACTGGATGTTCAAATGCGAAGGTGCACGTTTCCTAAAAAGTGTGAAGTGTCGTGCAAAGCTAATAAAAAATAATAATAACAAGTAAAGATAACTGGAATTAAACTGGTTGACGATTGATTGACTATGGTAATTTCGGAACTTGTTATTTAAAGCTCAAGCATAATATTAATGCGGGCTGGTCAGTTTCAATTGACTAATCCAGTGCTGCTTTAATATTCCACTTGAAATCGGTAGCACTTCGTTCACACGATTTATTTAAGTTAATCATCTATCATTAACTAATCTGTCGTTCGATGTGGGCAATCAATGACAGTATATTCGTCCCAGTTTTCTGTGAATGTTGTATTAACAGATTATTAGCTTACAAGTTGAAGTAATCTGTAAAAGAATGCAGCAAAGATCAACAGTTCAAAGTTCAAGCAAAATTTACAAGTGTTAAGTTGTCAACGACTCAAGAATTCTTTGTACGGGTTAAGCTAAGTCATTGGTTATTTGGATGACTCGGCTACGACCTAAGGAAAGTGAGGCAAGTTAAGTTAGGTTGTTCCAACTCTAAATCGCTGATGTTATAAGTCGGCAGTACTATGAGTCGTAAGTCAAAGAACAGGGGGAAGGCTCCAGATCGAAGCAACAAGAAACCTTCTAAGTTCTAACTCGGTTACGACTCATGGCTTGAGTCGTAAAACTTGCTAGGTCGGATTAAAAGTCAATAGTAAAGGCTACTGGGTCGCATGGAAGCTGCTGAGTCGTACACGGCTTATGGTTTAAGTCGTGTACCGTTTAAAGGATGAGTCACGGGAAAGTAGCAAGTGCTGAGTCGTTCACAGTTTATGGTTTGAATCATTCACGGCCTATGGCTTAAGTCGTTCACGACTTATAGCTTGAGTCGTCTGTGGTTTATGGCTAAAAGCATTGAGTCGTGTACGGTTGAGATTGCAAGGTATTTCAGAATCAGTGGCCAAAAAGCAAAACCAACTAAGTCGTGAGATCCTAAGTCATTTCCTCAACCAGTCAACTCCTTTCTAACCCGTTAACCTGTTAAGAACTTCCTCATCTCCTCCGAACCCACGGGCCAGTCAAATCAAGACATTGTAATTCATCATCTTCTCCTCACATCATCAGAAAGCACCCAAAAAACCAATTCGAATCGCTTCAAGTGTACGGCGAATCAAACGCGATGTTGTAATCTAAAGGATCACAACAACAACGTAGCCAACAATGGTCAGAATCGTTCACAACTCAATTCAAAGCCCGAGTACGACGTACGACGGTGATTTGGGAACAAGAAGCGAAAATTTATGCCTTAGCGATGGTCGTGATTGGATTGAAGTTCAGAATGACTTACGCGATGTGGAGGAAAGGATGGATTAATGATCAGTAAGCTCAGATTTGCTTTTGAGAGGTTGGAGAGTCTCTAATGGCGGATGCGTCTGTGAGATAAGAAGTGGGAGAGGAGAAACGACTCAAGCGTTTTTATATCTGGAGACATTGGAACTTGAATCGGCATGGGTTATGATGAGTCGAAGCGCACGACTTACGGCTTAAGACGTGTGCTTCGAGGGGCAAGTGTTAATCCCGTTTCACCAACGAGTTAAAGAGTCCACGAGATAAGAGTCCACAAGGTAAGATCTATGAGTTGAGGAGCCTGCGACCTAAGAACTACAACTCAGGAAGCTTACGACCTACGACTTAAGGCAGCAAACAGTTCTAGAAGGACTTACGAGTTAAGCAGTCTCCGACTTAAGGCCTCCACGGTTTAAGGCTTTTACGAGTTAAGGAACCTTACGAGTTAAGGATGGCACGACTTAAGGAGATGAACGACCTACGACCCAAAACATGTTGCGACCTAACAATGGCTACGGTTGAACGGCCTAAGGAAAGCTATGCGACCTAAAGGAGTAACGACTCAAAACATTGGAAGGAAGGGTCAACAACACATAAGTCGTTGACGACTTACGACTTATGATGAGTCGTGTACGACTCATGCTAGCACGAAGGAAGTCATGTTTGGTTAACTCGGGAACGACTTATCACTTGTATCGTTCATTCGAACAGGAGCATAACATTGGACCAAGCCGAGAGTCAAATCCAGTAGGTCGGCCGCGACCTACCATGAACCGCTAACAAGCCCGCGACTTATCATATGAGACAATTCACCATGACTCGTCCACGACCTAAGGTCACTAAGTCGTAGTCCACTGCTATGATGTCCATACTAAAAAAGTATGACTCGTGAACGGGTTAGAACTTGTGCTATATTCAGAAGACCGAAGGCGAGTTTGAGCTCAACATGGTGAGTCGTCCACGACCCAACCTGACTCGGCCACGAGTAACCCATGAGTCGGGTACGACTCACGACTTAAGACCGAAAACCCCTATAAATACACGACCATTTCCAACATGAAGGGGACTTTTGGTCAATCAATTTCAAGCACCATTACTCTGCCGAATTCCAGACTACTTCAACACTTAAAGCTTTTGAGATTCAAAGAACGTCTAAAAGAACTTCATGAAGAAATCATCTACATCCACCATGAATTCGGAGAATTCTCTTGCATCGAAGTTTGAGCCACTTGTTCTAAGTCTTTTGTAATTCAAAGTGTGTTGTACTTGAGAAGATTTGTATCAACTTGTAACGTGATCATCAATAAAAGTACTTAAAGTGGACGTAGGCTATTCCCATAAGCCGAACCACTATAAAATTGCTGTTGTTTACTGCTTTTCTGCTATTACTTGCTTATAATTCTTTCCCGATCTATCGGGTGGTGCTTTCACAACTACACTTCACACACCGGGGTGTTAGCGTTCAAATTTAAGCGTTAACACCTTGTTAATGAGTTCTTGAATTCTGTGCCATCAACTATGCCGGATACAACTTCCATTAAAACCATGGATGGATCTGGTCGATCCACCGACGCTGCCATTGCATTGAATCGTGTCAAAAAGCTCCTCAAAGATTCCTCGGCTCTTTGTTTCAGTGTCATCAAACTCATCACATTCTTAGCTCTTGAAATGTAGACTATGAATTGCCTCATAAACTTCTCAGTCAACTCGGTCCATGTTGTAATGGAACCACTCTCCAATTGTCTTTACCATATTGCTGCTGTGTCTGTCAGATATAGTGGGAAACATCGGGTCATGATCTCCTCTAATGCCTCCAGTACTTCCATATGTCGCATATACTTTGTCAGATGAACAACAAGGTCCGTCCTTCCATCATACATCTCCAATATCGATAGCTTGTATTCTGGTGGATTCCTAGCATGCCTAATTGCGAGAGTGAAGGGGCTTCTGTTAACATCTTCTATATCTCTATTCACTAGTCCGCCTCTCATGGCTCGTCTAACCATCTCCGCCAATCTATCACTGTCATCTAGCTGTAATCTTCGTCTGTTGCCTCCGATCTACCCTTCGAGTTCGTGAGGGAATCTTGGAATCTGCTCTCCTGGACGGGCATCCATTCCTATATCAATGCCATTTTGAACAGATCCACCTGGTATCCTACCTAAGGTTGGATCAACATACTCTTGGGGACTTCCTTCTAGCTCTGGGGCTGCCTCTTATGGTTTCGTTCTGTTCTGGATTCTGTTTGTTCCATGCTCCTGATCCCTATCTCTAGCACCCCTTATAGTGGCGTTCTCTTGACTCTTCACTCTTTCTTGTCCAATCCGCTGGAGTAGGTTTTGCATTATCTCTTCTTGCCTTTTCAGCATTCCCTCTTGTATAGCTTCCATCATCATCTCCATCTCATCTCGGGTGATGAAGATTGAGGCTTGATTCGCTCCTGAGGAAGCCTCCTGACTTCCTTCATGCTGGCTTCGTTCTGCTCTCGGTCTCCTTGCTGATTTCTTGACCATAGCTTTACAGATCCAAAGTTCAAGTTGTAGAATTACAGAGTTTCTCTCAGTGAAAGCACCAAAATGTTTGTGCCAAAATAGGTCACAAACACCCAGTTGTCGATGAAAGCACCCGTTTACAATCACAGATCACAGATAGCAAACATGTAAAGAAAATATAACACTCAAAAAATTAAAAGGAAAGCGGTAGAAAGAAAAGATTTATAGTGGTTCGGCGTTGTAGCCTATGTCCACTTTGAAGGATTTTATGTTTTATTGATGGTTTTCGCTGGTTACACTGAGTTACAATAGTAGAAGTCAATTACAAAGATAATCTCGGCAGAGTCTGGACGTGGAAGAGCCAAAAAGATCCCTTTTCTGAAGCTCTTGGACCGCTACTTATAGGAGTAGGCTATAAATATCACACTCAGATCCCGGAAGACCTCTTCTCTCACATGGGTAGGCCTACACGATCGATCCCCTGACATTTTGACTCACCAAATCTTTCCAATTGAGCCGAGATCGATCATGAACATTTTTGAGGTTGTATGCAAGCTCATATGAAAATTGGATGGCATTTGGACTTATAGACTGTGAGTTATGATCGATGCAAGTTTGTATTTTTTGATGGCTGCCGAGTTCACATCGCTTCTTGTTTGCATCGCTCTGTTCGTATCGCTCCTAAGCATGTGGTATTTGATGACGCAAAGCTAAATTCTTGGACCGATCCACTTTTCATGCCGAATGATTGGGTCTTCCATAGGGGCGCATCTTGTTCGTATCGATCCAGTTGAGTTTTGTTCGCATCCATGGCTGCCGTTCCATTTCGCATCGATCGACATAAATGCCATTCGTATCGGTCCATTTTATGTTATTCGCATCGATCGCTGGCCGATCGATACGAATGTAGTACAATAATGAATAGATATGAAATACAGTTTTGATGGGTACGAGTTAGATGTTGGTTGATCGATGCGAATAAGCCAAAGACGATGGATGCGCATCAATCCGAGGATGGATGGATACGAAGGGTGCAGTTCTGGATGGATACGAAATTAGTGGCATCCAATGGATACGAATGGGAATGGATTTAGCGGGTATGAACCAAATGTGTTTCACTTAAGGCTTTATGGATACGAGCCTACAAAATTACAAGTATCAATAGCGAACCAGTATAAAGCTGGCATTGGAGGAGAACTGTCTTTAGTTTCCAGTCGATCTCTTGGTGTCACGGCCTTGCCAAAAGGTGGGATAACAATGATCATGCTTATTATCTGTGAAAATCCAGCGTTGATCATTGTGCAATCAATTGGGTTAAATCCGCCTGTATGTGGCCTTGCCTAAAGGTGGGTTAACACCCCTAGTGTTAATTGGGATATTAGATTTAATCGAAATCTTAATCATTATTAACAACATCAAAAAGAGAATCTTCAATTTGAATAATTGTTTTAATATTCTCTGCTATTTGCATAAAAAAATATTTTATGCTACATAAATTGGCGTTATTAGGTGTCATCAAGTTCATTAGAGTTCGATTAAATCATAGAACTACAATCCTCGGCAATATTTCTATGCACTTGCTGAGTACCCTCTGTTTATATATTTGAATTTGTATGTATCGTGTATTGTATCTGTAAACCTAATAATATGTTCACAGTATTGGTTTATAAAGGAATCATGTTAAGTTGAGAAGTGGAACTAGATATCCTTTAGCAATTTATATTATGAGTTATCCTTTAGCAATTTGTATTATGAGTTGCAGAGCCATATTTTGCTTCTGCCATAATGCTGAGTATTTCTCTCTTATATTATGATCTCATCTTAATGCTGAGTTGTAGATACCCTTTTTGAATATCATGCACTGCAAGGCAAATCAATAACTTAAAAGACAAACCACAAGGTACATTTATGCTGCAAGACAACAAATTCCAATGGCTCTTACACTAATCTCTTAATTCCGCAGAGGTACGTTAGAACACTAAACAATGGTAGTGTTGCAGTATCCACTATGATTACTTATCACATAAGTTGAGCTATGCTAAGTCAACTTCGACACAATAACTTCATGGATTCCCTGCTCCTGTTGAGAATAACAAACTTCCAAGTATATAAACATTGGTCTAAAGTAATATTATAAATCTAAGACATGTTTTTATTATAGCATTACATTTTGAGATCATGGACAAATAATTAGGTGGCGAACAATTAACCGAAGTCACTGTAATGATTCTTTCATTAATATAGAGACTCCCGATGAATACCTTGAATTTAGGTTTATGAACTTCGTATATATAACACCTATCCAAACACGTGGCTGAAGAAGGAAGTGTAACGACCCAGAATTTTGGTCGTTAGAATTTGAACATTTAATTCATTTTAAACGTTGAATGTGAATTATAATTTGATTTGAAATAAGAAGATTTGGTTAAATTAATAAAATAAGTTATAATTTCAAATATGGTATTTCAAAGGGATTTGGACAAATAATATAGTTAATTTTTAAAACTGGGATAATTTGTAAATTTGTGGATAAATGGTTGTGAAAATGGTTTCTAAAATTTATTTTAAGTGTGGTTGGATTTAAATTTTAATATTAGACCTTTGGATGGAATCCAAAATCGATAAGTTAAATTTGGAATTTTATATTAATTTAATAATCGAATTTAATAATATAATAATGCAAATAATCAGATTTTGATTCTTAGTGAATCAGAATGGTTTCTAATGTGATTATAAATTCTATATGATTTATAAATAAGTTAGTAAAATTTTAAAAGTGAAATTTTAAGTGATTTCGACAACTTTGAAAATCGCTCGAATTAATCGACGAGTTAAAATAGCCTTCCGGGGCACAGTCTCGGAATTCGACGAAACTAGTTCCATTGGATTCGTAATAGTTAATTATTATCGGATTTCAATTTTTGTAGCAATCGGAGTTGTCGTTTGACCATGGTAGCTCAAAATGCATAGAAACTATTTTAATCGATTGAATTTAAAATCGATCGTTTATTTCCGTAACTCGTGCATATGATCGAATTAGCCTCCGAAACACGTTCCATTGTGTTCGGAATGCAGGTGAAACATTATAATCGCCGGTCGGCACGCGTTGTTTGGAGATCGTTTGAAAAAGTTGTTTAAAAGTGAATTAATATTAAAATAATATTATAAACGTGTGTGTGTATATATATATCTATACACACGTTCTTTTGGCCGAAACCCTAGAGGGTTTTCTTCAGGCGCCGCTTATATTTTCATGGTCGAAAAAAACTTGTCTTCTTCCTCCTTTTTATTGAAATCTACTCATTTATTTCAAAATCCTCCAACTAGAGAATCGAAGAACTCGTCGAGTATTACAGATCCTACGGTTGAGATTGTATTTCGCGTCACGTGAAGGGAGTATTCGAGCCTTGTTCATCAGGAGATGGTGCTCGTTTTTTACGTCGAGCATAGCACCGAGAACGGTGAACTTTGGGCCGAAGGATGGTGGCGCGATGGGATTTGACGTGGGCTCGATCGATCGTTCTCTAGCGATGTGATGGAGGAGCGATTTGAAGCCCTAGATGGACGTTGATGGGTTCGTTTTTTCTGGATGTTACGCGCAATGTAGAAGAAGCAGTTGGAGCGGCCTCGTTTTTTTTCCTAAGTTGTGATGAACGGCAGATTTTGTTTTGGTAATAAAAAAGGAGGAATTTAGTTTAAATTTATATACAAATCTTGAAAACTGAATAACTCTTGCATACATTATCAGATTTCAACGAAACGAGAAGCGTCAAAATCGCAGCGATGCGAACTACGCTGCAGTGTGAATTTGGAGACGATCGGAGCTAGCGAAATTTTGGGTTAAATCGATCGCCGTCGATTTAATTCAAAATTTAATCGCTCAACAAATTCAAGGTGAGTTAATCTCACTCACATCTGGAATTTCAGTTATTTAAATAGTTAATATTTAAATGATTGATTGATTTATTTAATATGAAAATTATTATCAAATTTGATCGATATTTTTTTGTCGTGCTAACATCTGTGGATGCAGGGAAAAACAGGTTGGAGGGATCCAACTGGATTCCTCACAAATAGAAATATTTTTATGGTCTGTGATATATTTCATTTATATCCTATGATAGATTGATTTGAAATTTTGTTATGTTGTGTTATGGTTGGATAAATATAATTTGGTATTTTTAAAATATCAATAAATGAATTGGGATTAAAGGAAAATGAAAGGAATTTTTAAGTAAAGAAATTAAGGAAATTAAAGTCGGGAAATTGATTTGGAATTTGTTAAGAGGTTTGAAATATTGATGAGGAATGGGAATTTGAAAATTTTCTTTACAAATGAAGTGGAATAAAATATTTATCAATGGATAAATTTGGAAATATAAATTTCCGATGGGAAATTCTACAAGGAAGGAATAACTATTTTAAAACTAAAGATGAGATTATCTTTAAAGGATGGAAAGTGCATTTTTCCTGGAAATTTGGTATGTTTTAAAGAAAAGCTTTCAAAATATAAATTGGTAGTTTAAAATGTGTTTTAGTATATTTAAAAAAATATATATACTATTTTTAATTATTTTTTAAGTGTAAGTAAATACTTATCTAAGTAATTATGATATTTAATTATTTTAAAGGTAAAGTAGTATTAAGTTTTCAAAAGGAAATTATAATATAAATATTTGATTTAATAACTTTATTTTAAAAGTTAAATTTGGCTTAAATTACTTAGAAAACCTCTATATATTTCCTTAAGTATTATTATCAATTAAGTAATTTCTAGTAGCTTTATTTTAAATATTTTAAGCATATATTTTGAAAGTGATATTCCAGGAAATAGAAATGTGTTCAAAAATAAAAAGAGGGTTTATTTTTAAAGTGTTGGAGGAATTTACGGGATTTAAACGTAAATTTGAACTGAGGTAAATCATGTGGGATTTATAAAAAGGTTCTTTGGCTCATTCTGAAAATGGAAGTGCAGTTCCCTGAAAGGCCAAGTACGTTTTAAAGCAGGTTTCTAAGTAAAAGTTAAATGTTTTAAATTTGATTTTAAAGGAATGTTTTTAAGAAAATTCTTGTTTAAGTTGTAAAGATTTCAGAAGTAAATATTTACTAAATTAGTTATAGTAGTAATTATTTTAAAGGGGTTAATTGGTATATGCTTTAAAAGAATATCATTAATATTTATATTTTACAAACTAATTTTATTGTAAAGATAGTTTGGTTAAAGTTTTATTTGAAGAACTTGTATAGGATTTCATAACTTTATTTTAAAATTTAACATGACTTAACTTTATTTTGAAGAAAAATAGTTTATATTTTATAAAGCAGTTTTGTTTGAAACATTTAAAAATTATATATATATATATATATATATGTTTCAAATAAAGTATGTAAATAGCTTTAATTTAAATTATTATAAATCTAAAGTATTTGGCTTGGATGTTTTTAGTGGAAATCAATATTTGAGAATTTATTCTATACGGAGTGTGTGGTTTGAAACTGTTTTCAAGGAATTGAAAAAGGAAATATATCTTATGAAGATATTTTAAGGTTAATAAATAATTTGGGGAAATTATTTATTGTTTGATGGTTGTGTGTGAATGTTAATCGATAGTTTAATCATGACTATCAATATTGGCCAATGCGTTAATCGTTTCGAAAAGACCGGGATCGGGTTATTTCTTGAAAACCACTTCGATCCGGTTTGTACGTTTTCGTGTGTAAAACGAGTTCGGAGTCGAAGATTGTAACGACCCGGAAATTCAGACCCAGTTTAAAATTTTTAAAATCGGTTATTTAGTGAAGAAATTTGAATTTTCATAAACAAATTCCGTTTCTATTCAAACTTCACATTTGGAGTGTGTCTAGATAGACATAGGCATACGCCAAATTTCGTTGAAAAATATTGAAGTAAATTTCCTGCGTCCCATTTGCCTATTGATTTAAATTTTATATGTAAATTCTCTTCCGTCCGAACTCAAATATTTTTCACATTTCTGAATAAGAAAAATATTCTGAATATGACGGCGCAATTCGTTTCGTCAAATTTCGCTTTTAATTGCTAGTTGAATTGTCACTCGAGAAATCTGTTAAATAAGATTTATCACTTCGCATACAATGTCAAACCATAAATATTTTATACCGTTGTGTCTGCCTCGTCGCGCTGACCAAAACGGTATATTTGTCTGTGTCAATCGGAGTTCGGCGCTGCGAACTATAATCGTTTAACGGATTGCAAACCGGTCCGTTACGCAACACAAAACGATACCATTCTCTCCAATGTTTAGAATCCTAACAGCCTTGGTCTATTCAGCTGCGTTGGAAACCAATAGTCAATTCAGTTACCAAGGAAAAAAATTGGAGACTCTTGGTTTGTAACGACCCAGAATTTTTAATAATTTAAATTTAAATATTTAATTAATTTTAAATATTTATAAGTGAATTTTTAAGTCAAATAAATTTTTATTTGATTTATTAGATTTAATTAGATAATTAAATCGATAATTTAATATGTTAAATTATGGAAATAATTAAAAATTGAGTTAAAAATGATTGAAAATAATTTGAAAAATTTTATTTAATCATACTGGAGTTATAGAAATATTTTAGAACTTTTAAAATCGAATTAAAAGTTAATTTGTGAAAATTGAATATTTTAATATTTAATAATCGACTGTAAAATAGCCAATTTTTGAACAGTCTCAGAATTGAACGAAACCAGTTTCATTGGATCCGTAATAGTTAGTTATTACCGGATTTCAATTTTCGTGTCAATCGGAGTTATCGTTTGATCGTGGCAGCTCGAAACGCATCGATTTATTTTTAATTTAAATTTGGCGAGCTAAAATAGCCATTTTTCAAAAAGTCTCGGATTTCGACGAAACGAGTTTCATCGGATCCGTAATGTGATATTATTGTAAGGTTTCAAATTTCAAGTCAATTGGATATACCGTTTGTCCGGTACAAATTAAAACGCCTAGAAATCGACTTAAATCGGTTTAATTCAAATTGAGCGTTTGTAGCCATAACTCGCACATACTTCCGAATTAGCTTCCGAAACCTGTTCCATTGTGTCCGGAACGCGGGGTAAACCTTAGAAACGCTGGTTACGGCGTCTAAATCGGAGTTCGGAATTTCCGGGATGAATAGTGTCGCTCGTTCCTTATAAATACACCCACCATCTTCATAATTTTATAAAAAAATAACAAAACCCTAACCCTAATACTTGCTAGCCGCCACTTATACATGAATGGCCAGAAATTAGCTTCATTCATCTCTCACTCTCAATCTACAAAGAATTAGAAGAAGTGTTCAACACGAAAAAGGTAGAGCATGAAGAGAGCTTGAAATCCATACGGTGATGATGGATTTTGGTGCAACGGAGGGGGAGAGATGTGAGGCCGTTCTCATCAGGTCATGCACGCGTTTCAAGGCTAGATGGGTGGCCGAGTTGCATCTCCTTCAGGCCGTGTGTAGTGGTGGTTGTGTGCTTCGCGATGGTGGTTGTGTGATGGAGTTTAGTCGAGAGGTGGTGTAGAAAATTGTAACCCTAATTCCTTTGAGATGGGTTCTTGGGACGGCAATAACCTATAGAGTGTGCGTGAAAGGGGAAGAAAGGGGGGAGGGTCCAGATGTGGAGGCAGCAGATCCAAGGGTTGTAAATGATTGAGGTTAAAAATATAAAGTTATGTTGTGATTTAAGTTATTAAAATCGTGTACGAACTTCGTAAATTCATATCTTTTTCATACGAGGTCGAAAAAATGCAAACTCAGTTGCGTTGGAATCGTATGGACGAGCACTACGCGATGGAGTTGGTTTGGAGTCGTTTGGAGTTAGTGAGAATTTTGGGTATAATTAAACGCGCGTTTAATTTTATTCGAAATAAAAGCTAAAACGGAAATTAAAATCAAGGTGAGAACTTCTCACTCAATCGAATAGGTTTCGATTTTATTTTAAATAGTTAGATTTGAAATATTTGAATGCATGTTTGAATGATGACTGTAAATTATTGATTGTTAAAATAGACATTATGCGCCGTTAGTAAGCGGATGTTATTTAATAAAAACATATACCGCGAATATTTCATAAACAGTGAAATTGGTATTATATATAATATCAATATATATATATTGGCATATGTATATATTGCAGTTATTGATTTCCCGCATTTTTTGTTTAGCGGATGAGACCCTATTACGCCGTTATTAAGCGGATAATATTTAATAAAAACATGTACCGCGATAATTTCGTACTGGAGCGAAATTGGTATTGTGCTAATGTTTTTGGATGCAGGAAAACAGGTTGGAGGGATCCAACTGGATTCCTCAACAGTTTTTATTTGATTTCAGATATTTTGATATTTGATGGATTATCATATTTGATATATGATGTCGTTGTAGTCGTGATTGACTATTTGGTGTGTAGCATCATTGGACCCAGATTTTGGGATTTTAAAATGATTTTTAAAGTGATTTTTGAAAATATACTATATTTTTAGAATTGATCCATTTTAAATAATTAAAAGCTATAATTTTTAAAGTTACAAAATTATGGTTTTTGTGTAATATAGTTAAAAGCTGATTTTTGAGAAATATGAACCAATGATTTTATAAAATAGTTTAAACTGGATTTTTGAGTTTATTATTAAAAGTTTGAATATAAGATTTATAAAATTTGATTATTTTATAAATCAGAATGGTGAAATTATAAAGGAATTTAAAGATGTTTTTAAAGAATAATATAATTTGATTTATATTAAGAGATTTATAAATGGATATTTATAAATTGAAATATTGACTTATAAAACGAGTTTTTATAAGTGTTTGAATGAAGTGAAAATGAATTTCATAAATGAATGAAATTTATAGAATTATAAATGGTGAAGTTATAAATGAAATTTATAAATAGTAAGATTTATAAATTTGTGAAGTTATTTGAAGAATAAATTTTGTTAAATAAATGAATCTTATAAGTTATAAGATTTATAAATTGGAAAGTCTTTAAAGGAACGATTTTGTAAAATAATCGTTTATAAGTAATTAACTTATAATGTGAACGTTTAGTTTATAATTTAGTTGTAAACTGGAATAGGTTAATTAAGGAATTTATAAAAAGGAAGTTTTTATAAATAAATAGAAATGGAATTTATAAACGTTGTTTTATAAATTCGCAAACGACTTATTTTGATAAGTTAATTGTTATAACCTATTAATGGAGTTATATTCACATTTTTGAATAGTGAATAATCCTTTAAAATAAATTGAATAAAAGGATGAAATTTGTTAACAAAGTATATTCACGTTTTTGAATAATGAATAACACGTTAAAGAAATTGTTTTGGATTTGGTGTTTTAAATAGAATTAAAACGACCTAACGATGTTTTAAAATGTGTTAAGATTCGAAACCATAGATTTCAACATTTATTGTTGAAATAGACGTTTCGAGAAATAAAAGGAGATGATGGACTATAACACTGTTGTTATAGTAAATGATTTCCGAAAGGAAATGTTTTGTATAGTATTGGGATTTATATATCTATTTTAATTTCGAATCCCTATACTAGTGATTTTGGGACGTTGTAACGATGTTTTACGCAACATTCGTTTTTGGCCCAAATAATTATGTTTAAGTAAATGATTTCCTTAAAGAATGAAATATATACTTAATTCGATTTAAGTATATTGAATATTTTCTAAGTGTTGAAAATAAAAAGATTTGTGAATTACTTATTTTTAATAAGTATGGAATTGTTTCCAATATGAAGTGAATAATTAGAATTTATCTTTTTGAAGATAAATTGAAAATGGATAATTGAAATCGTATATTCATGAATATTTTGAAATATAAATTCATTATGGAATTTATAAATGAAAAGAAGAATTTGTTTAAAAAATAAATGTTGATTTATTTTTGAGGTATTGAAATTTAATATCTAGTGAAGATATTTTTGGAAAATAAATAATTTGGAAAATTATTTGGAAACTGGTGATGTGTGCATATCCATTGATAGTTCAATAACCGACTATCAATATTTCCCTTTGAATGGGTATTTGATGTGAATTGATTGAATTTGAATGCACACTTATTTTTGAATAAGCGCTCACTATTCGGGTTAACCGGGAAAGGACCATGGGGTCGTATAACCCATTCCGAATATGTGATACGTCGTTATGAATTGCATTTGAAGATCGGTGTTGAAGACCGAGTATTTGTGAAAGCGATAGGATGACCTATCGATTGTCTCTGCATTGGGTAGCTCCTGGTATAGAGATCTCCTAAGTGATGGGAAATTCGATCGGGATTGTGAATACCCGTATTGCAAGGGCTTCGTAAGAAGTGCCTTCGGTTTTGTTCGATCCCGGAACAGACTTGTATGGATTGTATGTCTGACATTACAATTTGAGATATAAAGCCGATTTCTTTCAAATATATTTCTGTTGGTGGCGGAGAATTTATTCTTTGCTTAACACCCTTCTTTGAGACGTATGTGCTCAAAGGTTATATAGTTGAAGTTATCAGCGATATATTCCCAGTTTGGTAATGTGACATGCTGAGTGATGCTGAAATGATCATTGTGTTGATTATTTGTGATAGGATCATTTATTTGATCGTCTATCTTAGTGATCATTGTGTTGATCATTTGTTGACCCAAAGCATGGCTTTTGTATAAAGTATGTTTTTGTGGACGTGACTTCGTCGAGCCTCACACCCCGTGAATGGTCAAAACAGGAAAGATGCGGCAAGGTTATGAGGGGTAGCGCCCTTTAGGATATGTGCATTTCCTTCTGGAAAAGGGTGGTGTCATGGTATGGAGCCCAGATACTTACTCATGTTGAAAACACTTTATGATTGTGTGAATTGATTACGAGCGCTCGGTTGATAAAGGTCCCAAAGGACCGGGGGATGGCATATTCGGTCAGTTGTTACTCAGTTAGGAGTAACCCGGCCTTGTGTTGGTAGAGATCCGGTTTGGTTCTCGGGGATGTCCATCCAGAGGCATTCTCATGTGGCAATGGGAAGTTCCTTGGCCTGATCATTCGTTGGAAATCCAATTCCCAATACGAAACTTGTACGGTATTAGTTGTAGAACCTGCTATTCACTTATGGTGGTCACCACTGTTTGGATAGTAGCTATAGTAGGCATACGATAATGGTCGTATGTTGGCTAAGATTTATATTCTACTTTCGAAATGAATTTGTTATACACTATGCACTAATAATAATATAAAATGTTCTTTTAAATGCGTATCAAGCATCTTTGACTATCATAAGGAGAAATCTCCTCCGATTCTGCGTTTGCATGTGTGTGTGTGCGGGAGGCCTTATGGTAGTCTCATTTTTTAAAAGCATTGCGAATTGATTTAAAAATATTCCTCTATTTTGATTTTAAAGTAAATAAACTGTTTTGAGTTCTCACACCAGTCACATGACTGACTCGGAGTTTATTGTTTTCCTTCCTAAACTCTGGGTGCCCACCAATTTTCCACACGGGCAGTTAAGAGTTAGGTTTATCAGGATATTCTGGATATTCTGGAGTTGCTGGAGGCAAGCTGGATGGCATGGCGTATTACTAGTTATATAGTATTTCTTTTTCCGCTGCACTGTTTGATGTTGTTGATGTTGTATACTCTGATGATATGATGTAATGAAATGTATGTAATGTAATAACTGATATAGTTCTTTATTTAAAGATTATTCATTTATTATTATATGTTGTTCCGCTGCGAATTGTGAGATTCTGTTGTTGTTCTGTTGTTTCCTTTTTGTCCGTTCTATTTTCAAATTCTCTTTTTCTATTTTAAAAATTCTCTGTTCTTTTGTCCATTCTGTTTTCTAAAAATTGTCTATCTTCTTTCCTCTCTATTTTCCATCTCTTCTCTCTTCTTTTTTTCTTTTCTTAAATTCTTTTTAAAACCCATAACATCTCGGTTTTTCGGCAACGAAAATCCGCAATCGTTACATTTGGTATCAGAGCTGATGGTTAAGCGACAACCATGGTTCTGTTGGGTATTATTCATTAGAGATAAAGTCAGCAGTACTCTAGAATGAGTTTGAGTGTAATAATAGATACGAGTGCGTATTTGTTAGTGAATATAAAAAAAAAATTTGTTTTATATTGTGATGATTGGTTTATTGAGTGGCATATGAACTTTCGTCAGCGTAGTCCGCAAGACTATGCCGAAGGGGTTTCTAAACACTTGAATAGAACAATTCGACACAGTATTGTTTTAAATTGGGTAAATGAAATAATTTTGCCTTGATTATATTTTGAATATAAAGGAATAATTTTTCAAAGTTATTAAAGTGTATATAAGTTGATTGTTTGGTTGTTGAATAAGTTGTTTGAATAATCCAAATAAAAGAATAATTGTATAAGCAAAAGAATTATAAGGATTGAATTATAATTAAAATGATTTACAATTGTGAAATAAACTTATATATATAAGAAGTAAAATTATATGAATATGAGTTGTAAATAATCAAGTGGATTAAATGAATATAAACTTGAGTATATGAATGAAATTCAACTTAGAAATTGAATTGAAAAAAAAAAATGGTTTGAATATAAATCAATTGAATGTAAATTGAGTGGATATGGAATAATGAATGTAAGTGTAAATTCATTGAAACCTAATGTTATTAGAAGTTGAAAGGTTGAATGAAAATCAATTTAATTAAACCAATTGAAAGTGATGGTGTTAAATCAAATTGAATGAATATAAGTAAAGGAATTTGGTTGAAATTAATATACATTGGTTGTTATATGATTGTTGATTGATTGTATAAAATTCATTAAGAGTTAATGAAATTGGAAGCTATGTAATTGAATTCAAATTAGAAGTAAATAAATTTGAATAGAATTGAACGTGAATTGAATATAAATTAGTGAATATAAACTAATTGAAAATGAATGTTAGTAAGAACATCCACTGTTAATGAATCAAATGTGATTAAACTGAGAAAACCCAATTCATTGAATATTAATAAGAATATAAATGAATATTTATTAGTTATGGATGATAGTTGGTTGATGGTTTCATTTGTTGTTTAGTTGCATTTGCTATGTGACATATGTAGTTATTATGGAGATATATGTTGCTATATGTTGTATATTGAGATTATTTGCATATGTGCATGTTCTCATGTTGTTTGTTGAGTGTTTAGTAGGTGCGGATCGCGTTTGCTTCGCATTTGGAGTTCACTTTAGCGCTATATTAGCCGTATATGCTCGCTAATAAAATATAAGGTACATATCTCGGATTAAATATCGTACTTTTACACTTTTTTCCCTTCGGGATGCCTCATTACTTGATGAGATGTATATTTGTGATATATATACTGTCATTTTTTTTCGGATCGAGCCGCGCAAAGGAGACTATGGCGAATTTTTCCGAAAATTTAAGGCGTTAGAAAAAAATTTGAGAAAATTGGAAAATTTTGAAAACTATAACTTTGATTTTGGAATTGAAAGTTAAACAATAGTAGTTGTTTTTGAAAAAAATAACTAAGTATGATTTGAAAACTTAGTAAGTATTGTAAGAAGTTTAATTATGAATTTTGGAAAATTAATAAATTCTGTAACTTTTCTTACTTGTAATTTCGAGGACGAAATTCTTTTAAGGGGGAAAGATTGTAACGACCCAGAATTTTTAATAATTTAAATTTGAATATTTAATTAATTTTAAATATTTATAAGTGAATTTTTAAGTCAAATAAATTTTTATTTGATTTATTAGATTTAATTAGATAATTAAATCGATAATTTAATATGTTAAATTATGGAAATAATTAAAAATTGAGTTAAAAATGATTGAAAATAATTTGGAAAATTTTATTTAATCATACTGGAGTTATAGAAATATTTTAGAACTTTTAAAATCGAATTAAAAGTTAATTTGTGAAAATTGAATATTTTAATATTTAATAATCGACTGTAAAATAGCCAATTTTTGAACAGTCTCAGAATTGAACGAAACCAGTTTCATTGGATCCGTAATAGTTAGTTATTACCGGATTTCAATTTTCGTGTCAATCGGAGTTATCGTTTGATCGTGGCAGCTCGAAACGCATCGATTTATTTTTAATTTAAATTTGGCGAGCTAAAATAGCCATTTTTCAAAAAGTCTCGGATTTCGACGAAACGAGTTTCATCGGATCCGTAATGTGATATTATTGTAAGTTTTCAAATTTCAAGTCAATTGGATTTACCGTTTGTCCGGTACAAATTAAAACGCCTAGAAATCGACTTAAATCGGTTTAATTCAAATTGAGCGTTTGTAGCCATAACTCGCACATACTTCCGAATTAGCTTCCGAAACCTTTTCCATTGTGTCCGGAACGCGGGGTAAACCTTAGAAACGCTGGTTACGGCGTCTAAATCGGAGTTCGGAATTTCCGGGATGAATAGTGTCGCTCGTTCCTTATAAATACACCCACCATCTTCATAATTTTATAAAAAAATAACAAAACCCTAACCCTAATACTTGCTAGCCGCCACTTATACATGAATGGCCAGAAATTAGCTTCATTCATCTCTCAATCTCTCTCAATCTACAAAGAATTAGAAGAAGTGTTCAACACGAAAAAGGTAGAGCATGAAGAGAGCTTGAAATCCATACGGTGATGATGGATTTTGGTGCAACGGAGGGGGAGAGATGTGAGGCCGTTCTCATCAGGTCATGCACGCGTTTCAAGGCTAGATGGGTGGCCGAGTTGCATCTCCTTCAGGCCGTGTGTAGTGGTGGTTGTGTGCTTCGCGATGGTGGTTGTGTGATGGAGTTTAGTCGAGAGGTGGTGTAGAAAATTGTAACCCTAATTCCTTTGAGATGGGTTCTTGGGACGGCAATAACCTATAGAGTGTGCGTGAAAGGGGAAGAAAGGGGGGAGGGTCCAGATGTGGAGGCAGCAGATCCAAGGGTTGTAAATGATTGAGGTTAAAAATATAAAGTTATGTTGTGATTTAAGTTATTAAAATCGTGTACGAACTTCGTAAATTCATATCTTTTTCATACGAGGTCGAAAAAATGCAAACTCAGTTGCGTTGGAATCGTATGGACGAGCACTACGCGATGGAGTTGGTTTGGAGTCGTTTGGAGTTAGTGAGAATTTCGGGTAAAATTAAACGCGCGTTTAATTTTATTCGAAATAAAAGCTAAAACGGAAATTAAAATCAAGGTGAGAACTTCTCACTCAATCGAATAGGTTTCGATTTTATTTTAAATAGTTAGATTTGAAATATTTGAATGCATGTTTGAATGATGACTGTAAATTATTGATTGTTAAAATAGACATTATGCGCCGTTAGTAAGCGGATGTTATTTAATAAAAACATATACCGCGAATATTTCATAAACAGTGAAATTGGTATTATATATAATATCAATATATATATATTGGCATATGTATATATTGCAGTTATTGATTTCCCGCATTTTTTGTTTAGCGGATGAGACCCTATTACGCCGTTATTAAGCGGATAATATTTAATAAAAACATGTACCGCGATAATTTCGTACTGGAGCGAAATTGGTATTGTGCTAATGTTTTTGGATGCAGGAAAACAGGTTGGAGGGATCCAACTGGATTCCTCAACAGTTTTTATTTGATTTCAGATATTTTGATATTTGATGGATTATCATATTTGATATATGATGTCGTTGTAGTCGTGATTGACTATTTGGTGTGTAGCATCATTGGACCCAGATTTTGGGATTTTAAAATGATTTTTAAAGTGATTTTTGAAAATATACTATATTTTTAGAATTGATCCATTTTAAATAATTAAAAGCTATAATTTTTAAAGTTACAAAATTATGGTTTTTGTGTAATATAGTTAAAAGCTGATTTTTGAGAAATATGAACCAATGATTTTATAAAATAGTTTAAACTGGATTTTTGAGTTTATTATTAAAAGTTTGAATATAAGATTTATAAAATTTGATTATTTTATAAATCAGAATGGTGAAATTATAAAGGAATTTAAAGTTGTTTTTAAAGAATAATATAATTTGATTTATATTAAGAGATTTATAAATGGATATTTATAAATTGAAATATTGACTTATAAAACGAGTTTTTATAAGTGTTTGAATGAAGTGAAAATGAATTTCATAAATGAATGAAATTTATAGAATTATAAATGGTGAAGTTATAAATGAAATTTATAAATAGTAAGATTTATAAATTTGTGAAGTTATTTGAAGAATAAATTTTGTTAAATAAATGAATCTTATAAGTTATAAGATTTATAAATTGGAAAGTCTTTAAAGGAACGATTTTGTAAAATAATCGTTTATAAGTAATTAACTTATAATGTGAACGTTTAGTTTATAATTTAGTTGTAAACTGGAATAGGTTAATTAAGGAATTTATAAAAAGGAAGTTTTTATAAATAAATAGAAATGGAATTTATAAACGTTGTTTTATAAATTCGCAAACGACTTATTTTGATAAGTTAATTGTTATAACCTATTAATGGAGTTATATTCACATTTTTGAATAGTGAATAATCCTTTAAAATAAATTGAATAAAAGGATGAAATTTGTTGACAAAGTATATTCACGTTTTTGAATAATGAATAACACGTTAAAGAAATTGTTTTGGATTTGGTGTTTTAAATAGAATTAAAACGACCTAACGATGTTTTAAAATGTGTTAAGATTCGAAACCATAGATTTCAACATTTATTGTTGAAATAGACGTTTCGAGAAATAAAAGGAGATGATGGACTATAACACTGTTGTTATAGTAAATGATTTCCGAAAGGAAATGTTTTGTATAGTATTGGGATTTATATATCTATTTTAATTTCGAATCCCTATACTAGTGATTTTGGGACGTTGTAACGATGTTTTACGCAACATTCGTTTTTGGCCCAAATAAGTATGTTTAAGTAAATGATTTCCTTAAAGAATGAAATATATACTTAATTCGATTTAAGTATATTGAATATTTTCTAAGTGTTGAAAATAAAAAGATTTGTGAATTACTTATTTTTAATAAGTATGGAATTGTTTCCAATATGAAGTGAATAATTAGAATTTATCTTTTTGAAGATAAATTGAAAATGGATAATTGAAATCGTATATTCATGAATATTTTGAAATATAAATTCATTATGGAATTTATAAATGAAAAGAAGAATTTGTTTAAAAAATAAATGTTGATTTATTTTTGAGGTATTGAAATTTAATATCTAGTGAAGATATTTTTGGAAAATAAATAATTTGGAAAATTATTTGGAAACTGGTGATGTGTGCATATCCATTGATAGTTCAATAACCGACTATCAATATTTCCCTTTGAATGGGTATTTGATGTGAATTGATTGAATTTGAATGCACACTTATTTTTGAATAAGCGCTCACTATTCGGGTTAACCGGGAAAGGACCATGGGGTCGTATAACCCATTCCGAATATGTGATACGTCGTTATGAATTGCATTTGAAGATCGGTGTTGAAGACCGAGTATTTGTGAAAGCGATAGGATGACCTATCGATTGTCTCTGCATTGGGTAGCTCCTGGTATAGAGATCTCCTAAGTGATGGGAAATTCGATCGGGATTGTGAATACCCGTATTGCAAGGGCTTCGTAAGAAGTGCCTTCGGTTTTGTTCGATCCCGGAACAGACTTGTATGGATTGTATGTCTGACATTACAATTTGAGATATAAAGCCGATTTCTTTCAAATATATTTCTGTTGGTGGCGGAGAATTTATTCTTTGCTTAACACCCTTCTTTGAGACGTATGTGCTCAAAGGTTATATAGTTGAAGTTATCAGCGATATATTCCCAGTTTGGTAATGTGACATGCTGAGTGATGCTGAAATGATCATTGTGTTGATTATTTGTGATAGGATCATTTATTTGATCGTCTATCTTAGTGATCATTGTGTTGATCATTTGTTGACCCAAAGCATGGCTTTTGTATAAAGTATGTTTTTGTGGACGTGACTTCGTCGAGCCTCACACCCCGTGAATGGTCAAAACAGGAAAGATGCGGCAAGGTTATGAGGGGTAGCGCCCTTTAGGATATGTGCATTTCCTTCTGGAAAAGGGTGGTGTCATGGTATGGAGCCCAGATACTTACTCATGTTGAAAACACTTTATGATTGTGTGAATTGATTACGAGCGCTCGGTTGATAAAGGTCCCAAAGGACCGGGGGATGGCATATTCGGTCAGTTGTTACTCAGTTAGGAGTAACCCGGCCTTGTGTTGGTAGAGATCCGGTTTGGTTCTCGGGGATGTCCATCCAGAGGCATTCTCATGTGGCAATGGGAAGTTCCTTGGCCTGATCATTCGTTGGAAATCCAATTCCCAATACGAAACTTGTACGGTATTAGTTGTAGAACCTGCTATTCACTTATGGTGGTCACCACTGTTTGGATAGTAGCTATAGTAGGCATACGATAATGGTCGTATGTTGGCTAAGATTTATATTCTACTTTCGAAATGAATTTGTTATACACTATGCACTAATAATAATATAAAATGTTCTTTTAAATGCGTATCAAGCATCTTTGACTATCATAAGGAGAAATCTCCTCCGATTCTGCGTTTGCATGTGTGTGTGTGCGGGAGGCCTTATGGTAGTCTCATTTTTTAAAAGCATTGCGAATTGATTTAAAAATATTCCTCTATTTTGATTTTAAAGTAAATAAACTGTTTTGAGTTCTCACACCAGTCACATGACTGACTCGGAGTTTATTGTTTTCCTTCCTAAACTCTGGGTGCCCACCAATTTTCCACACGGGCAGTTAAGAGTTAGGTTTATCAGGATATTCTGGATATTCTGGAGTTGCTGGAGGCAAGCTGGATGGCATGGCGTATTACTAGTTATATAGTATTTCTTTTTCCGCTGCACTGTTTGATGTTGTTGATGTTGTATACTCTGATGATATGATGTAATGAAATGTATGTAATGTAATAACTGATATAGTTCTTTATTTAAATATTATTCATTTATTATTATATGTTGTTCCGCTGCGAATTGTGAGATTCTGTTGTTGTTCTGTTGTTTCCTTTCTGTCCGTTCTATTTTCAAATTCTCTTTTTCTATTTTAAAAATTCTCTGTTCTTTTGTCCATTCTGTTTTCTAAAAATTGTCTATCTTCTTTCCTCTCTATTTTCCATCTCTTCTCTCTTCTTTTTTTCTTTTCTTAAATTCTTTTTAAAACCCATAACATCTCGGTTTTCGGCCTTTGATTTCTCGGCAGTCGATAAAGTGAGTATCGATGTTGAATTTTCGAAGAACGAAAATCCGTCTCGTTACATGGTTTCTATAATATTCATTATATACTGGTTTCGTTTCAATTGTTTTATTCGTTTGCAATATTTCTCTGGTACGTATGCCGTATCTCCTGTCATCTACCCTCTCACCTTCTTATTCTTTTGCCCTCCAGTTATTAAAATCACAAAACATGCCTCATCTCCGCCTCCCTCACCCGAAACCCGACTCCTCCATGTCGCCTCACTCCTCTATCCCCACGTGACAAGCCTCCACCGTTTCCGCCTCTTCCAGTGCCAACCTCCATGTCGACTGCTCCTCCACGCGGCAACGCCCAGACCACTGCCACCCACTGCCTACAGCCCACATCCCCTCCTCCGTGCCCAGACCACCCTACCCGCATCCACTTCCCACGTGTGCCGCCACCCCATTTCTCCAGACCCCCCCATGCGCCACTGTCACTCCGCCCGACCACTGCTGCGCCACCGCGTCCCCAGCCCTCGCCCAGACCACCCACTGCCCACGCATGCCATCACTCGCTGCCACCAACAGACCCCGAAGCCACCCGCCCTCCATCACAGTAGAGCAACACACCATCAACAAACGCCACTGCCCATCGCATCACGTGCCGCAGCCCTCCATCATCTCTTCCCTACTGTTCATCTTCCATATTTTTTTAGTTTGAGCATTGATTCTGATAAATATATATTTATATGAAACCGTATATATATAGCAATATACAACTTTGAGAAATCTAGTTGCTCACATACAGTGATTTACTATGTTTGTTTCAGCTACTGCTCTGGAGAATTAGGCTTACATTCAGCTTGGCGAGTTTTTCCTTGCTTTGTTACTTCGTTTGTGTTTGCTTTGTGTCGTGCTTGTTCGTGCCTCTTATCTATTCGTCTTCGTGCTCCATCGTCTTCTCTAACCACGCAAGGTGAATATTATCACGACTCAATCTATTATGCTATGATAATCAAGTGATAGTTGTTGTTATTATTTATTTGGATATTAAATTTGTTGATTGATAAAATCGTTGAAATAGAACTGTAAATCGCTATGCAAGTTAAAATTGAATATTGTTAGTTTCTGACAAATAGTTGCGACACTAAATATGTTATGTGATGTTGAATTAGGTTGTTATAAAAGAAAATTTTATATGAAATTGAATTTGATAATAGGAGTTAACAAAAATTTAAATTGGATTACATATGTTGAATTTGACCCTTTAAATGATTCGACGCGTAGAAATAGCGTTAATCTCATTTTGAACCATTGAATATATGTAGTAAATTGGTAATAAGACACCAAGTGAAACCTTAATGTAATAATCCTTAATTCACATGAAATGATAGTGTGGATTCTAGGAATAATTATATTAATTTGCATAAATGACAAATGCAAGTTAATACGATTATTCTGGGATTATTCAATAAATTGTTGAATCGTTATGTATGGTTGATGTTGCTTGTTTATTTACTTTGACACCATCCCAGTTATCACACTGCAAGTTCCCTTTGCTATGCTTTGTTTATATTAAATGATATTGGGTTGAAATGATAAAATCCAATTGAACAACTTGGCCTAGAATAGATAATTAAAAATAAGAAACCCGATTGGTCGACAAAAAATCATTTTGAGATGGAAATATATTTGAAACTAAGGAATGAACTTAACAATTTATTTGGAAATTAAGTAACGAACTTAAGGGATTTAAATGGAAATAAATTAAATGTGTTTAATTGAAACGGATTAATAAACCGATTCGATTGAATAAAACGAATTGGAAATTTAATTGAAATGAGATTTAGAAACAAGTAAGTTTTAGAATTTAATAATTTAAAAATTTATTAGATTTAGATTTAAACTCGAGTTTTAATTAAATAGATTTGAAACTTGTTATAAATTAAATTGAGATTTAGAAATTTGACTTAAGCGAAATATAAAATAGCTAAAGTTTTATAGATTTAATTTAGTGATAATTTAATGATTTTAAATTTAATGACTAAATAAAACCAGGACATTGTGAACACAATATGGATTGTGTTGATTGTAACATAACTTATTTGTGATATATGGAACTAAATAAATGAAATGGATTTCTTTAAAATAGAAATTTAATTGAATTAGTAAACGAATCAAATGAAACTTTGATAAAAAGGGAACCTAGTTAATGAATTAATTTAATCCAATTTAGGATTATTTTTAATATAACGATGAACGAAAATTATGAGTTGAAATGAATAGAAATTTGATTTAATGATTCGAATTAAATTTACCAATAAATTGAATTCATTGATTTTGAACTAAACTTAATAAGAGAAATTTGGATCTTAATAAATTGAACTTGAATACTTAATTATTTTGTTAACTCGAATGTTTGAACTAAAATTGTATTTGAAAATATGTTTTCAAAATCTGAAATAAATCGAATCGTAAAATTGTCAAATTTTGGAAGTCAAATTTGCAACTTGACTTCTGGACTTTGATTTGTTTTAAACTTAAATTTAACCGACCATCGGGTAGTAAATACGTAGTTATTAAAGAGACCGGGATCGGATATGGACATACTCCCTGTCGATACCGAAACCCACTTTAATAACTATTATACGCGAAGTGTTGATCCAGAATGAAGTGGATGGTTTGATGAACGTGTTGACTGAAGAAAGAGAACTATATTGGATGACCCCTGACATGACTAAAACAGCAGCCGCGCCGGGCCATTGAGGTTCGCTACCTCTAGCAGACACACTTCTTCGATACCATATCTATTACTTTTGTGATTCGATTTGGGTGCACCCCTTGATTTGGGAGTGTTGTTTTGCAGTGTTGAGATAGCTACTGGCTATGCTCAACATCAGTCCGGATCACGCAACTACTAGTATCCTAGTTGGTATCGCCTCATGTACCTTGTCATACTGATTATCCTATTCGCGACCACTACGTTGTTTTGTGTTATACCTATGGGGTACCCTCTGATAACCACTAGTTTACGGTCGGGCTTACGGTGCTGTATAGACTATGACATTATAAAATGTGTTAAGGGGAATTATGGTAACGCCTTAATGCTATTTTAATATTCTATTTTACTGATTAGACATTATCTACACATCGTATTTTATCGTATATATAAATAGTTTATCGGATCCTTAGAGATGTTATTTGATTCATCTTTAAGTTATGGACTTTTCCTTGCACTTGATTATCTTGTATAAGATTTTGAGTCCTGACTCGAGTGTTTCTTTGCATATGCTCGGGTCAGTCTGAAGCTATCCAGTTGCTGATCAAGGTTGGTTGAAGATGTTGAAGACTTAGCATTTATCTTTATCAGTCTATTTCTATTCCAGTATTGTTGTTCTTGTCTGTTGGATATTTACGTATTTCATTTCAGTCATTTTATGTTGAGACATTGTTGTACTTCTGTAGTAGCTTCATGAACTACTATTATGACGATGTATTTCCGCTGCATTATTCTGTGACTGTTCTGTGTCTGTGATGTTGTATTGATTCCCCTTTTCATTTATGTATATACAATCCCATAATGATTCGTGTTTTGTATTATTTAAGTTGACATGTGTGGATTATTGTCAATTTAAATGGTCCAAATATACGGGTTGTTACAGTTGGTATCAAAGCTTTGGTTTTCATTAAAAACCTTAGTTTGGGGTTATATAAACTCATTAGACATAGGGTAGCAATACCCTAGAATGAGGAGAATCTATTCAATATCCATATCCTTTCAAATTCAAACTTCTTAATTGATTCGTTGATTAGACTTTCCTTAAAGTTCTATGATTTTCTATCCTTGGTTCTAAATCTCTTTTGATATTTCAGGATGAATACCGGAAGAAACAATAGGGGAGGGAGAGGAAATGGTCCTGCCCAGGCTGCACCTGCCATTCCAGCTGTCGTCCCAGCTCCAGTCAGATTCACCACTCTTAGTAAGGAGTACACCCAGCTAGGAGGTATTAAGTTTTCTGGATCCGAGAGCATTGTCGAGGCCCAGCAATGGCTTAAAAGCTTAGAGAAGATATTTTCTGGATTAGAGATCACTGATGCTCAGAAGCGTCAACTTGCTGCTTGGCAACTTCAGGATGCCGCACAAGATTGGTGGGAATCTGTTACTTCTCGTATCGAGGAGAACACCATCACTTGGGCCCAGTTTAGGTATAAATTTGTTTGGATTTCGTAGTCTAAATTCTTCTTTCAATCCTTGGAATGTTATTTATCTAGTCTATCTTTTGATTAGGGATATTTTCTCGACACAATGGATGCCAGCTGCTGGGAAAACCCAACTCTATACGGCTTTTATGGACCTTAAGCAAGGCAGTATGACTTTTTCTGAGTACGAGCGGAAATTCAACGAGCTCTCCAAGTTTGGCCCGGGATTGATCGATACCCCACTTCTGAAGAACGAGAAATTCATTATGGGAGCTAGACCAGAGTATTATGACTTGCTTACTGGCCACACTCACTGCACCTTCACAGAGCTTGTTGATTATGCTCTTAGATATGAGGAAAAGCCAAGGGGACCCACTGCCAAGGCTCCTCCTACTCAGCCCTCTTCCAGCCAGCTCGGGAAGAGGAAGATGAACTTTGATCAACAAAAGAAATCTTGGCAAAAGACTACAGGATTAGGATATGCCCAGAAAAGCCCAATCGACCTTGCTAAGATCACTTGCTTCAAATGCGATAAGAAGGGCCATTATGCTAATAGTTGTCCATCCACCGGAGCTGCTATTCCACCACCTCCTCAGATGAGGAATGATTTATGCCATGTCTGCCTCCAGCCAGGTCACTTCAAGAGAGACTGCCCATTGCGGAAGAAAGGCACACCATCAGGAGTATATGCTATCACCACTCCTACACCACCTCCACCACCTGCTCAGGATGACCAAGGTACTTTGCGTAGTACTTTTTCATTTCATGATTTACCTGTTAGAGTATTTTTCGATACTGGTGCTTCTCATAGCTTCATATCTATTGATCTTTGTAATAAGCTCAAATTAGAACCTACTCTTGCTACTACTTCCTTATGTGTCTCCAACCCTATTGGAGGACTTGCCTACCTCAGTAGAATTTGTAAAGGGGTTGTGCTCTTATATGGAAGATATCGATTCACTTGGGATTTTTATGTGCTTGGCTTCGTAGCATTTGACATCTTATTAGGCGCTGATTGGTTAAGAAAATTCGATGCTGTTATTTCTTGCAAAGCTCGTTCTGTTTCTCTAGTCAATGACAAGGGTCTGCCACTTGTGATTGAATGCAAATTACCTCAGAAATATGCAGGAAGCTTCATATTCTCTCTTGATGCTCACCCGGATGATCTTAACACCACTTCTATTGTTCAGAAATTTCCCGATATATTTGGAGAGGTCAACTCTCTACCGCCTAAACGGGAGATCGATTTCCGCATTGACCTTATTCCTGGAGCTACTCCCGTAGTTCTTCCTCACAGAAGGATGGCTCCTAAAGAAAGGGCTGAACTTAAAACTCAAATTGATGATCTATTTGCTAAAGGCTTGATTAGAAGAAGTTGTTCTGAATGGGGTGTAGCAGTTGTATTTGTCACCAAATCAGATGGATCCCTTCACATGTGTGTTGATTACAGAGAACTAAACAAACGCACCCTCAAAAATCGCTATCCGATGCCTCGCATAAATGATTTATTCGATCAGCTCCATGGAGCTAAAGTCTTCTCACAACTTGATCTAGCCACTGGGTTCCACCAACTCAGAGTAGCAGAAGATAGTATTCACAAAACAGCTTTCCGTGCCGAGAACGGATTCTACGAATGGTTGGTTGTGCCGTTCGGGTTGACCAACGCCCCGGCTTATTTTGTTGACTTAATGAATCGAGTCTTTCGTGATGTCCTTAACAAGTTTGTTCTTGTCTTCATAGATGATATTCTCGTCTTCTCCAAAGATGAGAAAGAGCATGAAGCACATCTTGCTTATGTTCTAGAAACTCTTAGAAATCATCAGCTTAAAGCCAAGTTTTCGAAATGCCACTTCTGGCGAGACAAAGTACGATTCCTTGGCCATATAGTTTCTGAAAATGGGGTTTCGGTCGATCCAGCTAAGATCGCTGTGATCAATGTAAGTTCTATCCAATTCGTTATTTCTATTCGATCCATCTTAGTCCTTTCTAATTTAAAATTTATCTATAGGATTGGGAGACTCCCAAAACTCCTACTGATATCCGTAGCTTCTTGGGTTTGGCCGGTTACTATCGCAGATTTATTGAACACTTTGCTCGGATATCTGCCCCACTTACTGCTTTAACTCGAAAGGATGTCAAATTTATTTGGAGTAAGAAGTGTGAACCCGCTTTTAATGAGTTGAAGCGTAAGTTAACTTCAGCCCCAATTCTTGCGGTAATTGACGGGAGTGAAGGATTAACTGTCTATACTGATGCTTGTCGAGAAGGTTTAGGTGCTGTCCTTATGCAAAATGGAAAGGTTATTGCTTATGCTGGTCGTCAGTTGAAGAACCATGAAGTAAACTATGCAACCCATGATTTAGAGCTTCTTGCAGTTGTATTTGCTTTGAAACTATGGAGGCATCACCTTTTAGGAACAAAATTTGAATTATTCACAGATCATAAGTCCTTGAGGTATATCTTCTCTCAGAAGGATTTGAACCAGAGACAAGTCCGATGGCTCGAATTCTTAGCTGCATATGATCTCGACATCAATTATACTCCTGGAAAAGCAAATGTTGTGGCAGATGCTTTGAGCCGAAGCAAAGCATTGTCATATTGTAATCTTATAGAAGGCATGCTATCTCAACTTGTTATCTCCCCATCTCTTATGGACCGCATAAAAGCTAAGCAATATGAGGACACTTTGCTCTATCGCATGAAGGAGTTAGTTCTTGGTAGAGTTGGAAATGCTGACAGTAAAGTGGGAGCACAGATAGATAGTAATGGAGTTCTGAAGATTGACAACCGTATTTGTGTTCCTAATGTTGATGGATTGAGACAAGAAGTGCTTAGAGAAAACCATCAGTCATCACTTTCATTTCATCCTGGTGTCACTAAGATGTATCAAAATATGAAGCGTTTATATTGGTGGAGTGGGATGAAGAGAGATATTTCCGTATATGTCAGTAAATGCACTACTTGCCAGCAAGTCAAGGCTGATCACCGTAAAACGGCAGGATTACTTCAACCCCTAGAGATTCCGTGTTGGAAATGGGATCAGATTTCTATGGACTTCATTGTTGGATTACCAAGGACCAGAAAAGGTAACGAGAGCATATGGGTGATTGTTGATAGATTGACCAAATCTGCTCACTTTATTCCGGTTAAGACCACTCGTACTGCTTCGAGTTTGGCCGAGATTTATAAGAGAGAGATAGTTAGACTTTATGGGGTTCCATCTAGTATTTTATGCGATAGAGATCCTTTATTCACTAGTAAATTCTGGAAGGCATTTCAAGACGTCTTGAGCACTAAACTGAATCTGAGTACAGCTTATCATCCTCAGACAGATGGCCAAACTGAGCGGGTAAATCAGATTTTGGAAGATTTGCTCCGAGCTTGCATTATCGATTTCGGTGGATCTTGGGAAGACCATATCCATTTAGTTGAATTCACTTATAATAACAGCTATCAGGCAAGTACCGATATGGCACCGTTCGAAGCTTTGTATGGACGGCCATGCAAATCGCCAGCTTGTTGGATTGAGCCTAGTGATCGACTAATTCTTGGCCCAGATATGATTATGGAAGCATCCGAGAAGGTTAATGAGATCAGAAGGAAGATGAAGACCGCACAGGATAGGCAGAAGAGCTATGCTGATAGGCTAAAAGAAATTTGGAATTCCATGTTGGAGATGAGGTATTTCTAAAGGTATCACCTTTAAAGAATGTTATTCGGTTTGGTCGTAGAGGGAAGCTCGCTCCTAGATTTGTTGGACCATTCACTATCACTGAGAGGATTGGGACACTAGCCTACAGAGTTGCATTGCCGGAGAAATTTGAGGGCGTGCACAACGTCTTCCATGTTTCACATCATCGGAAGGTTGTACACGATCCATCCAGGATCATTCCTATTGCTCGGTTAGATGAGGTTGATATTGAGCCAGATTTGACTATAGAGAAGAGACCACTTCGTATTGTTGATAGAAATACGAAGCAGCTTAGAAGGAAATCTGTTAGCCTAGTCAAAGTCCAATGGAGTCCCGATGATCGTGATTGTACTTGGGAAACCGAGGAGAGTATGCGGGATTCTAATCCAGAATTGTTTGTTGAAGGTAAATTCCATTCTATATTCTTTACTTTATTCAACAATCTATTCTGTATCTATTGTATCTCTTTTATCTGTTCTTCCACTCTTCACTCTATTCCTTTTCGAGGACAAAAAGTTTTGAGTGGCGGAGAATGTAACGACCCAGAAATTCAGACCCAGTTTAAAATTTTTAAAATCGGTTATTTAGTGAAGAAATTTGAATTTTCACAAACAAATTCCGTTTCTATTCAAACTTCACATTTGGAGTGCGTCTAGATAGACATAGGCGTACGCCAAATTTCGTTGAAAAATATTGAAGTAAATTTCGTGCGTCGCATTTGCCTATTGATTTAAATTTTATATGTAAATTCTCTTCCGTCCAAACTCAAATATTTTTCACATTTCTGAATAAGAAAAATATTCTGAATATGACGGCGCAATTCATTTCGTCAAATTTCGCTTTTAATTGCTAGTTGAATTGTCACTCGAGCAATCTGTTAAATAAGATTTATCACTTCGCATACAATGTCAAACCATAAATATTTTATACCGTTGTGTCTGCCTCGTCGCGCTGACCAAAACGGTATATTTGTCTGTGCAAACCGGAGTTCGGCGCTGCGAACTACAATCGTTTAACGGATTGCAAACCGGTCCGTTAAGCAACACATAACGATACCCATTCTCTCCAATGTTTAGAATCCTAACAGCCTTGGTCTATTCAGCTGCGTTGGAAACCAATAGTCAATTCAGTTACCAAGGAAAAAAATTGGAGACTCTTGGTTTCTATAATATTCATTATATACTGGTTTCGTTTCAATTGTTTTATTCGTTTGCAATATTTCTCTGGTACGTATGCCGTATCTCCTATCATCTCCCCTCTCACCTTCTTATTCTATTGCCCTCCAGTTATTAAAATCACAAAACATGCCTCATCTCCGGCTCCCTCACCCGAAAGCCGACTCCTCCATGTCGCCTCACTCCTCTATCCCCACGCGACAAGCCTCCACTGTTTCCGCCTCTGCCAGTGCCTACCTCCACGTCGACTGCTCCTCCACGCGGCAACGCCCAGACCGCTGCCACCCACTGCCTACAGCCCACATCCCCTCCTCCGTTCCTAGACCACCCTACCCGCATCCACTTCCCACGTGTGCCGCCACCCCATTTCGCCAGACCCCCCATGCGCCACTGTCACTCCGCCCGACCACTGCTGCGCCACCGCGTCCCCAGCCCTCGCCCAGACCACCCACTGCCCAGTCAGCAGCACACGCATGCCATCACCCGCTGCCACCAACAGACCCCGAAGCCACCCGCCCTCCATCACAGTAGAGCAACACACCATCAACAAACGCCACCGCCCATCGCATCACGTGCCGCAGCCCTCCATCATCTCTTCCCTACTGTTCACCTTCCACATTTTTTTAGTTTGAGAATTGATTCTGATAAATATATATTTATATGAAACCGTATATATATATATAGCAATATACAACTTTGAGAAATCTAGTTGCTCACATACAGTGATTGACTATGTTTGTTTCAGCTACTGCTCTGGAGAATTAGGCTTACATTCAGCTTGGCGAGTTTTTCCTTGCTTCGTTACTTCGTTTGTGTTATCTTTGTGTCGTGCTTGTTCGTGCCTCTTATCTATTCGTCTTCGTGCTCCGTCGTCTTCTCTAACCACGCAAGGTGAATATTTTCATGACTCAATCTATTATGCTATGATAATCAAGTGATAGTTGTTGTTATTATTTATTTGGATATTAAATTTGTTGATTGATAAAATCGTTGAAATAGAACTGTAAATCGCTATGCAAGTTAAAATTGAATATTGTTAGTTTCCGACAAATAGTTGCGACACTAAATATGTTATGTGATGTTGAATTAGGTTGTTATAAAAGAAAATTTTATATGAAATTGAATTTGATAATAGGAGTTAACAAAAATTTAAATTGGATTAAATATGTTGAATTTGACCCTTTAAATGATTCGACGCGTAGAAATAGCGTTAATCTCATTTTGAACCATTGAATATATGTAGTAAATTGGTAATAAGACACCAAGTGAAACCATAATGTAATAATCCTTAATTCACATGAAATGATAGTGTGGATTCTTGGAATAATTATATTAATTTGCATAAATGACAAATGCAAGTTAATACGATTATTCCGGGATTATTTAATAAATTGTTGAATTGTTATATATGGTTGATGTTGCTTGTTTATTTACTTTGATACCATCCCAGTTATCACACTGCAAGTTCCCTTTGCTATGCTTTGTTTATATTAAATGATATTGGGTTGAAATGATAAAACCCAATTGAACAACTTGGCCTAGGATAGATAATTAAAAATAAGAAACCCGATTGGTCGACAAAAAATCATTTTGAGATGGAAATATATTTGAAACTAAGGAATGAACTTAACAATTTATTTGGAAATTAAGTAACAAACTTAAGGGATTTAAATGGAAATAAATTAAATGAATTTAATTGAAACGGTTTAATAAACCGATTCGATTGAATAAAATGAATTGGAAATTTAATTGAAATGAGATTTAGAAACAAGTAAGTTTTAGAATTTAATAATTTAAAAATTTATTAGATTTAGATTTAAACTCGGGTTTTAATTAAATAGATTTGAAACTTGTTATAAATTAAATTGAGATTTAGAAAACTGACTTAAGCGAAATATAAAATAGTTAAAGTTTTATAGATTTAATTTAGTGATAATTTAATGATTTTAAATTTAATGACTAAATAAAACCAGGACATTGTGAACACAATATGGATTGTGTTGATTGTAACATAACTTATTTGTGATATATGGAACTAAATAAATGAAATGGATTTCTTTAAAATAGAAATTTAATTGAATTAGTAAACGAATCAAATGAAACTTTGATAAAAAGGGAACCTAGTTAATGAAATTAATTTAATCCAATTTAGGATTATTTTTAATATAACGATGAACGAAAATTTTGAGTTGAAATGAATAGAAATTTGATTTAATGATTCGAATTAAATTTACCAATAAATTGAATTCATTGATTTTGAACTAAACTTAATAAGTGAAATTTGGATCTTAATAAATTGTACTTGAATACTTAATTATTTTGTTAACTCGAATGTTTGAACAAAAATTGTATTTGAAAATATGTTTTCAAAATCTGAAATAAATCGAATCGTAAAATTGTCAAATTTTGGAAGTCAAATTTGCAACTTGACTTCTGGACTTTGATTTGTTTTAAACTTAAATTTAACAGACCATCGGGTAGTAAATACGTAGTTATTAAAGAGACCGGGATCGGATATGGACATACTCCCTGTCGATACCGAAACCCACTTTAATAACTATTATACGCGAAGTGTTGATCCAGAATGAAGTGGATGGTTTGGTGAACGTGTTGACTGAAGAAAGAGAACGATATTGGATGACCCTTGACATGACTAAAACAGGAGCCGCGCCGGGCCATTGAGGTTCGCTATCTCTAGCGGACACACTTCTTCGATACCATATCTATTACTTTTGTGATTCGATTTGGGTGCACCCCTTGATTTGGGAGTGTTGTTTCGCGGTGTTGAGATAGCTGCTGGCTATGCTCAACATCAGTCCGGATCACGCAACTACTAGTATCCTAGTTGGTATCGCCTCATGTACGTTGTCATACTGATTATCCTATTCGCGACCACTACGTTGTTTTGTGTTATACCTATGGGGTACCCTCTGATAACCTCTAGTTTACGGTGGGGCTTACGTTGCTGTATAGACTATGACATTATAAAATGTGTTAAGGGGAATTATGGTAACGCCTTAACGCTATTTTAATATTCTATTTTACTGATTGGACATTGTCTACACATCGTATTTTATCGTATATATAAATAGTTTATCGGATCCTTAGAGATGTTATTTGATTCATCTTTAAGTTATGGACTTTTCCTTGCACTTGATTATCTTGTATAAGATTTTGAGTCCTGACTCGAGTGTTTCTTTGCATATGCTCGGGTCAGTCTGAAGCTATCCAGTTGCTGATCAAGGTTGGTTGAAGATGTTGAAGACTTAGCATTTATCTTTATCAGTCTATTTCTATTCCAGTATTGTTGTTCTGGTCTGTTGGATATTTATGTATTTCATTTCAGTCATTTTATGTTGAGACATTGTTGTACTTCTGTAGTAGCTTCATGAACTACTATTATGACGATGTATTTCCGCTGCATTATTCTGTGACTATTCTGTGTCTGTGATGTTGTATTGATTCCCCTTTTCATTTATGTATATACAATCCCATAATGATTCGTGTTTTGTATTATTTAAGTTGACATGTGTGGATTATTGTCAATTTAAATGGTCCAAATATACGGGTTGTTACAAAGATGGAGCAGTGAAGTGTAAGGGCTAGTCGCTACTAATCTTGAGGATGATTCCAAAATGGATGTAGTCGGAGTAGTGCCTTCGGTTCCGTTCAAACCCGGGATAGACTTGTATGGAAGAATGCTTTCGGAACATCGTTAGGTGGACGGTGGGTATTCTAAGTGAAACGTTCTAAAAGGTAACGCTTAGCCTCAAGCCTCATCAACCGAGAATGGCTAAAAATCAGGGGTTATGAAGCTAGGCTATGTGGGTAGCACCCATTAGGGTAAGGTCATCCCTCTCTAGATGTCCCTTTTTATTCGGCTTAGTGGTGCAGTTGTTGATTCCAACCGTAGGGTGATCTTTCTCGGGATTATCCAGTAAGGGGTAGTCCCGGTCATGTGTTGCAGGGGATTGGGAGTAATCCTTGGTATGGTGATCTAGGCCACGTACTGTGACAGGTGGTACCCCTGTGCCTAGTCATTAGTTGGAAATCCATTCTCCCTACGCGCCTTTTACGAGTTTTGTTTGTATAACCCACTTTGTGGCTAGTGGCCGAAATTTAATAGATGTAACAATTTCGGCTATTTTAATAAGTATTTGTAAATACACCCTATTATAATATCAGTGGATTTTATCAAAAGTGTTTTGGCTATCGTAAGGTAGAAACCCAACATGTTTTTTTGTTGCCTGGTCTTACGAGATGCTTTTGATTTTCAAAGAATTTTGAAAACTTTAATAATCAATTTGGGTGTATTTCTCTCATGCTAGTATTCCAGACTGACTCGGGTGTTACTTTATTATAATGCTCGGGTCAGACCGAGTATTATAGATTACAAGAAAGGATGCTGTGGAGCTCAGTAGAGAAGCTGGAGTCCGGGACGTAGTATCCGTACTTGATTATATCCGCTACTGTGATTATTTGAAATTGTCTGGCTGGTATTGTTGTTTGTTTGGGATATACTCTGATGATATATTGTATAAAACAGATATAGTTTTCATTTTGTGTAAAGATTTGTTATTGACTATTATATTTTGTTTCGCTGCGGTTGTGAGATTCTGTACTTGTTTAGTTCCTTCTTTCTTCTATCTACTTTCTTTTTCCTCAGCAGTCTGTCTTTTCTGGCACTCGATCGTCGACATTTTATAATGTGGCGTATGTTGTGTCGATTTTCGAGGGTCGAGAAGGGCGGGTCGTCACACTTAGTATCAGAGCTTAGGCTGGCGACAACCTTGGCTCTGGTGGGAAAATTACTTATTAAACAAAGTCATTAGTACTCTATGAAGAGTTTAGTGAATATAAAAATTGTTTTTATACCGTGTTGACTTATCGGTTGAGTGTTTATGAATTCTGGTCGGTACGGGAAGTACAACCGTATCGATAGGGGTTTCTAAATTCTTAAACATGATAAACCGACATAGTATTGTCTTTAAAGTGGGTAAATGAAATAATTTTACCCAAAATTATATTTTGATATAAAAGAAATAATTTTTTGAAATAATTATATATATTTGGATGTTTGGTTGTTAATATTATAATCAAATATAAGAATCTAAAATTTGAAATGGTTATCACCAAGTACGATTCTATAAGTATGATTTATCCAAAAGAAGAATAACTAAAATTTGAATTAAACCAGAATTTAAATCCTGGAAATTTTGAAAAGTGTTTAGAATGAATTTAAACAAAAAGTTTGGGAATATAAAATCTTGGAAATTGTGGAAATGTTTTCCAAAGTGTTTGATGGCAATTATGGAGTATTATTTTGGGAAGTATTTTTGAATGGAAATTATTTTGAAAGGAATTTATGGGAGTAAGGAAGCACTGAACTCACTTCAGTCGCTGGAAAATAATCCTGATGATGATGGCCACATCATCAGAATTCATTTTCGAGTTTCTAAAGTGATGGATTGCTACCGTGGAAATTGGTTATGATATTTGTTCGGACTTGATGGGTATGTGACGCAACGGATTAATCAAAATAAACTTCAATCGGTGAAAGTAGCGATCGATGGAATGAAGATACCGAAATGCCCAAATTCGTTGATCCGAAGATACCGAATTCTAGCCATCTCAAACACGTTGATAGCGCACTATACCGTGTTCAAAGATCTACGATTCTTCATACGTTGATCTAGCGCACTAGATTCCGTGAATCGGCTTCTACAATCGTTGAATCGAGCGCACTCGATTAACCGAAAGAGGAGATAGGAGATTACACTCAACTACCAATTTAAGATGAAAGCACACAGCAATCAACAAGAAATTTTATTCAAAAAAATCAACCCTTTCAAATGCACAACTCACACGTATTTATAGTGTTTCACAACCCTGGTTCTTGAGTCGTTTGTGACTTATGACTCATTGAGTCGGCACCGACTCATCTCCAAGAACGACTCAACTCCTAAAGGCACGACCTGGTCAGTAGCGACTCACCAAACACACGGCTTAAACGACTCAACTTCAACGCTTTACGACATAAGAAAAATGCAACAGACAACGACTCACGACTTATATTACAACACACACATACACAACCCCACAATGATACGACTTAAGAAATAAACGACTCAAAGAAAACAAGCAAATTACAAGACTTAGGTCGTAGACGACCTAACGATACAACACAGTACACGACATAAGAAACACGCGACATACGACTCATCATACAATACGACTCATAGAAGATGGCGACTCAACACTTCAACGAATCATCATAAGTCGTAACTCGTGGCATTTTTAAGGCTTTCAACTAATGGACTTCTCTTTGCTTCTTGATGAGTCGTGAACGACTTATAGCTGTTCAACCCTGAACGACTTAACTTCCTCCTGAGTCGCGTACGACTTATCACTTGCCTTTCTATCTCTGGCCTGAGCTGCATTATTCTTTAACTCATTTTCCTTCATCTCATTAAGTCGCAAGCGACTTACGGTCTTTTCCTTAGGTCGTGAGCAATATTTCTTAAGTCGGCAACGACTTATAATTTCGTTTTTAAGTCGGCAATGACTTAAAATTTCCGAACGACCTAACTCCGAAGTTTCCTGCACACGACCTAAAGACTTTGAACACTTCAATCTTACTAGTTTCGTAGATCGTTCTGCATCATCCTCCCCGGATTGAGAAAAATTCGCCCTCGAATCTGTAGGCCCTTCCACAACAATCTCACCTCCATGATATGGAATTAAATGTTTGACGTTAAAAACATCAGAAGTATAAACATCATCTGGTAACTTCAATCGATATGCATTCTCATTGATTTTCTTCAAAACTTCAACTGGACCAATTTTTCGCGCTTTTAATTTATTGTACGTTCCCACCGGAAAACGATCTTTTGTCAATATTGCATAAACTAAATCGCCTTCGTTAAATTCAACATTTCGTCGCTTTAAATCTGCGGCTCGCTTATACTTCTCATTTGCTTTCACAAATCGTCCCTGAACGATTTTATGACATTCAGTCAACTCATCAACAAAATCAGCAGCTCGTTTAACTGTCCCCTTCAGTGGTGGTACTACTGCTAAATCCAACGGTCCCCTGGGTAGATTGGAATATACAATCTGGAATGGACTGAACCCCGTACTTCGATTTACCGCATGATTATGAGCAAACTCTGCCTGGCATAACTTCATGTCCCAACTCTTCAGATTGTCCTGTACAAGGCATCGTAACAAATTTCCCAACGATCTGTTAACAACTTCCGTTTGTCCATCTGTTTGCGGATGATAAGCACTGCTAAATTTCAACTTCGTTCCCACCATCTTCCACAAACTTAACCAAAAGTGACTCAGGAAACGAGTATCCCTATCCGACACAATAGATTCTGGCAATCCATGAAGTCGATAGATCTCCTTAAAAAATAACTGAGCAACACGAACAGCATCCGCCGTCTTCTTACAAGCAACAAAATGTGCCATCTTCGAAAATCTGTCCACCACAACAAATATAGAATCATTTCCCCTTTGAGTTCTAGGTAAACCCAAAACGAAATCCATGCTGATATCAACCCATGGTTTAGACGGTACAGGTAACGGCATATACAATCCTGCATTTGTCGCTGTTCCCTTCGAAACCTGACAAATATGACATCTCTCCACAAACCTTTCGACCTCTTTCCTCATCGACGGCCAAAAGTAAGATTGAGAAATCAAATGCAATGTACGGTCACGGCCCACATGTCCTTCCTCGTGCAACTCTTTGATAATCTTCAATCTCAAACTGCTCTCAGGAATACATAACCGATTTCCTTTAAACAAGAATCCATCAATCAACACAAATTCATTAGAACTCCCATCCTTAACTTTCTCAACAAACTTTGCAAAGTAAGGATCCTCCTCAAACAATTCTGGCAATAATTCAAACCCTGTCACCTCAACTTTCATTGTAGTCAACAAATGACTCCTCCTACTCAAAGCATCAGCCACACGATTCGTTACCCCAGATTTGTGCTTCACAACGAATGTAAACTGTTGCAAATAAGCAATGCACGATGCATGTCTCGCAGAAATCTTATCCTGGCCTTGCAAATGCTTCAACGCCTCATGATCAGTGTAAAGAACAAACTCTTTCTGGAATAGATAATGTCTCCAGTGTTTAACAGCTTGCACAACAGCGTAAAACTCAACATCATATGTACTATATCTCATCTTTGCCACTGACAACTTCTCACTGAAATATGCAATATGTCTCCCACACTGACTCAACACTCCACCAATCCCAACCTTTGATGCATCAGTATGTAGTTCAAACAACAACTGAAAATCTGGTAATACAAGAATTGGTGCTGTCGTCAATAGTTCCTTGATCTTCTCAAAAGCAACTCCCGCTTCCTCTGACCATACAAACTGTTTCCCTTTCATGCAATTAGTAACTGGAGCCATCACGCTACTGAAGTGTGGAACGAATCTTCGGTAGAATGACGCTAGCCCATGGAAACTTCTAACTTCAGTGATAGTTCTTGGCTGTGGCCAATTTCTGACTGCCTCAACTTTTTCTCTGATCAACTTGAATACCTTCTCCTGAAACAACATAACCCAGAAATAAAACACTGTGCGTCATAAACACGCATTTCTTCGTGGCAGCATAAAATTGTTCCTCACGAAGAATAATCAACACTTCCCTCAAATGTTGAACATGCTCCTCCGTACTCCTGCTGTATATCAGAATATCATCGAAATAAACCACCACGAACTTCCCAATGAATGGTCTAAAGATTTGATTTATCACCCGCATGAATGTACTAGGTGCATTTGATAAACCAAATGGCATAACCAACCATTCGTATAACCCCTCTCTCGTCTTAAAGGCTGTCTCCATTCGTCACCGGGTCTAATTCGAATTTGATGATAACCACTCTTCAAATCATTCTTCGAAAAGATAGTTGCCCCACTCAACTGATCTAGCAAATCATCCAACCTTGGCATAGGAAATCTATAGCGGACGGTAATCTTGTTCAAAGCTCTACTATCGGTACACATTCTCCATGTTCCATCCTTCTTCGGCACCAACAATGCTGGTACTGCACAAGGACTCAAGCTTTCCTGAACACGTCCCTGTTCTAACAACTCTTCCACTTGCCTTCGTAACTCCTCATGTTCCCTCGGACTCATTCGGTAATGTGGTCGATGTGGAAAAACTGCTCCCGGAACAAGATCAATTTGATGTTGAATGTCTCTCAGTGGCGGTAACTCCTTAGGCAACTCCTCTGGAAATACATCTTCAAATTCTTTCAAAACTGGCTTTGCTTCTTCAGGAATTTCAACCTCTTCACTGCTCTCTCGCCCAATCAACAAATACACTTCAGGCTCCTCTTCAACTTCTTTAACAAACTCCTTCAAAGATAATAAAGTTTTCAGCTCTTCAATCTCCTCTAGCTTGCTTTCCTTCTGTTGTTGCTTCTTAGGAACTAAAGTGATTTTAGTACCTTCGAACATGAAACTGTAACTATTAGCACGACCATCATGTTGTACTGCTCTATCAAACTTCCACGGTCTGCCCAACAACAGATGACACACATCCATGTCTACAACATCACACCAAATTTCGTCTTTGTATTTCTTCCCAATAGAAAAATTCACACAAGCCCTTCGACACACCTTCACTTCACCACCCTTCCTTAACCATGCTAGCTTGTACGGTTTAGGATGTTTCTCAGTTTTCAAGTTCAACTTCTTCACAGCTTCTGTAGAAATAATATTATCGCAACTTCCAGCATCAATAACGAACTTGCAAACTTTCCCCAGAATAGTGCATGTCGACTGAAAAATATTACTTCTCAACCAACTACAATCCTCCTCTTGCTCTGGTGTAAGACATGACCTCCTCATCATAAGATTACAACCTTCATCTCCAGACAATTCTTCTTCCTCCTCAACATAAGGTGCATTTGAACATTCTGCCTCCTCACCATCATCCTCAATCTCAGCAACCATTGCTCTCTTCTTCGGCTTCGAACATTCATTGCTTTTGTGACCCAACTCCTGGCAATTATAACAGTTGAAACCACTGCTAACCTTCGCCTTCTCAGCCTCCTTCACCACTGGCTTATTGACAGGTTTAGGAACATTAGAACTTCAACTAACACCCCTCGCTTGATTATTGGAATTAGTAAACACACCACCCCCGCGCCTTCCTTGCTTCTCCCAAGCCAACGCTTTCTGAAGTGCCTCTGCCACTGATCTAGGATCAAACATATTAACCATATCCTGGATCTGCATTCGCAACCCTCCAACAAACCTAGCAGTTAGTTGTTCTTCCGTCTCCATAATATCATTCCTGGCAATGAGTTGGTAAAATTCATCAGCATAATCACTAACAGACTTTGTCCCTTGCCTCAGATTCTGCAATCTCTGGTACATAAGTGATTGATAGTTGCAAGGTAAAAATGTAGCTCGCATCAATTTCTTCATCTTATCCCATGATTCTATCTTTGACTTCCCCATTCTCTCCCTGGTAAGTTTAGTTTGCTGCCACCACGCCAAAGCTCTCCCCCTCAACCTAGTAGCAACCAACTTCACTCTCCTATGCTCAGGAACCTCCTTGAAATCAAAGATCTCTTCAACATTTGACACCCAATCAAGAAATTCTTCAGCTACCATTCCACCCTTAAACTCTGGAATTTCCATCTTCATACCCGATTCCCAACGACGATCATCTTCAACATCCCGGTATGAATTTCAAACTCGGTCTCGATCTCGATAATGAATACTAGCTCTATCACCCTCTTCATCAAAATCAAAAGTTCGTCTACATCGATCTCGACCATCAACATCCCTTTGATCACGCATGCTTCTTCTACTATGTCTCTCTTCATCTCTATATGGCTCATTCTCAAATTCTCGTGGACTTCTCCTCTCTTTATGTCTATATTCATGGTGATCTCTTCGTGATGAAATTGATGTTTCTCTTCTATCTCTAAAAGAATGCGGTGATACCCTCCTCGCTTCCGTAACTGATGGCGAAACTCGGTTTCCTCCATGGTTCGAGTTTGGTGATCTCCTCCTTTGAGTTTGATTCAAATCATTCATCAACTTCTCTAACTTTCCAATGCCTTCATCAAATTTCTCATTAATACGTTGTTTCATAAGCCCGGCTTCTTCTCTTATGTACAAAGCTTCAACGTTTTGATGACGATTAGCTCTCCTTGGTGGCATGATTGAAAACTTCACAAACTCTTCAAAACTTCTTAAATACTTCAACAAATCTTCAAAACTCTCCAACACAAGCCAAACAATGCACGGCCTAACACCACTAACTCGCACAAACTCCTTGTCTCGGCTTGCTTTCCACGGCTCAAAGTTAGGTCGGCTCAACTTAGCTCGGCCTTAACACTTCACGGCTTAACTTGGCTCGGCCACCTACTACAACCCTTCAATTCGAACAATAACAAGGCACGACTCCAATCACTAGCTCGGCCTCAATACTCCAAACACCTTTTCAACTCTGGATCCAAAATGAGATGTGCACGGCCTTCACACTTCAACTCAAATCCAATTCGAACAACTTTCCAACTTTGATCCAAAAGAATATGGATCGATAACTCCCAACTTGTTGCAACTTCAAGATGAACACGATGAACTCCAACTTCAACTCCAAATACTTGGCTCCAAGAATCAACTTAGCTATGATTGGCTAACCTGGCTCTGATACCAAACTGACGCAGCGGATTAATCAAAATAAACTTCAATCGGCGAAAGTAGCGATCGATGGAATAAAGATACCGAAATGCCCAAATTCGTTGATCCGAAGATACCGAATTCTAGCCATCTCAAACACGTTGATAGCACACTATACCGTGTTCAAAGATCTACGATTCTTCGTACGTTGATCTAGCGCACTAGATTCCGTGAATCGGCTTCTACAATCCTTGAATCGAGCGAACTCGATTAACCGAAAGAGGAGATAGGGGATTACACTCAACTACCAATTTAAGATGAAAGCACACAACAATCAACAAGAAATTTTATTCAAAAAAATCAACCCTTTCAAATGTACAACTCACACGTATTTATAGTGTTTCACAACCCTGGTTCTTGAGTCGTTTGCGACTTATGACTCATTGAGTCGGCACCGACTCATCTCCAAGCACGACTCAACTCCTAAAGGCGCGACCTGGTCAGTAGCGACTCACCAAATACACGGCTTAAACGACTCAACTTCAACGCTTTACGACTTAAGAAAAATGCAACAGACAACGACTCACGACTTATATTACAACACACACATACACAACCCCACAATGATACGACTTAAGAAATAAACGACTCAAAGAAAACAAGCAAATTACAAGACTTAGGTCGTAGACGACCTAACGATACAACACAGTACACGACATAAGAAACACGCGACATACGTCTTATCATACAATACGACTCATAGAAGATGGCGACTCAACACTTCAACGAATCATCATAAGTCGTAACTCGTGGCATTTTTAAGGCTTTCAACTAATGGACTTCCCTTTGCTTCTTGATGAGTCGTGAACGACTTATAGCTGTTCAACCCTGAACGACTTAACTTCCTCCTGAGTCGCGTACGACTTATCACTTGCCTTTCTATCTCTGGCCTGAGCTGCATTATTCTTTAACTCGTTTTCCTTCATCTCATTAAGTCGCAAGCGACTTACGGTCTTTTCCTTAGGTCGTGAGCAATATTTCTTAAGTCGGCAACGACTTATAATTTCATTTTTAAGTCGGCAACGACTTAAAATTCCGAACGACCTAACTCCGTAGTTTCCTCTACACGACCTAAAGACTTTGAACACTTCAACCTTACTAGTTTCGTAGATCGTTCTGCATCAGTATGCAAGTTGTTTTAGAAGTTTTAAAAAAATTGCCTTGGTAAAAACAGATTGTTTTGGAATCCGTAGATTTGATTTGTTATACCAAGTGGGTATGTGTTATTTATGATTTCAAAATGATTTTGAAATAAAAATTGGCAATTGAATTCTGGGAATCTTATTTAAAAATATAAATGTGAAGGTCAAAATGAATGAACTGTCGAACCTGTAAGTGGAGTTGATTTAAATAAGAATGGAAAAATGAAAATTTAGTCCTGGAATCAAAGTTTAACTTTAACGAATGGTAGTGAATACAATGTATTTGAATTTAACTGGAGATAAGTTAAATAAAATTGAAATTGAGATCGAATTAAAAGTGGACAAAGTTGAAATGTAAAATGACTATAATTGTGTAATGAAATTTATACACTTAAGTTATTAAGTGTTATATATAATCTTGAGTTGTGATTATAAAATGTAAATTGACTCAAATGAGCGATATAAGCTTTTAAGTAAATAAGTAAGTCGAACTTATGAATAGAAGATGGGATTATAAACATAAATGAGAAATAGTTGAATGGTATGGTAAAGTCAAAATTTAAATCCTAAATGGATGTAAAATGTGATAAGGCAAAGAAAAATATAAGATGTGAATGGACTTAAGTTAGTAAATAAGTTTTAAAACTTATATATTAGAAAGTAATAAATTAAATTAAAAGAAGAAATAAAATTGGATCAAATTGAATTTAACTTAGACTAAGGGAAATTGAGTTAAAGTTGGATTGAATTGAAATCAAAATTCAGTTGCGTTATAAATAATATTGAATGAAATTCAATTCTTATTTAAGTAGTAAAGGAAGTGGATTGAATTTTATTTGGCTAAATAAAATTTAGTTAAATTTGAATTAAATTTGGAAAAGAATTGAATCGATTTTTTTTTAATTTAGTTGAAATGATATTAGATGAAATAAATGCTCACTCAACTAAATTCAAAAGAGAAGCTTGAAGATGAATCTAAAGTAAACTAAATTAAATGGAATTTGTATTGGCATGAATGAAATTTTGTTAGTTTGTTAAAATTTTGAAAAGTAAAATAAAAACCCAGTTCTGGTATAGGATCTAATTATGGAAATAAAAAAGTTGAGAGTGTGAATGAATAATGGAATCAGATTATAATAGTGATGGTTTGAATTGTAAATAAATTCAAGTGAGTGAAATGATTTGAAGTGGCCTCACTGTTAATAAAATAAATTCAGAAATGAATTGGGAAGGTGAATTAAAATTAAAATAGGTTGAGTAAGTAAACAAATTGAATTAAAATTTGTAATGAAAGGGAATTTGATTGAATGAGAATCAAATTAAAATGAAATAAAATAGATTGGATGAAAGAAATGGGATGTAGTGGAATTGAGACAACTTAAGTAAATTGGGAAATGTTGTCGAGTTTATGGATTGTTCTTGAATGAACCTGTATGGTTAATGAAATGGAAATGTAAGGGTAAGGATTTAATTTAATAATTGCAATGAAATAAGAATGTTTGGATTGTGAACAATGCAGAATTTAATAAAATTAATATAAATTGAGTTAAAATTAATTTAAAATAGCTATAAGCTTAAGTAATGATTATTGCATGAATAACATTTAAATTTGCATAGAAAATTTGTCATTTTGTTGTAAACGGAAGTAAATTGTTTAAAGTAAGTAAATAAGTGGTTTTTGAATAAATTGGAATGGGTCGGAATTTAATTTAGTGGATGCATAAAAATTAAGTGAATTATGAATATGATGCAAACATATCAAATTGAAAAAAAAATTTGATTGTGAATCAATTTGGAATTTAATTGATGTAAGTAAAGCATATGTTAATCATATTGAAGTGAAAATGAATTGGTTGTAGTAAATATGAATTGTATATAGTAAACTTGACTGTAAATCATTCGAGTGGAATAAAAAGAAATTTGGATTTGTTAGGGAATTAAAATGGTATTGAAAACTTGTGGATTGCTTATAAAGAAGATTTACATGTAGGGTTATGGAAATGTGTTGTTTGGGTTACGAAATTGGTGTGTTTGGCTAAGATTAATGAATGGAATGTTGTTAAATTCTCATATTATTGAAAACTGATGTGTTTGTTTAAGTAAGTATAGGTACAGGAGGTAATCGATAGAGTTGGAGCGCGTATATGCAATATAATTAGCCGCTTTCTTTTAAAATGCTAATCAAATGGTACGCCTACGCAATATAATTGGAAAATGATATATATATATATATATATATTTATATATTGTGGTATATTTTGTTTTCCGACCGTGTGGGTCGATGTATATATATTTATATCTATTGTGATATTGTAAAATGCTCTCCGTACAAAGGAGACGCTGTCAAAATTTTGGGAGTTAGAAATCTTTTGAGGATTTTGAAAATTTTGGTTAACTAGGAAGATTGTTTTTGAAATGGTGTTGAAAACAAAGCTTTTGAGTTAGAAATAAAAGTAAATGGTTTTAGAATTAAGCTAAAAGGTTTTGAGAAGTGAATGTGAGTTTAATTGAATGAATTTTGGGGTAAGTAAATTAGTTTAGTAGCATTTTTCATACCTTAGCAAATTTCGAGGACGAAATTTTTATAAGGGGGAGGAATGTAACGACCCAGAATTTTGGTCGTTAGAATTTGAACATTTAATTCATTTTAAATGTTGAATGTGAATTATAATTTGATTTGAAATAAGAAGATTTGGTTAAATTAATAAAATAAGTTATAATTTCAAATATGGTAATTCAATGAGATTTGGACAAATAATATAGTTAATTTTCAAAATTGGGATAATTTGTAAATTTGTGGATAAATGGTTATGAAAATGGTTTCTAAATTTTATTTTAAGTGTGGTTGGATTTAAATTTTAATATTAGACCTTTGGATGGAATCCAAAGTCGACAAGTTAAATTTGGAATTTTATATTAATTTAATAATGGACTTTAATAATATAATAATGCAAATAATCAGATTTTGATTCGGAGTGAATCAAAATGGTTTCTAATGTGATTATAAATTCTATATGATTTATAAATAAGTTAGTAAAATTTTAAAAGTGAAATTTTAAGTGATTTCGACGACTTTGAAAATCGCTCGAATTAATCGATGAGTTAAAATAGCTTTCCGAGGCACAGTCTCGAAATTCGACGAAACCAGTTCCATTGGATCCGTAATAGTTAGTTATTATCGGATTTCAATTTTCATAGCAATCGGAGATGTCGTTTGACCCTGGCAGCTCAAAATGCATAGAAACTATTTTGATCGATTGAATTTAAAATTGATCGTTTATTTTCGTAACTCGCGCATATGATCGAATTAACCTCCAAAACATGTTCCATTGTGTTCAGAATGTGCGTAAAACGTTATAATCGCCTGTCGGCACGCGTTGTTTGGAGATCATTTGAAAAAGTTGTTTAAAAATGAATTTTATATTAAAATAAAATTATAAACGTATATATACGTTCTTTTGGCCGAAACCCTAGAGGGTTTTCTTCAGCCACCGCTTATATTTTTCATGGCCGAAAAACACTTGTCTTCTTCCTCCTTTTTCTTGAAATCTACTCGTTTATTTCAAAATCCTCCAAGTAGAGAATCAAAGAACTCGTCGAGTACTATAGATCCTATGGTTGAGATTGTTTTGGCATCGCGTGGAGGGAGTATTGGTGCCGCGTTCGTCAGGAGATCATGCTCGTTTTTCACATCGAGCATAGCACCGACACGGTGAACTTTGGGCCGAAGGATGGTGGCGTGATGGGCTTTGACGTGGGCTCGGTCGATCCTTCTCTAGCGATGTGATGGAGGAGCGATTTGAAGCCCTAGATGGACATTGATGGGTTCGTTTGTTCTGGATGTTAAGCGCGATGTAAAAGAAGCAGTTGGAGCGGCCTCGTTTTTTTCCTGAGTTGTGATGAACGACTGATTTTGTTTGGTAATATAAAAGAAGAATTTAGTTTAAATTTATATACAAATCATTAAGACTTGTAACTCTTGCATACATTATCAGATTTCAATGAAACGAGAAGCGCTGGAATCGCAGCGACGTGCTATACGCTGCAGGTGCAAATTTGGAGACGATCAGAGCTAGTGAAATTTTGGGTTAAATCAATCGCGGTCGATTTAATTCAAAATTTAAACACTCAACAAATTCAAGGTGAGTGAATCTCACTCACATCTAAAATTTCAGCTGTTTAAATAGTTAATATTTAAATGATTGGTTGATTAATTTAATATGAAAATTATTATAAAATTTGATCGATATTTATTTGTCGTTCTAACATCTGTGGATGCAGGGAAAAACAGGTTGGAGGGATCCATCTAGATTCCTCACAAATAGACTTTTTTTATATTCTGTGATATATTTCATTTATATCCTGTGATAGATTGATTTGGAATTTTGTTATGTTGTGTTATGCTTGGATAAATATAATTTGGTATTTTTAAAATATCAATAAATTAATTGGGATTAAAGGAAAATGAAAGGAATTTTTAAGTAATGAAATTAAGGAAATTAAAGTCAAGAAATTGATTTGGAATTTGTTAAGAGGTTCGAAATTGTGATGAGGAATGGGAATTTGAAAATTTGCTTTACAAATAAAGTGGAATAAAATATTTATCAGTGGATAGATTTGGAAATATAAATTTCCGGTGGGAAATTCTATAAGAAAGGAATAGATGTTTTAAAAGTAAAGATGAGATTAGCTTTAAAGGATGGAAAGTGCATTTTTCCTGGAAATTTGGTATGTTTCAAAGAAAAGCTTTCAAAATATAAATTGGCAGTTTAAAATGTGTTTTAGTATATTTTAGGAAAAAAAATATATGTTACTTTTAATTATTTTTAAGTATAAGTAAATACTTATCTAAGTAATTATGATATTTAATTGTTTTAAAGGTAAAGTAGTATTAAGTTTTCAAAAGGAAATTATAATATAAATATTTGATTTAATAACTTTATTTTAAAAGTTAAATTTGGCTTAAATTACTTAGAAAACCTCTATATATTTGCTTAAGTATTATTTTCAATTAAGTAATTTCTAGTAGCTTTATTTTAAATATTTTAAGCATATACTTTGAAAGTGATATTCCATGAAATAGAAATGTGTTTAAAAATAAAAAGAGGGTTTATTTTTAAAGTGTTGGAGGAATTTACGGGATTTAAACGTAAATTTGAATTGAGGTAAATTGTGTGGGATTTATAAAAAGGTTCTTTGGTTTATTCTGAAAATGGGAGTGTAGTTCCCTGAAAAGCCAAGTATGTTTTAATGCAGATTTCTAAGTAAAAGTTAAAAGTTTTAAATTTGATTTTAAAGGAATGTTTTTAAGAAAATTCTTATTTAAGTTGTAAAGATTTCAAAAGTAAATATTTACTAAATTAGTTATAGTAGTAATTATTTTAAAGGGGTTAATTGGTATATGCCTTAAAAGAATACCATTAATATTTATATTTTACAAACTTGTTTTATTGTAAAGATAGTTTGGTTAAAGTTTTATTTGAAGAACTTGTATAGGATTTCATAACTTTATTTTAAAATTTAGCATGACTTAACTTTATTTTGAAGAAAAATAGTTTATATTTTATAAAGCAGTTTTATTTGAAACATTTAAAAAGTGTGTATATATATATATTTCAAATAAAGTATGTAAATAGCTTTAATTTAAATTATTATAAATCTAAAGTATTTGGATTGGATGTTTTCAGTGGAAATCAATATTTGGGAATTTATTCCATAAGGAGTGTGTGGTTTGAAATTGTTTTCAAGGAATTGAAAATGAAAATATATCTTATGAAGATATTTTGAGGTTAATAAATAATTTGGGGAAATTATTTATTGTTTGATGGTTGTGTGTGAATGTTAATGGATAGTTTAATCACCGACTATCAATATTGGCCAATGCGTTGATCGTTTCGAAGAGACCGGTATCTGGATTTATTTCTCGAAAACATTTCGATGCGGTTTGTACGTTTTCGTGGGTAAAACGAGTTCGGAGTCGAAGATGGAGCTGTGAAATGCAACGGGTAGTCTACTAATCCCGAGGATGATTCCAAAATGAATGTAGTAGGAGTAGTGCCTTCGGTTCCGTTCGAGCTCGGGACGGACTTGTATTGATGAATGCTTTCGGAACATCGTCCGGTGGATGGTGGGCATTCTAAGTGAAATGTTCTAAAAGGTAACGCTTAGCCTCAAGCCTCATCAACTGAGAATGATAGAAAATCAGGGGTTATGCAGCAAGGCTTTGTGGGTAGCACAGATTAAGGTAAGGTCATCCCTGTCTAGATGTCCCTTTTTATTCGGCTTAGTGGCGCAGTTGTTGATCCCAACCGTGGGGTGATCCCAACCGTGGAGTAATCCTCGGTCGGTGATTTAGGCCACGTACTGTGATAGGTGGTACCCCAGTGCCTAGTCATTAGTTGGAAATCCATTCTCCCTACGTGCCTTTTATGAGTTTTGTTGTTTAACCCACTTTGTGGCTAGTAGCTGGAATTTAATAGATGTAACAATTTCTGCTATTTTAATAAGTATTTGTAAATAGACCCTATTATAATATCAGAGGATTTTATAAAAGTGTTTTGGCTATCATAAGGTAAAAACCCAACATGTTTATTTATGGCGTGGTCTTACGAGATGCTTTTGGTTTTCAAAGAATTTTGAAAACTTTAATAATCAATTTGGGTGTATTTCTCTCACGCTGGTATTCCAGACTGACTCGGGTGTTATTTTATTATAATGCTCGGGTCAGACCGAGTATTATAGATTACAGGAAAGGATGCTGTGGAGCTCAAGAGAGGAGCTGGAGTCCGAGACGTATTATCCATACTTGATTATATCTGCTACTGTGATTGTTTGAAATTGTCAGGCTGGTAATTGTTGTTTGTTTGAGATATACTCTGATGATATATTGTATAAAACAGATATAGTTTTCATTTTGTGTAAAGATCTGTTATTGACTATAATATTTTTTTCCGCTACGGTTGTGAGATTCTGTACTTGTTTAGTTCCTTCTTTCTTCTATCTCCTTTCTTTTTCCTCAACAATCTGTCTTTTTGGGCACTCGATCGTCGGCATATTATACTGTGGCGTATGTTGTGTCGATTTTCGAGGGTCGAGAAGGGCGGGTCGTCACAGGAAGGTACTTAATTATTGCAAGATTTGAATTAAAATTAAAATTAAGTTAGCGTTAGCATGCACTTAACTATACTACTCACCAGACTCAATAGTCAACTATTTAAAACCACATGGTCCTTTATGAACTATAAGCACTCAAAGTCAAAGTCTTTTTTAACAAACTCAGCACTCGGTGTGGAATTAGTTGTAACTGCACTACTCTCGTTTTCATTATATTCTTGTTTTTAAAGTCAACATGGTCGATTTTTACTTATCAAGGAAGTTGGCTGGAGCAGCATCACTAGTAAGTGGGTTAGCTCAACCTAATTGGTTTCCTTCATCGCCAACCAGTGGATCAAAAATATCTTGAGCAAGTAGAGCTAGTGTAGCGATGTATTATGGAAGCGAGAATGACGTTGAAGAGCTTGAAATGTTGCTTGAGGTTTTGATATAAATATTTGTTTTTAGAATGCAAATTACTGAGAACTACTGCTTTTTTGGCTTTTCAGGCTTGTATCGAGCAGATCGATGGCACCTTGAACAAATTAAATACAGTGCGTATAATTATGTTTAATTTTTCAGAATCCGCGCATTTGGTATATATAATTATAAAGAAAAAAAAGAAAAAAAGAAAAAAAATCAAGGAGCCTATTGTTTGTGAGATTTGGTGAATGTGTGTTTATCCTCAAACGCATTTGGTTTTGCTTTATTTTTCAATAACTACCTCAAAATCAATTTTCCATCTTTCCATTTCTGATCTTATGATCCTACCGTGTTCATTTGTATATATTTGATAGTGTTAGTCTCATGTATAAAAAGCATTTGTTTTTTCTTCATGCAACTGTTGTATTGCAAATCTTGTTTTTTCTACACCTTCGTGAATATATTTATTGATGACACAGAAGATTACATAAACATTCAGGTATAATCTAAAATCCATGGTATGTTCATCGTATTAACCGATCGCATAGAACGATGTTAATTTGGGTAATGAACTTTATTCTTGTAGTTGGACAATCATCGTAATCAACTGATTCAGGTGAGGAAGATTCTTAATATTTATTTATGCGAGATTTCAATAATTTTTTCTAATATTATTACCAAATATATTAAACAGTTTTTACTTCATGTTTTGCTGGCAGTTGGAGCTGTTTCTATGTTTTGGCACTGCTTGCCTTTCTCTTTACTCATTAATTGCTGGAGTATTTAGCATGAATATTCTTTAATCATAGAACGATGATCATGGCTGATATTTAAATGGGTATGTTTCTACAGTTGATATCAACCATACATTACAACATCATTTTTTGCTTATTCACCATATATTGATGTTTTCTTACTTCAACATTGAATTGGGAAACAGGTGGATCATTTTCTTAATTCTAAAACTATAGTATTCATTCTTTATTCCATAGTTTTGCTTGAGTATATGTGAAGGATGGATGAATAATCAAAAGACTTATCATCTTGATATATGAATTTACTTTCAATGAGTATGTATATAGTTCACTTAAACTAATTTTTTCTACAAATTCTACAGCTAAATTTTTAAATGATGTATATATATAATTTGAGTCTATATAGCTATAAAATCACCATGAGTTTTACCTTATTACCATGAATTTTTCTAATTAGTTTATTTTCCACACATTGTCATAAATACAATGGTAAAATGTATTTCACTTGCTAACATTTCAGTATGCATATGTTCTTTTTTAATTTTTTGTGTATTCCAATAGATTGAAAATTCATGATTTGTATGAACAGGTTATTGTTGAAAGAGCTGATGCGGGGGTTCAAGCTGCTAAAGTTCAAGGGCCGAGCATACATAGTTAGACGAATCATATATTCATTATATTTCCATTGTTTTGTTTAGTATATATATATATATATTCTATAGATCTGTATTATAAAATAATAAGAATACATGAATCATTTTGGTGTTTAGAAATATAATTTTTTTTTTATTTTTAAATGATACGAATGAATATGTTTGTTATTGGCACCATATTTTTGTTTCAATGGAAAATTAGTTTTAAATTTGATTGTGTAATGTAATAGCATTTACATATTTTTTTCTTATTTGAATATTTTTTTAACAAAGGTAAAATAATTTGTAAAAGACCTAATTGCAACGGGCAAAAACAGTTGTAAATAATGTTATTGCAACGGCTAAAGATCGTTCTAAAAAAGTTTACTACAACAGGCTTTTACAACATTTACGAATTGTTGTAAAATCATCTGGATATATTACAACATCGCCTAATAAGACGGACGCTGGTCCATTGCGAAGCCCTTGTTACAACGGGTATTGCTCGTTGTAAAAGGGTATTTTTATTGTAGTGGCAGTATCAGTTAGATAAGTAATATGTCTTACGCATCCTTACTTTAACCTACTAAGTATACCTCTAACCATAAGCTAAGGCTCTTCTAGTCTAGCTCCATAATGAGTCTCTAACCGTAGGCCAACGGTCATTTCCAATTGTACCGATCCGAAATTTTATCATTTTGAATATTAAATTTATTTTAAATATTTAGATAATTGATTTTTAATCTGAATAAATCCTTTTAAATAATAATTAATAGTGTTGAACTATTATAGAAAATATTTAAAAAATAAATAGTTAGAATTAATGTCGATAATGTGATTGAAAATCATTTTATCGATAAACGGTCTCAAAAAGCATGAAATTTTCATTCCGAGATAGTGTCTCGGATTTTTTTGAAACCAGTACCATTAAACCAGAATAATGAGGTGATGTACGTCATCGAGTTTCATGAGGATGACGCATTGTATGATCATTCAAGCTCGAAACATGCAACAATTAAAAAGTAAAATTAAAATAATAATATAAATTATTATATATACTACACTCATTTCTCTCTGCTCAATTTCCCTCTTTCTTTTACGTTTTCATTTTCCTTTGCATGTAAGTGAAAAATAAGCCGTTCTTATTTTTAATTAACCCCGAAGCTACACTTGACGATAAATGACGACGTTAGATCCGTTGAGTTCGTATTGGCGAGGGCTTCAAACCCATATGGATGATGTTGGTTGCGGTTGTGTTTAGTCATGATCGACATTGCAAAGCCAAGCTAAGGTTAGGGATCAGTGGAAATGTAGGCACTAATAGGTGAAACGATGGTTGTCGTTGGGTTTCTCATGTGGAGACGAGTGGATGGTGATAGGTTGAAGGGGTGTGATGCAAGAATGAGATATGAAAATTGCCTTGTCGTGTGCAGGATCTGGTGTCACATTTTGGTGGGGATGGTCGGAAGGGAAATAGATGGGTTCACCATGAAGCTCATACGATGTGGAGTTTGTTGCAATTGCTGGTATGCGATTTTGTTTAGTATGAAAGGAGATAGAAGGAGAGATGGATGCATGCTTTTATGTTTGTACATGAACATGCATATCCGATTGTGAATTAGGGTGGGTGAAGAAGAAGATGACTAAGTGGAGGGTGATTAATTTAATTGTTAATTAAGTTAATTAATTTATTTTTTAATCCATAAACTTATAAAATTCATATCGTCTACATATGAGGACCAGTAGAGACGCGGTCTTTTACATTAGGCTTGTAGGAGCATTATCTACACATTGGAGCTGATTTCATTGAATTTGGAGGAAGTAATTTTTTTAGCTAAATCGAACGGGATTCGATTTTAGGCTATTTGGGAATGTATAAGCGTCGGTTGGATTTTAGGTGAGCTAACTCACTTTTGGATGAAAACTTTATAATATATGGTAGACATAAATTATTGTTTTTGTGCCTGAATTATTTCTTTGTTTGGTTTGGTTGAATTTCCATTACGGAAAGCGAATAGCATATGAAATGAAATACAAGGAACTCATGAAATATTATAGAGGGATCACTATTCCTCAACACTATTGATAGTTTCATTTATATACTTGTTATATAAATGGTTGAATGCTAAAAATTTGATAGGTTGGCTTTATTTGATGATACTGAATTCTTATTACAATTATATGGAAAGCACTTATTAAGCGCTATGGTAGCTCTGGGCCTTATTATAGTATTTTAAATATTATGGTTTTCTATTTTGATATGAAAATGGTTTGATTCGAAGAATGATTCTAAATTTGATTTTTGGAATTTTCCATGGAATTTTATTTAGAAATAGTTTTTTTAATTCCTTAATATCACTTCAACCTTTCTTTGTCTTTTTTAAGATATATGGAAATGTTTTAAAAATATTTTGGGAAGTATTTATTTTATAAAAAAGTTAATATAATGTTCGTTATGAAGGAAAAAAGAGGAATTTATCTTTGTCTAACTCCTGTACTTTTATTTTGTTGTTGTTCTCTAGCTGATTCGGAGCATGTTTCGATCACTTGTTCATAAATGAGTTGAGTAATAAAAGTGGAAGACACATTTAGGAAGCTGGCTAGTCTTGCTAAAAAAGGAGAATTTATCTTTTGCAATTTAATGACTCTGTTTCAAAAGAAAATAGAAATATTTTAGAATAAATATTTATGAAATGCTTTATATAAATGTTGAATAGTAAGAATAGCTTTATAAATGGTAATGTATAAATAAAAGTTTGACGCCCCACCTCAATACCCACGCTAGCCAAGAACACTACGGAGTAATGCTGTCAACTAGCGCGGAGAATAAGGCTGTTGAGGAGCGACCATCCATGTAACTTCTTTGTGCGAGCACCGATATGTCAGATAGTATAGCATGCATTTCATTTATGGAGGAAGTCCGACATACCGATACAAACTCAAAGCTATCACACGGTGGCTATAAATAAATTTTCGGAAACAAATATAGAAATAAACATAACACAATTAGTCACAGACATCCATATCACAAAGGCGGAAAAAGATATGAATATATAACTAACACATGAAAGTGTACATCAAAGTAGTGGTCATGAAAGGACCACATACACAAAAGAATAGCAACACGTGCTATACAAAAGAATACATCTATGAGTCTATATCTCAAGTGTAAACGACAAAAACTGCTAATCTAAATGGTCAGCCAAAAGTCAGAGTAGTAAATCCCTGGTGGAGAAGTCAAGCAGAAGCACCTGTAACATCTCGGTCTGACCCGAGTATTATTTATAAGAAAATAATAAACGGATCAGTCTAGCTATAAATATCAGGTAACATGATATATAAAACAATAGTATGGCAAGAACATATAGTAACCATAAAGACATACTATGATAAGCATGTAAATGAAGATCATCAAGAGATCAAACAATATCAAAAGAATCTTCTAAAAAGATCCAAATTCACCTAAAAAAAGGTGATGACACACAAATTCACCAAAACATAAAAGATGAAAAATCATAACAATGAAAGTCATGAAAATAGGTGAAGCACAAATTCCAGAAGAGTGCACAAGAAATCCAGAAATCACAATATAGGACCATGAAAACTCACAAAATGGGAGCATGAAAACTCACCTACACGTGTAACACAAAGCGAGACGCTATCTCATGGTTGCAAGCCATTAATTTTGACACACGGATGGCCCGAAGACCGTGGGGCGCTACCCCACATATGTGATGGCGAAACATCACACAAATGCGATGGCGAAACATCCCAAGAGCGGTGTCTAGTCTCCCTCGCAGACAAAGAGACATCGCACAGTTGCTAGTCTAAAACACAAAAATGATCGTCATGATCATCAAGTAGTGTCAATCTCACCAAGCCAGTAAATATATGAGTTTAGCTTCATGTCCCATAACCACTTGCTTAACTTAAATATTTACGAACAAACTGTAGAACTTCACTAGAAAACTGTCACAAAAGGTTCAATCGAACAAGTCCAAGAATTAACCGACGAAGCAAACGCAAGTGTTTCATACCACTTGTTTTACTAAGTCGTTTAATTAGATTTCTCATCCGAGTGAGGCAAAGGTTTGTATATACTAATAGATTGGAAAACGGTTTAGGAAGAGAGCTTTGTATTAAAATAGTGTTGAAATCGTTTTGATGAAAGAGTTTTGATATTTACTACTAGTATTGAAACCTTCACATTTCTAAAGTAGTTATCCCGCCTTTTTAGCAAGGCTATGATACCATAAAATCGACCGAGAAGCCTAAGATAGTTTGTCTGGAAGAATGGTCAACTCAGCATCTCAACAAAGCAAGTTCTGTTGAATGTTTTTCAGATAAGATCCCCTACGAAGGGGGGTCCGGGGGGGGGAGGGGGGTGGCAACCCCCAAGGTGGGGGTGCGGGGGCAACACCCTCGCTACGGGGTTCGACCTACCCGGTCAGGTCGCGGGGGTCCAGGGGGCAGCGTCCCCGGCGGGGTGCGGGGCAGCGCCCCATCCAAAACAGTACGACCTAGTGAAGACCTAAAGGAGGATAGGATCGAGCGACCTAATGGTTGTGACCTAGGGGTCTAAGGAGTCAAGCGACCTAGTGGTTGCGACCTAGAGATGTTCGCGAGTTAGTAGAAGCGAGCGACCTAACAGAGGCGAGCGACTTAAGGGACTCGCGACCTAACAAGGTAATAAGGTCGAGCGACCTACGACCTAACGAGGTAAAGGCCTAACGGCCTAGTGAAACACGCGACCTAATGCGGCCGAGCTAAGGTGTGGTGCGACTCAACCAGGTGAGTGACCTAAGGGAGGCGAGCGACTTAAGGAACTCGCGGGTTAGAAGAGGCGAGTGACCTACGAGTTAAAGGGGTCGAGCGACCTAGAGGTGTGAGCGACCTAGTGGTCGTGCGACTTAAGGGGGTATGCAACCTATCGAGGTTCGTGATTAAATGGAACAAAGGCCGAGCGACCTATGTGGAAAGGCCGAGCAACGACCTAAAGTATAAAGGTCTAACAACCTAGAGGTAATGACCTATAACCGAGCTAGCCAAGACCGGACGACCCAAAGCCAAGCGACCTATGACCTAAGACCTTGCGGCAACGACCTACGACCTATCGAGCCAGAGCCGAGCGACCTAGGGCTGTAGAACGTTTTAAGGCCAGAAACGAGATATTTGAAGGCTGAGACTTTTCCACGCGAACGACCTAGCATTGGCAGAACGACCTAAGTGCAGAATTTTACCAAAAACACTAAAATTTGGAGTTTTTCGCCAATCCAATCCAAACCAAATGCAAATGTACATGCTAAAGTGATGGGGAATCATTCCCAACAGTCCCATATAGTTATAGACTAGAATTGTGAGATAAAAATCTCACCTTTGCACCAAAAATCAAGGAAAATGAAGCTTGAAGCTAGCAAGAATCAATCCCTGTTCAATCTCAACACAAGAAGCCTGGATCCAATGTCTTCTTCTTGAATTTGGAGTTGAATGATGGATTTGCAAGAGAATTTGAGTTTAGAATTTTAATTTCCCCTTCCACTCACCATTTTTGATGAAGCTTAAGTTGTTAGGAAATTATGAAGAGAAGGGGTGAAGGTTGGGTCTAATAAGCTAAAAGCTCAAGCCAAAGCACCAAATAAAAAAGTAGTGAAATTCCATTAACTCCAAACATATCAAAATTTATACTTAAAAAGATTGCAAACGTCATTTTGAACTCAATGAAAGTGGTCTCGAGTCCTAATTCGAACATATGCAAAAAGTAGCTTTTTGGACTATAATCCGAACAACGATAAAATATTTAAATAAAATATTTAAATATAAATCATTAAATATGCGGGTTGTTACAGACTCCCCTCCTTAAAGAAATTGCGTCCTCGCAATATATAAGATGGAAATAAAAAGTAACAACCATAAAAGCATATTAACACAAAAGAAATTTGAAATAAGAAGTTTACCTCAAAGAGCATGAGAAAGTAAGTCTGGACGTGTTCGCTCGATGAATTCTCTAGATTCCCAAGAGCAATCCTTACGATTTAAGGACCGTTGAACCTTCACAAGCGGAACCTCTTTATTTCGGAGTCGTTTGACCTCCGAAGCAATAATTCGAATAGGATGTTGCTCATAAGTTAAATTCGACGAAACTTCAATTTCTTCCACAACACTGGGCTCAATAACAGAATCGGAATCTCGAAGGCATTTCCGTAATTGAGAAACGTGAAACACGTCATGTATGGTAGAAAACTAAGCCGGTAATGAAAGGCGATAAGCCATGGAACCAATACGTTCGGTGATAGGAAATGGCCCAATATATCGAGGCGCTAATTTTCCCAATCGACTGAAACGTACAACACCCTTCATAGGCGAAACACGAATAAAAACAAAATCTCCCACAGAAAATTCTAACTTCCTTCTGCGGTTATCGACATAGGATTTTTGTCTACTCTGGGCTTCTTTCATCCTATGACGAATAAGTTCAATCTTTTCTGTGGAATCTCGAATAAAATCTGGTCCTAAAACCAGCTTCTCACCGGCCTCAAGCCAACAAGAAGGAGACCGGCATGGCCTACCATAGAGTGCCTCAAATGGTGCCATACCAATACTAGATTGGAAGCTATTATTATAGGAAAACTCAACAAGAGAAATATGATCTTCCCAACCTCCACCAAAATCAAGCACGCAAGCACGAAGAAGATCTTCAGGAGTTTGAATCACACGCTCGATTTGTCCATCGGACTGGGGGTGATAAGCAGTGCTAAAATTAAGCTTCGTTCCTAAAGCTTTTTGAAGACTCTACCAAAATCCACTAGTAAACAATGGATCTCGATCGCTAACAATAGAAGTAGGAACTCCATGCAATTTAATAATTTCTTTGATAAAGAGTTTGGCCAAAAGAGGAACAGTTCGTTTAGACCGAACGGGAATAAAATGGGCAGATTTAGTAAGTCTATCAACGATCACCCATAAGCTATCATGACCCGAACGAGAACGGGGAAGGCCATCTATAAAATCCATGGGAATTTGGTCCCACTTCCAAATTGGAATTTCTAAAGGTTGCAATAACCCACCAGGCCTTTGATGTTCGGCCTTGACAAGTTGGCAAGTCATGCAACACATAACAAAGTTAGCAATATCAGATTTTATTCCCTCCCAATAATAAAGTCGCTTCATATCAGCGTACATTTTACTATTACGGGGATGAATGGTGAATTTAGAACGATGGGAATCTTCTAAAATATCTTTACGAAGATCACCAATATTTGGTACGATAAGTTTACCAAATTTTCGAATGCCGCCACGAGAATCAATATTAAAGTCTTTCAAACCTTCAATATCAATTTTATCCATAAAATTTTGGCCAAGAAGAGCCAATTCAGGATCTAGCCCTTGAGCTTCAAGAATGCGGTCTAAAAGAGAAGGATGAACCTCAAGGCTACATAAAACAAGTGATGAGCATAAATCGGATACGCGCTCTCGAATCTCACAAGTGGATATAATATCGAGATCGTTCCATTCGGATATCATCATAGAAACAACTGCTTGTTGTTTACGGCTAAGAGCATCAGCGACACGATTACCCTTACCGGGGGTATAAAGAATATCAAGATCATAAGGTGCAAGGAACTCGAGCCAACGCTGTTGATGCAAATTAAGTTCCTTTTGAGAAAATAAATATTTCAAAGACTTATAATCCGTGTAAAGAATAAATTTCTCTCCCAATAGATAATGACGCCAAATTCGAAGGGCGAAAACAATAGTCGCGAGTTCTAAATCATGTGTGGCATATCTAGTCTCGACCGGCTTCAATTGCCTAGAAGCATAAGCAATAACACGTTCTTTTTGCATAAGAACGACACCCAAACCAACATGACTAGCATCAGTACAAACAACAAAATCTTGATTCCCTTCGGGAATAACAAGAATAGGAGCATCGGAAAGGAGTTCTTTCAATTTCTGAAAAGAGGCTTCACATTTGTCCGACCAAATGTATTTAACTCCCTTCTTAGTCAAGCTAGTAAGTGGAACGACAATCTTAGAAAAGTATTTAATGAAACGACGGTAATAACCCGCCAATCCGAGAAAACTACGAGTCTCTGCCACACTCTCCGGTCTCTTCCAATCTTGAATCGCTTCAATCTTTGAAGGATCCACGGAAATTCCAGATTCGGAAATAATATGACCGAGAAACTTCACACGAGATCGCCAAAAGTGGCATTTAGAAAATTTCACCTTTAATTGATTACTCCTAAGAGTTTCCAATACAATCCGAAGATGCTTTTCATGCTCCTCCTCGGTTTTAGAATACACAAGGATATCATCAATGAAGATGAGAACAAACCATCGAGGAAAGCCTTGAAAACTCGATTCATGAGGTCAACGAAGTAAGCCGGAGCATTCGTTAAACCAAATGGCATAACAAGTCATTCATAAGATCCATAACGATTAAAGAACGATGTCAAAGGAATACTATCCTCAGCAATACGAAGCTGATGAAAACCGGTAGCCAAGCCCAACTGTGAAAAGACCCTAGCTCCGCTAAGCTGATCAAACAGATCGTCAATCCGAGGTAAAGGATATTTATTTTTAATAGTCAGATCGTTAAGCTTGCGATAGTCAATGCAAAGCCTAAGCGTACTGTCGGATTTCTTCACGAAAATAGCCGAAGCTCCACAAGGCGAGAAGCTAGAGCGAATAAATTACTTCGTCTCCAATTCAGATAATTGTGTGCGCATCTCCTCATTTTCCTTATTAGACATGCGATAAGGAGGACTAGTAATAGGTTGAGCTTCAGGGGTAAGATTAATTCTGAACTCAATTGCTCGTTTAGGTGGTAAACCTAAAACGGGCTCAAATATGTCGGAAAATTCACGAACGACGTGAATTCGAGAAATGATATCTTCCTCATCATCATCATCATCATGAGGATTTAAAGAATATAAAGATGCAGTCAACGTAGAATCCGAATCTTTAAGAATAACAGAAATCTGATTTACAGTTTGCGGATGTCGGAGATAAATAGTCCGCTCAGGACATAGGATATGAGCTTCATAACGATTAAGCCAATCCATTCCCAAAATCATTCCAAAGCCTAGGTAACGCATAACATGCAAATCGGCTAGGAATGGAAAATCACATAAAATAATCTCTACATTTTTACAAAGCAAACTAAGAGTTGCGGATCCACCAACAGGATTCGCAATTCTCAAGGAAGTCATAAAAACTCCATCTTGGGGAGTTGCGGTAGATTGACTGACACGGGGACGTCCAGGTCTAACCATTTTTCTTTCTTAAGAAGGAAGGAGAAGAAAAAGGTTATTCACTAAAAGGTATATCAAGCAATCTTGATAAGTGAAACAAGGAATCATAATAAAAAAAGGATGAATCGGTACGAAGACTTGAATTAATCCTAAGGTATGACTCCTAAGACGGACTTAGGAAGATGATCCTTGTTAAGTTATTCTACATTGTTCTGAAGTTTGGCTCTGATACCAAGCTGTGACGCCCACCTCAATACCTACGCTAGCCAAGAACACTACGGAGTAATGCTGTCAACTAGCGCGGAGAATAAAGCTGTTGACGAGCGACCATCCATGTAACTTCTTTGTGCGAGAACCGAAATGTCAGATAGTATAGCATGCATTTCACTTAAGGAGGAAGTTCGACATAACGATACAAACTCAAAGCTATCACACGGTGGCTATAAATAAATCTTCGGAAACAAATATAGAAATAAACATAACACAATCAGTCACAGACATCCATATCACAAAGGCGGAAAAAGATATGAATATATAACTAACACATGAAAGTGTACATCATAGTAGTGGTTATGAAAGGACCACATACACAAAAGAATAGCAATACGTGCTATACAAAAGAATACATCTATGAGTCTATATGTCAAGTGTAAACGACAAAAACTGCTAATCTAAATGGTCAGGCAAAAGTCAGAGTAGTAAATCTCTCGTGGAGAAGTCAAGCAGAAGCACCTGTAACATCTCGGTCTGACCCGAGTATTATTTATAAGAAAATAATAAACGGATCAGTCTAGCTATAAATATCAGGTAACATGATATATAAAACAATAGATATGGCAAGAACATATAGTAACCATAAAGACATACTATGATAAGCATGTAAATGAAGATCATCAAGAGATCAAACAATTTCAAAAGAATCTTCTAAAAAGATCCAAATTCACCTAAAAAAGGCGATGACACACAAATTCACCAAAACATAAAAGATGGAAAATCATAACAATGAAAGTCATGAAAATAGGTGAAGCACAAATTCCAAAAGACTACACAAGAAATCCAGAAATCACAATATAGGACCATGAAAACTCACAAAATGGGAGCATGAAAACTCACCTACACATGTAACACAAAGCGAGACGCTATCTCATGGTTGCAAGCCATTAATTTTGACACACGGATGGCCCGAAGACCGTGGGGCACTACCCCACATATGTGATGGCGAAACATCACACAAGTGCGATGGCGAAAAATCACAAGAGCGGGGTCTAGTCTCCCTCGTAGACAAAGAGACATCGCCCAGTTGCTAGTCTAAAACACAAAAATGATCGTCATGATCATCAAGTAGTGTCAATCTCACCAAGCCAGTAAATATATGAGTTTAGCTTCATGTCCCATAACCACTTGCTTAACTTAAATATTTACGAACAAACTGTATATCTTTACTATAAAACTGTCACAAAAGGTTCAATCGAACAAGTCCAAGAATTAACCAACGAAGCAAACGCAAGTGTTTCATACCACTTGTTTTACAAATTCATTTAATTAGATTTCTCATCCGAGTGAGGTAAAGGTTTGTATATACTAATAGATTGGAAAACGATTTAGGAAAAGAGCTTTGTATTAAAATAGTGTTGAAATCGTTTTGATGAAAGAGTTTTGATATTTACTACTAGTATTGAAGTCTTCACATTTCTAAAGTTGTTATCCCGCCTTTTTAGCAAGGCCGTGATACCATAAAATCGACCGAGAAGCCCAAGATAGTTTGTCTCGAAGAATGGTCAACTCAGCATCTCAGCAAAGCAAGTTCCGTTGAATGTTTTTCAGATAAGATCCCCTACGGAGGGGGGGGTCCAGGAGGGGTGGCAACCCCCCAAGGTGGGGGTGCAGGGGCAACAACCCCGCTATGGGGTTCGACCTGCCCGGTCAGGTCGCGGGGGTCCAGAGGGCAGCGCCCCGTCCAAAATGGTACGACCTAGTGAAGACTTAAAGGAGGATAGATTCGAGCGACCTAATGGTTGCGACCTAGGGGTCTAAGGGGTCAAGCGACCTAGTGGTTGCGACCTAGAGGTGTTCGCGAGTTAGCAGAAGCGAGCGACCTAACAGAGGCGAGCGACTTAAGGGACTCACGACCTAACAAGGTAATAAGGTCGAGCGACCTACGACCTAACGAGGTAAAGGCCTAACGACCTAGTGAAACACGCGACCTAAAATGTACGCGACCTAATGCGGGCGAGCTAAGGTGTGGTGCGACTCAACCAGGTGAGTGACCTAAGGGAGGCGAGCGACTTAAGGAACTCGCGGGTTAGAAGAGGCGAGCGACCTATGAGTTAAAGGGGTCGAGCGACCTAGAGGTGTTCGCGACCTTGTGGTCGAGCGACTTAAGGGGGTACGCGACCTATCGAGGTTCGCGATCAAATGGAACAAAGGCCGAGCGACCTATGTGGAAAGGCCGAGCAACGACCTAAAGTATAAAGGTCTAACGACCTAGAGGTAACGACCTATAACCGAGCTAGCCAAGACCGGACGACCAAAAGCCAAGCGACCTACGACCTAAGACCTTGCGGCTATGACCTACGACCTATCGAGCCAGAGCCGAGCGACCTAGGGCTGTAGAACGTTTTAAGGCCAGAAATGAGCTATTTGAAGACCGAGACTTTTCCACGCGAACGACCTAGCATTGGCAGAACGACCTAAGTGCAGAATTTTACCAAAAACACTAAAAATTGGAGTTTTTCGCCAATCCAATCCAAACCAAATGCAAATGTAAATGCTAAAGTGATGGGGAGTCATTCCCAACAGTCCCATATAGTTATAGACTAGAATTGTGAGATAAAAATCTCACATTTGCACCAAAAATCAAGGAAAATGAAGCTTGAAGCTAGCAAGAATCAATCCCTTTTCAATCTCAACACAAGAAGCCTGGATCCAATGTCTTCTTTTTGAATTTGGAGTTGAATGATGGATTTGAAAGAGAATTTGAGTTTAGAATTTTAATTTCCCCTTCCACTCACCATTTTTGATGAAGCTTAAGTTGTTAGGAAATTATGAAGAGAAGGGGTGAAGGTTTGGTCTAATAAGCTAAAAGCTCAAGCCAAAGCATCAAATGAAAAAGTAATGAAATTCCATTAACTCCAAACATATCAAAATTTATACTTAAAAAGATTGCAAACGTCATTTTGAACTCAATGAAAGTGGTCTCGAGTCCTAATTCGAACATATGCAAAAAGTAGTTTTTCGGACTATAATCCAACTAACGATAAAATATTTAAATAAAATATTTAAATATAAATCGTTAAATATGCGGGTTGTTACAAAAAGAATAGATTTATAAATGATATTTTATAAACGGGAAATTAATATCATTATGATAAACTGGAAAGTAAATCATATTTGTGAATTTATAGTGATATATGGAGTGATTGTTTTATGAATAGTATTTAGTCTTTTCTTGAAACCGAACATTTTTGTTTAGTATATATGATTTAAAATAAGGAGATTTATATAAGGACTTTTATAAATAGAAAAGGTACTAAAAAAGGAATTTTATAAATAGAAATGAGATTTATAAAAGGAGTTTTGTAAATATGAAAGAGATCTATAAAAAGGAGTTTTACAAAAGGAATGAGATTTGATTTTCGTAAATGATCTTTATAACTTATGGTGGTATGGAAAGGATTTTTTCTCAACACCAAATTCCGAGTTATGGAAAATCGTTTATTTTTAAGAATTAAGCATTTATGTCAAAGCAAGGATTGTTTTCTAAGTTTTTCGAATACATTGTTAACCGAGAGATGGTACAAGTTTGAAATCAGGAAGTGGTAGTAAATATATTTGATCTAGTTTCTGTGCGATTCATTTACCTACATCAGATAATGAGTTTGGGTTTATAGTAAACAATGTTTTTAAATTACTAATTATTGAATATTCTATTATTTTGAACATGTATATTTATATACATTACAATTTATAAATTATTATTATAAATTAATAACCATAATCTACTAATTATTAATAATTAATTATGACAAGTTTTTTTTTTTGGCATGGCCGACGGGGTTAATTGGTCCCCGACCAATTTATTACTCACGAAAACATAAAGTACAAATAGAAAACAAAGAAAACAGAGAAACATTAAGGAACACTCACACAAGCAATACTCAAACACACAAAGGCAGAGACACACAAACACAAACTATGACAAAAGGAGGACTGTGCACTAGAAATGCATAAACATGTGTATACCGGGATCATGAAAAAACAGCATATCCAAGGAGCTCTTCACTTCATGCCTAATCCAAAGTTTGAATGACACAGCAGACTTACTCTTGCTAGAATCAAAAATTCTAATATTCCGTTCATTCCAAACAGCATAAATAAAGCTTTTTAAAGCCACAGTGAAAATACGCTTACACTGGTTCCTTCCCTTTGTCTTGTTTTGAATTCTGTTCCACTCAACATTGCTGTCAGGAGAAGGAGTACCTCCTTCAATGCAAGCCATGATATCATTCCATCTGCTCAGCACTATGTCACAGTTAAAGAATAAGTGATTAGCAGTCTCTTCATTGATACCGCAGAAGGGACACATCACAGCAATGCTCATGCCCTTGCTAGCCAATTTAACCCTAGTTAGTAGAGCATCCTTCAGAACCTTCCATAGTATCAAATTATGTTTCATACTACTATCTTTACTCCAAACAGTTTTCCACCAAGGCCAGCACAGATTGTCACTGTTACATTGTAATCTCTCATAAACTTCACCAACTTTAAACTCATTATTCTTTTCACCCCATACAATTCTTGCATAGGTAGGCTGCATAGGAGTAAAGTTTTTTATCTTATCCCAAATATTTTGCAAACGCTGATTGGAAGAATTCCTGCCTCCACCCTGAAAAGTGTATAGAACATCCATAACCCTAGCAGAGAGATGAATGCCAGATTGCATTATTTCATTGTAAGTCAGTTCTCTTTTTAAAATGTACCCCTTATCAAGCCAAGGGTCTTCCCAGAAGCTAGCCTTATAGATAGGATCAGTATTCATTTGTATTAGAGGGAGGATAGTGTCCCTTAGTTTGAAAATGCACTGCCAAGTCCAGCTTAAATTTTGTGGTTTGTTCATACTCCACAAGTTTTTTCCTTTGATTACATTATTTTCAGACCAGGAAGTCCAAATGCTAGCAGTATTATTGAAATAAGTGTCAATATGTTTGGCAAAGGCAGTTTTGTTCCACTGTTTGAGATTGAAAAGACCAAGTCCTCCCTTATTTAAAGGTGCCTCGAGAGCATTGAATTTAACAGGAGTAAGATACCTTCCCACAGTCTTGCCAGTCCAAAAGAATTTCATAATTGCACTTCTGATCATTTTAATAAGCTTGAAGGGAAGAACAAACATCCTGGCCCAGTACACTTGCATAGCAAAAATGATTGATTTGATTAGAGTAAGTCTTCCTGCTTGGCTAAGCTTTCTGGTGGTCCACAAATTCATTCTAGCAGTAATTCTTTGATATAAAGGAAGACACTGAGAAATAGTAATCTTGGAAGAAGATAGAGGCAAACCAAGGTAAGAATCAGTGGCCATGCTCAGAGTTAAACCAGAGATACTGACTAATTGAGAAATTTGTTGCACACTCACACCAGCTACAGATATAGAAGATTTTTGAATATTCACTTTAAGACCAGTCATGTTGTAAAAATGATTAAGAGTATTCATAACTTCCTGCACAGTGTCAAGATCAGGAGCACAAAACAATATAAGGTCATCAGCAAACATTAGAGTAGAAATCTGAGGAGCAGCACATTTAGGGTGTAGCCTAATTCTTTTAAGTTGAATGGCATCATTAATCATTCTAGTAAGAAGCTCCATAACTAAAATAAAAATATAAGCAGAGAGAGGATCCCCTTGCCTAATACCCTGTTTGCTTCCAAAAAATCCCTTCATCACACCATTGATGTTAATGGAGAAGGTTGGAGTAGACATACATTCGTAAACCCATGCAACAAAATGTGGAGGGAAATTCATATATCCCATTATGCGAACAATACTATCCCACTGCAGCATATCAAAGGCCTTCATGATATCAAGTTTCATCATAGCTTTAGGGGCAGAGTTTTTATTATTATAGCCTTTAAGTAATTCATGAGCAAGAAGAATGTTATCAAGAATACTTCTGCCAGGCAAGAATGCAGCTTGGTTGCTAGAAATAATAGTGGGAAGGACTAATCTTAATCTAGAGGCTATAATTTTCGAGATACACTTATAAATAGTGTTACAACAGGATATAGGACGATAGTCTTTAACATGCAAAGCATTCTTGATCTTGGGCACTAAGGCAATATTAGTATAGTTAAATGTCCTAAACAGTTTGGATTTTTTGAAGAAAAGACAGATGGCTTTACAAACATCATCAGCAACTATGGGCCAGCAGGCAGTGTAGAAGCATGCATTCATTCCATCAGGTCCACCACATGAGTTAGTTTTTAAAGAGAACATAGCATCATGAATCTCAGCAGTGGTGACTTCAGAGCACAGATAATTATAGTCATTCTGAACAAGTTTAGGTAATACTTCAGAAGGAATGGAATCAATATCAGGCTTGAAATTATTAGAGTTACCAAGCAGAGATTTGAAGTAGTTTTCAAAAGCTTGTTGCACTCCTGCAGAAGTAGAATGTTGAACTTCATCTTTATCAACAACAGTAATTAAGTTCTCTTTGCTCTGATTGTTTTTAAGGCATGCATGAAAATAGGCAGTGTTCCTATCTCCTTTATCCCACCATTTAATTCTAGACTTTTGCCTCATCATCTCTTTTTCAACAGTTAATGCTTCATAGTATTGCTTGGTGAGAGCAGCTTCTGCTTCAGAAAGTTGAGAGTTATTAACATCATTCATCATTGCTTTCTGAGCTTCTCCAAGCTTCAACAGAATAGAGGCACTTAGACCATTCCCTTTACCATACTTGTTGTAAGCCCACTGCTTCAAAACAGCCTTTAAGTCCTTTAATTTTTCCTGCAAAACAAACATACTATTACCTCTTTTAGTCTTGTTCCAAACATTAGTAACAATTTGTTCAAAATCAGGTTCAAGAACCCAAGAGTTAAAAAATTTAAAATTTGATTTTCTTCTCATGTCCATAACTCTCAAGTGAATGATTTGTGGGGAATGGTCAGAGAGGATAGGAGGGGGAAGGAAATTATACAAGAGAGGCCATTGTAGAAGGGCTTTATGATTGGAAAAGGAATGATCAATTCGTGAAAATGTTCTAACACCATTTCTTCTTTTATTATTCCATGTGTATTGCATCCCAACAGAATTCACTGGGATAAGATCAGCATCCATCAGAGTTGAATTTAATGGTTGAATTTCATTTGGGGTCGGTGGGTTCCCTCCAACTCTATCAGATAGGTTTAAACAGCAGTTAAAATCACCAAAAATCAACCAAGGATGTGTATTCTGCCGCAAAGATGGGATGACTTCATGAAGAGTTTTCCTAGCATTAGCAGAGTTCGCTGCATAAACAAAGGTAATATAATAGGTAGAGTTATCATTGATATCTCGCGCATGACAATGAATCATTTATAAGTTATTTATTAAATAATAATTAGTAATTATAACTTGTTATTTATAATATTAATTATAATAAATAATTATTAATTATAAATAATAATTAGTAATTATAACTTGTTATTTATAAGTTATTTATTGATAATCACTAATTATAATAAGTTATCATTTATAAATTCTTAATTATAAATCATAAATTATTGGTAAAATCATAGGAAACTTGTTTATTGGTTAAATCACAACCATTTTTGTTCCTTTAGCCTTGAATACTCCTCAAATTACTGTGGGATCGGAAAGCCACATAGATTTGTGCCTTGTTCCCATATCCAACAATTGATGGAGAAGATGCCTAGAGAATTTGATGAAGAATTGACTTAACGGAAATAGAAAAAGGTACTTGGTTGTTAGATTAATGATTTTGGATAAGAAAACCAAGATAGAAAGCGGAATTTGAGAAGAAAAGAGTTAGAAATTATCATCTCCTTTTTGTGGATTAGTTTTGCGAATGATGGCTGATATCGATCGTTAGATAAGATCTGTTGCTTTAAATTAGCAGTCCACATCACTAGTGTTGCTTTTGCTAGGGAAATAATCTTCCAGTCCCATTTTCCATGGACCTTGTAGACTCCCTAAAATCCATCCTGTAACGACCTGGAATTTCACCACATTAATTTCTAAATATTTAAATAATTTTAAATATTTAAATAATAGGTTTTATAAATAACATAAAAATTCTTTTAAATAATAAATATTGGAGATAAAATAGTTTTCAAATTTATTTTACAAAAATATTTAGTTCGAAGAAAAATCGAAAGAGTGACCGGAAACTGTTTTTTGAATTTTCGACGTTTCATTGTGTAAAAGTTGTTTGAAATGTTATGAGCCTTGTTTATATTTGAAACAACATTTAAATGGTTAGTAATGTAAATTAGTTAGGACATATTGGTATATACATCGTATGTATACTTAAGTATATACATGTATATACTAAAAGATGACTTAAGAGACATGATTTGACATTTTGGCAACTAAGTACAAAAAATGTTTAAACATGTTTTATCACGAAATAAAAGGTGTGGAACAAGAAGGTGGCTCAATGACATGAGGTGGAGGAGGCTAGGTGAGGTGGCAAGAGGTGGAGGAGGGTAAAGGATATGTGCATTTAGGTAATTCACTTTGTTCTCTTGCTTATAAATACCCCTTTCACTTCTTCAATTTCACCTCTTTTACTTTTACCATATCTTTCTCAAAACTTGAGCATTTTTTTTTCAAACTGTAGAAAATTCTAGTGGTTACAACTTTCGTCTTGATCACTTCTTCAAATTTTGAGTATATCTATGCCAATATATCAATTGCTTATAGAGCATATTCAGACATAGAATTTCATGTCCGAAAATGTTCCTTCTTCTTATGACCATATCTTCTTCAAAACTAGTCAAAATTAAGTAATTATTTTTTTACGTCATAGAAAAAAGAATTTTCTAAAATTTTCCTCTTTTCCACTTTTTCAAAATCCGAGAGTAAATAGTCGGAAAACTAGTTGGAACGACTTATTTTCGGGTTCATTTTTTAGGGTTAGATGATTATCCAAAGTCACTCCACCTTACCAAAAGAAGTTTCACTTCCTTCTTCTTTCAAGGCCAAGCTACCTAGTGTATTTAGGGTCCAAAAATCCATCTTTTGCTTAGGAATGGAAGTGCTTGTTCGTAACCTAAGTTAGATAGAATTTGGATAGCTTTCGGTGAGTAAAACTCTTAACTTGTTTTGGGAAATATTTTACTTTAGTTACATTATGATTTATATTGCTTGCTTGGTTTGGATATGATGTGAATTTGTTTATGTTTGATATGGAAATATATGTGTGTAATGGATGCAAGCATGTTTAGTAAATGTTAGTTAGCAAACTAGTTAGTATGTAAAATTTACCCTAAAAAACCAAAGCTTTAAAACTATATTCATGTTCATATTTATTGCCTATGTATGCTTGTTGTTTTTATGCTTAAACCATTGCTATGTGATGTTGGTTATGTTGATAATATTATAACCATGTTTGCCGAACTGCCCATACAACAATAGACGTTGTATCGACACTTTCGGAAAATCACATCTTATTAAACCATTTTGTTTCATCTTCGTGCTTGGAATTATTTTAAAAGTTAAGCAAGATTTTTATTGCTGATGTTTTCAAAAATAATTAATCAATTTAATAATTATTATTTAATTTAAATCTATTATATAATCAATAAGGATTAAGGTTAACTAATTAACTTATTAATGATTTATTTTAAATTTGACTAATTACTTAGTTAATAATCTTTTAAATTTAATTCATCATTTTATTGAATAATGTTTAACGCTACTTAATCTTTTAAAAATTATGGACTAAATTTAGTTAATCAATTAATTAATGATGTTTAAAATTAATTAGTCTTTTTAATTAATGATTTTTAAAAGTAAATCAACTTGTTTTAACTTTAATTAATCTTTCCTTTATTGATGTTTATAATTAATAAATCATTTTAATTAATGAGGATTAATTAATTATATTTAATTTATTAATTAATTGAATTAGTGACTTTTTAAGATGATTTACCCATTTTAATTAAGGGTTATTGGAGTTAATTAATCAACTTAATTTATGAAGTTTCAAAGTGAAATTATTAAAGTAATAAGGATGTTTTAATTATGTTATTCATTTAAATAAAGATAATTAATTAATCATTAATTAAATTAATTATTGTTTTACTAATTAATTGAATTAATAAGGTTTAAAAAAAATTAATAGCCTTTTGCTTTTATAATGGCCCTCCATCCCTCTTCACCTCTCCCTATCACTTCAAATCTCCTACCCTCCAAGATCATCAGTAGCCCATCGTACTTGCTCCAGTTGCCCATCTGATCTGGAAACTACTTTCTTTTCTATCTATTCTTCTCCAGTTGTACCCTTGCTCTCCTCTCTGCCTAATCTAAGCCCTCCTTTTCTGCTTTCACCCTCACCTCCTTGGAATGCCCTTTTCAGGTCTAAGCCTTGCAATGCTGGCTACTATTGACCTCTTGAAATGCCGTTGTTTTAGAAGGTGATGTCATGGTTCCACCCATGAATGTGATCAATTCTAGTAATGAAGTATGGGTTGATTACCTTATCGGATTTTTTTGAATAAATTCCTCCTGTACATGACTGCCATTCACCACTTGAAGAGGGTGTGGAAACTGAAAGGAGCCATATCGGCAAAATCTGATGGATTCTTATTCCTGTTCCATCTATCTTGTAAGGAGGATAGAAGGAAAATATTCGAAGAAAACCCAATAATCATTAGGGAAAAATTATTCATTGTAAAACCGTGGGATCCAGTAGTTGGAAATAGCTACAGCACGATTAAATCGGTTCCAGTTTGGTTGAAACTTTCGAACATACCATTATACGCTTGGTCTGGCCTAGGCATTAATTGGTTGTCTTCGAGAATGGGAAGATTGTTATGCATGGATGAATCGACCGAAAAATTGAGCGAATTGGATATGCAAAATGTATAGTTGAAATAACTCCATAATTGGAATTGATAAATGAATTTCCATTTAAGTTGTTAGGTTGAACTATACAAATGGTGCTTGTGAATTACTTTGGAAGCCTGAAATTTGCTCATACTGTAACGAGTTTGGACACACAACTATTACTTGTATGAGGGCAAAAAAGTGAAATCAAACTGAAGGAATATTGGAAGAGGAAAAAGCTATTGTACATTTTAATAAGAAGGAAGAAAATGATGAGGCAGTTAAGGTTGTTAAAAAAGGCAAATGTGGAATTCAGCACAAAGGAGTAAAACTAAAACAGGTTGTGGGGCCCAAAGAGCAAAATAACATATCCTGCAATGAACAAATTAGGAAGTGTCAAGTTGATGGTGTTAATATGTCTGATCAAGATGATGAAATTGTGGAAAGTGGTAATGCTACCTTTGATGCTGTTGCTGTAATGGAAAAAGAGTTTCCCTATTCAAAGAACAAGTTTCATTTACTGCAAGTTGATGATGAAACAGATGTAATCAATGAATTTAGTGATAATGATGACTAAGCCGAGGAACGTGAAATTATGACCAAATCACTTGGATTAATGCCAGGTCAAAATGATGCATTGGCATCACCAAAAACAAATATTGCTACTTCTGCTTCAGAATGTCATGCGCATGCGCATATTTTATATGTTGTGCATGTGCCTGAGACAAACCAAGCAACAACTCAAAACATCCAAGCACAACCGATGTTGACTTATGTAATGTGACGCAGCGGATTATTCAAAATAAACTTCAATCGGTGAAATGTAACAATCGGTGAGTTGAAGATACCAAAATGCCCAAGTTCGTTGATCCAAAGATACCGAACTCTAGCTATCTCAAACACGTTGATAGCGCACTATACCGTGTTCAAAGATCTACGATTCTTCGCACGTTGATCTAGCGCACTAGATTCCGTGAAGCGGCTTCAACAAACGTGGATTCGAGCGCACTCGAATGACGTAAGTGGAGATAGGAGATTACACTCAACTACCAATTGGAGAAGAAAGCACAAAGCAATCAACAAGAAATTTTATTCAAAAATCAACAACCACAAAAATTACAACACACACGCTATTTATAGAGTTTCCTGACCCAGCACCTTAAGTCGTCGCCGACTTACGACATAGCTTAAGTCGTGACCGACTCAACACACGCGACTCCACCTCTTTACAACAAAACACAAAGCAAACGACTCATGCAAGATCGTTACCGACTTATCATCAACACAGTTCGCACGACTCATACATATCCGACTCATCTACTTAAGTTGGCAGCGACTTAAATCACACGACTCATTATACAAAGCGACTCAACATACGAAGTTGTACGACTTACGACTCATACTAGGTCGGCAACGACCTACGACTCAGTATAAGTCGGTAGTGACTTAAAAAAGGCCTTCAAAACTCCATACGACTCTCCTCTGGGCGACTCAACTCCATGCCTTCCTTGGGTCGTATAACCATAGGTCGCAGCTCATATGGCACTACCTTCTCCAGTTCCTTGTTAAGTCGTTGACGACTCATGGATGAGTCGTTGTGTCGTGGACGACTCATCAGACTCAAACTCCTCCAAGCTTCGTTAAACCGGCACCGACTCATGCTTCCACTATCCCGTGACCGACTCATCAAGCATGCACGTCTTAAGCTCGTGTACGACTTAATATGGTTTAACTTTTGAATTCCCATATGCCTTGCTGCATCATCCTCCCCTGGTTGAGAAAAATTCGACCTCGAATTTGCAAATTATTTCTCATCAAAATGTTCATCCTCATAATATGGCACCAGATGCTTAATATTGAATACGTCAGAAGTGTAAATATCCTCCGGCAGCTTCAACTTATAAGCATTGTCATTAATTCGCTTCACAATTTCGACAGGACCAACTTTTCTGGCTTTCAACTTATTGTAAGCACCCACTGGAAAACGATCTTTGGTTAACACGGCATAAACCAAATCACCTTCTTTAAATTCAACATTTCGACGTTTCAAATCTGCCGACTTCTTATACTTCTCATTCGATTTCTCCAATCGTTCCTGAACGATTTTATGACATTCAGTCAGCTCATCAACAAAATCAACAGCTCGTTTAACTGTTCCCTTTGATTGTGGTACTACTGCCAAATCCAACGGCCCCCTGGGTAAATTTGAATAAACAATCTGAAATGGACTGAATCCCGTGCTACGATTCACTGCATGATTATGAGCAAATTCTGCCTGGCATAGCTTCATGTCCCAACTTCTCAAATTATCTTGTACAAGACAACGCAACAAATTTCCCAATGCCCTGTTAACAACTTCTGTCTGCCCATCAGTTTGCGGATGATAAGCACTACTAAATTTCAGTTTCGTTCCCACCATCTTCCACAAACTCAACCAAAAGTGACTCAGAAAACGAGTATCTCGATCAGAAACAATAGATTCTGGTAAACCATGAAGTCGATAAATTTCCTTGAAAAATAACTGTGCCACTCGAACTACATCGGCTGTCTTCTTGCAAGCAACAAAATGTGCCATCTTTGAAAACCTGTCCACCACAACAAATATCGAATCATTTCCCCTTTGAGTTCTCGGCAAACCCAAGACGAAATCCATGCTAATATCAACCCATGGCTTAGATGGTACTGGTATTGGCATATACAACCCTGCATTCGTTGCTGTTCCTTTTGAAACTTGGCAAATATGACATCGCTCCACAAATCTTTCAACCTCTTTTCTCATCGATGGCCAAAAGTAAGATTGTGAAATCAACTGTAAAGTACGATCACGGCCCACATGTCCTTCCTCATGTAACTCCTTGATAATTTTCAATCTCAAGCTACAGTCCGGTATACATAAACGATTTCCTTTAAACAGGAAACCATCAACCATCATAAATTCATCGGTACTTCCATCCTTCACTTTCTCAACATATTTCACAAAGTAAGGATCTCCTTCAATCATTTCTGGCAGTAATTCAAACCCTGTCACTTCAATCTTCATTGTTGTAAGTAAATGACTCCTCCTACTTAAAGCATCAGCTACTTGATTCGTCACCCCTGATTTGTGTTTAACGACAAAAGTAAACTGCTACAGATAAGCAATCCATGATGCATGTCTCGCAGAAATCTTATCTTGCCCCTGTAAATGTTTCAAAGCTTCATGATCAGTGTAAAGAACAAATTCCTTCTGAAATAGATAATGTCTCCAATGCTTAACAGCTTGCACAACAACATAGAATTCAACGTCATATGTACTGTATCTCATCTTTGCCCCCGACAACTTTTCACTGAAATATGCAATAGGTCTCCCATATTGACTCAAAACTCCTCCAATACCAACCTTCGAAGCATCAGTATGCAATTCAAACAATAACTGAAAATTAGGTAGAACAAGAATTGGTGCAGACGTCAACAATTCCTTGATTCTCTCAAAGGCAACTCCCGCTTCTTCTGACCATACAAACTGTTTCCCTTTCATGCAATCAGTCACTGGAGTCATCACGCTACTGAAGTGTGGAATGAACCTTCGGTAGAATGATGCCAATCCATGAAAACTTCTAACTTCAGTGATAGTTCTCGGCTGTGGCCAATTTCTAATAGCTTCAACTTTACTTTGATCAACTTGAATTCCTTCTCCTGAAACAACATAACCCAGGAATAAAACACTAGGTGTCATAAACACACATTTCTTTGTAGCAGCATAAAATTGTTCTTCACGAAGAATAAGCAACACTTCCCTCAAATGTAGAACATGCTCCTCCATACTTCTGCTGTAAATCAGAATATCATCGAAATAAACCACGACGAACTTCCCAATGAATGGTCTAAAGATTTGATTCATCACCCGCATGAATGTACTAGGTGCATTTGACAAACCAAATGGTATAACCAACCATTCGTATAACCCCTCTCTCGTCTTGAAAGTTGTCTTCCATTCATCTCCAGGTCTGATTCGAATTTGATGATAACCACTCTTCAAATCAATCTTCGAGAATATAGTTGCCCCACTCAACTGATCCAACAAATCATCCAACCTCGGCATAGGAAATCTATAACGAACAGTGATCTTATTCAAAGCTCTACTATCAGTGCACATCCTCCAAGTTCCATCCTTCTTTGGTACCAACAATGCTGGCACGGCACAAGGACTTAAGCTTTCCTGTACACGTCCCTGTTCCAACAATTCTTCCACCTGCCTTCGTAACTCCTCATGTTCCTTTGGACTCATTCGGTAGTGTGGTCGATGTGGTAACACTGCTCCTGGAACAAGATCAATTTGATGCTGAATGTCTCTAAGTGGCGGTAACTCCTTTGGCAACTCCTCTGGAAAGACATCCTCAAATTCTTTCAAAACTGGCTTTGCTTCTTCCGGGATTTCAACTTCTTCACTGCTCTCTCGCCCAATCAACAAAAATACTTCAGGTTCTTCCTCCACTTCCTTGACAAACTCTTTCAAAGTCAACAGAGTTTTCAATTACTCAATCTCCTCCAGTTTGTTCTCCTTCTGCTGTTGCTTCTTAGGAACCAAAGTGATTTTAGTACCCTCGAACATGAAACTGTAACTGTTGGCACGACCGTCATGCTGAACTGCTCTATCAAACTGCCATGGTCTGCCCAACAATAAGTGACAAACATCTATATCTACGACATCACACCAAATTTCATCCTTGTACTTCTTTCCAATCGAAAAATTCACACAAGCTCTCCGACACACTTTCACTTCACCTCCCTTCCTTAACCATGCTAGCTTGTATGGTTTAGGATGCTTCTCGGTCTTCAAGTTCAACTTTCTCACTGCTTCTGTAGAAATAATATTATCACAACTTCCTGCATCAATAACGAACTTGCAAACTTTCCCCAGAATAGTACATGTCGATTGAAAAATATTGCTTCTCAGCCAACTACAATCCTCCTCTTGCTTTGGTGTCAAACAACTTCTCCTCATCATAAGATTACAACCTTCATCACCCGACACTTCTTCTTCCTCCTCAACATAAGGTGTATTTGAACATTCTGCCTCCTCACCATCATCCTCCTCAACTTCTGCAACCATGGTTCTCTTCTTCGGCTTCGGACATTCATTACTTTTGTGACCCAACTCCTGACAATTGTAACATTTGAAAACACTGCTAGCCTTTGCCTTCTCAGTCTCCTTCACCACTGGCTTGATAACAGGTTTAGGAACATTAGAACTTCCACCAACACCCCTAGCTTGATTATTGGAATTAGTAAACACACCACCCCCACGTCTTCCTTGTTTCTCCCAAGCCAACGCTTTCTGATGTGCCTCTGCAACGGATCTAGGATCAAACATATTAACCATATCCTGGATCTGCATTCTCAAACCCCCAACGAATCTAGCAGTCAGCTGTTCTTCCGTCTCCATAATATCATTCCTGGCAATGAGTTGGTAAAATTCATCAGCATAATCACTAACAGACTTTGTCCCTTGCCTCAGATTCTGCAACCTTTGATACATAAGTGATTGGTAGTTGTAAGGTAAGAAAGTAGATCTCATTAGCTTCTTCATCTTATCCCATGATTCTATCTTTGACTTCCCCATCCGTTCACGAGTAAGTTTAGTTTGCTGCCACCACGCCAAAGCTCTCCCCCTCAACCTAGTAGCAACCAACTTCACCCTTCTATGCTCAGGAACCTCCTTGAAATCAAAGATCTCTTCAACATTTGAAACCCAATCTAAGAACTCCTCAGCAACCATTCCTCCTTTAAATTCCGGAATCTCCATCTTCATACCCGATTCCCATCGACGATCATCTTCAACATCCCGATAAGAATTTCGAACTTGGTCTCGATCTCGATAATGAACACTAGCTCTATCACCTTCTTCAACAAAATCAAAAGTACGCCTACATCGATCTCGACCATTATCATCCCTTCGCTCATGCATGCTTCTTTGACTATGTCTCTCTTCTTCCCTATATGCTCCATGGTCAAATTCACGTTGACTTCTCCTTTCTTCATGTACATAGTCATGATGATCTCTTTGTGATGAAATTGATGTTTCTCTTCTATCTCTACAAGAATGTGGCGATACCCTCCTCGCTTCCGTAACCGATGGCGAAACTCGGTTTCCTCCATGGTTCGAGTTTGGTGATCTCCTCCTTTAATTCAAATCATTCATCAATTTCTCCAATTTACCAATGCCTTCATCAAACTTTTCATTAATACGTTGTTCCATAAGCTCGGCTTCTTCTCTACGATACAAAGCTTCAACGTTTTGATGACGATTAGCTCTCCTTGGTGGCATGATTGAAAACTCTCACAAACACTTCAACAATTCGAACACAAAAATTCAAAGCTTCAACAATGCAATAAGTCACGGCTCAACAATGACTCGGCTACAATTCGTCTCGGCCTCCACTTGTCTCGGCAATATGAAACGGTTCAAGTGAGGTCGGCTCCAATTCAAGCACAAGGCACGGTTCAACACTTCTTTAGCTCGAACAAGCTTCCAATGATCCTCCCTAGGCTCGGCTACCTCAATAGTATACACGGCCTAATTCAACTTCAAACACCTTCCAACACTTTGATCCAAAATGGAATGGATCGAAAGTTCTCCCTCTTGCTGCAACTTCAATAAGAACAAAACGAACACAACTTCAAACTTTAAATACTTGGCTCCAAGAATCAACTTAGCTATGATTGGCTAAGTATGGCTCCGATACCAATAAATGACGCAGCGGATTATTCAAAATAAACTTCAATCGGTGAAATGTAACAATCGGTGAGTTGAAGATACCAAAATGCCCAAGTTCGTTGATCCAAAGATACCGAACTCTAGCTATCTCAAACACGTTGATAGCGCACTATACCGTGTTCAAAGATCTACGATTCTTCGCACGTTGATCTAGCGCACTAGATTCCGTGAATCGGCTTCAACAAACGTGGATTTGAGCGCACTCGAATGACGTAAGTGGAGATAGGAGATTACACTCAACTACCAATTGGAGAAGAAAGCACAAAGCAATCAACAAGAAATTTTATTCAAAAATCAACAACCACAAAAATTACAACACACACGCTATTTATAGAGTTTCCTGACCCAGCACCTTAAGTCGTCGCCGACTTACGACATAGCTTAAGTCGTGACCGACTCAACACACGCGACTCCACCTCTTTACAACAAAACACAAAGCAAACGACTCATGCAAGATCGTTACCGACTTATCATCAACACAGTTCGCACGACTCATACATATCCGACTCATCTACTTAAGTTGGCAGCGACTTAAATCACACGACTCATTATACAAAGCGACTCAACATACGAAGTTGTACGACTTACGACTCATACTAGGTCGGCAACGACCTACGACTCAGTATAAGTCGGTAGTGACTTAAAGAAGGCCTTCAAAACTCCATAGGACTCTCCTCTGGGCGACTCAACTCCATGCCTTCCTTGGGTCGTATAACCATAGGTCGCAGCTCATATGGCACTACCTTCTCCAGTTCCTTGTTAAGTCGTTGACGACTCATGGATGAGTCGTTGTGTCGTGGACGACTCATCAGACTCGAACTCCTCCAAGCTTCGTTAAACCGGCACCGACTCATGCTTCCACTATCCCGTGACCGACTCATCAAGCATGCATGTCTTAAGCTCGTGTACGACTTAATATGGTTTAACTTTTGAATTCCCATATGCCTTGCTGCATCATAATGACCCACTATTTGGATCATTCAAACCGATAATAAATTCGCACATGCCTGACTTGAATAATTCAAAACAGTAGATTGTAATATAATTGGAGCAAATAAAACCAATCACAGAATCACAGACACAGATAAACCAGAATAACTCACAGCAGAAATAAAAATAATAGTAGTAGTTCATGAAGCTACCACAAATATAGTCTTAAACATAGTCTCAAAATAGTTACAAAATACCATAGTCTGAAAAGTAAATACAACAGAATCCCAATACATAAATGTTCACTAGTACAACAGCTGAATAGAAATACTGAATAAAGAGATAACAACTAAATAAATGATGATCTCCAGCAAATCTTAGCTCTAGAAGGTGAAATCCAAAGATGAAACTTAGGCTGACCCGAGCGTAAAGCAAAGCACAAAACACTCGAGTCAGGATATACATACATATACAATGTAAACCAACTCAAGTGAACTGTAATATAAATGCATAAGTAACTTAAAGGATGCTTGGGACCGTCCATCCTTTAAGGATCCGTTAAACTATTTACTATGTAGTAATGTACGCTATTATAATAGTGTCTAAAGTAAAGTATAATATACCTGAAAATAGCATTAAGGTGTTACCCATATCCCCCTTAACCCATTTTATATATTCCCATACTTTATACAGTACCGTAATCTCCCCATACTGGGTATCGTTAGAGGCATTCCATATGTATGGTACAAAACCAAAATCGTATAAGGCACGCTAGGGTAGGTGGCACGGCACAACAAGGCAATGCCATGGTAGATATACCAATTACGCTTCCGGACCGGTGGTAATGCGTAGCAGCGACTACCGCCCACCTCAGGCCACACTCCTAAAATCAAAGGGTACCCCAACCAATCACAAAGCAATAGAATAACATCGAAGAAGTGTGTCCGATAAGAGGAGCTACCTCATTAGCCCGTCGATCGCTCCTGTTTTAGCCATCTTATGCCAACTTATGGGAGTCGGGTCCATATACATACCTCAATAGAACGTCACCACCATCCTACTTCATTCTAGAATCTCCACTGTGATACGATTTGTTAAAGTGGTTTTCGGTATCGACAGAGAGTATGCCCATATCTGATCCCGGTCTCATTAACAACCAAACGTTATTATTACCCATGGTTATAAATTTTAAAAATAGTTTATATTGCACTTCAAAACATATTCATTTAAACCATTTAAATTCAATGTCAAATAATATTCATTTCAAAGTTGTAGCTTTCCAAAGTTCATTCATTCAATTATAAAATTTCCAAAACATTGTATATTTCAGCTACAACAGCACTTATAAAATGTTACCGTAGATATAGCAATATTTCAAAAACATTGTCAAATTCAGAAACATCAGCACTTATAAAGTGCTACAGTAGGTATTTTAGTTATATTCAAACATAGTTCAAATTCAGAAACTGCCGCACTTCAGAAATTGTATTGTAGGTTTATTTAGTTTTTTCAACACATAGGGCAAAATTTAGAAACTGTAGCACTTCAGAAATGCTATTATAGGTTTATTAGTATTTTCAACACACATTGCAAATTTCAGAAACTGCAGCACTTCAGAAATGCTATTGTAGGTTTATTTAGTAATTTCAACACATGGTGCAAATTTCAAACACTACAGCACTTCAAAAATGTTGCAGTAGGTATATTTAGTATATTCAACACATAGTTCATTAAACCACAGCATTTCTGATACGATATAATTTCTGTCATAGGCTCTACTATACCCTTTAAAACAATATATCTTCAACTATTCTCATTTTTAACTTATCAAACTTATTTCACTTTTCAAAATTATTTATCTGCATATTACTTTAACCATAATTTTAATAAAATAACATTTTATTAATAAATATCTAATTTAAATTAAAAATTCATTTGTTAAGTCAAATACATTATAAATTTTCTTAACTCTTCTTTCAACAATTACTTAACACTTTATTTAAAATACCCATTTTACTAAAATAAAATATTCTCATCTCTAAGTTAAGGTTAAAATTCCATTTAAACCCTAAATTTTCAGTAATTAAGTCAAATCAAAATTTACATTTTTAATCATTAATTTGCTTATACATTTTAACTTATACAAATCACTATAAGATTTATTTAATCATTTAAATCCGATTTAAGTTAAAATTTCATATTTTTTTATTTCGAAAATACTTAATAATCTTCAGAAAATATTTAAAATTAACCACAGATCTGTATATAATTATCTAACCTAAGTCAAGTGATACAGATATATATCATTTCAATCCATAATTTAAAAAGAAAAATCCAGATTCTATCACTTCAAACCCACAATCCCAAGTCAAATAAATAAACAAAAATCTCTTGAGCCTATCATGTCAGCTCATAACGATTTTTCCCTATTCTAAAGTCCGTTCGGGTATGTATCATTTCAACCCATAGTGATTCTATTCTACAGGGAACTTGCAGTGTGAGAAACAGTAAAGACAATAAACAGTAATAGCATAATATAACATATCAGATGATGTAACAGGTTTGTAAATAGGTTTTAACAACATATAATCATATAATAGGCATATATGAACTTATCAGCATAGCAAATCCATTACTACATATCCACTTGTCATCGTTTTACAATTATATAAGTACGGAATGTCTAGAGTGAATAACTCACCTCTGAAGCTAGAGATCAAATTCAAAACATAGAATCCAAACTCCGCAAAGCACGAAAAGGCATGACTAGATTCGAGAAGAAGTAACACCCAAATTCAAATCTTGTAATCAAATAAATAAAACAAATATAAGTATATGTTTTAACACAAAAAAGATATGAATTGAACAATATAAAACATGAATCAATTTGGAACAAAATATGGATTTTAACCACAAGTGGGCTCGGCCACATTACCTATAGGCTCGGCCATCACCATATTTTGCTCAGCCATGATGTTTAGAGGCAAGCTAGGCTCGATCATGTAGTCACAAGGCACGACTATGGTTTGGATATGAAAGAGAAGGCTTGTGGAAGGAAAAAGGCAAGGCAAATGAGAGAGGTGTTGATGTTTGACTCGGCCTATGGCTACATGGCTCGACCATGGCTAGGCTTGGGTCAAGTCAGATTTGGATCATGGCTAGGAAATGGAGATGGGTCATGGCCAAGGCAAGGTGGTGGAGTGTGTTGTGGTCGAGGATAAGGGGAGAGGTGTGACGACCCTAAATTTTGGACAATTTAAATTGAAAATATTTAATTAATTTTAAAAATTTGAATGATGATTTAGCTTGAATTCCCAATATAACTATGAATTTTGCGATTGAATTATAAAATTTAATCTATTGAAAGTTGAATAAAATATTTGAATATTCAGTTTTAAGCTGATTTAAAAATATTTCAATGGCTTAGAAAATACATACTGATGATACTGAAGATAATAGAAGCTTCAGAATTGAATTTTGAAAGTGAGTTGTTCAGTTTCGGATTTTATCGTTTAAATCTGTATTTGAAAATAGCCTCCCGAGGCACAGTCTCGGAATTCGACGAAACCAGTTTCATTGGATCCGTAATATTGTATTATTATTGGATTTCAAATTTGGTAGTGTTTGGAGTTGTCGTGTGATCGTATGATATGTAAACGTCTAGACAATAATTTATCGATTTAATTTAAATATAAATTTATAAACTCAAATCACAGCCGAAAATCTTTCCTCTCAGCCGACCTATTTCTCTTCACGTAATCACGTACTTATTGTCTTCTCCTGTCTCCCTATTCCTTTTTGAAATCATCACGCAAGGCAGTTTCTTTTAAAAATCAAAAGGGGATAATAATTATAATGGTCGCGACTTCAAATTTCAAAATCACAGTCTCCTTTTATCTCGAAAATAATGGCCGCATACAGGAAGTCCAAAATCGATTTTTATTTTCAAAATAATGGCCGCCTCCTCCCCTTCGATCCATCCCTTTATCGCGACCCATTCAAGTCAGCGTTGGCCCACGAGTTCGAGCACGGCCGCAAATCGAGTCGTCATCATTGAGTAAAGTAGACCACCAAGGTTCGGCGCGAGCAATGAGATATGGAATTGAGTGGCAGATGCAGCTAGGGTTTGGGTGGTTCCGGATACGCGACTTGGTCGCGTGAGATGGGGCCGCGTGCGATTTTACTAATCGAGATGGCGCTTGGAGGGTCACTGATGGAAGGCGGGTCAGGCGATCGACAAGCGTGACTTAGGGATGACCGATGATGGAAGCGGTAGAGCAGAGGGGAGTCGTCGAGGTTAGTCGCGATGCCAGGGTGCGGTGTGGGTTTGGCGACTGCGAGCAGTGAGGTATTCTCAACTTGTTCATTTTCGATTTGAATATGATAATATTTATAAAGAAAATAAATAGTTTCATCAGAAAAAAAATGTATATGCAGTTTTTAAATTTATGGTAGATTGCTGTGTTGATTACAGAAAAAAGGAAAAAATATATCAGTAAAATTTTATACAAAGGGATTTAAAATATTGAAGAAATTTATATAAGTAAAATGTTTGAAATATATATGTAAATGAGATTTTAGTTTAAAGAAATAGGAAAGTTAGTTTGGCATTAAAATGTTTAGTTAAATAACTTTATTTAAAAGAAATTGGTTTAAAATAAAATCATTGGATAATTAAAATTACTAAGCGAAAAATTTATTTTTCGATCATTTCGAATATTAATAAATGATATAATTATTTATACAAGGTCTATAAATCGAGGAATCAAGCCGAAAAAGGAAAATGGATTGCATACATAATCCAAGGTGAAAATTTCTCACTCAGAAATTTTGTTGTTTGGTTAATTTTTAATATATAGATTTAAAATTTTATTGATTGAGTGATTGGATGTTGATTGTGTGTTTGGATGATTTTTGTTATCATTTGAACTGAAATAGACCCTACACGCCATATATTAAGCTGAGGTTATTTATTAAACACGTATACCACGATATTCCACCTCGAAGTGGAATTGGTATTATATATGTACTTGGAGTTGATTTCCCGCATTATATAGCGGATGAGACCCTATTGCGCCGCATAATAGCGGATAATATTTTATAAATCCCATATACCGCGATATTCCACCTCGAAGTGGAATTGGTATTGTGCTAACATCTGTGGATGCAGGGAAACAGGTTGGAGGGATCCAACTGGATTCCTCAAAATATTTAAATTTGTTTCAATGTTATATGTTGGTTATTTATAATCTGTGTGTGGTTATATTGTGATTGAAATTGTTGAAGGCTAAAATTTAGCCGAATATATTTTTGGTATCGTTAGATACCGAAAACAAATAAAATTGGATTTTTGAAAATTCGAGTTGAAAATTATAGTAAAAAATTAATTTTGGGAATTGGATTAATTTAAATGATGAAGGGATTTTAAAAGGGTAAAGGTTATTTTAATCCTATTGATTAAAATTCCAAAATATGAGGAAAAGGCTAAATAAGTGGATTTAGAATAATATTGTTTATATGTTAAAGGATTTATTTAAAATTCGGATTCTAAATGGTTTGAAAGGGATAAAGGAATTTATTTCAATGGAAATAAATTTATAAATTTAATTCGTGAATAAATTTGGTGTTTGAAACAATTTTGGAAATCAAATTAGAATTGATTTGGTAATTGAAATAAATTCTGGGAAATCGACATGAAATTAAATCTTGGGAAATCAATCCTAAAATCGATTTGGTGTTTGAAATAAATGTTTGGAAAATTAAATTAGAATTGGTTTGGTATTTGCAATATATTTGGAAATCAATTTGAAAGTTGATTTGGGGTTGAAAGTGAATATTTGAGAAATCGATTTGAAAATCATATACTAGTTGATAATTTGAAAATGTAAATTCACAATGGAAATTTGTAAGGAAAAGGAATTTTGCTTTAAAATAAACATTGATTTATTTTTAAAGTGTGGAAATAAATTTATGGATTTGGAATGTAAGTTTAAAATAAATCGGTAAGGATTTATTTATTTGGTTTAAATGGACCATTTTGAAATGAAAGTTTATTTTCCCTGGAAAGCCGAGTTATTTCCAAAGTAACTTTTAAAGTATAGATTAAAAGTTCTAAAGTAGTTTTAAAGAATATTTTAGGAAAATTATTTTCTTAGGTTATTTTAAAATCTTTAGAGTAAAGATTTATTTAGCAAATTATAGAAGTAATTATTTAAAGACTTAATTTATAATTGTTTTAGAAATTGATTATTTAAATAATTACACTCTATTTACAAATTTTATTTTGAAAATTTGTTTAGACTTAAGTTTATATGTAATATTGGTATAGTGTTTTTATAACTAATATTTGAAAGTAAAGTGTTTTTTTAAGTAAATTTTATTTTAAACTGTTTTCCAAATATATTTTGGATAAGTGATATAAATTATTTTCAAGTATTCAGGTTTGGCAGATTTCCAGTGAAAATAAATAACTATTTGGAAATGTTTCTGCTTAAGGAAAATGATTTGAAATTTGTTTTCAAAGGTTGTAAAGGTGAAAAGTGATTTGAAATTTGTTTTCAAATGGTTGAAGTGTGGAAATTATATCTTGTAAAGATATTTTTGGGAAATAAATAATTTGGGGAATTATTTAAAATCGGGTGATTGTTGTGAATATTGATTGATAGTTAAATAACCGACTATCAAGATTGACCTTTAAATAGGAATTTGTTGTGACTTGTTTGAAAATTTGGATGCTACACTTATTTTCAAAATAATTGCGCTCGTTATTCGGATTACCCATTCCGAATAGTGATACGACGTAAATGCATAGCATTTGAAAACCGGTGTTGCAGACCGGATATTTTCGAAAACGGAAGGATTACCGTCGAATGTCTCTGCATCGGTTGATCTCCGATATAGAGATTTATCACCCTTTGTGATGGGAAGTCCGATCGTGATTAGTGAATATCCGGATTGCAATGGCTTCTTTGGAAGTGCCTTCGGTTCCGTTCGATCCCGGAACGGACTTGTATGGATGTGTGTCTGACGTTACAATTTGAGAGGTAAAGCTGGTTTCTATCAAATATATTTCTGTTGGTGGTGGAGAATTTATTCTTTTAGCTTAACACCCTTCTCTGAGACGTACGAGCTCAGAGGTTATGTAGTTAATGGTTACTAGTGATACATTCCCAATTTGGTAATGTAGCATACGAAGTGCTGCTGAGCATTTGTTGATCAAAGCATAGCTTTTGTGAAAAGCGTAGCTTTGTGGGCGAGACTTCGTCGGACCTTACACCTCGGAAATGGTCAAAACAGGAAAGATGCAACGAAGTTTTAGGGAGTAGCGCCCCTTAGGGTATGTGCATTTCCTTCTGGATATAAGTGGTATCATGGTATGGGGCCCAGATACTTTTGGTGGATGTCGCAAATATATATATATATATATGACTTTGTGATTGATGTTGGTTGAGGATCCTCGGATAAAGGTTGTTATAACCGGGGGATGGCATACTTGTAACGACCCAGAATTTTGAACAATTTAATTTGAAAATATTTAATTAATTTTAAATATTTGAATGATGGTTTGACTTGAATTTCAAATTATCAGAATGAATTTGGCGATTAAATTTTAGAATTTAATCTACTGAAAGTTGAATAAAAATTTGAATCTTCAATTTTAAGCCGATTAAAAATATTTCAAAGGCTTGTAAAATTCATATTGATAATACTGAAGATAATAGAAGCTTCAGAATTGGATTTGAAAGTGAATTGTTCAGTTTTGAAATTATATCGTTTGAATCGATATTTAAAAATAGCTGTCCGAGGCACAGTCTCGGAATTCGACGAAACTAGTTCCATTGGGTCCGTAATATTGAATTGTTACCGGATTTCAAATTTCGTATTTTTCTGAGTTGTTGTGTGAGAATACGACACGTAAACGCATTGAAAGTAGTATCGAAAACAAAGCGAATTTAAATTTAAATTTAAATTTAAAACAAACGGCAACATCCCTAAAATCACGGCAAGGATCACGGCTAAAACGTGCAAACACGTTCTCCTTCCTTTCAGCCTCAATTCGCGATCTTCTTTCTCCCTCCATCCCTTTTTAATAACCATGCAACCCATTACTCTCGTTCAAAAACAAATAATGGCCGATAGAAAAAATAAATAAAGCTTCTCGTTCCAGTTTAAATCGAGACCCCTCTTTCTTTTCCACCGTTCCTCTCTTCTATTGTTGTTCGATTTACATCAGAAAAAAAAATGGCCGATCCTCTTAAAAAAAAAGAACGAACAAATTTATAATGGCCGAAGCCGATTCCAGCTTAATGCTCGAACAAGGGAGGTGGCGTTTGTAGTTTGGGGGGAGTCGCGGTCAATTGCGGTGCCGCGCGATTCGAGGAGGAGAGACTCGCGTCGTGAAGGCGAGCGGCGTCGACGTCAGTAGAGGATGAAGTCGAGGCGCGCGCGATCGTGGATGTTGGTGGCCGCGAGTGGTTTTCGGTGGGTCGTGGGGTTTCAACGCGGCAAGGCGAATCGATGTAGGCTAGGGCATCGATGGAGAGAGGCGACGCGAGTAGGGCTTCGCGTTGATGGCTGTGATGCTCGAGTGGTAGGGGGCAGCAGTGTAAGTTTTATTTTCTAATTTATTTTATTTTATTAGATTATATACAAATGTGTACATAAAGTTTTAGGGAAAAAAAACAAACAGAGATTTAAAACGGTAAAATAATTATACGAAGTTTAGAGCAGAAATATTTCTAAATTAGGAATAATTTTTAAATGAAGTTTTAAAACTGTTTTCTTTTTATGTTAAACTGGAAAAGATCTGGATAATCCCTAAAGGCAGCAGTTTAATGGATTAGAAAGTTATAAACAGAAAATAAAATATGTATGTAAACATTTTACAGTAAAGAATAGATGCAAATTTTAAGAAATTTTTATTTCTATTTTAAGTCAATATTAATTTAATTTATATCTGAAAATATATAAATATACAGTAAAACTTGTACAGTGAGGTATATTGATTTTTATTTTTATTTTTGATTTAATTTAATAAACATTTATATATGTAGAGGAAAAAAAATAGACAAACAGAAATTAGTTTAAAAGGAAAAATTTGTTCAAACAAAATTATTAGATAAATTAAAAGTGTTAATTAATTTCCATTGAAAAGAAATTGATTTTTTGTTTGTCTCGAATATTAATATATTATAAAGGTAGTTTTATTTAATGAAACTTAATTGAATTTTTACAAGTGGTTATTTTATTTAATTTAGTTCTGAAAGTAAATTTTTAGTTAAATATTTTATTAAAGAAAAATTAGTTTGAAACGAAAGCATTAGTTAATTAAGTTATTAAACGGTAAGTGATTTTTCACTTAGTTCAAATATTCTATTTAAAAGGAAATTTATTTATAACAAATTTAATAGTTAAAACCAAAATCTGTTAGTTGATTTAATTTATAAAAAGGAAATATAGTTCAATTGGGAATTTCTAGTTAGAATTATTTTAAAAGGAAAATTATTTAAATAAATTTATTTAAGAAGAAATTGGTTTAAACAAAACTATTGATTAATTAAACAATCAAGAATGAAAATTTATTATTCGATCTGTTCGAATATTAATAAATTGTGTAAATATTTATACAAGGTATAAATCAAGGAAATCGAGACAAGATGGAAATGGGTTGCAAAATAAAAGCTAAGGTGAGAACTTCTCACTCAAAAATTTAAAGTTGGATTTTCAGTTATTTATTGATTGTTTTTGGTTGTGATATTTGATATAGTAGGTTATATCTATATATATAGCAATATATATATATTGGCATATGTATATATTGTAGTTGATGATTTCCCGCATTGTATAGCGGATGAGACCCTATTGCGCCGCCTATTAAGCGGATAATATTTTATAAAATCCAATATACCGCGATATTCCGTCTTGAAACGGAATGGGTATTGTGCTAATGTCTGTGGATGCAGGAAAACAGGTTGGAGGGATCCAACTGGATTCCTCACAAATATTTATTGATTTTAGATATTGTGATATTTGATTGTTTATCATATCGATATATGATGTTTGAAAGTCGTGATTGACTATTTGATGTGTTGCATCATCGAATCCAATTTTGAAGCTTAAAAATAACGATTTTGATTTTTAAGGGATTTCTAAAGTGATTTTTGAAAGTATATGTTTATAAAATATTTTTTTGGAATTGATTCATCTTAAATAAATAAACGTTATAATTTTAATGTTATAAAAATTATGATTTTTGAGAAATACAGTTAAAAGTTGATTTTTGAAAATATGGGATTAATGATTTTATAAAATAGCTAAAATTGGGATTTCTGAATTTATTATAAAAAGTTTAAAAAATAGGATTTATGAAATTTGATTATTTTATAAATCAAAATGATGAAATTATAAAGGAGTTTAAAGACGTTTTAAAAGAATAATATAAATTGATCCATATAAAAGATTTATAAATTGATATTTATAAATTAAAAATATTGGAATTGTAAAACGAGCTTTTATAAGTGTTAGAATGAATTGGGAAGGAATTTCATAAGTGAATGAAATTCATAGGATTATAACGGTGAAGTTATAAATGGAATTTTATAAATAAAATTTATAAAGTTATTTAGGGAATAGATTTGGATAAATAAATGAATCTTATAAGTTATAAGATTTATAATTTGGGAAGTTAAAAGAAGTTAAAAGAACAATTTTGTAAACAAATAAATTATAAGCATTTAACTTATAATATGGACTTTCGGTATATAATTGAGTTATAAATCGAATAGGTTAATAAAGGAAATTTATAAAAGGAAGTTGTTATAAAATAAATAGAAATGGAATTTATAAACATTGTTTTATAAATCCGTAAACTACTTATTTTGATAAGTAAATTGTTATAACTTATTTATGGAGTTATATTCACATTTTAGACAGTGAATAATCCTTTGAAATAAAATGAATAGAAATGATGAAATTGGTTAACAAGTATATTCACGTTTTTGAATAGTGAATAATATGTTAAAGAAATGGTTTTGAATGTGATGTTTTAAATTGAATTAAAACGATCTAACGATGTTTTAAAATGTATTAACTATTGAAACCATAGATTTCAACATTCATTGTTGAAATAAACGTTTTCGAGAAATAGAAGGAAATGGTAGACTATAACACTGTTGTTATAGTAAATGATTTCTGAAAGGAAATGTTTTGTGTAGTATTGGGATTTATATATCAATTTTAATTTCGAATCCCTATACTAGTGATTTTGGGTTGTCGTAACGATGTTTTACGCAACACTCGTTTTGGCCCAAATAAATACGTTTAAGAGAATGATATCCTTAAAGAATGAAATATATACTTAATTTCGATTTAAGTATATTGAATATTTTCCAAGTGTAGAAAATAAAAAGACTTGTGAATTAATTATAAATAAATAAGTATGGAAATGGTTTCCAATAAGAAATAAACGTTTTGAGAATTATCTTTTTAAGATAAATTGAAAATGAATATTAGAAATCGAATGGAAATCGTATATTCACAGATATTTTGGAAATGTAAATTCAATATGGAATTTATAAATGAAAATGGGAAAATGGGTTTAAAAATAAATATCGATTTATTTTTGAAGTATTGAAAATATATATCTTGTAAAGATATTTTTGGGAAATAAATAATTTGTAAAATTATTTGGAATCTGGTGATGTTGTGCATATCCATTAATAGTTCAATAACCGACTATCAATATTTACCTTTAAATAGGTATCTGTTGTGATTTGCTTGAAATTGAATGCCACACTTATTTTTTTTTAAATAAACGCTCACTATTCGGGTTAACCTGGAAAGGCCTTGGGGTCGTATAACCCATTCCGAATATGTGATACGTCGTTATGAATTGCATTTGAAGACCGGTGTTGAAGACCGGATATTTTCGAAAACGAAAGGGTTTCTTGTTGATTGTCTCTGCACTGGCTGATCCCCGGTATAGAGATCTCCATATGTGATGGGAAATTCGGACGTGATTAGAGATTATCCGGATTGCAAGGACTTCTTTGTAAGTGCCTTCGGTTCTGTTCGAGCCCGGAACAGACTTGTATGGATAGTATGTCTGACATTAAAAATTGAGATATAAAGTCGATTTCTTTCAAATATATTTCTGTTGGTGGCGGAGAATTTATTCTCTTAGCTTAACACCCTTCTCTGAGACGTACGAGCTCAGAGGTTATGTAGTTGAAGGTTTTTAACAATATACTCCCAATTTGGTAATGTGACATGCTGAGTGTTGCTGTGAAATGATCATTGTGTTGATCATTTGTGATAGGATCATTTGTTTGATCGTTTATCTTTGTGATCATTTCTATGATCATTTGTTGACCCAAAGCATGGCTTTTGTATAAAGCGTGGCTTTGTGGACGTGATTTCGTCGAGCCTCACACCACGGAATGGTCAAAACAGGAAAGATGCGACAAGGTTATGAGGGGTAGCTCCCTTTAGGGTATGTGCATTTCCTTTTGGAAAAGGGTGATATCATGGTATGGAGCCCAGATACTTACTCATGTTTAAACACTTTATTTATGATTGTGTGATGTTGATGACGAGCGCTCGGTTAAAGGTCCCAAAGGACCGGGGGATGGCATACTCGTGTCAGTAGTTACCCAGTTAGGGGTAACCCAGCATTGTGTTGGCAGAGATCCGGTTTGGTTCTCGGGGACGTCCTTCCAGAGGCGTTCTCATGTGGCAATGGGAAGTTCCTTGGCCTAACATTCGTTGGAAATCAAAAGAAACAATACGATCTTGTACGGTATTAGTTGTAGAACCTATCATTCACTTATGGTGGTGCCCCACTGTTTGGATGGTAGCTATAGTAGGCATAGTTCGAAATGTCTATGCTGGCTAAGATTTATATTCTATTTTTGAAATCGTTTTATACACTATGCACTAGTAATAATATCAAATGTTCTTTTTAATGCGTATCAAGCATCTTTGACTATCATAAGGAGAAATCTCCTTCGATTCTGCGTTTGCATTGTGTGTGTGTGCAGGAGGCCTTATGGTAGTCTCATTTTTAAAAGCATTGCGAATTGACTTTAAAAATATTCCTCTATTTTTATTTTAAAGAAAAATAAACTGTTTTGAGTTCTCACACCAGTCACATGACTGACTCGGAGTTTATTGTTTTCCTTCCTAAACTCTGGGTGCCCACCATTTTCCACACGGGCAGTCAAGAGTTAAGGCTTATCAGGATATTCTGGAATTCAGGAGTTGCTGGAGGCAAGATGGATGGCAAGGCGTATTTACTAGTATATAGTATTTCCTTTCCGCTGTTTGTTGTTTTACACTCTGATGTAATGTAATGTAATAACTGATATAGTTCTTTGTTTAAAGATTATTCATTTATCTATTATATGTTGTTCCGCTGCGAATTGTGAGATTCTGATATTGTTCTGTTATTTCTTTTTGTTCTATGTTCTATCTTCTTTTCTATCTTCTTCTGTCTTTTTCTTCTTTCTTAAAACCCTAACTATTCGGTTTTTCGGCAACGAAAAATCGCAATCGTTACAATACTCGTGTCAGTTGTTACCTACTTTTGCAGAGGTAACCCGACCTTGTGTTGGCAGAGATCTGGTTAGGTTCTCGTGGCGTCTTTCTAGAGGCGTACCTTTGTGGCAATGGGATGTTCCTTGGCCTGACCAATTGTTGGAAAATCCAAAGAAACAATACGAGACTTGTACGGTTTTAGTTGTGTAACCTGCCATGGAATGTGGCGGTAACCTGCTATTGAACATGGTAGCTATAGTAGGCATACGATAATGGTCGTTTATTGGCTAAGATTTATATTATACTTTCGAAATGTTTTCCTACACTTTGCACATATAGTAATATATCAAAGAAAATTTGTGTATCAAGCATATTTGACTATCATAAGGAGAAATCTCCTCCGATTCTGCGTTTGCATTGTGTGTGTGCGTGTGCGGGAGGCCTTATGGTAGTCTCATTTTCTAAAAAGCATTGCGAATCTAATTTTAAAATATTTTTTTTGTTGATTTAAAGGTAAACTGTTTTAAGTTCTCACACCAGTCCCATGACTGACCTGGAGTTTATTGTTCTCTTCCTAAACTCTAGGTGCCCATCATTTTCCACACTGGAAGTCAAGAGTCAGGTTATCAGGTCATTCTGGAATTCAGGAGTTGCTGTAGAGATCTGGAGGCAAGCTGGATGGCTTAGCGTATCAACTAGTATATAGTATTTCTTTTCCGCTGTTTGTTGTTGTAAACTTTGATAATGTAATGTAATGTGATGTAATGTAATAACTGATATAGTTCTTTGTTTTAAAGATATTCATTTATCTATTATATGTTGTTCTGCTGCGATTTGTGAGATTCTGTTATTGTTTCTGTTTTCTTCTTCTTATATCTTTTTCTTCTTCTTAAACCCTAAAGGTTCGGTTTTCCGGCCTTCGATTGTTCGGCAGTTGATACAGTGGACGTATTAATGTCGATTTTCGAAAGTCGCAGAATCGGATCCTTACAAGAGGTTTAGAAGAAGTCGTGGAGATAGGCTAGGGTTTCAAGGCAATTTTGTGTTGGATTGGATCTAGGGTTTGATGGAAAGGCTTGGTGATGATGGTGAGGAGTTGTTGGCCGTGGAAGATGGTGGAGGAGGAGGAGTTGTGGTCGGCAATTACATGGTGGCCGAACCTATTCATTGAAACAAAGGGAAGAAACAAAAGAAAATAGAAGAAGAAAATGGAAAAAGTGGAAGAAGCCATAGAAACTTACTGTAATTTTCTTTTAATTAGGAGAGACAAATGAGGAAGGAAATGTTTAGGAAATATTTTTACGTGAATTGATAATTAATTGAGGAGTTTTCATGGCTAATCAATAGAAATAAATGGAAGGGTATCAATGTTTGAACGGCTAGTGAAATGAAGGGGCCTTATTTCCTATTTAATAAAAAGAAACTTATGTCCCCTAGAATTTCAAAGCCAAAATTCAAATAAAAATTTGATAAAATCACATTAAAAAGTCGAAACAAAATGGAAAATAGAAATTTAAAATTAAAATAGAAATGAACATAGGAAATAGACAAAAGAAAATAACAATTAAACTATGGAAAAAATAATGCGTGTAAAACGCTGAAAGTTATCAAATTTTCAAAGTACAAAACAGAATTTCACGAAACGAAAAGTAGCACAAACAAAAGAAACAAATATAGTTCCAAAGAAAAGGATTAAAATCTAAAAATTCAAATTTAGAATTTTCAACTGTGGTCAAACTTTGACTTTCAGTTGAACAAAATGTAAAATTTTCTAGAAATTGTTGTTATACTGTATTTGAAAAATAATTTATAAACAAAATCCAAAATTGCATTGGAAAATTCCAAAATTTCAAATTTTAAATAATTAAACATCAAAGTTTCAAATAAATTAATTAAAAATATTTATTAATTATCTTGGGTTGTTACATCTTATAATCTCCTTGAAGTATATCCATAAACAAAACTCGTATAGACATAACTAACACTGCCATCACTGAAATCTTGGAAAAACAGTTTATGCAACTTATCCGTTCCAACCATGAAACTATCCCCTCTACCTCAAACCAAACTACCACCTTGTCTTTGCAATCTAACCCCCAACATTATACTTTCTCTAGAACCATTCTTGGTAGGAAATCTCCTCCTCTATCACCAATACAAACTCCTGATGTTCCATCATCATCCATGAAAAGATAAAATGCCTCCACGCAAAAAATTCAAAGAATTTCGACTTCAAGAATCTAGTTTATTTGAATCCCCTTCAACAAGGAGCAGGAAAAATGTGGTTCATCAGTCATTGAAGTATTCCAAATGACACACCACTTTGCAATATGGAACATAGGGGTGCGCACTACTATTCTAAACTCGATCAAGTAATATACTTAACCCATCACCATAGTTTATCCCTCTTTCCTATTCTAGAAACAAAATTAAACATGCCACTAACTCTTTAGGCTACCAAACATATTAGGCCTTCTTGGTCCCTTAATCACAACTTAATTAATGCTCCCTATGGAAGAATTATTGTTCTTCATGACCCATCAATACTTTCCCTCAATCCAATACTTTAAACTTCTCAAATGATACACTTTCATGCAATTCTGATTCAAACAAAATGCTCATTTTACCTAACCATAGTCTATGCACATAACTCTCTAGTTTTAAGACGATCTCTTTAGAATCTCCTACCAGCTTTCAGACAAAATACCCATCCATGGTTGGTCATTGGAGACTTCAATTGCTTCATTAACCTTCATGACAAGCAAGGTGGTAATCCTCTTCTCCCTAAAGACATATATCCCCTAAATAAGTTAATTTTTGATCCTTTGCTCTTGCCCATCCCATCTTGAGGTGCAAAGTACTCATGGAATAATAGAAGCACAACTGGCACCAGAATTTTCACAACAATTGATCACCCTTTTGAAAATTATCAAGCTAGTTCAACTTGGCCAGCTTTAACAACCTTCTTGACCCAACTAGTTCTATCAGACCACTCCCCTCTAATTTTCTTCTCTAGGGTTAAACCATTAAAAGAGAAAAAAAGCTTCAAATTTTATAATGCTTAGGTCCTTGAGCCTGAGTATACTAATATGATACAAAATGTTTGGTATAATACCTATCATGAAAACCCTATGTATATTTTTTGCAGGAAACTTAAGGCCTCAAAAGCCGCCCTACGGGATTGAGCAAAAAATAGTATGGTGATGGTTCCTTAATAAAAACAAAGCTTCGAGCTCAACTCAAGGAGTCTCAGTAATTCATGATGGATAACCCGAATGATTTAAGAGCTGCTTGTATTGAGAGAAGACTATTTGATGAGTTTAATGATGCCTTGTACATTGAAGGTAAATGAGGAAGCAGCGGCTTTGTCAGAAGTGGGTGACTAAGGCTGATAGCAAAATAGCCTACTTCCATGCATCATTAAAGGTAAAGAAAACCAAGGAGCAGATAAGCACTATTTATGATGAACCACTACTACAAAACAGGTCATTTGCATCGGTTGTTTACCCCTCTTTTGCATCAGTTCAACAACCGATGCATATGCAACCGATGCAATAGGCTTAACACTTTTGCATCAGTTCTGAAACCGATGAAAAAAGGTCCTTTTTGCATCGGTTGTTACTAACAACTGATGCATAATATCATGGTTGGTTGTTTGAACCCAGCCCCCATGTTGCATCGGTTGTTACTAACAACTGATGCAAAATATCATGGTTGGTTGTTTGATATTTGTTTGTGTGAGTGTAGTTGTTTTCTATTTTCATACTGCATTTGCATATTTAAAAAAAATTATACATTAGTTCATTTCAGAAAAAAAAAACAAAAATATTTCATTTTATTGCAAATTGCATTTCTTTCTCTGTTTTTACATTTCAGTTTTCTTTTTCTTCTTTTTTTCTTTTTACAATCTACATTGCAAATTCCTCTCTGTCTCTCTGCCTTACAAACTATTCACTACAAACTTCTCCCCTTATCACCATCCTAATCTCTCCATTCACTGACCTGCTCCCCTCTCCATCACCACCTGATCAAACCATACATTACAACCATATATGTGCACAACTGTGCATTACTGCACAAACAAAAAACTGCAATTCAATCAATCATCACTTTAGTTAAACCATTCCATACAACAACCATTCCATACAGCTGCATACATCGACAATACTTCTTCCTCTCGACAATTCAGCAAGCATCCACTTCTTACTCCATCTATAATTCTGCCCAGCCATTACATCCTCCATTTACCATTGTTGGCATTCACTTCTCCCCTCACCAATAACCTCCTGTGCACATTTCTGTCATCTCCAGTACATACCACTGCAAAAGAAATCAAAAGGTGTTTACTGGTCAAGCTGCGTCAAAGGGGTTCACCAGACTAGAACAATGGTGCTCCGATTAGTTGAAGCAATTGGTAAAACTTATACTTTTTAAACTGTCAAATACTGTTCAAACTGTCAAATGTGAGAAATATTTTTTGAAGTGGCCTAAATGAGTAGATGGTTTTAAAAAGATATAAACTAATGGATCTTCTATGTTGATACAGATGTGTACCTGGCTGGTACAGTTATGTTAATATTCGGCATGGGCTTGTATGGATTGTTCATCAGTAACGTTCCTCCGGGCCTTCCTTCAGAAGTGGATCGTGCATTGAAAGGATCGTCTTTGTTCGGAATGTTCGCCGTCAAGGTAATATAATTTACCTTTAAAATCATGAGGATTAGCTTGAAATACTACGACTTTCTTTGAATTACGTGCCGTAGGAAAGACCGAAGTGGATGAAAATAAGTTCGCTGGATGAGCTGAAGACGAAAATAGGGCATGTAATAGTGATGATTCTTCTGGTGAAGATGTTTGAGAGGAGCAAAATGGTAGTGATAGCAACTGGATTGGATTTGTTAAGTTACTCTATGTGCATTTTCTTGTCTTCTGCTTCTCTGTATATCCTGCATAATCTTCACAAAACAGATTAGAAACAGATGTGCGAGTTTATACTGTGTATATAGTAATGGGATTGGTTTACGTTGATGTTGTGACTGAATGCAGATATTGTTTCTTTGATAATGTACTCCAGTACGCTTACTTTGTCTGTTCAAGTGACGAACAAATTATGAACCGAACAAATATTTCTTGCCCATTTGACATGGCTAAATGCAAAGCAACCAACACCACAGATATGTATCTAGTATAAACTACATATAATGCTCAGTTATACATATCACATAGCATTTACAATGCTCAGTTGCTTCTTATCATTTATTTGCTAAAGCAGGCTAAAATTATTACTCCAATGCATAGTCTTACAGGTTATATTTGATCCCTCCAAAAATATTTTATCTGTCTGTCTCATCTAAATTCCAAGTACAGATCAGTTTAAACATTGTAAGTTGCATCTTTTGATAGCAAGTACAAATCACTTTAAAATTTGAAATTTTGATATAATATATATACTATAAAACAATAGATTGAAGGCACAGTACCTTTTCTTCAAAAGGAGATAACATAATAAACTCAGTCAATATTTTAAAGGTATGGCAATAATAATGGCAATATTTTAAAGGTACGGCGACAAATTATTAGAAAAGAAGAGAGAAAAATATTAAATCATAAAAACCATAATTTGTTGTAACAGAAAAAATAAAAGAAAAGATAACGATTGAAATAAATAAAGGCAACCTGAACAACATTAAAGAGCCAAGAAACGAACAGAAAATCTGTAGTAGCAAACTTTTGGACTGTCAACTTACTGTATGTATGCCTACTTTATGTTCAAGTACTAGGTTTGGTTTGATAAATAAGATGTACTTTTTCCTTGTACAGAATTTCCAATAATCTCCATGTTATGAGCAGCGATATTTATATGTATTTAAGTTTTTTGTAATCTAAATATAATTCTTTGCATCCTGTCATAAAAACTTCTCTTAAAAAATACCAGAGTCAAGAGTCAGTCACTGATTGTGGAAGATATAATAGACTAGATTTTTTGTTGAAACACAAAATTTGCATCTATATTACTTCAAATAAAGTACTACGTTTATGTTCTCTAAAGTGAGGACTTCTAATATACTACCCTGCATGAAATTATCTGGACTTCATTTGAAGAAAAGCCTTTTTTTCAAAAAAAAGAGAAGTGAAAGTAGAGATATCAAACAAAATGAAGAGTGAAATATCAAACTCAAAAGGTAACTGAATTTGTTGTTGCTCCGAAACCCCCAAAACATTGATATCAAAACATCAAAATACAATATACATGCTTAAAACACATTTTCTCTCTTTTACCTAAAAGGAGAATCCACCATCTAAACCTCTAGTTAACCTATTTAAAGGATTCAAATGTCCCCCACACAATATACATAATAAATGATCATGATGAAAATGATGATAGAGTTCTTAAATATGGGTTCGGTGAGAATTGTTAGGTTGATGTGATAAAAAGAATAACCTTGGCCCTGAAAAAGTTGTGAGTGCTGAATTAATTACGCGTACTATTTTGTAGATAACTTGGTGTTGAGAATCCTGATCATGCTGCTGCAAACTGTGTTCCATTGCTTGCTCCATGTTGCTCGCCCCCCATTGAAAGATCAAGAGTTCTATTACTCATTGCTGCAGTGCTGCTACTTGGAAGTTGCTGCATTGCCTATCACATTGTTCAGTATAGTATTACACAATCAACAACAATATTAAGAACAAAAATATATCCTATTTTCAAATGTTAACATTGTCGAGCGAAACTGGTGTTGTAATGCACAGGAGTAACGTAAAATAGACCATTACTTGTTAAAACAACCAAACTTTTCATGATTATAGTATTGATACTTTATGACATATAGTTGTTAAACAAGCCTACGTGATTTGTTTCAAATATGAAGCGTGAACACTAAATGCAGATTGTTGCAAGTGTGATTTATTTTCATTCAGAATTGTAACATATTTTCAGTCTTTTCATATTGTGATTAGCATTAAGATCTTCAGTAAGGACTACAAAAAAGTTTAATGGTTAATAGTTATGATTAATTAAAAGGCACTTATTGCAACAAGTGTTTCATGACATTGAACAAAACTCTCTGATTAAACTTTATAACTTTGAATTCAAATGCCAACTTACTTTGAATTGTGTTACTTCTAACAGTTAAAGCCCATAATCTTAAACATGTAATATTGACATATACATTAGAACTCATTACTAGGGGAGCTTATTATATAAAATAACAAGGCAATGGAATAACTCACATTGTGATATCTGAAAGGGTTGAACTCATTCCGGGTATATCCATTGATCCCATTAGATGGAAATCGAACAACCGAATCGTGAAAGTGTAATCCTCGTGCATAAGGAAAGTTCATCCTGCTTACTTGTGCAGGCAACTCCATCTTGTCATCAAACTTGAAAATCAAAAGATCGCATTTGTAAGTTTAGATGGTATTTGAAGATCAAAGTTTGTATGAAAACAAAGAGGAATATGATCCAAGTTAGTCTACCATTTTGTGCATGCTTTGGTTTCTCCAGTCTGACTCGTAAATCATAGGGACTCTTTGATCCATTCCCACCGAGCATTCTTCCTCGTTTTGATCAAGATTATTTCTTTTTGATCCTGAGCTTCCTAGACTAAGATCTAGGTTATGATCATTGCTATTACAATCTGCAAAAAGAAAAACGATGATTATTTTGAGCTCATAAATCAACATTGAGCTACAATGAACTCACCATTCAAATTTAGTTCATCTGCATAAATGCTTGGATCAAAGTTGGTGACTGCATCTTTTCCACTACATTTTATAGCAGCTTTATCATAGGCTCTGTATAATAAACACATCGTATTAGTGATCTACACACTAGTATACACATAAGACTTTACAGACTCAATGTGATTAGCTTACCTTGCAGCTTCCTCTTCAGTGTCGAAGAGACCCAAATATACATACCTACTAATACATTCCAACATTTAAATTTACATGTCAATCTTACAGAAAGAGTTATTAAAAAAAATACAAGCTCAAGAAGTATTACTTTCTTTCCAAAAATTGACCCATTCTTGCCTCCCATCTTCCACACTTATGCAATGTTACCCCTCTATATTTTGAACTTCCTCTTGGAAACACAGTGCTTTGTCTACGAAGAACATGCACAAATTCCTCCTTTGAGAGATTGCTCATCTATTCAACAACAGTACATGTTCCTCTTTACATTCTTTCTTGACAATGTAAAGAAGAAGAAAAGTAATTAACAATGTACAAGCTCACTTGTTTCAAATCATCATGATAATCTTCAAGGGCAAAATTTATATCAGCTTCAGCTCCGCGAAACTTAATTGCTGCTCTATCATAAGCTCTGTAGTGCAATCCAAGCAACTGAGTAATTATCGAATAATTGTGTATTTTATTGTTATGACTCACCTTGCTGCAGCATGTGCTGTATCAAATTGTAACGACCGGTAAGATTTTAATAAATTTTATTGTTTTATTAACGTATTTAATTGGATTTTGGCGAAATTTTAAATAAATTAATTTGCAAATAAAAATTTAATATTTGGATTACGTCCAATTAAACATAGCAGATTTTAAATTTTCAATTTATTTTATCAAAGTTTATTTCATGGTGAAATTCTAATAAATTCAAGCTGGCTAATAATTGCTGATAGTGAATTTATTTTCAAGCCTTGATATTTTCTATAGAAAATTCCTAAATCCTCTTCTGAGTGAGACGCCATCTTTCGTTTTTTCCAAATTCGAACATCTACTGCTCCGTTTACCTTATTTCTGACAATTAATAGCATTTTGGGTACCGGTATCGATTTTCGATCGGATAATCGTACCCCTGATATCTGTATACCATTGTGATCGCCTCGTCGTGCTGGTCTCAACAGTATATTTATTTCTGTATTTTGGTATCCGGTATGTTGTATCGGTACCATAAATTTATGACAGTTAACTTTCTTTGGTTTTTCAAACCCCGACCCGTGACTACCAAACAATATAATTTATTTCTTTTAATTCTCAGCTTAATGCAAGATAACACTTGGTATCCATGGCTATTTTTAAAAAAATCAAAAAAAAAAAAAAAAAAAAAAACGCGCACAGTGGTATATGTTTTCCCTTTCAACGTTCCTTTTGCATTTTATCTTTCCTTTTGCTTTAATTAATTTCCTGGTTTCACGCGTCCGTTTAAGCATTTAATTCCATAAGTTTCAAGATTCGACCTTTGCCATAACATCTCCAAGTGTGAACGTACAAACTGATGTACGTTTGGATTTATTGAATGTGAACGGCTCTTTCGAATTGCCTTTATATCTTCATAAGAATTGCCTATCATCTTCACTTCCAATTGCTCAACAGAGGGACAAGGCAAGGCTTCAGCATTCTCAAAATCTTGTAACCTGCTTCTCTCCTCTTCCTCACGCCATCACCACTTTTTCCACCTCCACCATCAATCCTTCTAAATGACACACCCATGTCTAAATGAAAATGAGAAGCACAAAAATTTGTTGACCCTGCTGCCTCTCTCCCTCTTCAAAGTTCACCACGCGCCAACATTTCTTTCCAGATCCGCCTCAACCCTCCTCGTCTCCTCTGGTGCCTTTGGATCCGCCGCACCCTTATCTCCCCGGCCACCAAACCCAGGCCGAGCCGCCACTCGATCTCCTTCACTCGGCAACCTCAAACCGAAGCCACCTTACACCGAAGCCATCTCCTCACTTCGCTCAGCCTTCCTCATCACCTCCACCTTCATCTGAGCCATCACCTACCAGCCGCCTACCACTCACTCTCCTCCACCCACTTGCTTCTCTCCTCCGCCCATGCAACGCCTGAGCACAGATCACACATCCCACGCACCACCTCTGCTCCTCATTTTTCTTTTTATAAAGGTATTTACGTACAGATGAGCATATATATATGTTATATAGTATTGGTAGGGGTATATAAATCTAATTGGTTATAAGGTTTTGTTGCTGTTGTGTTGGTTTGGGTAGGTGTGGATAGACGAGTTTTGTTTTATGAATATATAGTGTATAAGTGTATCTATGAAGCCCCTGTTTCAGATGATATGAATGTTTTGGTCTAAAGTAATGATGCACTTAAGCTATATGATACATAGTTTTAAAGAAAAACTCTCGAATCTATAAGTAAGTTTGGTACATATATTCATATGCATTAGTTTATATTAAAAGTATAGATGGATTTGTCTTAAAGAAAAAAAAAAGGGGAGAGGATATGTATAATAGCTGTATATGCGGTCAGGGTGTACATATGTTGCTAGTTACATATTAGGGTGTTATGGCCTGTCAGCTTGTATGTATAAAAGTTATATCCAGGTTGATAACATGCATTATATAAGTAATTTTATATATATAGATATGAAGTGTATAATGTGTTATATTGTTTCGTATATAGATGTGTTTTACAACCCTCATTACCTTTTGTTTAAAAATATATAGCCTATATCTATTTTGCTGGTACCCTGTAACAGTTCCAGTTATATATATTAATACAAAATAAAGTGTATATATATATTGAGTTACTTTTGATTTAATTTTATTTTAAAAAAAAAAGGAGAGTTGACTTTTGAAAACATATGTAAACCTCTTTTATATAATATAACATAGTAGCTTCTTTCAGCATTGAGTTTTATACCCACTCTTTGGTTTTGCATAAGTATAATAATGTTTATTTTAAAGTATTTGGTCTGCATATTTGCCTGGATATGTGGAGTTGCATATGGGTAGTTATAATGCATGAATTTATCTGCATGTATTGTTTTCTTAAAGTTAGATATGTTTTAAGTTATATTTTTCTTTTTTTTAGAATTTTGGATAAGTATGAATGTAATTTATTAAAACAATGATTTTAATCTTTTTAATCTTATATGGGTTATATTATTTGTTTGAAGGTTTAATATTGACTTTATGAAAATAAAAATAATGATAATAAAAAAAAAATAACGACTACAAACAATAAATCCATACATACTATTGTTGTTCTATCAAACTGATTCTGATCATTTCGATCTATTCCGAACTTTCAGCTTTGTCATCAAATTCGGGCCAATTTTGCTTTGATTTGAAGTTCGTTTTGGATCCATAACCCATCTCATTATCGTTCTTCTCTAGCCTCGAAAGGTGAGCAATCACTCACGATTAACGTACTTTTATTTATTAAATTTGATTTCAATTGAAACGACAATTGAAATATGCTGCTGTTAGTTGTTTTACTGTTATGACTGTTATTATCTGTATCTGTTCACCTATGACACCTGACCCCATTATCGGTTAATTATTTATGTGATAATAATACAGATTTGTTGATAATTGATTGTTTGATTGATTGTCGTTTAAATTGGATGTTAATTTCTACCGTTAAGTGATAACTAGTTTGCTAGTTAAATTTGGGTAGTATAATTTATAAATGGAAACGGATTAAATATGACGGACCTTGATTTAATAAAAACCTGACCCCGCCATTTGTAAATTTGATTAATTAAAATTTGACCCATTAATCGCCATAGAAATTGATAATTTATACTTTAAATCTTTGAACGTAGTTTGGATTTTTTTTGTTGTAGTTTTAAACTGAAATTTAAAAAGGAACGACAAGTGAAAACTATAATGTAAAAATCTTAAATCTACCTGAAATGATAATGTAGATTCTAGAAATAATTACACAAATAAAAATGCGAGTAATACGATTATTTCGGGGTTATTTGATTAATCTATTGAATTGTTATTGATTGTTGTTATTGCTTGTTTATTCACTTTGACACCATCCCTGTCATCACACTGCAAGTTCCCTTTGTTATGTTTGATTTTGAATTGAAATGGGTTGAAATGATAGACCCAAGCGGTTTCATTTAATTAAATTGGGATTACGGGTTGAATTGCTATCCACCCGTATACATTTAGTGTACGGATTGACATGATAATATCCGTAACACTTGACCATATGATAAGAAATATATAGTCTTATTAAATGTAAATTCTTAAATACATATATAAAGGGTAATGATATAAATAGAGTTAATTATATCTAGTTCAATCAAGCTTTGATTAAACACAAAAATTATGATAAATATTTATGTAAATTTTATCCCGGATAAATTTTGCAATAATATTGAACGATTAAGATTGGGAAATAAATTTGGGTTATTTTAAATTGATATTTAGATAAGGATTTATTTATTTAAATCAATTTGAAATTTATCGAATGAGATATTTCACGTTATTAAAATTTAAGAAAATTTAGGTAAAATGTAATTCAAGGTCACTAAAATGATATTGAATCGAATAAGGGAGGATTCAAGACTAGATAATAACGATGTAAAAATTGAGAATCTATATGAAACCGTTAAATCTAAATTGTTATATTTAAGCCATGAGCTATATTGTAATTAAATGGTTTAGAGATTTGGATATGTATTTGGAACCAAGATAGTTGAATTTGTTATTAAGATAACGAATTGAATTAGATATAAATTGAGGTTGGACTAAATTTGGATATTTTTTTAGGAAACTAGATTGGGAAAAATTTAGTTGAAATGTAGAATACTTAAAGTATGGAAACATATTGAAATAAAAGGGGTAATTGGGATATCAAATCCAAATGTGAGATTTATAAATTTGAAGTGGTTATCTTAGGAAAATTTAAATTGATAAAATGAGATTGAATTTAATTTGAATGGGAAGGTCGGGTTAATGTGAACGATTTGTTAAGTTAAGAAAATTGAAAGTGCTTTACCGTATACAGCATTTTATATATACAAATACTATTTTGGGAATAAAATCATTTGAAGTGAAATGGACATTTAGGTTTGAAGTATAAATTAGGTGAATGACCACGGTATAATAGTGTATAGTTTTACCCTGTAGATAGTTCTATGGACCCTTAGAGGATGGACATCCCAACATCCTTTAAGTTATATTGTATTTCAGTTGATATTTCACTTGAGTTGAATTTATTGATATAAGAATGTTAATCCTGACTCGAGTGTTTTGTGCTTTGCTTTACGCTCGGGTCAGACCGAGTGATACAGCATTAGAGACTCACTTCTGGAGATTGGAGCTTCATTCGGAGATCCAACTATCGTTTCAGCCTTCAGTTTTCTAGTTGACTGTTCAAAGAAGTCATCGGCTCGTACTGAAGACTTTTCTGTATTCAAAGTATTCTGATGTATTTTATTTTAAACTCTGATGTATATAGTAGCTTCATGAACTACTATTCTTTTTCTATTCCGCTGCATTATATTACTCTGTGTCTGTGATCTATGTTTGATTTATTTACTGTATATTTTAAGTTTTGCCAAATTAAATTAACAATTCGGTATTTTGAATTATTCAAGTCGGACATGTACGGTTTTAGTGTCGATTTGAATGATCCAAAATAGCGGGTCGTTACACAAATCCACCTACAATATTTTCCATATTACATATAGTTGATTGAAAGAAAAGGAATTTCAACTAAAGGTTAGTATTATTTTTCTCTTGATACATACCCAAATAAACCTGCTTTCCGCAATCCCTGCGTGCATGAGCGACGTAAGAATCAAATTGTTATTGGATTTGTTTACAAAAAGGAAAAAGAAAAAGAAAAAAACAAAGAAGAAGACAAACCAAATATGCGATTCCCATCTACCAGTCCTCCTATAAAAAGTAACTCCACGGTACTGGGAGCTTCTAGAACGAGGACCTCATCTGCTCTTCTATTCAAAGTAAGTTTTACATCAAGTGCTCCAGTAGTTTCACTATTAAAAATATAATGGATGATCTAGACAACGTCTAAGGTCAAAAGGTATCTTTAGAAATCTCATTAATACTCTCTGGCATTTATGGACTGAACGAAACGCGAAAATCCATTCAAAAATTCAATCTAATTACATTATCAGAAAACTGAGGATTATTGAAGACACATAAATCTAAACATTACAAAGACAAATGAACTTAAAGAGAGAGGTTCTACTTAACTTCAAGTTAGCGTAGAGAGAGGTATCGACGGTATGACGCTGATTTTCTTTCCCATTTTTCTTCTTGTCTGCCATTATCGGAGCTTCAACTGAGCTATTGTAGATGATGGATGCTAGACGGCTATTATTTCCATTTTTCAATCAAAGGTCGTCGAGTCGTGCTTGATAGTGTTTTCCATTTTTCAATCAATTTTAGGGTTTTTCTTCTTCTTTGAAGCAGGTTAATTATTTAGGGAAAAGAATGGGAGCGGGGAAATTTTTTGGGAAGGTGGGACGTAACAGGTGAGCAGTTGCATCGTCTCCCTTGAGGAACCGATGCCAAAATTATTATTTTGAATGTAGTTGCATCGGTTGACTTTAAAACCGATGCAATTAAAATTATTTGCATCGACGTATTTGCATCGGTTGTTGGTGACAACTGATGCAAATTTAATTTTTTTATTACCTATTGCTTTCCACGTACCAATTTCATCGGTTATTAAAACAAAACTGATGCAAATAGTTCTATTTGCATCAGTTTTTACTTCAACCGACTCAAATGAGGCGATGCAAATGGCCTGTTTTGTAGTAGTGAACTGGGGGTGCTCCACTCTAACCCTTCTAATGTGGCTTCAGTTTTTCTCAATTACTATAATAACTTGTTTGGCAATTCATCTCGATTTCAAGCAAACCTTTATGAATTAACTGACATTAATCTTCCAACTATTCTTCCCGAGGAAGAAGACTCTCTTGTAAGCAAGGTAACAAATGAAGAAATCAAAAACACACTCTTCTCTATGAATAAGAAATCTAGTGGGGGCCCTAATGGTTTTAACCTCCAATTTTTTATTCATAGCTGGAACATCATAAAAACTGATTTCCTCAAAGCAGTTCAAAATTTTTTTGACAAATTCAAATTACTTGGGGTGATAAATGTCACTAACCTGATTCTCATTCCTAAAACAATACCAGCAAATTCAGTTAATTCCTTTAGACCCATCTCCTGCTGTAATGTGATGTATTAGTATATTTCAAAAATATTGTAACAAGACTTGTTAAGATTTTGAGTAGAATTATATCTAAAAACCAAGCCGCACTTCTACCCAAAAGGAGTATACTAGATAATGTAATGTTGGAACATAAACTGCTTAATGGGTATGGCCACTCTCAAACTACTCCAAGTGCTATGCTAAAGCTCGATTTAAGGAAAGCATATGATAGAATTCACTAGACATCAATTGTTAGGATAATGTCTCAAATGAGATTTCATAAGGTTTTTGTTGCCTGGGTATATAGGTGCATCTCTACTCCCTTCATTTCTTTAAAATCAATGGTAATACCTATGGATATTTCAAAAGTGAACAAGGAATCAGGCAGGGGGATCCGATATCATCTTACATTTTTATCCTGGTGATGACGTCTTAAATACCATGTTAGCTGGGAATTTCAAAAATAAGGAAATTCTTTGGCACCCAAAATGAAAATCTCCCTACATTTTTTCTCTTTTGTTTGTAGATGATATCATGATATTTACAAAGCCTAATAAGGACTCAATACCTTGCATCAAAAGAACTCTTGAAAAATTCCATAGAATAACTGGGTTGAAATTGAATACTTCAAAGTCACAATTATTAACTTCTAGAATTTTATCTGAAGCTTCTGGTCTGTTAAATAACTTATCTGGATTGCAGACAATGATAAATGACATGACATCCTAGGTTTTCCTCTTTATACCTCTAGGGTAACAACTGCTTACTGCCTCTACCAAGCTGAACTGCCGGGCAAAAATTTTCTAACGCAAGCTACCAGGCTTGTATTAATTAAATCAGTTATATTCTCAGTGATGGTGTATTGGGCCAGGACATTCATTCTTCCAATTAAGCTCCTGAAAATGGCAAAAAGTACCATGCTGAGATTCTTTTAGACTGGCACAATAAACTTGATGAAAACAGTCCCATGCACTTTACCCAAATTTGAGATTCCAAAAAATAAGGAAGGAATTGGTATTTTTTATATCGACAAATGGAACAAAGCTGCATTTAGTTATCACTTTAATGCTTTACTCTGTGATCAGGATATCCTATGGGTTGAATGGACTAAAATTCATAACATTGGCACTAAAGTTTATGGACTATGGCAGTTCCTCGGAACTGCAGCTGGGTGTGGAGAAAGAGAAAGATCCTGGCATTGAGAAGCTTATTTATTCCTTATTTAAGGTTCATTCTCTCTAATGTTAGTGCTAAGCGTTTCTGGAATGAACCATTGATGGATAATGGCCTAATTTTAAGTAAAAAGTTTGCTCCCTACCATATATACCAGTCTAGAATTTGCAGGGTTGCTTTGGTCACTGATCATATTGCTAATGGGTGTCTTTTTCTACCTTATACAAGCAATCTTGAAATGAGAGCTTTCTGGAATAGTATGAGTGGAAACTCTTTTCCTTCTGCTGCTTCTGACACACTACTTTGGAATGGCAAGCCCAACTCTGTTTCTTTGGTTTATGGCATTCTCATGAACAACAGCATTCTTCCTAAGTTTGTATAGCACAAAGTATTGTGGAGTAGTAACTCTCCTATCAGTGATAGTCTGATGATGTGGAAAGTCATTAAGAATGGCCTAATGACTAAGGAGAAGATGATTGCTTATGACATAAATGTGGATCCCTTATGTGTTTCCTATAATATGCAAACTGAAAGTTTACAGCATCTTACTTTTGAATGCACTCAGCTATTGATATTGTGGAGCAACTTATTAGCCAAAGTTGGCAGATTTCATGTGTCAGGCGTGTCACCGATTGAGTGGGATATGATAAGCAAAGCTACCAAGTGGAAAAATGAAGACAGTGCGAGTTTGTTCTTTATTATCAAGAAATACTTGTGCCTTGTGTGGGAGGAAAGGAATTCAAGATGTTTTGAAAACAAGAGAAGAAGTTGTGCTGTTTGTGGACAAGACTTATGCAAACCATTGAACAGGGGATTGGATCTAGAAAACATGAATTCACATTTTTGCATTTTTGGATGTAGTCCTATGTTCTTATGTTTTGTTTGTTATTGCCGTTTCATTTTTGTTCTGTTTGCTTATGTCTATCTCTTTGTTTTTGTCCCCGTGTTATTTTGAGTGTTTTTTTTCGTTGCAAGGTATAAGCTTGTTTATACTCAGTTTTTATTTTTTTTGTTTTGAATAAATCTGTTAGGGGACTAGTCAATCCCGCTTGCCTTGTAGAAAAAATTAGGTTTAAAAATGGTTTACACTTTTTTTATTTCAAGACATTTGAAGTTCAAAAATCAAATTTTGTGATGAAGTTTAAAGTTAATTAATTAATGAAATAATGATGTTTAAGTTATAAAATCCTTTTTAAATTGATGTTTTGAAGTTACTAAACTCTTTTAACAAAGTGTTTTAAAATTAATACTTGTAATGTGAAGCCAAGCATGAATTCGGGTTTTTAAAAGAAAAAGTTTAGTTCGCTTTTAGAAATGAATTAATTTCTATAAAGTGATTCACTTATATGGGAATGATTTATTTGTATATTTGGTACTAAACATCGAAGAAGTAGACTTGTTTGCTATTTCAAAAGTTAAAAATAATAGTGAGACGCTGTAACATCCCGCCTTTTTGTACGTTTTAAATCGATGATAAATCACCCATGTCAGACTCAAACCATATAGAAGGCAGATTGCTATTGGGGTGAATAAGAAAAAGCAGAGGAAAAAAAAATAGAATCTCGCGGCCGAAAAACAAAATATAATAATCTAATAAACAGTTCATGAAGCTGTTTTACAAAACATTTGATTTTACTTATACAATACATATCAGAGTTACACATGCCAGAGAATAATAAATGATAATGCAGCGGGACAATGTGATGCGGTGGAATTATAAAATAAATAATAGTAATACAATCTTCGTCTTCGTCCTCCAGAAATACAGTCTTCAAATTCTGAAATACACAGGATGACCCGAGCGAATTAAAAAGAAAAAACACTCGAGTCAGAACTAAAAGATCATATGCGAGTTAAAACAACAGAAATAAATATGAGTGGAACGACGTTAGAGATGTTTACGGAATTAGACATCACCTATCCAATGTTTAACGTGAGTGCAGTAATTTAAGAGATGCTCGAGATTCACATCTCCTAAGGATCCGTTAAACTATTTACTATGTAGTAGTATTTCGCTATTATAATAATGTCTATAGTAAAATAAACTTACTTTTAAATAGCGTTAAGGGGTTACCTATATAGCCCTTACCACGTAATAGTCCCAATAGTCCATCCAGTATCATGGTTTCTCCTTATCGAGAAGCCACCAGAGGATACCACACGGGCAATGGGAGAAAACCAAACTCGTACACGGCACGCTAGGTTAGGTGACACGGCACAACTAGGCAATGCCAGGGTAGATATACCAGTTACGCTTCCGGATTGGTGGTAAGCATAGCAGCTACTACCGCCCACCTCGAGCCACACCCCCAAAATAAAAAGGGCCCAAATCAATCACAAAGTAATGGAACGGTATCGAAGGAGTGTGTCCGATAAAAGGTGCTACCTTCTTAGCCCGTCAATCGCTCCGGTTTTAACCACCTTATGACAACTCATGGGAGTCGGGTCCACATATTTACCACAAAGGAAACGCCGCCACCATCCTACTTCATTCTAGAATCTCCACCACGTACACGGTTGCTAAAGTGGTTTTCGAAGTTGGCAGAGAGTATGACATCATTTTTATAAAGACCCAAATCAATATAATATCGTTTTTATTTCAAATATATCTTTTCCAAAATCATAGCACTTTCAAAATTATACACTTTGAAACCAACACTCGAAATTATAACACTCTCAAATCATAATACTTTGAAATATGACATTGAAACATAACTACACCACTTAAATGGTTTAAATATTAAAATACTTTATACAATAAAATAGCTTCTTTGACTTCACAAATCAATTCCAAAACAACTCGAATTTCTAAAATTTAGTTTTAAACCAAATCTCAAATCATAAATTTCAATGCAATTCAGTTTTCAAATAAACTATTCTAAATTTTATTGAATTCAAAACAGATTTTGTCCACAAAATAAACATTTCAAATTTAATATATTTCAAACTTTAAGTATTCAACAATTTCAAAACTAAGTTTGATAATTACAAATCAGCAATTCAATTTTCTATTATTTAGTTTAGAAATATTTTACTTAATAAATCCATTATCATTTAAATATAACACAAATTTCAAATAATTAAATATTTCCTTAAATTTATTTATACTTGAAATATTCATTTAATTCACCTTAAACTAAAATCAAGTGATAAAATCATACCTTTTTAAAATTTCGAATTGAATAAATTTCACGTCAAACTTATTAGAGTTTAATTCTTAAATAAATTCAATTTCAAATAAATTTCAAATTTATCTTCCAACCTTAATTTATTTAAATCATTATAAAACTCTATATTAAAATATAGTTTAAATACTTAACCATATTATCTTCAATAAAGATCAAACTTATTATTAAGCTTATTCTATATTAAAAAAAAATTTATACATAGCTCAAAATCAAAAATAAAATACATTTATATATTATCTAAAATCAATATTTATCTAAAACCATATATTTCTTTAAAAAACCATAGAAATCAGTTTAAAAATATTTTATATATATAGACCACGGTGTCGGTATATAATTTTCTATCCTATGGTCAAGTGATACGGATATTTATCATTTCAATCCGTAATTTAAATAAAAATACGGTTATATATCATTTCAAACTGCAATCCCAAATGAAATAAAAATCCATAACAACTTTCAGTTTATAACAATATAAAATACAACATCCATTCATCCAATATCAATCATCAAACACTTGTCCCCATCATCACCCAAGTCAATCAATAACATCAATATAGAGCAGATAATAAATAACAGGTATTTACTGGCAGTTTATATTCAATAATAAATTAAATAATTATTTTATCCAAATAAATTCAAATAAACTAAGATGATGATTCAAAATATGCCAAATAGTCATAAATAAATTTCTAATCACATCATAAATTAATTTAACAAACATAAAAAAATTTAGAAGTTGTGAGTGGGTTAAAACACTCACCTTTTGAATTTAAATAGAATTTAAATCGAATTTAAATCCAAAATTCAAACATTATCTGAATTCATTCAAACAAGTATCAAAATGTCTAGAATTTTGATATGATCGCAGCGGAGAAAACCGCGTGTGGATTGGACCTCGTATGAAAAAGCTATGTACGTTAGAACATACAGAAGTAGAAATTCAAATAAAATAAATAAAGAACCCTACCTATCACATACGCCACGTCAGCGCCCCTGTCCACCAGAACCCTAGCGCGCTTTGGAACCGAACCGAGCCGCTACCAAATCATTCAAAATTTCGATCACCATGCCGCTCGAGCCTTTGATCGAGCCTCACCATCGTCCTTCGCTCGACGAGCCGCACCCATAGCTGGGTCACAGCCACTTCCGACCCCCCATGGCGACAACGCTTCTGCCGCCCAAATCGCGCCGTTCGAGGCATTCCGGTCATCTAGGACCCAAGTCGACCCTATTGATCGACATTGCTCGCCCTCCTCTATGCACCCGCACCACCTGATCAACTCCGCGACGCAGATCCACCGTACGAACAAACACATACCCAATGGATGGCCATGGACAAACTGTAAATTTCCGTGCAAACCGTGATTCGAATTGGAAAACAAATCATTGCAATGGATTGCGCTCATCAAGAGCTTCAAATTGCTATATAATTTGATAATATTATAGGAGTTTGAATTTTTGTTGCTGGATTTGAATTGGAATTGAATTGGGACATTATTTAGGGTTTTCAGCCATTGAGAGGAAGAGAGGCAACATAAGTTTCTGTACATACAGAAATAAGAAATAAAAAGGGCTGCTAAGGTCTATAACAACATATATATAGGCTGAACAAAATAGAATTGAATGGGCTCAATTGGGTTTGGAAAGTTGAACGATACATGGCCCGAAAAGCCCGTTTCGACTCCGGAACAAAAATGGATCAACCCATATATCAAAATAGACGTTTTAAAATATTTTAAAATCAATGGAACAGGTTTCAAGTCCAAATTCCATCGTATGAACAAGTTATGCTAAAATTAAGTTATTTCAAATTAATTTCAATTTCATTGATTTCTAGACATTTCGAGTCCGTACGATCAAACGACAAGCCCGATTGCTACGAAACTTGAAATCCTACGATAATTCACCCTTATGGATCCGATGAAACTGGTTTCGTCAAAATCCAAGTCAATGGCCAAATTGGCTATTTTATAGTTAATTAAATAAATTAATAATTGATTAATTAAATCAAGTTTTCAATTTCAACTCTATAATTAACAATTTTCATCATTTTTAAATTTCTTAATCATTTACACTAATTTAACCAAATTTAAATGTCAATTTAGAGTTGATTAATTTATCAATTTCAGTGTTAGCCTTAATTCCATTAAATTCAGAAATTATAAATTTAATTTCCAATAATTCCATTTGATTTACTTTCATTTTATTATTTAATTCATTGTTGTCAAATGGATGCATTTAACATTGGATTCATGATCTATTACATTAATATTCTCAGATTTCATCTAAATTTCTATTAACGTAAAGATTAAATATTAAATTTCATTTAATTGCAATTTATCCAATTATTTAGTTTAAATTCCAACGAATTAATAAATCTTGATATCCATTATTTTTATTCAACTAATTGTCATATTATGAATCAAATTAACATTATTTCCAATTATTTCCTTAATTTATACCAACATAACATTGAATTGAGATTCATTGCTATTGATTACCAATTTTGATTTAATGGACTAAACAAGTGATTAACTTATAATAATTGTTAATTATTAGTTTTTTTTATTACCATGGTTACCTTTCATTTTTTTAACATTCATTTCGTTATTAAATTACAAATTTTTATTACTTTCCATATTACATTTCCAAAACCTACAAATTTAGCAATTTAAATTATTGAACATCAATGGGTCGTTTCACTCTCCCCCACTCAAAACTTTTCGTCCGCAAAAAGGTAAAAGAACGGAAGAGAAAGAATTAAGTAAAAAACACACTTTATTTAAAATATTAACTTTATAAACAAATAAATTTACAAAATTAAATATTTTCAATAAAACATACTAATTTATAACCATTAAATCTTTTTATACCCAAATTAATAAGGTTTGGAAACATTTTTCAAAAATTCTCTAAGTCCAAAATTTACAGAAAATTTCGGCAGAGTCTCCTTTGTACGAAGAGGCTTGGAAGAAAATATAATATCAAATACAACAATATATATAACAATATCTCAGAATAATATATCCTAACAATGGGGAAAACAATACAATAGCGCTATAAAACCGTAATCCGAAACGTACCTATTGTAGGACAAATAACGTTTGTTTTATGAAATCAAAAGCAGCAACAATTGCTTCCATAACCTGTATTTCACTTATGTGTAATCTAAAAGAATTAATAATTAAATAGAATGAAATATTAATTTTGTTTCATCCACTAGCAAACAAATCAAAGTCAAACAACAACAATCACTTGCAACCACAGCATACAATCATCATACAGAATCAACACTATTCAATTATCTATCCATATCAACAAAACAAATAGTTGTTCGGGTTTAAAACATTAAATTGTACAGAATGGAAAAAACTATTAAGTGAACCATTTACTCAACAATTTTAGATGAAACTAAATAGATTATTCATACATCCAAACAATTTTAAAGTATCTTTGCCCAAACAACCATAAACCAAAACAATAACAAACCTAGATAATAGATCAAGTTCATTTTTTGAAAATTTTATTTTATAACATTTGTTGTTTGATTTCATTTTCATTCATATAATGATTTTCCTTTTAAATTTACATTTTATTTCTTGCAGTTTTCATTTTCACTCACTGATTCAATGTTTATTTCACTTATTTGCCCTCATACTTACATAAATTCATTTCACTTATTCATATCATATAAATTTTCTTTTCATTGCATTACATTAATTCATTTCTCAATTTCATTTATTTCATTCATTTATTACTTAATTTCATTTATTCATTTATTTATAATACTTCCAATTTATTTAATTAGTAGTCTTTCAATTATACTTAAGTTTATAACAACTACAACATCAAATTCTTATTTCTTAAAGAATTTCATTGAATACTTTCATTATTTCAAATTTTTACTTGTATAATGTTATATTACATTTTCTTATTAAACATTTCAACTTTTAAACCTTTTGGTAAGTTATATATGCTTTTTAAGAATGCAACTGAAATTTATACAAGTTTATCTCATTTCTTTTAATTAATCTAATGTTCAATAATCATATCCTTTGCTTTTTATAGATTACAAATTTAACTTTCTTGTTATTTCATTTATAATCTAACATTTAGTCTCTTATTTTAATTAAATGCTCCAATTATTAATTAGTTACATTCCATTTCACTACAATAATCAAAACTACTGATTAACGGAAATTTAAGAACTAAAATGCCGGGTTAAATTTCAAATCACTTTGAAATAATATATAAATATATACTTGCAACTTACAATCCAATTATATTTAAAACAATTTGAAATTTATATTTGTTTATGAAAATAAATTTGAACTATAGTGGCCTTCCCACTTCGAAACTCGAAAATGAATGTCGATGATGCGTGCACTCACCACCGAAATTATTTTCCAGCGAAAGAAAGGGGAGTACAGAACTTATTTATTTCCAAATTTTTGTTTTAAAACATTTCTTCCAAATTGTACTGAAATATTTATATCAGAAAATACTATAAATAAAATTATTATTATATTCCAAAATTATTCGAAAGAAATTTCAAAACGCCGGAACTTAAGTTCTAAATTTCTAATTTTCATTTATTTTAATTACACATCTATAAATTAACCAATATTTTTAATTTCCAGTACCTAACAAACAAATATATAACAGCCAAATATAACCTTTATAAAATTTATTACTTTATATATAGAAAATATAATAGGCAAAATTATTTCATTCACCTATATTCAAAATAAATATTGTGTCGGCCTGTCCTGTTAAGTGTTTAGAAATCCCTATTGATGTCATAGCGTCCTATGCACCGACCAGAATTTATAAATAAGAAACGGAACAAATTAACACAATATCAAAACCCTTTTATAACACTAACAAATACGCTCTCTCATATATGTATACGCTCAGTGACTCATCATATGGTATTACTACCTTATTGATAAAGAGTCAGAACCCACAAAGCTAAGGTTTATCGCTAAACCAAAGCTCTGATACCAGATGTAACATCCTGCCTTTTCGTACGTTTTTAATCGACGATAAACCACACACGTCTGACTCAAACCATACAGAAGGGCTGATTGTTATTGGGGTGAATAAGAAAAAGCAGAGGAAAAAAACAAAACAAAACCTAGCTGTGGAACGACAAAATATAATAATCAAATAAACAGTTCATGAAGCTGTTTTACAAAACATTTGATTTTACTTATACAATACATATCAGAGTTACACATACCAGAGAATAATAAATGATAATCCAGCGGAACAATGTGATGCAGCGGAATAGTATAATGAATAATATTAATACAATCTTCGTCTTCGTCCTCCAGAAATAAAGTCTTCAAATCCTGAAAAGCTCAGGCTGACCCGAGAAAATTGAAAAGACAAAACACTCGAGTCAGATCTAGAAGATCTTATGTGAGTTAAATCAATAGAAATAAATATGAGTGGAACAGCGTCGGAGATGCTTACAGGATTTGACATCTCCTATCCAGTGTCTAACGTGAGTGCAGTAACATAAGAGATGCTCGGGATTCACATCTCCTAAGGATCCGTTAAACTGCTTACTATGTAGTAGTATTTCACTATTATAATAATGTCTACAGTAAAATAAACTTACTTTTAAATAGAGTTAAGGGGTTACCCATATAGCCGTTACCATGTAACAGTCCAAGTAGTCCATCCAGTATCATGATTCCTCCTGATCGGTAAGCCACCAGAGGATACCACATGGGCTACGGGAGAAAACCTGACTTGTACAAGATGCGCTAGGGTAGGTGACACGACACAACTAGGCAATGGCAGCGTAGATATACCAATTATGCTTTCGGACCAGGGGTAACGCGTAGCAGCTACTACCGCCCACCTCGAGCCACACCCCCAAAATCAAAAGAGCCCAAATCAATCACAAAGTAATATAATGGTATCAAAGGAGTGCGTCCGATAAAAGGTGCTATCTTCTTAGCCCGTCAATCGCTCCTGTTTTAGCCGCCTTATGTCAACTCACGGGAGTCGGGTCCACGTATTTACCTAAAAGGAAACGCCGCCACCATCCTACTTCATTCTGGAATCTCCACCGCGTACACGGTTGTTAAAGTGGTTTTCGGAGTTGGCAGAGAGTATGAAAACTTCCGATCCCGGTCTCTTTAACAACAAAAAGTTATTATAACACCGCGGTCATTTCAAAATAATTATACTTCAAAACCAGAATATAATATCAATTTCAACCCATATAAATACGATATCATTTCCATTTCAAAAACCAAATCAATATGATATCATTTTTATAAAAACCCAAATCGATATAATATAATTTTTATTTAAAATATATCTTTTCCAAAATCACAGCACTTTCAAAATTATACACTTCGAAACCAACACTCGAAATTATAACACTTTCAATTCATAATATTTTGAAATATGACACTGAAACATAACAACACCACTTAAATGGTTTATATATTAAAATACCTTATATAATCAAATAGCATCTTCAATTTCTCAAATCAATTACAAAACAACTCGAATTTCTAAAATTTAAGTTTAAACCAAATCCCAAATCATAAATTTCAATGCAATTCGATTTCCAAATAAACTATTCTAAATTTTATTGATTTCAAAACAGATTTGATCCACAGAATAAACATTTCAAATTTAATATATCTCAAACTTTAAGTATTCAACAATTTCAAAACTAATTTTGATAATTACAATTCAGCAATTCAATTTTCTATTATTTAGTTTTGAAATATTTTACTTAATAAATCCATTATCATTTAAATATAAACCAAATTTCAAATAATTGAATATCTCCCTAAATTTATTTATACTTGAAATATTCATTTAATTCACCTTAACCCAAAATCAAGTGATAAAGTCATACCTTCTAAAATTTCAAATTTAATAAATTCACATCAAACTATTAGAGTCTAATTCTTAAATAAATTCAATTTCAAATAAATTTCAAATTTATCTTCCAACCTTAACTTATTTAAATCATTATAAACTCTATATTAAAATATATGGTTTAAATACTTAACCATATTATCTTCAATAAAGATCAAACTTATTATTAAGCTTATTCTATATTAAAAACAAATTTATACACAGCTCAAAATCAGGAATAAATAAATTTATATATTATCTAAAATAAATATTTATTTAAAACCATATATTTCTTTACAAAACCATAGAAATCAGTTCAAAAATTATATATATATATATATATATATATATAGACCATGGTGTCTATATATAATTTTCTATCCTATGGTCAACTGATATAGATATTTATCATTTTCATCCACAATTTAGAATAAAAATACGGTTAAATATCATTTCAAACCGCAATCCCGAATGAAATAAAAATCCATAACAACTTGCAGTTTATAACAATATAAAATACAATATCCATTCATCCAATATCAATCATCAAACATTTATCACCATCATCATCCAATTCAATCAATAACATCAATATAGAGCCGATAATAAATAACAGGTATTTACTGGCAGTTTTTATTCAATAATAAATTAAATAACTATTTTATCCAAATAAATTCAAGTAAACCGAGATGATGATTCAAAATATGCCAAACAGTCATAAATAAATTTCTAATCACGTCATAAATCAATTTAACACATATAAGAAATTTTAGAAGTTGTGAGTGGGTTAAATCACTCACCTTTTGAATTTAAATTTAATTTAAATCCAATTCAAACCCAAAATTCAAACAGTCTCTGAATTCGTTCAAACCATGTCAAAATGTCTAGAATTTTGATAGGATCGTAGCGGAGAAAACCGCACGTGAATTGGACCTTGTATGAAAAAGTGATGTACGTTAGAATATACAGAAATAAAAATTCAAATAAAATAAAAAAGAACCCTACCTATCACACAGCGCCACGTCAGCGCTTCTGTCCACCAGAACCCTAGTGCGCGTTCGAAACGAACTGAGCCGCCTCTTAATCATTCAAAATTTCGATCACCACGCCGCTCGAGCCTCCGATCGAGCCTCACCATCGTGCTTGCCTCGACGAGCCGCACCCATAGCTGGGTCACAACCACTTCTGACTCCCCCCGGCGACAGCGCCTCCGTCGCCCAATTTACACCGTTCGAGGCGTTCCAGTCATCTATGGCCCAAGTCGACCCTATAGATCGACATGGCTCGCCCCCCTCTACGCACCCGCACCACCTGATCGTCTCCGCGACGCAGATCCACCGTGCGAACAATCACATACCCAATCGACGGCCATGGACAAACTGTAAATTTTTGAGCAAACCATGATTCGAATTGGAAAATGAATCATTACAATGGATTGCGCGCATCGAGAGCTTTAAATCGATATATAATTTGATAATATTTGAGGAGTTTGAATTTTTGTTGTTGGATTTGAATTGGAATTGAATTGGGACATTTAGGGTTTTCTGCCATTGAGAGGAAGAGGAGCAACAGAAGCTTCTATACATATAGAAATAAAAAATAAAAAGGGCTGCTAGGGTTTATAACAACATATATATAGGCTGAACAAAGTAGAATTGAATGGGCTCAATTGGGTTTTGAAAGTTGAACGATACATGGCCCGAAAAGCCCATTTCGACTCCGGAACGAAAATGGGTCGACCCATATGTCAAAAAATATGTTTTAAAATATTTTAAAATCAATGGAATAGGTTTCAAGTCCAAATTCCATCGTATGAAGAAGTTATGCTAAAATTAAGTTATTTCAAATTGATTTCAATTGATTTCAATTTCACTTATTTCTAGGCGTTTCGAGTCCTTACGATCAAACGACAAGATCGATCACTACGAAACTTGAAATCCTATAATAATTCACCGTTACATATCCGATGGTGCTGGTTTCATCGAAATTAGAGTCAGTGGCCAAAATGGCTATTTTCTAGTTAATTAAATAAATTAATAATTGATTAATTAAATCAAAATTTCAATTTCAACTCTATAATTAACAAATTTTATCATTTTTAATTTTCTTAATCATTTACACTAATTTAACCAAATTTAATCAATTTCTGTGTTACCCTTAATTCCATTAAATTCGGAAATTATAAATTTAGTTTCCAATAATTTCATTTAATTTACTTTCATTCTATTATTCAATACATTGTTGTCAAGTGGATGCATTTAACATTGGATTCATGATCTGTTACGTTAATATTCTCAGATTTCATCTAAATTTCTATTAATGTAATGCTTAAGTATTAAATTTCATTTAATTGCAATTTGTCCAATTATTAAGTTTAAATTCCAACAAATTAATAAATCTTGATATCCATTATTTTTGTTCAACCAGTTGTCATATTATGAATAGAATTAACATTATTTCCAATTATTTCCTTAATTTATACCAACATAACATTGAATTGAGATTCATTGCTATTGATTACCAATTTTGATTTAATGGACTAAATAAATGATTAACTTATAATAATTATTAATTATTTGTTTTTTTCTTACCATGGTTACCTTTCATTTTTTTAACATTCATTTCATTATTAAATTACAAATTTTTATTACTTTCCATATTACATTACCAAAACTTATTAATTTAGCAATTTAAATTATTGAAAATCTATGGGTCGTTACAGACATGACTTTGAGGTAGCACTAACTTGACTTGTCTGATATTATGTTAACCAAGAAATAGTACAAGTTGGAATTCGATGAGTGGTGATAAGTATACAAGAATTAATTCCATATATAATCATTTTATATCCTCGATAGTTGGTTTCTCAGCTATTAATTATTTCAGCTTCTTTATTATCGTCATTCTAAGACAATGTGTTACTCCATTGAGCTTTGATATTCTTTGTCGGAGATGACTAAAACCAAAGAGCGAGTGGGGGCCAAGCTATGTGGGGTTGCTCCCATAGGGTATTTTCACATCCACTCTAGATTGGATTTGGTGTTATGCATTGAGATGTGAAATATTAGGATACTCGGCATTAGTTGACGGGGTCCGGCTTGGATGTTTCTGAGAGCCATCGGAGTTCTCAAATATATTTCTAGATGTATACTTTCGGTAAGGGGGCGCACCCTCCTAGTCATTTGTTTGAAAATTTCCTTTCCTTATTTGATTCGAACCTTTGAATATATTTACTTTATTTACAATAGGAGGAGTCAAACACTCTTCATGGTGTTCAATTATTGTTTTTGTCCATCATATCGAGTTTGAACAATTATCTTATTTAGTCCATTCTATCGAGTTTGAACTATTGTCTTGTTTTATCCATTCTATCCACTTTGGATTTTTATTCAGACTGTTTCTATCCTTTAAAGTCTGAATATTATACTAATTTTACCCATCATCTATGTTTGTATTTGTTTCGTATTGTTCATTCCATTTTTTTCTATTTGGTTGTTGTTTATGTGGGAGAAAACCCGTTCGTGTTAATGGCATGGTCCTGCATGTTATTGTTTAAATACACCCTTTTTTTTATATAGTTTTACTCATACCAGACATTTTGTATGACCTGAGTTGTTTATTTTCCCTAAATTCTTGGGTACTTAATTATATTTGGGTAATCCGAGAATAACAGGTTTTCTTTGGAGCTCTTTGAAGACAGTGATCGAGTAGGCTGCTCCCTAGTTATCTAGTTATTTATTTTCGCTGTATAGTTATGTATATGTGTTTTAACCTAAAAATGAAAAGTTAGAATGTATAGCTGCAAATTTCTTAGATGTAGTACATTTTTTCATAAATCTGGTAGCTCCTTATAAGTATAACCTTTTGTATCATATCATTATATTGTATGGAACCATTCCGCTCCGTGAATTATCTATTCTGTCTTATTCTTTTCTTTATTTTACCCCAAGACAAGTTATCTTTTGGATGCTTGGGCAACGACACACGAATACAAGGATGTATTAAGTGTCGTTACCGTAGATCAGAAAGGTGGGTCGTTATAGATGGTATCAGAGCGTAGGTTTAGCGAACCCCTATGCCTTGGTGGGGTAAACTCTCTAAGGATAGGATTAGTAATATCCTAGGATGATTCTAAGAGTATAAATATATATTGAGTGCGTATTTGTTAGTGTTATAAAAATATTTTATATTGTGTTGTTTGATCCATTGAGTGGTATGTGAATTCTAATCAATGCGTCTGATCAGCGTTATCAATAGGCATTCCTAAACACTTGAATAGATCTACCAATACAGTATTGTTTTAAAATGGTAAACGAAACAAATTTCACATAGGAATATACTTTACATACATAAGAATGATTTTCAAAATTAATATAGTTGTATAGTTGAGTGGATTATTTAAAAATGAGAATATTTTATTATTATCACTTAGAATTTGCTTAGTTACGCTCATACAGACATAAGGAATTTTCCTTATTTAGATATAGGACGAGTAGATAGGAATCATGGAATCTTGGAATGAACCCCTTATGAATTAAGTTTCACAGTTTGATTATAAGGAGTTTGGTGAAAGGGTTAAGTGAAAAGTAAACTTTTAATAATGTTATCTCAAAAGAAAACTTGTAATAAAAGTTGTTTAACATAATCTAAATGGTAGAAAAATATATTATAAAGTAAAATAAAATTTGAAAGGATAAATATTTGGGTAAATTTGACTATAATAAAGGAGAATCATTTAAATATGAGTTAACCCACACCCAAATTTACAATATTATATATGTGATGCTATGACCTATTGTTGACATCTTGGATTTAATTAGATTTGTTTGATTGATTAACTGAAATTAATTTGGATATTCCATTCAAATTGTTTAAGTGTCGTAATAGCAATTCCCACTATACCGTTGTTTATTAAATATCATCCCCTAAACCTTTGTGTGTGTTTGAACTTGAGCTTGTGTTTTCCCGAAAGTAGATATTAAAATTCATTAATCATTTTGATTAATGATATTTTAAATTAATTAATCATTTAACTAATAATGTTTAAAAATAATTAGTATTTTTTATTATTGAAATTTGGATTTAATTAATCATTTTAAGCAACGATATTTGAATTTAATTAATTATTTTAATTAATGATATTTGAAAATTAATAATCATTTTAATTAATGGTATTAAAAGGTAATTATTCATTTTAAATAATGATTATTTGAATTTAATAAATCCTTTTGTAAATAATATTTTAAGTTGGTTAATTGATTAATAAGTGAATTAAAAATAATAAATTAATTTGTTTACTAAAATTAATTGTAAATTTGATTAATTATCTTATGGGATAGTTAAAATTGTTTTAGATTTATAAAAGAGATTGTAAATGTGAGTTATTATCTTTCAGGATATTAGTGTTATTTTAAATTTAATAAAAGAATTTAAATTTGATTTATATTCCGTGTAAAAATTTTATGGTTTTAAGGTTTCGTAAAGAATATTATAATTCGTCCCCCGGGACAATTAACATTGTATGGAATTCGTTTTAATTATTTTATTATCCTTTGAAATAGCAAATATTATTTTAAATTAATAAACAATGGTTTTTAACTAAGTAGTTTTAAGCAGAATTGTTTAAATAAAGCTATGTGTAAATTGTATTGGGATTTTAGCAACCGACGTTTAAAATGACATTTGTTTTAACCCTTGTTTTAATACACTTAGTATTACAAATTTGTCCTTCCAATTAAAATTTAAAGATATTTTGGAAAATTTAAATCCCAAAATTGTTTAAAATGATTTCAAAAGATTTTGAGAAAGGTGATAACGGTATTATCTGGAAATATTACTGAAGTATAAATATTTTGGAAAAGAAATTTTAAGTAGAATGCTTTTTCTTTGAATAATTCGCAGAAAACATTTCGGTTAGTTTTGTGATAATCTGAATAATTTTCCAAGTGATGATCGGATGTTGCTTAGTCGAATGTTGTGGAGTACTTAGTAAATTGTTTTCTTTATCATTGTGCGATCAAAATGAATTCAAATCCGAACGAACCCAAAGTGAGTTTTAATAAACAAATTATTTGAAGTTGTTTCAAAAAATAATATGCAGTATACTTCAAAGATGAGTTTTGAAATTTATAACTGGATATTTAATCTTTAAGTTCCCTAAAAGGGAAATGATTTCCAAAAATAAAAGTATTTTTCATAAGAGATTGTTTTGATAAATGTAACCTTAAATAATGTACGAGGTAATTAAACACTGATTTAAGACAGTTATATTGGATATGAAGGTGTTTATAACGTTGTTTTATCAAAACCATTGATAGTATTTAAGCGTCTAGGTTGTGTAAACTAATTGGTGTTATTATTCCAGTCCATAAACATCATTCATTATAACACCATAAGATAAAAAGTTAGGAAGGTTTTAATTTACATTGTTTTATTAAAACCATAGCTTTTGTTTAAAACATATAAGTTGTAAAACTATTTGTTGTTTTGACTCAACCCATAAACATTGTTTTGAGTCAACCTATAAATGTTGTCCATTTTAACACTCTAAGCTCGAGAGGTTGACTCGGTTTTGAAAGACCTAAATTTTGATTTGATTTTCACCTAAGTTATGAAAAGCAAAATAAACTTTGTGTTTGTATACACTCTTTGGATTTAGAAGGGTATTTTACAAGTGGAATAACTTATATTTGGTGTTTTTATAAAGAAATGACTTTATAAATTATTTTTAAAACTTAGATAAAATTTATGAAATAATTCATAAACGTTGGTATTGAACAAAATATTGAATGCAAATTTAAGTGATTTATAAAGGTTGATGCAGTCAAGAAACAAATAATTTTAGAGTATAACTTTAAATTTTGCTTGAGTAAGTTGGGATAATCTTCTAAGCAATAATGTAACAACCCGCATATTTGTCGATTATATATTTAAATATTTTATTTAAATATTTTATCGTTAGTCGGATTTTAGTCCGAAAAGCTACTTTTTGCATACGGTCGAATTAGGACTCGGGACCACTCCCATTGAGTTTAAAATGCCGTTTGCGACCTTTTTGAGTATAAGCTTGGGTATGTTTGGAGAAAGTTGATTTTTGCTACCTTTCCACTTGGAGTTTGAGTTTGGGTTCAGTCCACTAGCCAATTTATGCTCAAATCTGAGCCACTCTTCCTCACTCACCCTCATTCTCTTCTCTTTTCAGTTTTTATAACATTAATGGTGGGAGAGATTGGAAATTAGAAATCCAAAACCCTAGTTTCTCTTGCAAATCAAATTCCAAGCTCCAAACTCAAGAAGAACCTATTGGTAAGCTTCTCTTCTTCTTCTCCAACTTATTCTCTTACTAATTTCAGAAATTCCTAAACCTAATTTTGGTAATGTTCTTATTTTTGAGCTTAGATTCAAGCTCATTTGGGTTGTATTGAAGAGAGGTTGATTCTCCATTTGCTTTCAAGCTTCTTCTTGTTTGATTTTGAGAAAAGGTGAGATTTTTTATCTCACATCTAGGTCTATGATTATCTTTGATTGTTAGGTATGAATTCCTAATACTTATTTATGTGTATTTGATTTTGATTTGGATAGGTTTTGTGAATACTCCAAATTTTTGTGTTTTGAGTTCAAATCTTCAAAAATCATAGCTTTGTTGTTTGAACTTGTTTTTGGTGATGCATCGAAGAGCTTATAGAGCCGGGTAGTCGATTGGCATAAATCCCTAGTGACCGTGCTCGCCCGATTGCATTTTGAAGAAGATTGGCATCTTCATTTCATAGGCTGAAAAACAGCCTTGGTGCCAGTCAGTCGACTGGACCTTTGGGTCAGTCGACTGGCTGTAGCACATAGGCATTCCGAAGGCAACTAACAGAGGCTCGGGACCTCTGTTTTCCCTGCATTCAGTCGACTGAATTTTTAGGTCAGTCGACTGACTGCAGGAAATTATTTTTCCCTGCCTCTGGTTCAGTCGACTGGACCTTTGAGTCAGTCGACTGACCTGCACCAATTTGCCTTATTTTGCCTATTTGTGCATGTTTACGCTTGGTTTCCAAATTCCATCGATTCGTGTTATTTCCCACTTGTTGTTGCTACGACTTTAATGACTTCTATTTTTGGAATTTTTGGGAATATTCATTTTGATGGACTCGGATCGATTTCTTTGGGTTTTTATTCACGTCTTGGAATGTGAATTTTGGTGGTTGATTGTTCTACAATCATTTGTGTGATTTTTCACTTTAAAATATAAAGGTTTTCTATACTAGTAGTAAATATCAAAACTTCTTCATCAAAACGATTTCAACTCTAATTTTAAATATCAAAGCTCGTTTTCTCAAACCGTTTTCCAATCTACTAGTATATACAAACCTTTACCTCACTCGTATGAGAAATTTAATTAAACGACTTAGTAAAACAAGTGGTATGAAATGCTTGCGTTCACTTTGTTGGTTAATTCTTGGACTTGTTCGATTGAACCTCTTGTGACAATTTTCTAGTGGAGATCTACAGTTTGTTCGTAAATATTTAAGTTAAGCTAGTGGTTATGGGACATGATGCTAAGCTCATATACTTACTAGCTTACTGTAATTGACACTTCTTGATGATCATGACGATCATTTTTGTGATTTAGACTAGCAATTGCGCGATGTCTCTTTGTCCACGTGGAGGACAGCAACTTATTTCATTGAGCTTCGTCTCATTTTCCTTGTGGGGTAGCAACCCACGGTCTTCGGACCATTCGTGTGTCAGGTCTTCGGACCATTCGTGTGTCAAATTAATGGCTAGCTACCATGAGATAGCTTCTCGTTCATGTGTTACAGCTGTGGTCAGTTTTCATGCTCCCGTTCATGTGATAGGCCTCCCCCCTTATTTTGTGTGATTTCTGGATTTCGTGTGTCGAATTCTGGAATTTTCTTCTTCACCTATTTTTGTGATTTCTATTGATATGATTTATCAATTCTTGTGCATAGGTGAATTTGTGTGTCATTGACCTTTCTTGTGATTTCTGGATTTCGTGTGTTGAATTCTAGAATTTGTGTTTCACCTATTTTTGTGATTTCTATTGATATGATTTATCAATTTTTGTGCATTGGTGAATTTGTGTGTCATTGACTTTTGTGATTGACGTTGATATAATCGTCAATATTTATGGTTTGATGAACGAAATAAGGAGAATGACATTTCTTTGATACTTGTGTAGATTTAGTGATATCGATTAATCTCTAGTTGATTTTCGATTACTTATATATATATATATCACAGCTTGGCATTGTGATTATTATGTGCTTAGTCATATCTCTTATTTTATATCGCTTCATCTGATATTTATAGTTAGACTGATCCGTTTATTATTTTCTTATTAAATAATACTCGGGTCAGACCGAGATGTTACAGGTGCTTCTGCTTGACTTCTCGTCCTGGATATTTACTCTGACTTTTGGCTAACTACTTAGATTAGTAGTTTTTGGTGTATACATTTGAGATATAGACTCCTTGATGTATACTTATTCTTTTGTGTAGTTTGGGTAACTATTCTTTTGTGATATTGTGGATCTTTTTAGACCACCACTCTGATGAACACTTCTATGTGTTATATATATTCATATCTTATTCCGCCTTTGTGATATGGATTGTCTGCGACTGATTTATGTTATGTTTATTTCTATATTTGTTTCTGAAGATATTATAGCCACTGTGTAGTAACTTTGAGTTTGTGTCGGTATGTCGGATTTCCTCTTGAGGTGAAAAGTTATATTTTTATCTGGCATATCGGTACTCGCACAAAGCAATTATACAGATGGTCGCTCCTCAACAGCCTTATTCTCCGTGCTAGTTGACAGCATTCACAGTAATGTTCTTGGCTAGCGTGGGTATTGAGGTGGGGCGTCACAGCTTGGTATCAGAGCCAAACTTCGGAACAATATGGAATATTATAACAAGGATCATCGTCCTAAGTCTTTCTTAGGAATCGTGCTTTAGGATTTAATTCGAGTCTTCGTACCGATTCATCCTATTTTCCTTATGATTCCTTGTTTATCTATCAAGATTGCTTGATATTCAATTTGGTGAATAACCTTTTTCTTCTTCTTCTTTCTTTCTAAAGGAAGAGAAATGTCTAGACCAGGCCGCCCCAGAGCCCTGCCGTCTAGCACTCCGCCCCAGGATGGAGTTTTTATGACTGCTCAACAGCTTCTTGATTTAGTGACAAATGCTCAAGCAGCTGGAGCTAACCCGGAACCTACTCATCCAAAGTCGAGATTTGCACGCTTGTGTAGCGATTACACTAATTTGGGTGGGGAGCCATTCAAAGGTTCTGAAACTATCATTGAAGTACAGGCTTGGCTAAGGTCATGTGATCGAATCTTTTCTCGCATGAATCTTATTGACCTTCACCGAGTTCAGGTGGCCTCTAGTATGCTCCGAGAAAGAGCATTGGACTGGTACGAACTTCTTATTTCTGAGATTAATGAAGCGGATCTCACTTGGGAGAAATTCCGTGAGCGCTTCGAATTAAAATTCGTGCCAGAAGCTGAGAAAGTGACGATGGCTCGTCGTTTCATTGACCTTGTTCAAGGCGATTCTTCCGTGACGGACTACATTGCTTCTTTTGAGTCACTTTCCAAATATGGGGTTGAATACATCAACACCCCTCTGAAGAAGAATCAGAGATTTGTTTATGGCTTAAACAAAAATCTTAAGAAGCCATTACTTCTAAAGTTAGAAGTTTCTTTTGACCAACTCGTTGATATCGCTCTTCGTCTTGAAGAGGCGGATAGGGAAAATGAAGTTGAGGTGGTGGGTTCCAAACCAAACTTCAACAACAACAAGAAGAGGTCAAACAAATTTAAAGGTCCGTATCCCAACAAAAAGGGTAAGCAAGCAACTCCTGCTGCAAAGACCTTTTCCTCTTCTGATGGGAAATGCTATAACTGTGGTTCCAGAGACCATTTTGCGAACAAGTGTTCAAAGCCTCGTACTTGTCGCTATTGTAAAAGCCCGGACCATTTTATGCATGTATGTCCCAAACTTCAAAATAGGAAGGAGGGAAAGCTTAATGTTGCTCAAGTCCCTGGCAACACATCTCGTGACCAAGGTATTTCTCATTCTATCCTTGATGGAATTATTTTATTTCGTGATCATCCTATTCGAGTTCTTTTTGATACGGGTGCGTCCCATTCTTTTATATCAAAAGAACTTGTTGATACTTTTTCTTTGGATGTTTTGTGTTTAATGACTTCTTTGAGAATTGCGAATCCGGTTGGTGGATCCGCGACAATCAGTTTATTGTGTAAAGATGTCGAGATTATTTTGTGTGATTTTCCTTTTCTAGCCGATTTGCATGTCATGCGTTATTTAGGCTTTGGAATAATTTTGGGAATGGATTGGCTTAACCGTTATGAAGCTCATATCCTATGTCCTGAGCGGACTATTCATCTTCGACATCCTCAATCTGTTAATCAGATTTCTATTGATCTTGAAGATTCGGATTCCAGCTTGGTTGCATCTTTATATTCTTTAAATCCTCGTGATGACGATAATGACGATGAGGAAGATATTATTTCTCTTATTCACATTGTTCGTGAATTTCCCGACATATTTGAGCCCGTTTTAGGATTGCCACCTAAGCGAGCAATTGAGTTCAGAATTAATCTCATTCCTGGAGCTCAACCTATTACTCGTCCTCCTTATCGTATGTCCAATAAAGAAAATGAGGAGATGCGCCTACAATTATCCGATTTGGAAACGAAGCAGTTTATTCGCTCTAGTTCCTCGCCTTGGGGAACTTCAGCTATTTTTGTGAAGAAATCCGATGGTACGCTTAGGCTTTGCATTGACTATCGCAAGCTTAATGATCTTACTATCAAAAATAAATATCCTTTACCTCGGATTGATAATCTATTCGATCAGCTTTGTGGTGCTAGAGTCTTTTCATAGTTGGACTTAGCCACTGGATTTCATCAGCTTCGTATTGCAGAGGATAGCATTCCTTTGACATCGTTCCGTACTCGTTATGGATCCTATGAAGGGCTTGTTATGCCATTTGGACTAACGAATGCTCCGGCTTATTTCGTTGACCTTATGAATAGAGTTTTCAAAGACTTTCTTGACCGGTTCGTTCTCATCTTTATCGATGATATTCTTGTGTATTCTAAAACCGAGGAGGAGCATGAAAAGCATCTTCGGATTGTGTTGGAAACTCTTAGGAGTAATCAATTGAAAGCAAAATTTTCTAAGTGCCATTTTTGGCAATCTCGTGTGAAGTTTCTTGGTCATATTATTTCTGAATCCGGAATTTCCGTGGATCCTTCAAAGATTGAAGCGATTCAAAATTGGAAGAGACCGGAGAGTGTGACGGAGATCCGTAGCTTTCTCGGATTGGCAGGCTATTACCGCCGTTTTATCAAAGACTTTTCTAAGATTGCCGTGCCTCTCACTGGCTTGACTAAGAAAGGCGTTAAATACATTTGGTCGGACAAATGTGAAACTTCTTTTCAGAAATTAAAAGAACTTCTTTCGGATGCTCCTATTCTTGTGATTCCCGAAGGGAATCAAGATTTTGTTGTTTATACCGATGCTTGTCGCGTTGGTTTGGGTGCCGTTCTTATGCAAAAAGAACGTGTTATTGCTTACGCTTCTAGGCAATTGAAGCCTGCCGAGACTAGATATGCCACACATGATTTAGAGCTCGCGGCTATTGTTTTCGCTCTTCGAATTTGGCGTCATTATCTTTTGGGAGAGAAAATTATTCTTTGTACCGATCATAAGTCCTTGAAGTATTTGTTCTCGCAAAAGGAACTTAATTTGCGTCAACAACGCTGGCTCGAGTTCCTTGCTCCTTATGATCTTGATATCCTTTATACTCCCGGTAAGGGTAATCGTGTCGCCGATGCTCTTAGCCGTAAACAACAAGCTGTTGTTTCTATGATGATATCCGAATGGAACGATCTCGGAATTTTATCCACTTGTGAAATTCGAGACCGTGTTTCCAATTTATGCTCATCATTTGTTTTGTGTAGCCTTGAGGCTCATCCTTCTCTTTTTGACCGCATTCTTGAAGCTCAAAGGCCAGATCCCGAATTGGCTCTTCTTAGCCAAAATATTAAGGATAAGATTGATATTGAAGGTTTGAAAGATTTTGATATCGATTCTCGTGGCGGCATTCAGAGATTTGGTAGACTTATCGTGCCAAATATTGGTGATCTTCGTAAAGATATTTTAGAAGATTCACATCGTTCTAAATTCACCATTCATCCCGGTAGTAGTAAAATGTACGCGGATATGAAGCGACTTTATTATTGGGAGGGAATGAAACTTGACATCGCTAACTTCGTTAAGCGTTGCATGACTTGCCAACTCGTTAAGGCCGAGCATAAAAGGCCCGGTGGGTTATTGCAACCTTTAGAAATTCCGATTTGGAAGTGGGACCAAATTTCCATGGATTTTATAGATGGCCTTCTCCGTTCTCGTTCGGGTCATGATAGCTTATGGGTAATTGTTGATAGACTTACTAAATCCGCCCATTTTATTCCCGTTCGGTCTAACCGAACCGTTCCTCTTTTGGCCAAACTTTTTATCAAAGAGATTGTTAAATTGCATGGAGTTCCTACTTCTATTGTTAGTGATCGTGATCCATTGTTTACTAGTGGATTTTGGAAGAGTCTTCAAAAAGCTTTGGGAACGAAGCTTAATTTTAGCACCGCTTATCATCCCCAGTCCGATGGACAAACGGAGCGTGTGAATCAAACTCTTGAAGATCTTCTTCGTGCTTGTGTGCTTGATTTTGGTGGAAGTTGGGAAGATCATATTCCACTTGTTGAATTTTCCTATAATAATAGCTTCCAATCTAGTATTGGTATGGCACCGTTTGAGGCACTTTATGGTAGGCCATGCCGATCTCCTTATTGTTGGCTTGAGGCCGGTGAGAAGCTGGTTTTAGGTCCAGATTTTATTCGGGATTCCACAGAGAAAATTGACCTTATTCGACATAGGATGAAAGAAGCCCAGAGTAGACAAAAATCCTATGCCGATAACCGAAGAAGGAAATTAGAATTTTCTGTTGGAGATCTTGTTTTTATTCGTGTTTCACCAATGAAAGGTGTTGTGCGTTTCAGTCGCTCGGGAAAGTTAGCGCCTCGATATATTGGGCCATTCCCTATCACTGAACGTATTGGTTCCATGGCTTATCGCCTTTTATTACCGGCTCAATTTTCTGCTATCCATGACGTGTTTCACGTTTCTCAACTTCGGAAGTGCCTTCGACATTCCGATTCTATTCTTGAGCCCGGTGTTGTGGAAGAGATTGAAGTTTCACCTAATTTAACTTATGAGCAACATCCCATTCGAATCATTGCTTCGGAGGTCAAACGACTTCGAAATAAAGATGTTTCGCTTGTTAAAGTTCAATGGTCTTCTAATCCGAAGGATTTTTCTTGGGAGACTAGGGAATTCATCGAGCGATCACATCCGGACTTGCTTTTCCGTGCTCTTTAAGGTGAACCTTTTATTTCAAATTTCTTTTGTGTTGAATATGCTTTTATGGTTGTTACTATATATCTTCTTCTTAAATATTGCGAGGACGCAATTTCTTTAAGGAGGGGAGTCTGTAACAACCCGCATATTTGTCGATTATATATTTAAATATTTTATTTAAATATTTTATCGTTAGTCGGATTTTAGTCCGAAAAGCTACTTTTTGCATACGGTCGAATTAGGACTCGGGACCACTCCCATTGAGTTTAAAATGCCGTTTGCGACCTTTTTGAGTATAAGCTTGGGTATGTTTGGAGAAAGTTGATTTTTGCTACCTTTCCACTTGGAGTTTGAGTTTGGGTTCAGTCCACTAGCCAATTTATGCTCAAATCTGAGCCACTCTTCCTCACTCACCCTCATTCTCTTCTCTTTTCAGTTTTTATAACATTAATGGTGGGAGAGATTGGAAATTAGAAATCCAAAACCCTAATTTCTCTTGCAAATCAAATTCCAAGCTCCAAACTCAAGAAGAACCCATTGGTAAACTTATCTTCTTCTTCTCCAACTTATTCTCTTACTAATTTCAGAAATTCCTAAACCTAATTTTGGGAATGTTCTTGTTTTTGAGCTTAGATTCAAGCTCATTTGGGTTGTATTGAAGAGAGGTTGATTCTCCATTTGCTTTCAAGCTTCTTCTTGTTTGATTTTGAGAAAAGGTGAGATTTTTAATCTCACATCTAGGTCTATGATTATCTTTGATTGTTAGGTATGAATTCCTAATACTTATTCATGTGTATTTGATTTTGATTTGGATAGGTTTTGTGAATACTCCAAATTTTTGTGTTTTGAGTTCAAATCTTCAAAAATCATAGCTTTGTTGTTTGAACTTGTTTTTGGTGATGCATCGAAGAGCTTATAGAGCCGGGTAGTCGATTGGCATAAATCCCTAGTGACCGTGCTCGCCCGATTGCATTTTGAAGAAGATTGGCATCTTCATTTCATAGGCTGAAAAACAGCCTTGGTGCCAGTCAGTCGACTGGACCTTTGGGTCAGTCGACTGGCTGTAGCACATAGGCATTCCGAAGGCAACTAACAGAGGCTCGGGACCTCTGTTTTCCCTGCATTCAGTCGACTGAATTTTTAGGTCAGTCGACTGACTGCAGGAAATTATTTTTCCCTGCCTCTGGTTCAGTCGACTGGACCTTTGAGTCAGTCGACTGACCTGCACCAATTTGCCTTATTTTGCCTATTTGTGCATGTTTACGCTTGGTTTCCAAATTCCATCGATTCGTGTTATTTCCCACTTGTTGTTGCTACGACTTTAATGACTTCTATTTTTGGAATTTTTGGGAATATTCATTTTGATGGACTCGGATCGATTTCTTTGGGTTTTTATTCACGTCTTGGAATGTGAATTTTGGTGGTTGATTGTTCTACAATCATTTGTGTGATTTTTCACTTTAAAATATAAAGGTTTTCTATACTAGTAGTAAATATCAAAACTTCTTCATCAAAACGATTTCAACTCTAATTTTAAATATCAAAGCTCGTTTTCTCAAACCGTTTTCCAATCTACTAGTGTATACAAACCTTTACCTCACTCGTATGAGAAATTTAATTAAACGACTTAGTAAAACAAGTGGTATGAAATGCTTGCGTTCACTTTGTTGGTTAATTCTTGGACTTGTTCGATTGAACCTCTTGTGACAATTTTCTAGTGGAGATCTACAGTTTGTTCGTAAATATTTAAGTTAAGCTAGTGGTTATGGGACATGATGCTAAGCTCATATACTTACTAGCTTACTGTAATTGACACTTCTTGATGATCATGACGATCATTTTTGTGATTTAGACTAGCAATTGCGCGATGTCTCTTTGTCCACGTGGAGGACAGCAACTTATTTCATTGAGCTTCGTCTCATTTTCCTTGTGGGGTAGCAACCCACGGTCTTCGGACCATTCGTGTGTCAGGTCTTCGGACCATTCGTGTGTCAAATTAATGGCTAGCTACCATGAGATAGCTTCTCGTTCATGTGTTACAGCTGTGGTCAGTTTTCATGCTCCCGTTCATGTGATAGGCCTCCCCCCTTATTTTGTGTGATTTCTGGATTTCGTGTGTCGAATTCTGGAATTTTCTTCTTCACCTATTTTTGTGATTTCTATTGATATGATTTATCAATTCTTGTGCATAGGTGAATTTGTGTGTCATTGACCTTTCTTGTGATTTCTGGATTTCGTGTGTTGAATTCTAGAATTTGTGTTTCACCTATTTTTGTGATTTCTATTGATATGATTTATCAATTTTTGTGCATTGGTGAATTTGTGTGTCATTGACTTTTGTGATTGACGTTGATATAATCGTCAATATTTATGGTTTGATGAACGAAATAAGGAGAATGACATTTCTTTGATACTTGTGTAGATTTAGTGATATCGATTAATCTCTAGTTGATTTTCGATTACTTATATATATATATATATATATATATATATCACAGCTTGGCATTGTGATTATTATGTGCTTAGTCATATCTCTTATTTTATATCGCTTCATCTGATATTTATAGTTAGACTGATCCGTTTATTATTTTCTTATTAAATAATACTCGGGTCAGACCGAGATGTTACAGGTGCTTCTGCTTGACTTCTCGTCCAGGATATTTACTCTGACTTTTGGCTAACTACTTAGATTAGTAGTTTTTGGTGTATACATTTGAGATATAGACTCCTTGATGTATACTTATTCTTTTGTGTAGTTTGGGTAACTATTCTTTTGTGATATTGTGGATCTTTTTAGACCACCACTCTGATGAACACTTCTATGTGTTATATATATTCATATCTTATTCCGCCTTTGTGATATGGATTGTCTGCGACTGATTTATGTTATGTTTATTTCTATATTTGTTTCTGAAGATATTATAGCCACTGTGTAGTAACTTTGAGTTTGTGTCGGTATGTCGGATTTCCTCTTGAGGTGAAAAGTTATATTTTTATCTGGCATATCGGTACTCGCACAAAGCAATTATACAGATGGTCGCTCCTCAACAGCCTTATTCTCCGTGCTAGTTGACAGCATTCACAGTAATGTTCTTGGCTAGCGTGGGTATTGAGGTGGGGCGTCACAAATAACCAAAGTCTAATGAGCAAAGAATTGCACATTTAGATAATTATCTATATTCTGGGAAATCAAGAAAGTTTCGGACCTATGTTAGGAGTTTGTTGTTAATATTTTTACATTTGAAATGATGTTGAGTGTTAAAATTTTTTTCCTTGTGAAATTTTGAATTATTGATGGTGTTAATTTGGTTGATTTGATTTAATTGAATTTGATTGATTGATTATGTGGTCTTATATACCATAGTTCACAAAGTTAAAAATGTAAACCAAGGTTTATGTGGACTTAAATCCCGGTGCTTTTGAAAAAAAATGATTTTGAAATTTATTTTGAAAAAATAATTTGTTCACTCTAGTTGTTGTATTTGGAGGAACCGGAATACCACTGGATGCTACATTTTTTTTATTCTAGAATTTCACATGTTTTGCTAGGAGGACCCCCTCCTATTCATCTTTGGTTCTAGTTTTAATATATTTCTTTTGTATGAAATTTTAAAATAAATTTTTGAATATGAACCCAAGCATTTTGTTCTAAATTTACCTTTTGATATGATTGTATGTGCAGTATTTTATTTCAGGATATTCTTTGAATTTGGTTGCATATAGATTAATATCATACCAGCTTTTACTAGATAACTTACATCTGATTAATGTATTAGGTATTTCTAGTATAGTTTGTTTACTGGGATATGATTGTGGTAAATTTCGAGGACGAAATTCTTTTTAAGGCGACCTAAAATTTCAACATATTAATTTCTAAATATTTAAATAATTTTAAATATTAAAATAATAGGTTTTATAATTAAAATAAAAATTCTTTAAATAATAAATATTGGAGATAAAATAGTTTAATATTTAGTTTACAAAAATATTTAATTCGTATAAAAATCGAAATTTAACAGGAAACTTTTTTTCTAATTTTCGACATTTCATCGTGTAAAAGTTGTTTGAAATGTTGTGAGCCTTGTTTATATTTGAAACAACGTTTAAATGGTTAATTATGTAAATTAGTTAGGATGTATTGGAATATACATAGTATGTATACTTAAGTATATACATGTATATACTAAAAGATGCCTTTAGAGACATGATTTGACATTTTGGCAACTAAGTACAAAACATGTTTAAACATGTTTTCTCATGAAATAAAAGGAGGGGAACAAGAAGGTGGCTCAAGGAAATGAGGTAGAGTAGGCTAGGTGAGGTGGCAAGAGGGTACTGTTGAGTAAAGGACTAGGGCATTTAGGTAATTCACTTTGTTATCTTGCTTATAAATACCCCTTTCACTTCCTTAATTTCACCTCTTTTACTTCTGCCATATCTTTCTCAAACATTAATTAAATGGAGCATTTATTTTTCCCAAACTGTTTAAATTTCAATGGCTACAACTTTCATCCTAATCATTTCTTCATGTTTCGAGTATATCTGTGTCAAAACATCAATTGTTATAGAGTATTTTTGGACTCAAAATTTCAAGTCTAAAAATGTTCTTCTTCTTTTGACCATATCTTCCAAAAACCTGATCAAAATCGAGTAAATCTTTTTTTTTAAATTGTAGAGAAAATAATTTTACAAAACTTTACTCTTTAGCACTTTTTCAAAATCGCAGAGTAAATAGTCAAAAAAGTAGTCGTAAAATGACCTATTTTCAGGGTCATTTTTAGGGTTCGATGATTATCCAAAGTCACTCCACCTTACTAAACCCTTTGTTTTCATCTTCGCTCTTGGAATTGTTTTACAAGTTAAGCAAGATTTTGGTTAATGATGTTTTCAAAATTAATTAATTATTTTAATAATGATTATTTTATTTAATTAATTATTCAATTTAATTTAATTAATTAATTAATTAATTAATTATTTAATTAATAAGGGTTAAGGTTAATTAATTTACTTATTAATGATGTGTTTTAGATTTAACTAATTACTTATTTAATGATGTTTTAAATTTAATTAATCATTTTATTTAATGATGTTTGAGGCTAATTAATATTTTGAAAATTATGGATTAAATTTAGTTAATAAATTAATTAATGATGTTTTTAAAATTAATTAATCTTTTTAATTAATAACTTTTAAAAGGAAATCAACTTATTTTAACTTTAAGTAATCTTTCCTTTACTGATGTTTGTAATTAATAAATCATTTTAAAAAAATGAGAATTAATTCATTATTAACTTAATTAATTATATTTAAATTTATTAATTAATTGAATTAATGATTTTTTAAAGGTGATTTACCCTTTTAATTAAGGGTTATTGGAGTTAATTAATCAGTTTAATTTATGAAGTTTCAAAGTGAATTTATCGAAGTAACAATTATGTTTGACTTTGTAATTCATTTAAATAATGATAACTAGTTAATCATTAATTTAATTAATTATATTTTACTAATTAATTGAATTAATAAGGTTTAAAGCGGTTTACACTTTTTATCATTCAAAGACATTTGAAGTTCAAAAATTAATTTTTGTGATGAAGTTCAAAGTTAATTAATCAATGTAGTAAGGTTGTTTTAAGTTATAAAATCCTTTTTAAGTTGATGTTTTGAAGTTAGTAAACTCTTTTAACATTGTTTTTTAAAGCTAATACTTGTAATATGAGGCCAAGCATGAATTCGGGTTTTAAAAGAAAAGGTTTGATTTGTTTATGGAAATGAATTAATTTCCATAAAGCGATTCATTTATATGGGAACGATTTATTTGTATACTTAGCACAACATCAAAGAAGTGGACTTGTCGCTATTTTGAAAGTTAAGAATAATAGTGAAACATGACTTTGAGGTAACGCTACCTTGACTGGTTCGATATTATTGTTAACCAAGAAATAGTACAAATCAGAATTCGATGAGTGGTGATAAGGATACAAGACTTAATTTCCATATATGTTCATTTTATATCCTCGATAGTTGGTTTCTCGGCTATCGGTTATTTAAAATTTTAATTATCATTATTCTACGATGATGTGTTGCTCTATTGAGCTTTGATATCCTTTGTTGGAGATGACTAAAACCACAGAGCCAGTGGGGGCCAAGCTATGTGGGGTTGCTCCCAATAGGGTATTTTCACATCCACTCTAGATTAGATTCGGTGTTGCACATTAAGATGTGAAGTACTCGAATACTTGGTAACTGTTAGCAGAGTTCGGCTTGGAGGTTTCCAAGAGCCATTGGAGTTCTCAAATGTATTTTCAAATTTTGTTTACTAAAATAATTAGTGCAAAGAAAAACAGAAAATGTGCTCGGAAATCGTTTTTTGAGTTTACGAAAAACATTGTATATATTTTTGTAACACATACACACACTTTTATAAATGAGTTAGGATTTATAATATATACAAATATGTATACATATATATATATATATATATATATATATATTAACTTAATAAATATAAAATATATGATATGACTTTTTATGTAAATGTTAAAAAACAAAATGTAAACGTAAATAAAAGTGACATAACTTGCCATATCTTTAGAAACATGAAGTGCTTAGGTAATAAATGCATGTTGGAATGGAAATGAAGGGGAGACAAGGAAGAAATGTTGGTTAAAGAAGGGGACACGCATGATGTAACGGCCCGATATTTTCCGCCATTCGCATCCGCACATGTCGGACTTGAATTGCTCAAAATACCGCGTTGTAAATAAAATTTGGCAAATCTCAGAATATACAGTAAATAAATAGTCACGGATCACAGACACAGAGTGAATAATAATGCATCGGAAGTAAAAGGAAAAGCAGTTCATGAAGATACTATATAAAAACAAGATACATCAGAGTTAAACAAGATACAATAGAAGAGTAACAAGATACATAAGTACAAATCGGAATATATCACTGAAACACTGGATACAAAAAGCTAGATGATGGGATCTTCAAGCAAAGCTCCAACTCCGAAGGTGAGTCTTGAATGCTGAATCACTCAATCCGACTCGAGCATAAAGAAAAATACAAAACGCTCGAGTCAGGAAACAAATACTTATGAACTGTAAATCAACTCAAGTGAATAGTAATAAAATGCATCAGTAACTTAAAGGATGCTTGGGATCGCCCATCCTTTAAGGATCTGTTAAACTTTTTACTATGTAGTAATACTATGCTATTATAATAATGTCTACAGTAAAATAAACTTACTTTAAAATAGCGTTCCGGGCTTACCCATATCACCCTTCACACATAATAGTCCCAGTAGTCCATCCAGTATCAGCGTATCTCCAGATCGGGGGACTACCCTAAATACTCCATGGGCTACGGGAGAAAAACAAACTCGTAGTAAAGGCTCGGTATGGTAGGTGACACGGCGCACAAGGCAATGCCTGGGTAGATATACCAATTATGCACACGGGCTGGTGGTAACGCAGCAGCCACATACGCCCACCTCGGAACACACTCCCATATCAAAATCGGAGGATGGCCATCTAACCAATCACAAGTAAGAGTATAGTATCGAAGGAATGTGTCCGACCAGAGGAGCTTTCCCTTTTGGCCCGAGATCGCTCCTGTTTTAGCCACCTTATGCCAACTCATGGGAGTTGGTCCACATAATATACCTCAAGGACGACGCCACCATCCTACTTCATTCTGGAATCTCCACCACATACATAGTTATTAAAGTGGTTTTCGGAGTTGGCAGAGAGTATGACAACTTTCGATCCCGGTCTCTTTGACAATCAAACGTTATTATAACGCCATGGTCATTTCAAAATAGTGTATACTTCAAAAAAAATCAAATCATTTCAATTTCAAACTATATTCCTTTCAAGATAGTCTATACTTCGAAACCAAAAACATTTCAAACATATATTCATTTCAAAATCATAATACTTTCAAAGTATAACTCTTTCGAAACAAAAAATTCTTGAAACAATTACACTTTGAAAATCATAACATTTCAAAATCCTACATTTGAAATCATGAAACATTCCTTTAATTCTTTATATTTTACAATTCATTCAATTAATCCCAAATTTCCAATTTCCAACTTAATTCAATTCAAACCATCAGTTTCAATTAAATTTCCCAACAACCATTTAAAATCATATCAATTTCAAATATAGATTTGATCCACAAATTAAACTATATAATTTTTAATATATTTCAAAGCTTTAATATCCTGCATTTCAAAACTAAATTTTATAATTTCATATATCTCAAATCTTGTTTCATTATTACTTAGTTTTGAAATATTCATTTCATAAATCCAATATTATTCAAATAAACTCAATTTACAATAAAACTAAATATCCTTTCATACCAATATAAACTTCAAATATTCATTTATCAAAAGTACATATCATTCCTATTCATATTCTTTATCGAATTAAAGATCAAATCATTTCCAAACGATTTCAATCATCAAATATCATATCTTTTCAAAACCTTATTATCAAATCATTATTTGAATTAAAATTCAAATATTCAAATTTAAATATCATTTTAAAATCAAATATGTCATTTAAATATCATTTCAAAACACATTTCAAAATTTCATTTAAAAATTCATTTTTCTTATTACATTTTATTCCATTTGACACATAACCAAGTAAACCTTATTTAAATTCAAAATCAATTTAAATTCCTTAAAATTCAAATTTAAATATTAAAATATATATTCAAACTCCTAAAATTTCACAAATAATCAATTTCAAAAGTTAAATCATTTAACACTTAAAAATATAACTCAAACAGTGTTAAAATCATAATATTTCAAAACATTGTCAAATTATAGCAACGACGGCATTTATAAAGTACTATCGTAGCTTAAAATTTCCAAAAATAGTTTAGTTTAGGAACATTGGCATTTATAAAATGTCGTAATAGATATTTAGTTATTTCAACATAGTTAAATTGAAAAACAACAGCATTTAAAATGCTGTCATAAAACTACAGCATGTCGGGAAATGCTATTAATAAAATTACAATTTTTATTATAACTTTCAGAAACAAATAAACTCCAAATTCTTGTTATTTAAATTTATAAATCATATTTCTAGGCTTTAAATTTTCACATTTAAATACCTTTAACATATGATTTATCACAACAAAATTTTATAATTAAATATACAATGAAAACTCACTTTCATTTGTTTAGTCAAAATTTCACTGTTTATTTACTTATTAAATTTAATAAAACTTAACATTTTATTTCAAATATCATTTCAAAACTTTAAATTAAATTTCCATTGTTTACTTACAATTTAATATAAAATTTAAAGTCAAGAAATCATATTTACTTCAAATTTACATACTTAACTTCACCAATTCAAAACTTAATATTTAACTTTCTCAAAACCATAAAATATATATTTTAAATCAAAATTCATAATTTTAAAAATAAATATTTTAATAAAAATCATTTAAAAATATATCAAGGGTCTGTATATAATTTTCTAACCTAGGTCAAGTGATACAGATATATATCATTTCAATCCGCAATTTAAAAAGAAATCTCGGGTTCTATCATTTCAAACCCGTAATCCCAAGTAAAATAAAATACAATAAAAATCACTCAGGCCTATCATTTCAGCGCATAATGATTTTTTCCTATTCTAATGTCCGTTCGGGTATGGATCATTTCAACTCATAGTGATTCTATTCTAACAGAGAACTTGCAGTGTAAACATATACATATACAACATAAACAATGTCAATGTCACAATATAATGTCAAATATCATATGTCAGGTGATAATTATCAAAGTTAACATGGTAATGACATGGAATAACATATCATATAATCATCGTTAACTTGCATAAAAATTTAATTGGTAAACACTTGTTATCGGTTCACCATTTCATAGGTAAATATGTCAGAGTGAGAAAGACTCACATTTCCAAGCTGAAGACCACTACGACACACAACACGATTCCAAAGGCACGAGAAGCACGATACAACACGACTTTTGATTTGAATGAATGGAGATAGCTCATATAAATCTTGTAAATACCCATAAAACAAAACCATATATAATATAAATATAAATACAATACCAAAGTTTAAATTGAAACAAAGGGAAACTAGGCTAAACAAATACATCACCTAGCTTTTAATTCCAAATTGTTTGACCACAATTCAACTTTTCTCGACCACACAAGCATATAAGTTCGGCCATAACATGTTTTTATGTGAAGATGGATCAGGTTTGGACCATTAGTGCAAGGCTACAAAGGAATAGGAAGTGGTTTGGAGTTACAAAGCAATGAAGGCAAAAGACAAGGCCAATATGGAGTTTGGATGCATCTAGGCTGGACCAAAGGGGTCTATGGCTTGGTCAAAGGCTGCTACTGGTCTGAACAGATCTGAAACAAGGCTACTGGTTATGGTGCTTGCTGGTGGTTAAGGCTTAAAGTGGTGGTCGTGGTCAAAATGAAGGTATGTTGAAGGTAGGGCTCGGCTAGGCATTGTTTTGGAAGAGTTTTATACAAATTTCGGGTGCTATCATCATAAAGAGGCATGGCTTGACTTTGTTCAAAGGAAAGGAGAGATAATTTCTACTGTAGATAGTGGAGGAGACGGTGGAGCTGATGGTGGTAGAGTGGGACCGAGCCAAAGCAAGAAGAAGTAGAAGGCAAAAACATTGAAAATAGAAGATAGAAGTGAAAATGAAAGAAGCCATTCTATTTTTTTTTCTTTCTTTCTTGCCGTTCTTTTTTTTATGATTAGAAGAAAGTGAATTCACGTGAAATGAGGAGGGAAGTCATGGAAATAGAAAAAACAGTGGACGGCCAATCAAAAATGAAGGCAAATGGCAAATGAAAAGTCAATGTATATGAAAAGCCAATGGAAAGTGAAAGATTTTTGACCATTGAAATTTCTTTTTCTTTTAAGTCAAATATAACAAAATAATTTCAGTAAATTCATTTAAAAACCGAAACAAAGTGAAATAATTTGAAAATAGATAATTGAATGTAAAGAAAATAGAAAAAGAATAAAAGAAATTGCTTAAAAATCCAAAACAGTGTTCAAAAATTACAAATAAATCATCACAAGCCTTGGAAAAATATCCACTTCATTGTGAAAATATTATAAAGCAAAAATTTGAAATAAAATAATTTATTTATCATTTCTAAAATGAATTAAATAATTAAATTGGAGAAAAATAGAAAAAGAACTAAAGCAATTGTTTAAAAATTGAAAACAGGGCATGGAAATGACAAAGAAAAATACCATTGGCTCTAGAAAATTTCTATTTCACTTTAAAACAAATAGAATGTCAAATAAATAAAATAAATGACGAAAAAAATAAAGTGTGAATGAAAATAAAATAATTTCTTAAGAAAAATATAAAGATAAATAAAGAATTACTTTAATTAATTGAAACTAGAAATTGGTAATTTTAAAACAAAAAAATACAACTGACACTGGAAAATGCCAATTACACTTTCAAAATGTTTAAAACCAAAATATATACAATGCATGTTATTTACCCATATAAACATAAATTAGAACATTACATGACCAAATAAAATATTACTTAAAAAAAATAAACAATTTTGTTAAATACAGCAAATTTCACACAATAGTTAAAAAGGCATAACTTTCACATTATAAATCAGATTTCAACGAAATGAAAAGAATTGTTATTAAAATTTTATTTACTTTCATAATAAAGGATAAAATTCAAGTTTTTCAAACTTTTAAATTTTAAATTTAAAGTCAATTTGACCATTTTGACCAAAATTCACTTTTTTGGAAATATTCAATTTATACATGTTTAAAATTACATTTTACATTAAAATAAAAATTTATATTTAAAATAACAAAATTATTCATTTTAATAGATAAAAATTAAAGTATTTTAAATCAAGGATTCAATTATAATAATTAAAATATACAATTAACATAATCAGAAAGTACAGGGTTGTTACACATGATGATGTGGCAAAAATCTAGAGGAGATTAAGCTCTTTAGGGTAATATGGTATACGATTTATGCACTTAGAATATATTGCATTTTCCAAACATTTCCACCGCTTTGCATTCATTTCTATTTCATAAATTTCTTCCTAAAGCTTTCATGTAAACTTCCATGGCATCCAAAAATAATTCCTAAATAGAAAAATCTAGTTCCATTCTCTTTTAAGTGTTGAATCCTTGTTAAAACTATTTTCTTCCACTTCTACACTTCCTCCACACAAAAACAAGTCCATATACCCCTCCACCATGTTGGCCGAGCACTAATACCCCCTTAGGCCAAATACTTGTTAACTAAAATCCACCAAATACTCCACTTTTCCAAGCTAAAAGCAAAAAACCAAGGTTGTGTTTGAGTTATAAAAGAAGATAGCTTGGTTTAGTCCATTTTCGGTGAGCAAAGTTCTCACCATTATTCAAAATTATTAACTTAATACATGATGTATATTTATTAGTCAAATATGATTCTTGTTTGTGTAATTATGATGTTGAATTGGTTATGCATAAGTATACTTGAAAATGGTGTTGATTTGGTCGTATATAAGTATGCTTGTATATGGTGTTGCATAACCTAGAAATCGGAAGTTAAGTGTAGTAAACTATAAGGCATGATCTTGCTTAAGTTTGGAATTATGTTGTTGTGATGTGTTTGTGATATTGGTTATGATCTTAGTATATGTTTTTCAAGCTAATAAAGTTGGCATTTTTGCTAACTTAAGCGACTTACGAAATCCCCCTTTGAAAGTTTGAACTCTAGACTAAAATTTTGAAAATCTATTTATGTTTAAACTTATTTAGTTTCAAAACCCACATCTTTATGTTTACACGTTAGTAATGTTTCCAAATGTTAAAGTTCTAAAGAAGACTTAGAAAGCAAATTTCCTGTTTGGGAATTTCGGGTTGTATAGCGATAGTCGCTATAAGTGCAGTTCATGAAAATAAATTCTTTTCAAAATCTAAAATGCTTTCACTTAGAAATCTTTTTGGAAAATGTTTTAAAACTTATATTAAGTAATAAAATGTAATTATTATTTAATTATTGAATAAATGATTAATTAATTAATTAATTAAGTAATTAGTACTTAAATATTTGTTAATAAAGGTAGTTAATACTTACGTATTAATCAATTAAGTTAATTATTAATTAATAATTAAGGGTTAATTATTTTAAATTATTTATTAAAGATTAATTGTTTATTAATTTTTTAAAAGGGATTCAATTAATTATTAGTTAGTTATTCATTAATTCAAATTTAATTAAGATTAATTAAGACTTGATTAAGATTTAATTATAATTTAATAAAGGTTAAAAATTTATTTAATTAATAGATCTTTTTAATTTGGAAACCATTTTGTTTCAAAATAATGATTTGTTTAAGGACTGCCTTTCTTTTTCAAAAATGTTTCAAATCAAGGGATTTCTTTGTTGATTATTCTTATTTAATCTCAGACAAATATGAAACCAATGTTAACGTGATCACATATTTATGAGAAGTAAGTCAACCCATAGTTGCACTAAAAGCCGATGAGTAGGCTGATCCTCTATCTATGAGATTTAGAATTAATATCTAGGCTAGGGATCGAGTAAAGTCAAAATACCGGAAACATGATAGATATGGGAGGGTTAATTCCTATCAACGGGTCATGTTTAAATTAGGTATATGGTTATCCATATGCGAACTCTGTATAATTACCCTAAGTAGCGGACTGTCTGCTATTTATAACTTGACCAGTTTTAACTCAGGAAGTATGTTCCGCATATTAGAGTTCTCAAGTGAGGACTTGAATACTGGTTGCATACTTTCAAAAGAACCGGAATTGAGTTAGCTAAGAATTTTCGCTTAATTTAGAGACAAAGGTTTTGGTAAGTATGATTTATCCGAACCACTCCATCGCGATAGATCGTTATGAAGTTTGCTAGGGAGATGTACTATTCTTCCTGAGAGTGATTCCTATATGGAAGATAGTAAATTTTGAATGTTTGTTCGATCCCGGAACAACTTGTATGGATGAATGCTAGCATTGCATTGGTTGCCTAGTGGGTGGCGTTAACATTCCAAGATGGTCTGCTTAAAGGAAAATTATTGTAACCTCAAGCCTCATAATCGGTAAATGACTAAACCAGAGGCAAGCGGTAGGACTAGTGGATCGCCCCCATTAGGGTATGATCATCACCAAATCCAGAGCGATATCTACGGTTTATGTATGTTTTTCGAAAACCTTTAATGGTTGTTGATCTCTAACAAAGGATGATCATATTCGGCGCTATCCAGTAAGGCGCAGGATCGGTCCCGAGTAGCTGAGGTGCAATGTGTTGTAGCCTCCCGTACATTTTATCTAGAGGTGTATGGATTTGGTGGGTAAACCCTTACCCTTTCATAGTTGGAATCCATTTCTCAATACAAGCCTCTGGACTTGATGTATACCTATTATGCTAGAATTTAATAATATAACAATTTTAGCTATGATTCCATATTTATTTTAAACCTAGACATTATGATAATATAAGAGAATTTTTTATAGAAAAGTTTTAGTTATCGTAAGGTAAATACCCGTCCGTGTTTATGTGCGGTATGGTCTTACAGGACACCTTTAATTTGAAGGATTTTATAATGTTAAACTTATGCTTTACTCACACCAGATCACGTCTGACCCGGAGTTTTATTTCTTTTTCTTAAACTCTACGGTACTCAAATTTTTATGAGTAGCCAAGTAGTTAGGCTTTTTTGGAGCATTTTAGGAAGCAGTATGGAGAAGATGCTTTCACCGTATCTAGTAGTAATGTTTATTTCCCTATGATTATATATGATGTATTAGTAATTTAGGTAGGCTGATATAGCTGTCCTTGTTAGGAATAGTACTTGTTGTAACTTTGATGTAACATTTTGGAGTAATCATATGCACTATTCTATGATGATGTATACGTAACTCTGTCATTTGTGAGAAAAATATATATCATTTTTCTTTTTCTTTTATTTTCTTTACCCCACGGCTTGTCATTTGGACACTTAGATAGTCTGCACATAAATACCGAGGATATATTATGTGCCGTCTTTTGGTGTATGAAAGGAAGATCGCCACATGTTCTAACTCACTTTCTATGTCTATATTGATTCCATGATGTATGCAATAATAAGCATGTGCTTATCCAATCAAAAGAACCATTTATCGTAAATTTATTTTCCCCTCTTTTCTTTTTGATAATGAATTTTATTGGTTGAATGGATGTATATGGATATGACTATATCATTCTATAAACGTGCACTAGTGAAGTAAAATTAGAAGAGATAATAGTAAGAAGATGGAAGGGAAGTAACCAAAATTCAATCAAAAAGATCAAATTAGGGCTTTAGAATTAGCGATAGTGGTGCACCGTATGCACCCATCAGTGGCCACGGTTCTATACCCTATGGATTTAAAAAATAAAATATAATTAATAATATTGCATGCTAATTATATTTAGATGTGAAAATTTTGTTGATCTAATAATATAAAAGATGATTTATGGAAATGATATCATAAATTTAGAAATATGCAATTTGAAGATTTTTATTTTAAAAATGAAAATAAAATATCAACTGTACACGTCATAAACTAGAAATTATCTTATGATGCAATTTTATTTAAATTGAATATTACTTTAATAATTGGATTATAAATAAATTGATTTTGGAATTTAATTACTTATTTAAAAATACTACTTGATTATTAAAATTATCAGTAGGTTTTGGAGTGTTTTAGAAGTAATGCTATGAATTTACTGAAGTATTGAAAATGGGTTTACATATTAAAATAAATAATTCAAATTACGTTTTAATTCTTGTAATATAATAAATTATCATTTTGATTATAATCTATTGTTATTGCTTTTATAAATTATTAGTATACTTGTATTTTCTATGCAATGATAAAATTTGAATAAACAGAGTAATATTACTGTTTGGTATAGAACTTTCGGTAATATTTCTCTTGCTCGTTAGACCTGTGTAACATCCCTAATTTTTGATAACATTATTCGGGAGACTTAATTAGATAAATTAAATAGAATAATGTAAGAATTAGAATGACAATGTGATTCAGATTTGAAAATATAAATTAAGTCCATGCTTAATAATAAGATAAATGGGCTAAAATGGTTTTAACCTAATTAATTAAGGCATGGGCATATTAGTAAATATTGTTTTATACACGGCTATACATTTTCATTTTCCCATTCACATTTCACCTTCTCATTTTTCACATTCATTCTATAAAAAAAACTTAAAAACGCAAAGTATTATAGAGGAGCTTGCCATAATCAAAGGGAAAAGAGGAGAAATTCAATTTGAAGCTAAGGATAAAAGCTAGGAGGAATTAATCTTCAAAAAATCTCAAAGTCCATATCATATTTAAGGTGAATAATAATTCATTCCATCTCTATATTGTTTTTACAATCATATGTTTTCGGATTTAGGGTCAAATTCATTTTTATGATGCTTTGGATGACGATATGCTTGAATTATTATGTATTTAATTTAAATTAATTTTTTAGCATAAAAATCTACAAAGTTTTAGGGAAAAACCGATCGCGAATGATTTTAGAATGCCATGGAATAATTATATGTTAGGTAAAACATGATTTTGGAGATGAGTTTAAATTTTTGAAATTTTCCAAGCTATGGAAAATTTATTATGAATTTCTAAAGGAAAATATGATATAGTTGGGTTCAAAATTAATTTCAATTATTACAGGAAGAAACTGTGTTGGAAATTTTGATATATTTGATAAATGATGTGTGACGGCCCGTAAATCCATACCCTTTGAATCGACAATAATACATACATGTCCGACCCAAAAAGCACAGGCTGACGAAAAGTGAAGAGAAAGAAAAGAAGAGAGAAGAAGAGAAAAGAAGAAAAAGAGAAGATAGAACCAAATAGAACAATACAAAATCTCACATCGCAGTGGAAAACATATAATATCATATCAATGATCTTTATAAAGCAGAAACTGTATATAAATACATCAATCAGAGTTCAACAATCAATCACAATTTATCAGCCTGAACAGTTATAATAACATGTCCTCACAATTGTTGATAATATAAAAAACAACAATAAGCACAACGAATAATAAAGCAAAACATATGTACGTGTATACAAGAATGAAGATCTCTAGCTCTCCTGCTAATGCTCGAAAAACACCAATCATAACCTATAAATTTACTCGGTCTGACCCGAGCATTGAAAGAAATGAATGCCCGAATCAGTCTCGTAAACCAGCATGAGAAACACACTCAACTGAATTTATTTAAATTACCAAACTTTTCCTTTATCAAAATAAAAGTATCTCATAAGATAAGTCCTCACATAAACACGGACATGTTTTTACCTTACAATAACTAAATCATCTCATATCAAATTCATGTTATATTATACTAGTGTCTAGTATACAAATAATATTAATCATAGCCAAAATTGTTACATTGATTAAATTCCAACATATAGCCCAATTAGGTAATACAATCAAAATGGAAAGCACGTAGTGGAGTTTGGATTTCCATACAAATGACCAGGTGAATGGACTATCTTCCGAAGTGGTACACCTCTAGATGGATGTCCCGAGGCACACAACATCTGCCTTCTACCAACACAAGACCGACCCACCTCTATAGCTAGATGGTACCGAATATGTCATCCTCCGCTCGTACCGACCTTTACCGAGGGCCCTCTAGCATACAAACCACAATAATCAGATACACGATGTCATAGCGTGTAAAGATATACTAGATGAGGATGATCAAATCCTACTTGGGAATGACCCACTTAGCCTTGCTACATCTAAACATGTTTTGGTCATTTCGGGTTGACGAGGCTAGCGGTAATGATTACCTTTCACAAATCACATATCACATCACTTTGAATGCTACACGGCCATTTTCGTTGACTAAAATTGCCTTCCACAAAAATACGACCCTTAGTCTTATACGTCTCAAGGAGGGTGTTAAGCTAAGATAAGTAGCCTTCTCCGCCACCACTGATGTACGTTTGTAAAAACAAATGTACGTAATCTTTAGAAATGCAATGTCAGACAAACATCCATACAAGTTGCCCAGGAATAGGACAAACCGAAGGTACTTTCCTACCACAACCAGTCGGGAAATCTCTAGGATTAGCAGTGAATAGTCCTTGCATTGGATATTTCATAATGAAGAGAGCACTGCTGCTGGATGTGTATTGGGATTTTAACCCCAAATAATCAACAAGAAGTCCCCCACAATAAAAATCCAAAATATCAATATCATCACAAGCAACTTGCACAATCGTCGCATATAAGTTGGTCCAAAGTGGTTTTCAGATAAACCGATCCCGGTCTCTTTGCATCAACAAAGCAAAAGCATTTCTCAACCTCATATAGAACTAAGTCTCATAGACTTATCACGTCTCCAACTTTCAACTTGCTATCCTTCGGGCCAAGAAGTAAGCTCGATAGATTGGAGTAATACTCCGCACTGTACGAATCAACATCCTTAATACAAAAAGTAATCAAGCCTACACAGAAGGCTACGTACTAAGTGTACCATTAAATAGTTCCCAAATAAAGTCGAGGAACTAAAATTTGGCCAATTTTGATAGTCGGTTATTTAACTATCAAAACAAACAAACAAATATTCAGCACCATAACAATCAATGGGCCCTTTTAATTAATCTTTTATTAATTAAATCACTTGCCAATTATTCGTTTTAAATTAACTTTAAAATGATATAATCTCAAAAGCATTTCAAATTCTATATTGGAAAACATTTCCAAATACTTATTTAATAATAAGTAATTCACAATTCATTTAAACATTCTTTTTAAACACATTTATTTGGGTCAAAACGAATATTGCCTAATACATCGTTATGACAACCCAAAATCACTAGCATAAGGATTCGAAAATTAGACAGATATATAAATCCCATATACTATACAAAACATTTTCTTTCGAAAATCATTTATTATAAAAACATTTGTTATAGTCCATCATTTCTTTACATCTCGAAAACGTCTATTTCAACATCATTTTAAAAACATCTTCAAACCATTTAACTCTATTTAAAATATCACTTTTCCAAAACGTTTATTTTATTTAATATATTATTCACTGTCCAAAATCGTGAATACAATCATTTACCAAATTTAATATTTCGACGCATTTATTAAAGGATAATCCACTGTCCAAAATCTTGGATATAATGCCTTTACCAAATTCATCACTATTGCAAATTTAATTAAAGGATTATCCAATGTCCAAAATCGTGGATGAAATTCCTTTAATAAAAATCCATATCAAGTTTATCAATTTAAATTGATTTCACATTTATAAAACAATGTTTATAAATCACACATATATTTTATATAAACTTCAAGTTATAAATTCACTTTGTTAACAAATTCTATTTACATCTCATTATATGCCAAAATCCAATTTATAAGTTAATTACTTATAAATCTTTTTATTTTCAAAATCCATTCTTTTATAACTTCACAATTAGTAATTCTTATTCACTTATAAAATCCATTTATAATTTCATTTTGACATTTATTAAAACCCCATAAAAATTCCATTATTCTTATTTATAAAAATTCAATTTTATAAATCTTGTTTAAAAGCGACTTATAATCAGTCAGAAATCCCAATTTAAATTTTTTTGTAAAATAATCAACTGCACATTTCAAAAATCGCATTCTAATTTTATTTCCCAAAAATCATAATTTTTATAACATAAAAATGATAACATTTATTTATTATTTAAAATAAATTGATTTACTTAACAATACAAAATTAACAGAACATTTATTTTCAAAATCATTTTAAAAATCCTTTTTAAATTTGGAAATCATCACTTTAACATTTTTAAATTCCAAAAATAGGCACAATGCTGCAACATCACTAAATACATCAATCACGACATCCAAAACATCATATATCATATGATAAGAGAATATGTAACAATATCTATAAATAAGTCAACAGTGGTGAAGAATCTAGTTGGACCCCTCTAACCTGTCACCTGCAACAAATATACATATTAGAAATATATGTACAATGTCCGCTTCGAGGCGGACGGGCGTACTAAAGGTCATCCGCTCATACACGTGAACGTATAGGGTCATCTGCTCCACTAGGCAGGAATATATCTAAATACCAATCGATATATCATATATCATCCAAATAGTCATCAATCATCATAAAAAATATTTATTCTCACTTATACAAATATACCAATGAGTCAGAGAGAGTGAGTTGCACTCACATTGCTTGTAGTCGTCGCGATAGCGATTTATTCCGATTAAAATTAAACAAGCGTTTAATTTCAACCAAAATTTTCACTAGCTCAAACAAATCCCGATCCAGCTCCAAAATGTAGTGCTCATCAATACGGACCCAAAGCAATTCTTTTCGTGCAAAACAAACCTCGTATGAAAATGTTATGATATTTTAAAGTTTATACAATTTATATAATATAATTTCACTTTTTATTTTATATTTTTAACATCAGCTTCATCTAGGTCATTCGATTTAGCTTGATGAACATTTAGCCGACCATTTTCTTCTTCCCCCTTCCTATTCACGTACGCAACAATCAAACCAATGGTTGCCTTTATTTTTTTGAATTTTTTACAGCAACTACGACGAACTTTACAACGATTGGCCACCTTTGTTTGGAAGCCCGCACTTGACTTTATCTTTGGCAAAGGACCGATCGCACCTGGTGGCTTAGGCTCCTCAAAAAACGTGCACAAAGGTCAGCACTTCATCAGCCTGCTGCGCCTTGATCGACGCGCCGATTTCGATCAAATCTATATGGATTTGAAGATCTCGTGATCCTCTTCAAGTTTGTAGTTGGACGATTTGACGAAGTGAGTGGATCGTGAGATATTGAGGGAGAAAGACAATCATTTTCTGGCCATTGAAATCTTAGTGGCGGCTAGTCCTAACTAAATTAGGGTTTTAGCAAAATGAAGAAAAAGGTGGCCTTTTATAGAAAATTCACGTGCACTATTCACCTAGAAAATTTTCAAACTCGAAATGAAGCATGCCACCTGGCGTTTATAATGTTTTATCCCTATTTTAAACACATTGGAATATATATCGAGAGCCAATTCGATCATATTTGAAAGATAGGTTTTCAAATCGACTATTTAAATTTAAAATTCACTTAAATGATTTTCTACGCGTTTTAGCATGCCCTGGAAAAACCGTAAATCCGATTGATACGAAATTCGAAATCTTACAATAATATGACATTACGGATCCAATGAAATAGGTTTCGTCAAAATCCGAAACTGTATGAAAAATGATAATTTTTACTTATCAATTAAATATTAAAATATTCAATTTCTATATATTAACTTTTAAATCAACTTTAAAAGTTCTCTAGCATCATTCTAATTCAAATAGAATTTTATTCAACTTTATAAATCATTTTTATTCACTTTAAATTCAATTTTCAATTATTTGAGAAATTTCAAATAATAAATTAACAATTTAATTATTCAATTAAATCCTTATATCCGAAATATAAGTTATTCAACTTATAAAATTACTTGTGAATATTTAAAATAAATTAAATATACGAATTTCAAATGACGAAAATTCTAGATCGTTACATTCTCCCCTACTTAAAAGAATTTTGTCCTCGAAATTACCAAGTAAGAAAAGGTCATAAATCCATTAACTTTTCAAAACAATTCGTGAAAACTAGATATCAAATCTAATTTAAACATTATAACTTTTCCAAAATCATTTAGTTAAACTTATTATAAAAACTTTTCTAAGTTTTCAAATCCATATATAGTTATTCTTTCAAAACCAACCAATATCGTTTCAAATTATAACTTAAAAAACCAAAAGTATAGTTATCAAAAAATTTCCAATTTTCCAAAATCTCAAAAAATTCTAACGCCTCAAATTTTCAAAAAAATTCGCCAACGTCTTCTTTGCATGCTTCGATCGTAATAGGATCACAACATATATATATCACAAATATACATCTCATCTACGAGTATGAGGCATCCCGTAGGGAAAAAAGTGTAAAAGTATGATATGTAATCAGAGATATGTACCTTATATATTATTAGCGAGCATATATGGCTAATAGAGCGCGAAAGCGAGCTCCAAATATGAAGCAAGTGTTATATGAACCTACTAAATACTCAACAAATAAATGAGAAACATGTATATATGAAAGTAATATCAATATACAACATATACCAATAAAATTACTATATATGCCAATATAGAAAATGCAACAAAAGGAAACAAATCCAACATCAAACAACTTGTAACGACCCTAGATTTTAATTTAATTTAAATTGATAATTAAAAGAAATTTTGAATAAAAATTTTAAAATTAATTATAAATGGAAGCGAGTTTCCTCGATTCAAACAGAAAATATATATTAAGTCATATAAATTTGAAAATTTGTATATATGTGAATATATATGTATATATTGGATTTGAAATAAAATCTTAAATAAATGTTTTTTTTTAAATAAATAGAATTAGAAATGAGAATATTTATATATGATGAATTATAAACTATTAAGATTAGACGAATTTCAAATAACATAGGGACTATAGAAATTTATTTACATTATAAAAGCAATGTACAAAGCAAGGAAATAAGTATGAAGTGATGGCACTAGAATAAAATTTAACAACATAATAAAAATAGAAATGTGTTCATATGACAAAATAACAAGGCAAAGTAATAAAGCTTTAGACAAAATAAATAAATACATTCAAATAAAAATAGCAACTTTATATCTATATAACATCAGTAGGCTTGCAAAAGTAGAAAACATAAGTAACAAAAGAAGTATAAAAACAAACTACAACTCCAACAAACAAATACACAAACAAGTACATACATAATTTAAAAAGTATAAGCTAGTAAACAAATGGAAGAAAAAAAATGTCTTTAGTCAAGCAAAGCATGAGTTCAGCCGAGCTAAAAGCAAGAACAAAGTAAGAAAATGAATTACAAAGTACATATGTAGCCTGCATTGGTAAGGCAAGGCAAGTATAAACAAACATAAAGTATGTTTGTACAAAATAAAGTATGCAAACCATCACTATGTCATCTCTCAGCCGAGACACGGAGTAACAAAACAAATGCAAAGTACTTAGACAAAGGCAGGTGGAAGAATATAGACAAAGTAAATAAACAAAGAAATAAATATAAACAAAAACAATTTAAATATGTTTAGGCCTGTAAGTAAATGCATAACCAAGTACAATAGCAAACAAGAGAAAGATCTCAGCCACGATTTGTTGTACAAATATATCGCCTATAGCATGTTTATTAATATTATCATGTACAAGCAAAAGGCATATCCTGTAGACTTGTTTTTTTATATATCAACTTCATATGCATCATCTTCTTATACTCAGTCTCATTCATTCGAACTGAAAAGAAAAAAAAAAACTGAAGTGAGGATCACTTTAAACTCAAACAAACAGCTTAAATTTCAATAACCATATAAACAAGAGGAGGATTTATATCAAAACAAATCAAGGCCTGGGAATTGAGGAGCAAGGAAGCTTCAGTATCTCAACATCCACTTGAAAGTTTTGAATGGTGATCTGGAAGGTGAGTAACAACAGCCATTTAGATTTGAATCTATGATGCCAGTTGCTCTGTGTACATGCAAAGATTAGCAGTATTCTTTCTCTGTTATATCACAAGGTATCAGACAACAAGAAATAAATTTAGTTTCTTTTTACCTAATCAATATTAGACTTTGATGTTAAATAAAAGTTGTTGTGTTTAAGTACGAGTAGTAACTTAAAAATAGTTTCCTGACATAAAAATGCATATAGATAAAAAAAATCGAATTTTTACAGTACTAACTTCTTTTTCTGGAAAATTCAAATGTTACGAAATATTGATTCAAGTATGTATTTGGAATCTATACTCAAAGATAGGAATTTTAAAACTAATATGAGAATTTTTAATTGACAATCTTAGCTGTAGTTAATAATTGAACAAAATGGGCATCTCTATCTTTTTCTGGTGATTGGATAACTCGGGTTGGTTGGGGTTGTTCGGGGTGGTAGACGAGCCTATGGGGTTGCTTGGAAAAATGGTCGGAGTTGGTGGAAGCGACTGTGGAGTCGGCGGCGAGGAGTTTTGTTTTTAAACCCTAGTTTTGGAGTGTCGAAAACTTTCGATTCGTTCTCCCTATTGGATGCATCGAGTTCGATGCCGTTTGGAGGAATGGTGGATGGGTCGAAGGTGAAGCTTCTGTCGGAGTTTGGTGGCGTACGGTGGTCGGAGTGTCGAGTGATTCGAGTATTTACTCGAAGTAGATTAGGTTTTTACTCGAAGGAAATAGAGCCTGGACTCGAAGCATTTTTACTTTGCTTCGAGTTGATGCTTTGGTTACAGGTTTTCACTGGAAAACCTGTTATTCTGTTAAATAAAAAAAAAAACCGAGTTTAAATAAAAATAGAGTTTTAAAATGAAGTTTAAATATGATTCAAGTTGATTTTGGAATCTCAGTTTTAAAAATAAAAATAAAGTTTTGAAATTTAAATTTATTTGAAAACAACTTTAAAAGTTTTTTTTATAGGTTGAATTTAAAAGTAAAATTTTAAATTAAGATGGAGATTTAAACCCAAGGTTAAACCATTTTAAAATGAGTTTTGGAAAAAAAAGGGGTTTTTGAAATTTCTTTAAAACGTGGTCAAGGTCAATTTGTTTTCATTTTAAATCTTAAATTTAAAATGAAATTTTAAAAATAAGATTGGAAAGTAATTTTTTTTTAATAATTTGATCATTAATAAGATAAATGTTTTTATCTTTAAATATATGAAGATTTAATGATTTGTAATTATTTAAATTAACTAGAATTGGATAATTAAGGATTTGGATTACTTAAATAGGTAATTAAAGGTTTAAATTAATCAATTGAGGCTTAAAGATAAATTAAGTTAGGAGTAATTGGTTTATAATCTAAGGATTATTAATTAGATATTAATAAATGACTAAAGTTGATTAATCAAGTGATTAGGCAATAATTTATTTAAGGATGAAGTGATTAATTTTGACAATCAATTAAATTTATTTATTTATGATAATCATTATGAAATTGTGAAAGTGTCATTACTTTATAGTAAGTGATTAAAGATTTTATTTCTTTAAAATAATTAATTAAGTGGTTAATTAATTTTATAATTGGTTAAAAGGTTAATTGAATAAAATTTATTAATTAGAAATAATTAATTAAAGTGTTTGATTAACTAATTATATCAAATGATTTGAAATTAATAAATCAAGATTGGATAATTAATTCATAAGTAATTTATTTAATTGGAAATAAATTGAATTAATTAGGATTAAACAATTAATAAATCCTGCTTATAAATGATTATTAAATGCTTGACCTTACCAATGAATGATTGTATTGTATGAAATGCCTTGAATTGATTATCCTATCTGATTTGTGATATTTTGTTATGTAAATTGAGCTGTGTATATTTATTTGCATCTGTATATTATCTATGAATCTATGAATGAGCGATAAGCGTTATAGTTATATCGCTTATCAACTATATTTCTGTGTTTTAATCTGTGATGATTGAATGATGTTGCACTATAGTGTTAAACCCCTGGACCACACTTACACACACACAAGTATGGATTTCACGAGGAAATCGATTAAGTCACAGATTTTTGAAAATAGTTTTAAATTTGAATTTTTAAATTCAAATGGTTTGAAAATAAGATTTGGGTCTAAAGTGAAAAACTTTTAAAATGGAATTTCAAAGATAAAAGTTATTTTGAATAACTTAATTAAAGTTTGAAATTTAATTAATTTGATCTAAATTCAAAATGTGAAACTGAATTCTAAAATTTGAAACTAGGGAGTAAAGATGTTATACCAGTTATATATGAGTTAAACCATTTTTAAAGTATTATTTTTGGAAATTTGAATTTAACTCAAGGATTTCAGCTCGTATAAATGAATCAGGTTTCCAAAATGAAAACTGTTGTTTTCAAATGATAAACACTTTTAGATAAGAACTGAGATTCCAGTTAATTAGGGGAATTTCAAGATTGAATAGAGAAATGATTTTCCTAAGTTATGAATGAATTCTTTTTGAAAGCTATGAATTAAATCTGTTTATTCTTAACAGATTTAAATTGATGATTTGTTTAAATCAAATCGAAATGAAATTGTTTTGAAAGCTATAAGTTAAATCTTTGATTTGAAGATTTAACGAGTAAAATTGAAATGAAAATTGATTTGGAAAATCTGTGAATAAATCTTTTGTTTAAAAGATTAAAATGTGAAAATGAATCTTTTTGTTTAAAGATTGAAATGGTAATTGGATTAAACCATTTGAAAGAAAGTTTTGAATTAATAAGTTGTGACTTAATTGAAATCCCATTATCCATATGTTTTTGAAATACTGTGCTCACTGTTCGGTTTAGCCGGGAGAGGACCTTTGTGTCATATATCCCATTCCGAATATGTGATATGTCGTTATGGATAGCATTTGAAGACCGGGTATTTGCGAGAGCGATAGGATGACCTATCGATTGTCTCTGCACTGGGTAGCTCCTGGTATAGAGATTCCCTAAGTGATGGGAAATTCGATCGGGATTGTGAATACCCGGATTGCAAGGACTTATTTGGAAGTGCCTTCGGTTCTGTTCGAACCCAGAACAGACTTGTATGGATTGTATGTCTGACATTACAAATTGAGATATAAAGCCGATTTCTTTCAAATATATTTCTGTTGGTGGCGGAGAATTTATTCTCTTAGCTTAACACCCTTTTCTGAGACGTACGAGCTCAGAAGTTATATAGTTGAAGGTTATCAGCGATATATTCCCAATTTGGTAATGTGACATACTGAGTGTTGCTGTGAAATGATCATTGTGTTGATTATTTGTGATAGGATCATTTATTTGATCGTCTATCTTGGTGATCATTTCTATGATCATTTGTTGACCCAAAGCACGGCTTTTGTATAAAGTGTGTTTTTGTGGACGTGACTACGTCGGGCCTCACACCCCGGAAATGGTCAAAACAGGAAAGATGCGGCAAGGTTATGAGGGGTAGCTCCCTTTAGGGTATGTGCATTTCCTTCTGGATAGAGGTGGTATCATGGTATGGAGCCCAGATATTTAACCTATGTGGTTACTACGAATTTATTACTTTGTGGTTGTTGGTTATCGGGATCCCGTGAGAAAGGTCGTTTACGATCGGGGGATGGCATGCTCGTGTCAGTAGTTACCCAGTTAGGGGTAACCCGGCCTTGTGTTGGCAGAGATCCGGTTTGGTTCTCGAGGACGTCCTTCCAGAGGCGTTCTCATGTGGCAATGGGAAGTTCCTTGGCCTGACCATTTGTTGGAAATCCAAAGAAACAATACGATCTTGTACGGTTTTAGTTGTAGAACCTATCATTCACTTATGGTGGCGCCCCACTATTTGGATGGTAGCTATAGTAGGCATAAATGCGAAATGCCTATGCTGGCTAAGATTTATATCATTATTTTCGAAATGATTTTTCCTATACTGTGCACTAGTAATAATATCAAATGTTTCTTTTAATGCGTATCAAGCATCTTTGACTATCATAAGGAGAAATCTCCTCCGATTCTACGTTTGCATTGTGTGTGTGTGCGGGAGGCCTTATGGTAATCCCATTTTTAAAAAGCATTGCGAATTGACTTTGAAAATCTTTTGTTGAATGTTTTAAAAGATAAACTATTTTTGTTGCTCACACCAGTCCCACGACTGATCCGGAGTTTATTGTTTCTTTCCTAAACTCTGGGTGCTCATTATATTTCTACACGAGCAGCCTAGAGTTGGGTTTTTCAGATAGTTGGATATAGTGGATTATCTGGAGTTAGTTCAGTCTTTGGACCACACCAGTCTTGCTTAAGCTAGGTGCATCGTTATTGGGAGTTCGAGCTATTGCTGGATTGATTCTTGGAAATGGAGTTACAGTTATCTTTGGAATTCTTCCTTGAAGACTATATTGGAGTTATTTGTTCCGCTGCTATTTTATTGTATCATATCTATGATGTATATTGATATCTATTGGATCATCTGTTGTATCAGATATTGTATCAAAGTTGTATATCAATGTATTATTCTTTTATTCCGCTGTGTTATTTACTTAATGTTGTTATAAGCTCCGGCGAATCGGATTTGAACGGTCAAATCTATGACATTCGAATACGATTTGAAGTATGGATGTCGATTTTCGAGCGGGCAAAATCCGTCTCGTTACATTTGGTATCAGAGCTAAGGTTGAACTTTAGCTCAGGAGTATAACATATTAAGTAGCTCATTAGAGATAGGGTAAAGTATCCCTTGAATGAGTATATCCCTAAGATATCCGTTTGAATGCCTCAGTAAATTCTCTTACTATCCATCGATAGTGAGTATGAGTGCGAGAAGAGAACGAGATAGGGGACAGGGAAATACGACTATAAATGGTCGAAACTCTGTAACAACAGTGGAAACAACTTTTTTTATCAATTTTATTTGATTCGTTTCCAAATTTCTTTTGATTGCTTCGTGACAGTTACAAGAAGAAGTTTCGGTGCGGTGATGGCCGTACGAATCATTGTAGAAAATCCTTACTTCGTATCTCCATCGGTTTCTTCCCAGATTCTCGATTTAAACTTTAATAAATATGAATTGGAAATTTTGAATAAACTGAAAATTTTAAATTGAGTTAAATTGAATTGTATTGATAAAGCGATTTCGTTTAAAACCAAATTTGAAATTCTGTTGTAATTTCGTGGGTTGGTCGAAGTCCGAAGAGGGACAAATTGGTATGTATTCTGAGATATTCCGACTTGAATTTGGAATCCATATCTTGTATTTGAGAAATTGTAGAGATTGAGTCTATCTCTGTGTTGTTTTTGTGCCTGCGAATTTCGAGGACGAAATTCTTTTAAGGGGGGAAGTTTGTAACGACCCTAGATTTTAATTTAATTTAAATTGATAATTAAAAGAAATTTTGAATAAAATTTTTAAAATTAATTATAAATGGAAGCGAGTTTCCTCGATTCAAACAGAAAATATATATTAAGTCATATAAATTTGAAAATTTGTATATATGTGAATATATATGTATATATTGGATTTGAAATAAAATCTTAACTAAATGTTTTTTTTAAATAAATAGAAATAGAAATGAGAATATTTATATATGATGAATTATAAACTATTAAGATTAGACGAATTTCAAATAACATAGGGACTATAGAAATTTATTTACATTATAAAAGCAATGTACAAAGCAAGGCAATAAGTATGAAGTGATGGCACTAGAATAAAATTTAACAACATAATAAAAATAGAAATGTGTTCATATGACAAAATAACAAGGCAAAGTAATAAAGCTTTAGACAAAATAAATAAATACATTCAAATAAAAATAGCAACTTTATATCTATATAACATCAGTACGCTTGCAAAAGTAGAAAACATAAGTAACAAAAGAAGTATAAAAACAAACTACAACTCCAACAAACAAATACACAAACAAGTACATACATAATTTAAAAAGTATAAGCTAGTAAACAAATGGAAGAAAAAAAAATGTCTTTAGTCAAGCAAAGCATGAGTTCAGCCGAGCTAAAAGCAAGAACAAAGTAAGAAAATGAATTACAAAGTACATATGTAGCCTGCATTGGTAAGGCAAGGCAAGTATAAACAAACATAAAGTATGTTTGTACAAAATAAAGTATGCAAACCATCACTATGTCATCTCTCAGCCGAGACAAGGAGTAACAAAACAAATGCAAAGTACTTAGACAAAGGCAGGTGGAAGAATATAGACAAAGTAAATAAACAAAGAAATAAATATAAACAAAAACAATTTAAATATGTTTAGGCCTGTAAGTAAATGCATAACCAAGTACAATAGCAAACAAGAGAAAGATCTCAGCCACGATTTGTTGTACAAATATATCGCCTGTAGCATGTTTATTAATATTATCATGTACAAGCAAAAGGCATATCCTGTAGACTTGTTTTTTTATATATCAACTTCATATGCATCATCTTCTTATACTCAGTCTCATTCATTCGAACTGAAAAGAAAAAAAAAAAAACTGAAGTGAGGATCACTTTAAACTCAAACAAACAGCTTAAATTTCAACAACCATATAAACCAGAGGAGGATTTATATCAAAACAATTCAAGGCCTGGGAATTGAGGAGCAAGGAAGCTTCAGTATCTCAACATCCACTTGAAAGTTTTGAATGGTGATCTGGAAGGTGAGTAACAACAGCCATTTAGATTTGAATCTATGATGCCAATTGCTCTATGTACAAGCAAAGATTAGCAGTATTCTTTCTCTGTTATATCACAAGGTATCAGACAACAAGAAATAAATTTAGTTTCTTTTTACCTAATCAATATTAGACTTTGATGTTAAATAAAAGTTGTTGTGTTTAAGTACGAGTAGTAACTTAAAAATAGTTTCCTGACATAAAAATGCATATAGATAAAAAAAAATCGAATTTTTACAGTAGTAATTTCTTTTTCTGGAAAATTCAAATGTTACGAAATATTGATTCAAGTATGTATTTGGAATCTATACTCAAAGATAGGAATTTTAAAACTAATATGAGAATTTTTAGTTGACAATCTTAGCTATAGTTAATAATTGAACAAAATGGGCATCTCTATCTTTTTCTGGTGATTGGATAACTCGGGTTGGTTGGGGTTGTTCGGGGTGGTAGACGAGCCTATGGGGTTGCTTGGAAAAATGGTCGGAGTTGGTGGAAGCGACTGTGGAGTCGGCGGCGAGGAGTTTTGTTTTTAAACCCTAGTTTTGGAGTGTCGAAAACTTTCGATTCGTTCTCCCTATTGGATGCATCGAGTTTGATGCCGTTTGGAGGAATGGTGGATGGGTCGAAGGTGAAGCTTCTGTCGGAGTTTGGTGGCGTACGGTGGTCGGAGTGTCGAGTGAACGGCGTTGACAGGTTTGGGTTGGAGGTTGGCTCTCGTGTTTCCAGGTTTGAATTTTCACTCGAATTCGAGTTCGAGTCGAACTGGAAAAGTTAGATGATCGTGGGCTGATCTGAGGATGACCGTTGGCTTGCTCGAGATACTGGTGGTGACCGGAGGTGGCTCTGGGGGTGGTGCACGTGCACCGTGCAGTTGCTCTGATGGTCTTGTATCTGTTTGATTGGGTGGAATCAGTCTCGCGCGTTCCACTCGAGTGATTCGAGTATTTACTCGAAGTAGATTAGGTTTTTACTCGAAGGAAATAGAACCTGGACTCGAAGCATTTTTACTTTGCTTCGAGTTGATGCTTTGGTTACAGATTTTCACTGGAAAACCTGTTATTCTGTTAAATAAAAAAAAAACCAAGTTTAAATAAAAATAGAGTTTTAAAATGAAGTTTAAATATGATTCAAGTTGATTTTGGAATCTCAGTTTTAAAAATAAAAATATAGTTTTGAAATTTAAATTTATTTGAAAACAACTTGAAAAGTTTTTTTTATAGGTTGAATTTAAAAGTAAAATTTTAAATTAAGATGGAGATTTAAACCCAAGGTTAAACCATTTTAAAATGAGTTTTGGAAAAAAAAAAGGGGTTTTTGAAATTTCTTTAAAACGTGGTCAAGGTCAATTTGTTTTCATTTTAAATCTTAAATTTAAAATGAAATTTTAAAAATAAGATTGGAAAGTAATTTTTTTTTAATAATTTGATCATTAATAAGATAAATGTTTTTATCTTTAAATATATGAAGATTTAATGATTTGTAATTATTTAAATTAACTAGAATTGGATAATTAAGGATTTGGATTACTTAAATAGGTAATTAAAGGTTTAAATTAATCAATTGAGGCTTAAAGATAAATTAAGTTAGGAGTAATTGGTTTATAATCTAAGGATTATTAATTAGATATTAATAAATGACTAAAGTTGATTAATCAAGTGATTAGGCAATAATTTATTTAAGGATGAAGTGATTAATTTTAACAATCAATTAAATTTATTTATTTATGATAATCATTATGAAATTGTGAAAGTGTCATTACTTTATAGTAAGTGATTAAAGATTTTATTTCTTTAAAATAATTAATTAAGTGGTTAATTAATTTTATAATTGGTTAAAAGGTTAATTTAATAAAATTTATTAATTAGAAATAATTAATTAAAGTGTTTGATTAACTAATTATATCAAATGATTTGAAATTAATAAATCAAGATTGGATAATTAATTCATAAGTAATTTATTTAATTGGAAATAAATTGAATTAATTAGGATTAAACAATTAATAAATCCTGCTTATAAATGATTATTAAATGTTTGACCTTACCAATGAATGATTGTATTGTATGAAATGCCTTGAATTGATTATCCTATCTGATTTGTGATATTTTGTTATGTAAATTGAGCTGTGTATATTTATTTGCATCTGTATATTATCTATGAATCTGTGAATGAGCGATAAGCGTTATAGTTATATCGCTTATCAACTATATTTCTGTGTTTTAATCTGTGATGATTGAATGATGTTGCACTATTGTGTTAAACCCCTGGACCACACTTACACGCACACAAATATGGATTTCACGAGGAAATCGATTAAGTCACAGATTTTTGAAAATAGTTTTAAATTAGAATTTTTAAATTCAAATGGTTTGAAAATAAGATTTGGGTCTAAAGTGAAAAACTTTTAAAATGGAATTTCAAAGATAAAAGTTATTTTGAATAACTTAATTAAAGTTTGAAATTTAATTAATTTGATCTAAATTTAAATTCAAAATGTGAAACTGAATTCTAAAATTTGAAACTAGGGAGTAAAGATGTTATACCAGTTATATATGAGTTAAACCATTTTTAAAGTATTATTTTTGGAAATTTGAATTTAACTCAAGGATTTCAGCTCGTATAAATGAATCAGGTTTCCAAAATGAAAACTGTTGTTTTCAAATGATAAACACTTTTAGATAAGAACTGAGATTCCAGTTAATTAGGGGAATTTCAAGATTGAATAGAGAAATGATTTTCCTAAGTTATGAATCAATTCTTTTTGAAAGCTATGAATTAAATCTGTTTATTCTTAACAGATTTAAATTGATGATTTGTTTAAATCAAATCGAAATGAAATTGTTTTGAAAGCTATAAGTTAAATCTTTGATTTGAAGATTTAACGAGTAAAATTGAAATGAAAATTGATTTGGAAAATCTGTGAATAAATCTTTTGTTTAAAAGATTAAAATGTGAAAATGAATCTTTTTGTTTAAAGATTGAAATGGTAATTGGATTAAACCATTTGAAAGAAAGTTTTGAATTAATAAGTTGTGACTTAATTGAAATCCCATTATCCATATGTTTTTGAAATACTGTGCTCACTGTTCGGTTTAGCCGGGAGAGGACCTTTGTGTCATATATCCCATTCCGAATATGTGATATGTCGTTATGGATAGCATTTGAAGACCGGTGTTGAAGACCGGGTATTTGCGAGAGCGATAGGATGACCTATCGATTGTCTCTGCACTGGGTAGCTCCTGGTATAGAGATTCCCTAAGTGATGGGAAATCCGATCGGGATTGTGAATACCCGGATTGCAAGGACTTCTTTGGAAGTGCCTTCGGTTCTGTTCGAACCCAGAACAGACTTGTATGGATTGTATGTCTGACATTACAAATTGAGATATAAAGCCGATTTCTTTCAAATATATTTCTGTTGGTGGCGGAGAATTTATTCTCTTAGCTTAACACCCTTCTCTGAGACGTACGAGCTCAGAAGTTATATAGTTGAAGGTTATCAGCGATATATTCCCAATTTGGTAATGTGACATACCGAGTGTTGCTGTGAAATGATCATTGTGTTGATTATTTGTGATAGGATCATTTATTTGATCGTCTATCTTGGTGATCATTTCTATGATCATTTGTTGACCCAAAGCACGGCTTTTGTATAAAGTGTGTTTTTATGGACGTGACTTCGTCGGGCCTCACACCCCGGAAATGGTCAAAACAGGAAAGATGCGGCAAGGTTATGAGGGGTAGCTCCCTTTAGGGAATGTGCATTTCCTTCTGGATAGAGGTGGTATCATGGTATGGAGCCCAGATATTTAACCTATGTGGTTACTACGAATTTATTACTTTGTGGTTGTTGGTTATCGGGATCCCGTGAGAAAGGTCGTTTACGATCGGGGGATGGCATGCTCGTGTCAGTAGTTACCCAGTTAGGGGTAACCCGGCCTTGTGTTGGCAGAGATCCGGTTTGGTTCTCGGGGACGTCCTTCCAGAGGCGTTCTCATGTGGCAATGGGAAGTTCCTTGGCCTGACCATTTGTTGGAAATCCAAAGAAACAATACGATCTTGTACGGTTTTAGTTGTAGAACCTATCATTCACTTATGGTGGCGCCCCACTGTTTGGATGGTAGCTATAGTAGGCATAAATGCGAAATGCCTATGCTGGCTAAGATTTATATCTTTATTTTCGAAATGATTTTTCCTACACTATGCACTAGTAATAATATCAAATGTTTCTTTTAATGCGTATCAAGCATCTTTGACTATCATAAGGAGAAATCTCCTCCGATTCTGCGTTTGCATTGTGTGTGTGCGCGGGAGGCCTTATGGTAGTCCCATTTTTAAAAAGCATTGCGAATTGACTTTGAAAATCTTTTGTTGAATGTTTTAAAAGATAAACTGTTTTTGTTGCTCACACCAGTCCCACGACTGATCCGGAGTTTATTGTTTCTTTCCTAAACTCTGGGTGCTCATTATATTTCTACACGAGCAGCCTAGAGTTGGGTTTTTCAGATAGTTGGATATAGTGGATTATCTGGAGTTAGTTCAGTCTTTGGACCACACCAGTCTTGCTTATGCTAGGTGCATCGTTATTGGGAGTTCATGCTATTGCTGGATTGATTCTTGGAAATGGAGTTACAGTTATTTTTGGAATTCTTCCTTGAAGACTATATTGGAGTTATTTGTTCCGCTGCTATTTTATTGTATCATATCTATGATGTATATTGATATCTATTGGATCATCTGTTGTATCAGATATTGTATCAAAGCTGTATATCAATGTATTATTCTTTTATTCCGCCGTGTTATTTACTTAATGTTGTTATAAGTTCCGGCGAATCGGATTTGAACGGTCGAATCTATGACATTCGAATACGATTTGAAGTATGGATGTCGATTTTCGAGCGGGCAAAATCCGTCTCGTTACACAACTGTCATCCAACAAACATCCAACAAACCAAAATCTATCCAATCTATCCATAACCATATCAATATAAATTCACTTCTCATTAATATTCATTGAATTGACTTTCAATTTAAATCACATCTTGACTCGTTTACATTGGATTTTTGTGATATCCCAGAAATTTTAGCAATATCAATTTAATAATCTATATTTAAAATTAATTCGATTTGATAAAATTTTGTTAATAAAATTTACTTGATTTAATAATCCAATTAAACAAATGTTTAATTGATGAATTTTATCTTTTAAAAGCTAATAATTGCTTTTCTATTTATAATGTATATTTATATTTATATATATTATAGATAGATAAGTTTTGATTGTAGATTAATAAACAAATAAAATCTTATTTTTAAATTCTGATATTCATTTTGATAAATTGTAAATTTATTATTTTATTTAATAAATAACTATTCAAACTATTAAATAAATAACTATTTGGTTTAAAATACTTAAAGAAATTGTTTTAAAGTGTTTATATATATTTTAAAACATAGTTTAAATTCTAATAAGATAAACAAAAGTTTATTTTATTTCTTTTTGAATATAGCTTAATAATTATAATTTGGAATTACAAATAAAAAGGTAAAATACTATTTATATATTGAACATTAATGCTTTTGTTGCAGGGGAGTTATGGTGGCTCCTCGGTACGGTGATCTAGGCCACGTACTGTGACGGGCGGTACCCAGTATCCCTGCCATTGTATGGAATCCAAAATCCAATAAGTGCCAACGGTTTTGATTCTATTACCCACTTTTTTGGCTAGTAGCTGGAATTTAATCATGTAACAATTTCGTCTATTTCATATTTACTTGAAAACCCTAGACACTATTATAATATCACCGGATTTCCTATCAAATTTTTTGGTTAGCGTAAGGTAAAAGCTTTTCCATGTTTATGTGTGGGAAGTCTTACGTGATACCTTTCTTTTTAAAGGTTTTTCAAAAGTTAAGCAACTTTAACTTGTTACTGACACCAGACCCATGTCTGACCCGGAGTTTATTTTTGTTTTTCATAAACTCTTGGGTACTCAAATTCTTATGAGTAGCCAAGGGATTCAGGTTAGCTTTGATGTATTATGGAGGAGCAAATGGAGCAGGAGCTTCTGCGTGTAGATATATATAGTTTCCGCCGTGTAATTTTCTCTGAGTTGTTCTTGTGTACTATATTGAGTTGTATAACTAGACAGGTGTTTATAAATGTCTAGTATTAAATGTGTAATCTGTGTAACTCTGATAATTGTTGTATATCTATGTAATACTTTTGATATTAATATAATTTATTCGTTCCGCTGTTGAGATTCTGTTGTTGTTTCTTCTTTCTTCTCTTTCTTTCTCTTTCTATCCCTTTCTTTCTTAATTCATGATGCGTCTTTCTGGTTAGTGGAAGACGGGCCGTGACAGTTGGTATCAGAGCATTAGGTTGAGTGAATACCTAGGCTCTGGAGTGGTGTCTATTTTGAGAGAGCGTATTTGTAATTTTATATATATAAATATATTTATTCTACCTATCTGTTGGGTTACCTGTTTAGGTTTTCCAATATAGGTTATAAAGGTAGATAGGGTAGTGGTGTGTGTAACACGACTACTACATTTGGTTGGAGTTTGATGTTGAGGTTGGAAGTGTATTTGTCGAAACTGTAGACCTAATACCATCTTGAATGAGTTGTGCAGTGGTGTAGAGATTTCATCGATCTCGGAAGGTAACCTGTTAAGGTTCGGAATCTAACTTTGAAGTTGGACGAGTTGAGTTTGGATCTGTCGGTTTGGCAGATGTGTGTGATGGTATTTTGATACCTCAGGAGTGGTAGCTGCGTGATGAGATGCCGTGAACAGGAAGGTTTCCGAAGATGTTTTCTTTGGAACGAGTTAGGAAGTGTGTCTGCTTCGGTGATGTGGCTGAGTCCAGCTGGTTGTTTGTGTTTGGCTTTGAGGTCCGGGTTTCTCTAAGAACTTTGGATTAGGAAGTCTTTGGCATCGATGTCAGCAATGCAGTTCGGAGAGTTCTGTGTTGGCAAGAAGGACTTCTGGTTAACAGTTTTCTGGAGGTGGAGTTCAGAAGCAGCAGACTAGATCCGTTTCTTTGGTGTATTGGCTAATTAAGTATAAGCTGTTCTGTTTGGTAAAGAGAGAACAGTTTTCTTTGGATTTGGTCTATGTTGATCGTAAAAGTGACTTGTGATTGTTTGAGTGATCTCTTGTGTTATCAAAGACTTTTCTGGATATCTCCTGAGGAGTCAGAGGTTTGTCTGTATTGGAAGATGAGTTTTCTTATCGACCGGATTCTAGGAGTGCTACCGGTGGTTCAGCTAGTAGAAGGACGATTTCTCGAGATAGAGTTTGGTGAGGCAGCTCAGGATGGTGGAAATTCTGAGTTTTCTTTTATGGATCTTCTGAACCATATTATGGGATGTGATTGTCCAGATTGTGCTCATGATCATCAACAGCATTTTTCTTCTATCCCGGATCAGAGTTGTGCAGCGGAAGCAATTTGGAAGTGTTTCCATAAAAGAAGTAAGTTAGTTCTTCTGAGGTTTGAAGAGTAGAGTTGTGTACTTGGTTTAGGGTTGATCTTGAGGAGATCATTGGGTTGGGTTGTTTTTGGTTCTGTTTGTTCTGGAGGCATCAGCTAAGGGTAAGCTGATCAGTTTGGATATAGGCATCCCAGGATCATCCAAAGGGTTTTATGGATAAGAGACGAAGGAATTTGGATTCCGAAGTCGGAGATTTGTTTTGGATCTCTTCTGTGTTTTGGTTAGATTGGTGTTTGGTTTTCAAGAGTTGAATTGCCAGTTTGGATAATTGGATTTAATGAGTTTCACGTATCTCTGAGGGAGGACGTGTATGAGCTATCTTTGGTTGTGGAACCAGCTGCGCAGAGAGGTTTGGTTGTCGAGTCAGACTCGTCTGTAGTCCGATATCTTGTCTAGTTTTGTAGATCTGGACGAGAAAGAGCTCTGTAGCTTCGTAGTTTGATTTTTTGGATTCTATAGAGCGAGTATCCCGATATATATATACCGGGGAAACTCGAGAAGATTTTATCCAGAATTTTGTCCGGATAATTAAATTGGTTTGATTAGATAAATTGGTTGCTTTGGTTGTTAGCATATAATTGATATATGCTTGTGTTTAAATTAAAATCTTTAAGTAGATTATTAAATTACCTTTGCTTTTAAGTTTCGGGGACGAAATTCTTTTAAGGGGGAGGAATGTGATATCCCGGAAATTTTAGCAATATCAATTTAATAATATGTATTTAAAATTAAATTGATTTGACAAAATTTTGTTAATAAAATTTACTTGATTTAATAATCCAATTAAATATAATTGATGAATATTATCTTTTAAAAGCTAATAATTGCTTTTCTATTTATAATGTATATTTATATTTATATATATTATAGATAGATATGTTTTGATTGTAGATTAATAAACAAATAAAATATTGTTTTTAAATTATGATATTCATTCTGATAAATTGGAAAATTTATTATTTTATTTAATAAATAACTATTCAAACTATTAAATAAATAACTATTTGGTTTAAAATACTTAAAGAAATTGTTTTAAAGTGTTTAAATATATTTTAAAACATAGTTTAAATTCTAATAAGATAAACAAAAGTTTATTTTATTTCTTTTTGAATATAGCTTAATAATGATAATTTGGAATTACATATAAAAAAGTAAAATACAATTTATGTATTGAACATTAATGCTTTTAATTAAGACAAATAAGATATGTAATTTATAATTTCTTTTATAAATTATTTATATCAATAAATATGTTAATTTCAAATAATATAGTAATAAATGTATAAATACAGATATGTTTAAAAAGGCAATATTATTATTATCTTAAAATTAATTATGTTAATATGAATTAGTTTTAAATGGAATTTTTAAATGTATAAATAGCATTTGAATTTGAATTCATTTTGAAATTCAAATGAATAAACATATATGAATCTTGTAAATAAGCTTTCATTTTTATATAAATTGTTTTACTTCATTAAAAAGAAATACATATACATTTATTAATGAAACTACTTTATATGTATTTTATAAATAAAGAGGATTTCAATTACCTTTAAAATAAATAAAAACAAATAATATTAATTTCAAGACACTTGTTATTAAACTAAGGGGTGTAATGACAAGTGTAATTGAATTAAATGATTAATGTAACAAGTGTCTTCTATTTTTATTTTTTCTTTAAATTTTTAAAATAAATCATTCATACTTATATAAGCATGTTTCCTTCATCTCTATTCTTTTCTAATTTTCATTTCTCAAAGTTAAGAGAAAATTTAAGCTAAACCAAAATCAGTAACAAACTCTCCAAAAAAACTAAAATTAAATTCTGTTCAAAAATCTGAAATGCCTCTCAAAGACTAAAATCTAAAACCTGTAATTTCATCTCCAATATCAACTCCTCAAATAAGAAACATTGCCTGAAATTCATTTTTCAACATCCTCCTCAATTATAAATCTATAACCCTGTAACCATTTCAATCATGCAAACTGTAAAATCCATTTCCAAAAGCTAGCCTGCAATCCACTGTGTATATCAAGAACATGCTACTGCATTCTTTAAAACTTGAGGTCTGAAGCAAGTTCAAGTCCCCTTAGCCTGCATGCAAATCTAAATGCAAGTACTTTCTCTTCCACCTGAAATTCATTTCAAAAGCAAGTTTTGAATGGCCTGCATTTTTTTAAAAATTGGGTTTGGCTTATGCAATATGGTTTGTTCAAGTCTGTATGCAAGTTTAGAACAACAGCAAACACTCAAGATTAAAATCTACAACTCGGTTATAATTAAAAGTAAAAGCAATTCAAGTTTTGTCAAAAGCATTTCTGAAATTTGTGCTTTGTCTTTCAAATGACAGGTGAGTAACTTTTTCTTTTCAAAAAAATTTAAGTATTAAAATGTTGCTTGATTTATGACTTATGTGTGTTTACCTGGATATCATGTTGATTTGTGTGATTTACCTCATTAGTTTAAAAACTCAAGTATAATTATGATGCATGTTTATTCCTGTAATAAAGATTGTATTATGTATATGAGTATAAGATTGCTATTTATGATCATTACAGTTTTTTTAAGGACCAGATTCATGTTTAGTAAACTTAAGTATCCTTGAATAAATCTGTAAGAATACATGAGACTTAAACAATGTATGTATAAATTATAGTTAAGATTTGTTCATGAAAAAAAAAGAAAAAAAAATCAGCAGTTTACTGGAAAATGAAGAAAACAACAAACTAAACTCAAACAGGTGGAATTTAATTAAATTGATTTTAGTTTCAGGTGCTTGAATCTAAAGCTAAAACTAAATCGTGATTTTTAAAACCAAAATTACAATTTTTAGTGATGGATTTATGTGCATTGCTGTTTTTCTTCTGGAAAGTGAAAAGGGGAGGTTGTAAACCTAGTTTTCAGGCACTGTATTGATTTGATCGACCGAGTGCCTTAATTTTTGGGGCGATGACTGCTTGGGTGTCGAAGAGGTGTTGGACGGCGGTGCTAAGCTTACGATGGCCGGAGAAGAGAGGATGGGTGATTTTCCAAGTTTTGGGTTTGGAGGTTAAACTGTTGACAGGTTTTGGTTTCGGGATACTCGAATTTGATTTCGAGTGGATTGAGGGGTTTTGATGGTCGCGAAGTGATTCAAGGATGGTCGGCGACTTGCTCGTTGGTTGGGCAGTGGCCGAAGGTGGCCAAGACCACCGTGCATAGGCACGGTGAAGAAAATGGTGTCAGGGTGATTGTTGGGTTTGCAGTTTTTTATGCTCGGGTAATACTCGAGTAAATCGAGTTTTTGGCTCGAAGATGAATCCGGTTTTACTCGAAGTAAAACCGAGGGGAGCTCGGGTTTTTCTGTTGTTTTCAGGTTTCAGAGAAACCTGTGCATTTCAATTCAAGATTTGTTTTTTAATCTGAATGCAAGGTTTTAAAACAGAATTTAAATCTAAATTTGAAGTATGAAATTCAAATGAGATTTGAATTCAATTCTAAATTCAATTTAAACTTTTTAAATTAAAATGGTTAAGCAACTTAAAAAGGTTTAAAATAATCTGAAAGTAAAGATAAAGCATTAAATTTAAGTAGAAGATTTAAACATAACTTTAAATCTGGAAACAAGATTCAAAATTTGAATCATGTTTTGAAAATAAAAGAAGTTTTTAAATTTTGAAATGTTCAAACAGCTTTTGATGTTGAATCATATTTTAAATATGATTTGAATCTTCAATAAATATGGGTTTAAATCCCTTTTATAAAATGAGAGATTATTTAACATAAGTTTTAAAAAGGTTTTAAATTTGTTTTTTTTTTAAAAACTTTGTTAAAGTTAAGTTTGGTTTTCATTTTAAATTTTAAATTTAAAATAAAAATTGGAAACAAATTTTAGAGTAAGTTGTTTTAAATATTACTTTGATAATGATAATGAAATCATTAAAAAGGAATGTTTATATTTTAAAATAAATCAAAGATTTAATAATTTGGTTTATTAAATTAATAAGATAATTAGATGATTAATTAATTAATTTATTTAATTAAATTAAATAAGGATTTTGAATTAATTAATTAAGATTGAAGTTAATTAATTAAGATTAATTTATTTGGGAATAAGATAATTAATTAATTTAGTTATGATTTTAATTAATTGAAAATTAATTAATCAAGAGGTTAAGATTAATTAAGTTAAAATTTAATTAATGAAATAATTAGTGACTAACTAAATGATTATTAAGATTAATAAATTTGTGAATTAATAATGATTAATTTAATTTAATTACTTAAGTAAGGTAATTAAAGAAATTGATGATAACTTAATGAAGGTCATTAACTTGAGATTATTTATTAATTAATTTAAGTAATTAATTTTGATAATTAATTAGATTAATTAAATTTAAATAATCATTATGGTATTTGGTTAAGTATAATTACTTTGTGAAGTAATTAAAGTTATTAATTGCTCATTGAAATTAATTAATTTATTTGATTAGTTTAAATTAATTAATTAAGTTTAATTAATTTATGATAATCATTGATGGGTTAGTAAGTAATTAATGAAGGATAATTACTTAGGGAAGTAATTAAGATAAGTAATTACAGAATGTAATTTATTTAAAGTATGAAGAATTAAGGTTAATTGTTTGTGAAATTATTATGGAGGATAATTTCTTTGTGAAAGAAATTAATAATTAATTACTTGGTATAATTAATTTAAGCAATTATTGATTAAGTTCTTTGGAAAATAATTAAGTATTGTAATTAATTAAGGATAATTAATTACTAATAAAATGATATAATTAATTATTAAATATAATTAATTTAGTGGTAATCAATTTACTTAATGCGGTAATTAATAATAATTAATTACTGAAGTTAATTAATCAAAGTGATTAATAATTTGGGATTAATTACTTAATAAAGTAATTAATTTAAATGTAATTAGAAATCATTAGTTAATATAATTAATGATGTGATTAAGGATTAATTATTTGAGATTAATTAATTAATGATAAGTGATTAAAGTAATTAATTAATGTAATTGATAAGAATTAATTAAGAATTAATGTGATTAATTATAACTAAATAATTAATGAAGTAATTAGAGGTTAATTAATGTATTTGATTAAGGAAAATTAATTTGAGAAATTAATTATTTGAATATAATTAAAGAATGATAAATCAAGGGAAATTAACCAAGAATGATTAATTAGTGGATAATTGATTAGTTGATTAGTTTGTAATCAATTGTTATATATGCAAGATTTATAGATTGAGGTAATTAATTTAATTTACTTTAAATTAATTAGAGATGATATAATTAATTTAATTCATTTTAAATTAATTATATAGATGGTGTGATTATAAAATCCTTGTTTATATATGGATGATATAAATTTCCTTGAATGGTTTGAATCTCAGATATTAGATTAGTAATGTTGTGTGATATGGATGCATTGGTTTCATTGTGATGATGAATTGGATTATCTTCTGATAATGATAATATGGATTATCTGTGGTGATGATTATCTATTGTGATGATATTATCTATCTGTGTGTATATAGATAATTAAGTTGAACCGTTTTAAATTTAGAACAACTTGGACCTAAAAGACACGTTTTGGATTTCGATGAGACCGGGATCGGGTTTCCATATTTGGATATCCGAAAACCACATCGATCCAAATTAACGATAGGTCGTGATCTCTTGTGAAGAGTGAAGACTCGAGGTGTAAGGACTATACGTCAGTATAACTCTGGGGGTGATTCCGTGATGAGTTTGACGGAACTAGTTCTTATAGGCTCGAGATGGAGATTCAGAGTGCAAGGGTTATCATCGTTAACTCTGAGGGTGATTCCAAAATGAGTGTAACGAGATAATGCCTTCGGTTTCGTTCGAACCCGGAACGAACTTGTATGGATTGAATGCTTTCAGATCATTGTCAGGTGGACGATGAGCATTCTAAGAGATGTGTTCTCTAAAGGTAATCGTAACCTCAAGCCTCATCAACCGGGAATGGCTAAAACAAGGGAGGTGCAGCAAGGCTTCGTCGGTATCTCCCACTGGAGAGCAAGATTTACCCCTGTCTAGAAGTCCCTTTTTATTCGGCTGTGTGGGCGGTTGATTCGCGACAACTACCGGGGTTGTCTTGTTCGGCACTGTCCAGTAAGGGATGGTTCCGGTCTTGTGTTGCAGGGGAGTTAGGGTGGCTCCTCGGTATGGTGATCTAGGCCACGTACTGTGATGGGCGGTACCCCAGTAGCCCTGCCATTGTATGGAATCCAAAATCCAATAAGTGCCAACGGTTTTGATTGTATTACCCACTTTTGTGGCTAGTAGCTGGAATTTAGTCATGTAACAATTTCGGCTATTTCATATTTACTTGAAAACCCTAGACACTATTATAATATCACCGGATTTCCTATCAAATGTTTTGGTTAGCGTAAAGTAAAAACTTTTCCATGTTTATGTCTGGGAAGTCTTACGTGATACCTTTATTTTTAAAGGTTTTTCAAAAGTTAAGCAACTTTAACTTGTTACTCACACCAGACCCATGTCTGACCCGGAGTTTATTATTGTTTTTCATAAACTCTTGGGTACTCAAATTTTTATGAGTAGCCAAGGGATTCAGGTTAGCATTGACGTATTGTGGAGGAGCAAATGGAGCAGGAGGCTTCTGCGTGTAGATATATATAGTTTTCGCTGTGTAATTTTCTCTGAGTTGTTCTTGTGTACTGTATTGAGTTGTATAACTAGACAGGTGTTTATAACTGTCTAGTATTAAATGTGTAATCTGTATAACTCTGATAATTGTTGTATATCTATGTAATACTTTTGATATTAATATAATTTATTCGTTTCGCTATTGAGATTCTGTTGTTGTTTCTTCTTTCTTTCTCTTTCTATCCCTTTCTTTCTTAATTAATGATGCGTCTTTCTGGTTAGTGGAAGACGGGTCGTGACAATTTTACTAACATTCATTTATTAAATTAGTTTATATTCACTAATTCATATTCAAATTGGTTCGCTTTCAAATTAAATCAACTTCAATTCTATTTAGATTTACTTCACTTTCAATTTGAATTCAATTATTTAGCTTTCAATTTCATATGAATTTCTATTCAATCAACTAACAACCATCTAACAACGAATGCATATACAACATAACCAAATTAGTTTAATTTACATACATTCAATTTGGCTCAACATATCTAATTCGAATTGGTTTAATATTCAATTATTCAATTTAGATTGAATTCTAATATTTGCTATATTCATAACTTCATAACAACAGCATTTTTAATGCCAATTCATTTTACATCTTAAAGTTGAATTTCGTTATATAAATCAAGTTCATATTGGTCACTTCATTTTATTAATTTACTACGATACCAAAATCAACTTCATTCAACATTCCTTAAGTTGCATTTCATTTCGTCTCTAAAGCCATTTTTTTGACTTTACTCAAGTCAAATTCCATATCACTATTCAAATTCAGATTTTGTTTTGCTTAACAAAATTGTCTAACCATTTTAACAATTGGTTTTACTTACATTTTCTCATTTCATAAGTTATACTACTTATTAATATAAACTTCCAAATTCATATTATATAATCATTACCACTTAAGTTTAATTTTGTTTCCATTTCAATAACTTATCTAATCCAGTTAAAATCCAGTTCAATTTATTTAACCTTCCTTTAGTTAAATTTCAAATCATATATTTTATTATGCTAACTCAAACTTATTTCAACTTTACGAAAGTAAATTCTTACTTCATGTTATAAGTCCAAAACTCTTTTTACTTATATTTATGAATTTCAACTTGGATTTAAATTAAATTTGTTTTTCAGAACAAAACATCAATTTCAATTTACTATTGGTAGAAAATTAATCACACAGAAACTCAAAAATGATACTAATGATGCTGCAGTAATCACCTTTATTATTTCCCAACAACGATAGTGAATTCATTGCTTCATATTCTTATAAAAATTTCCTTTTATTTACAAATCACATGTATAAAATATTACTTGTATAATTTCATTATTTAACTTTACTATATAAGATTCATTTCAAATTCTATTTATCTTATCTGGATTTAAAATTATATAATCTCTTTACTTTTGAAAAATAAAACAACTTTCAAAACAAACAGAATTCAAATTTCCAAATTCTTAGTATAAGTCCATTTTTATTTATAACTCATATTTATAAATATATTCATATAGTTTCATTTCTTACATATATGATTATTTCACAATTGTAAATCATATATATTATAATCCCATTCTTATAATTCACTTGCTTATATAATTTATTCTTTTACAATTGTTGCTTTGATTTATATTATTCAAACAACCTTTATTAACTTATATATATTTACATTTTCAAACAACCAAACAATCAGTTTATATACACTTTAATAATTCACAAAAATCATTTGCATTATATATAAAATATAATCGAGGTAAAGTTATTTCATTTACCCAATTAAAATGATACTATCTTGACTTGCCTCGTTTAAGTGTTTGGAAATCCCTATCGATAACATGGCATCCGACATACCGACTAGAGATCACAAACAGCTCAACGATTAAGTAAACACAATATAAAACATTTTTATAATCACTAACAAATACGTGCTCATATATATAATACACTCAAACTCAATCTGGGGTGCTACTGTCCCTATTTATACTAAGTACACATCAAAGCTTAGGAACATACAAAATCTAAGCTCTGATACCAAATGTGACAGCCCACCAATCCGTACCCTTTGAATCGACAATAATCCACACATATCCGACCCAAAAAGCACAGACTGACGAAATGTCAGGAGAAAGAAAAGAAGAGGGAAGAAGAGAAGAGAAGAAAAAGAGAAGATAGAACCAAACAGAACAATACAGAATCTCACATCGCAGCGGAAAACATATACTATCATATGAATGATCTTTATAAAACAGAAACTGTATATACGTACATAAATCAGAGTTCAACAATCAATCACAATTTATCAGCCTGAACAGTTATAATAACCTTTCCTCACAATTGCTGACAATATAAACAACAACAATAAGCATAGTGTATAATCAAGCAAAACATATGTATGTGTATACGAGAATGAAGATCTCTAACTTTCCTGTTAAAGCTCCAAAAGCACCAATCATACCTGTAAATATAATCAGTCTGACCTAAGCATTGAAACGGAAGAACGCCGGAATCAATCTATTAAACAGTGTGAGAAAGACACTCAACTGAATTTATTTAAATTACCAAACTTTTCCTTTATCAAAACAAAAGTATCTCGTAAGACAAGTCCACATATAAACATGGACATGTTTTACCTTACGATAACTAAATCATCTCATACCAAATTCATGTTATATTATACTAGTGTCTAGTATACAAATAATATTAATCACAGCCGAAATTATTAAATTAATTAAATTCCAGCATATAGCCCAATTGGGTAATACAATCAAAATGGCAAGCACGTAGTGGAGTTTGAATTTCCATACAAATAACTAGATGAAGGGACTACCTTCCGAAGGGGTACACCTCTAGATGGATGTCCCGAGGCACAGAACATCTGCCCTTTGCCAACACAAGATCGGCCCACGTCTATAACTAGAAGGTATCGAATATGTCATCCTCTGATCGTTACCGACCTTTACCGAGGGCCCTTGATGCAGCTCAGGCCAGAGATGAAAATACGCAACCCAAAATTCTCCAAGGGATAAGTCGCACACGACTTAAGGAAGATATAAGTCGCACAGGACTTAAGGAAGATATAAGTCGCACACGACTTAAGAAGGCTATAGGTCATCCACGACCTAACTGGAACCCAGAAGGTGAAGGCCTAGGTCGTCCACGACCTAAGGAGGAAAGATTAGGTCGTCATGACCTAAGGAGGAGAGTTTAGGTCGTTCCCGACCTAACTGGAGACCAGAGGGGGACGTTGCACCGAGTTCACGACCTAACTCAAACGGGTTACGACCTAAAAAGTTGAGTCGCTGCTTGGTTATGCCGCACTGGAAGTAAAGCCGCTCTGGAAGTTAACTCGTTACCGACCTAAGAGCTTATGTCGCTGGGAATTTTAAGTCGTTAGTCGGGATGTTTATATTTTCTTAAGTCGTAAGTCGTTAGGTCGTATACGACCTAGGTGTTGTAAATATGTTAAGTCGCGTGTATTTGGGTCGTTGATTGATAAGTCGTCTGTGTTGAGTATATGTGTTGTATTGAGTTGTAAACGGTGTTAAGTCGTATGTCGTGTATTCGTTAAGTCATGTACTATCTTAAGTCGTTGTTGTTATTGAGTCGTCATACTGTTATGTCGCTTGTGTTTGTAACCCGTAAGTCGGCAAGATGTTAAGTCGTGAGTCGTGATATCAATGAGTCGTATGTCGCCTATATTGAGTCACTGCTGATGAGTCGTAAGTCGTAAGTCGTGTACGACTTAAGGGGCTGGGCGAAAGGCTATAAATAGGGCGTGCGTTGCAACTTGAAGGTAGGTTGATTTTTGAATAAAACTTTGTCTGATTGCTGTGTGCTTTCATCTAAATTGGTAGTTGAGTGTAATCTTCTATCTCCACTTTCGGTTATTCGAGTGCGCTCGAATCAACGATCGTTGAAGCCAATTCACGGTATCAAGTGCGCTTGATCAACGTTTGAAGAATTGTAGATCTTCTCTCACGGTATCGTGCACGATCAACGTGTCGAAGATAGCTAGAATTCGGTATCTTTGTAATCAACGAATTTGGGCATTTCAGTATCTTCAATCCACCGTTTGCTACTTTCATCGATCTATATCGTTTTGTTATTATCCGCTACGTCAGTTTTGGTATCAGAGCTAGACTTAGCCAATCATAGCTAAGCCGAGTCTTGGAGCCAAGGAGTTTGAAGTTGGTGTTCATCGTGTTCATCTTGAAGTTGCAACAAAGTGTGGAAGCTGTTTGAATTTGGCCGTGAGATTTTTGCGCGCCAAAGTTTGGAAGTAAAGTGCTTGAAGCCGAGCCGACCTAAGCCTTAGGTCGTTGCCTATTGCCGAGTTGGGTAGAGCCGTGCATCACTTGTTTAAGCCGAGAGTTTGAAGTGTAGGCCGAGTTTGTAGTGAAGTGTTGAGCTTGTGCGATCTAGTTGAAGTTTGATTTGTAGAAGATTTGTGAAGTTTTGAAGTGTTTGTATTGATTCAATCATGCCTCCAAGGAGAGCTAATCGTCATCAAAATGTTGAAGCGTTGTATAGAAGAGAAGAAGCCGAGCAAATGGAACAACGTATTAATGAGAAATTTGATGAAGGCATAGGAAAGTTAGAGAAGTTGATGAATGATTTGAATCAGAATCAAAGGAGGAGATCACCAATCTCGAACCATGGAGAAAACAGAGTTTCGCCATCGGTTACGGAAGCGAGAAGGGTATCACCGCAATCTTTTAGAGAAAGAAGAGAAACATCAATTTCATCAAGGAGAGATCACCATAACTATGCACATGAAGAGAGGAGAACTCCACGAGAATTTGAAAATGAGCCATATAGAGATGAAGAGAGACATAGTAGAAGAGACATGCGTGATCGAAGGGATGTTGAAGGCCGAGATCGATATGGACATACATTAGATTTTGATGAAGATGGTGATAGAGCTAGCATTCATTATCGAGATCGAGACCAAGTTCGAAATTCATATCGAGATGTAGATGATGATCATCGATGGGAATCGGGTATGAAGATGGAAATTCCAGAATTCAAGGGTGGTATGGTAGTAGAGGAATTCTTGGATTGGTTGTCTAATGTTGAAGAGATCTTTGATTTCAAAGAGGTTCCGGAGAATCGTCGAGTGAAGTTGGTTGCTACTAAGTTGAGGGGAAGAGCTATGGCGTGGTGGCAGCAAATCAAACTTACACGAGAACGGATGGGGAAGTCGAAGATTGAATCATGGGAGAAGATGAAGAAACTGATGAAAGCTACATTTTTACCTTACAATTATCAATCACTTATGTATCAGAGGTTGCAGAATCTGAGGCAAGGGACGAAGACTGTTAATGATTATGCTGATGAATTTTATCAACTTATTGCTCGAAATGATATAATGGAGACAGAGGAACAATTGACTGCTACATTTGTTGGAGGGTTGAGGATGCAGATTCAAGACATGGTGAATATGTTTGATCCTAGAACTGTAGCGGAAGCACATCAAAAAGCGTTGGCTTGGGAGAAGCAGGAGGCGGGGAGGTGGTGTGTTTACTAATTCCAACAATCAAGTGAAGGGTGTTAGTGGAAACTCTAATGTTCCTAAATCTACCAGTAAACCAATGGTGAAGGAGGCTGAGAAGGCAAAGGGTAACAACGGTTTCAAATGTTACAATTGTCAAGAGTTGGGGCATAAAAGCAATGAATGTCCAAAGCTGAAGAAGCGAGCAATGATTGCTGAAGGTGAGGATGTTGGTGAAGGTTATTCTAGTCCAACTGAGGAGGATGAACAGGATGTTGCGTCAGGAGATGAAGGATGTAATCTAATGATGAGGAGGTCTTGTTTAATACCGAAGCAGGAAGAAGAGGCTAGTTGGTTGAGGAGTAACATCTTTCAGTCAACGTGCACTATTCTGGGGAAGGTTTGTAAATTTGTGATTGACGCAGGAAGTTGTGACAATATCATTTCTACCGAAGCTGTGAGAAAGTTGAAGCTGAAAACGGAGAAGCATCCAAATCCTTACAAGTTAGCGTGGTTGAGAAAAGGAGGAGAAGTGAAGGTGGACAGGCGAGTTCGAGTTCCATTTTCCATTGGGAAGAAGTATAAAGACGAGATCTGGTGTGTGATGTGGTTGAGATGGATGTTTGTCACTTGCTTATGGAAAGACCATGGCAGTGTGATCGAGCAGTGCAGCATGACGGTCGGACCAATAGCTACAGCTTTATGTTTGAAGGTGTTAAGATCATTTTGGTTCCAAAGAAGAGACAACAAGAAGAAGGCAAGTCAGAGGAGATTGAAGAGCTCATGACTTTGTTGACTTTGAAGGAATTTATTGGAGAAGTAGAGGAGAGTCCAGAGGTGTTTTTGTTGATTGGACATGAAGCCATTGAATCTGTAGAAGTTCCAGAGGAAGTCAAGCCAGTATTGGAAGAATTCAGTGATGTGTTTCCTGAAGAGTTGCCAACAGAGTTACCACCGTTGAGGGATATTCAGCATCATATTGATCTTGTGCCAGGGTCAGTATTACCACACAGGCCACATTACAGAATGAGTCCTAAGGAGCATGAAGAACTGAGGAGGCAGGTGGAGGAGTTGTTAGAACAGGGGCGTGTACAGGAGAGATTGAGTCCTTGTGCAGTGCCAGCTTTATTGGTGCCAAAGAAGGATGGTTCGTGGAGGATGTGTACGGACAGTCGAGCTCTAAATAAGATCACTGTGAGATATAGATTTCCTATGCCGAGGTTCGATGATTTGATAGATCAGTTGAGTGGAGCTGTTGTATTTTCGAAGATTGACTTGAAGAGTGGATACCATCAGATTCGTATTAGACCGGGTGATGAATGGAAGACTGCTTTCAAAACCAGGGAAGGTTTATACGAATGGTTGGTTATGCCGTTTGGATTATCGAATGCACCGAGTAATTTTATGAGAGTGATGAACCAGATTTTCTGACCATTCATTGGGAAGTTTGTGGTTGTTTACTTTGATGATATTTTAATCTATAGTGGGAGTATGGAAGAACACATCCAGCATTTGCGAGAAGTATTGTTGATTCTACGACAAGAGCAGTTTTATGCAGCAACAAAGAAGTGTGTGTTTATGACGGACAGTGTTTTATTTCTAGGGTATGTTCTGTCAAAGGAAGGCATTCAAGTGGATGAAAATAAAGTGGAAGCTGTAAGAAGTTGGCCACAACCGAAGACAATTACTTAAGTACGAAGTTTTCATGGATTGGTATCTTTCTATCGAAGATTCATTCCACATTTTAGTAGCGTGATGTTCGTCGACGGAAATTCTATCGGTTTAGAAAACCGTCGAACGAATTTTGAAATAAAAATATAACCGCAAGCGCACGGTGTACGAATGTAGCACGCGGCGAATACGGGTCGATCCGCAGGGAATTGATGATTTTAAAATTCTATTCAATCAAATTATACCAAAGTCGAAGAAGATTTGTTAACTAGAAATTATGAGGCTAACACTAGAAAATGTGATTCAAAAATTATTAGACTAAAGAACAATTTAGAGGCAAATCCACTCTCAAATTTTTGTAAATCAACAAACACATAATTTATGATCTCTAACTTTGATATTAAATGGAATAATCATTGTATTTATCATAAGTATGGTTTGTTTATGTTATTATTTAACATAACTCAAACCATCAAACTATAATACAACAATTATACCACTTATAATTCTCATGAAAATGAAGCCAAAGCAAAAGCTATTTTAAATATGATCTATTTACTATTGTAACTAGTAATATAGATCATCAAATTTCATTTTTACTTTCATTTCATAATCAAAAATTAATTAGCAAATGATGATGTAAATTGTGTTTATGCTGAATAAGAATAGCTCATTTGCATAAGCAATATAAGCTATCAAACCCACTTGTATAAAATTACATCAAAATTCACATTCATGAAGCATAAACAAAGAGATCATAAATCATAAAAAATGTTGAAATTACATAAAGTTAGAGAGCTTCATCACCCCTAAATTGAAGGGGTTTAGCTACTCATTTGTGGCATTAAAGCATCACATGTAAGTTTCAACATTAAAAGAAAAGAAAAATAGAAAATAAGTAAAGAAGGCAAAAGAGATTAGCTACTAACTACTTGCATACATGAATCTAAGCTATGAACATAAGGAGAAAGAGAGCATAGAAATAAACATTAACAATAAAACAAAGAAAAGCATGTAGAAAAGAGAGAAGAAAGAGGCTTGGAAGCCATTTTTATTTAATAGAACATTGTGCTTACACTTGATTTCTTAATTTCCTAAATAAGATGAAAGAGTAGAAGATGGTTTCATATACATAAGAGGGCTATATATATATGCATAAAACCCTAATTCTATTTTTAGGGGGCTACCTAAAATGCCCTTTAGGAAGTGTGGCCAACAAGTAACCATTAACCACTAATTAATCCATCATTTGTTTTGCATGAAGCTTTAACCTCCACTTAGTTGTCCATTAGCTCCAAATTGTACTTTTAGGTAAGTGGGTGGGGTCCTCCATGTTCATGGCTTGAATTATTTCCCTCTTCTTTCCTTTGTATTCATTTGTGCATGCATATATCTTCATATAAGCCTCTTCCATATGCATCCAAATTCCTATAAAAATTGTCAAAAAAATGTCCAAGTAAAAATTCTTATATTGACACATGCACAAAATGACCGTTTTGCCCCTGAATGAAGATGAAAATATGATGGTTGGAAATAATTGAATTTTGGTTTTAAACATGTTAAAACGCCCAAATATGAGGATTATTTAAATAAAAAGAGATAAAATATGGATGTAAATATACGCACAATTACATGCATATCAAATACCCCCACACTTATCTTTTTATTCGTCCTCGAATAAAGAAAAACTAAGATAAATCCGTTTTCGTAGGGAGCACGATTGCATTGAGCGTATGCAACAAGCCGTTAAACCTCTGGGTGTCCCCAGTAGGACGAGTGTTGTCTCGTGAGGGTTTTCAGCGGATACTACCCACAAAATCCAAATGCAGGATGAAAATATTTACAAAATGCAAGATTTATTTATAAAGAGATGAATGCGAGTTTTTGGAAATATTTACAAATGAAGGATTTATTTTTAAATTGACACGAATAAGTTAAATACAAGTTTTGGTCATTGTCTTGAAAATTTTTACTCGTCAAAATTTTCTATAAAAATCAAGTTGTTATAACAGATAGACCATAGTTTATCTAGTTGTTTTGGTTGTAACTATGAAATGAATCCTTAGTTGATTATCAAAGTTTGTTAAAGTGGTATTTTCATTTCTTTTCAATAACAAGTTAAATCAAACAAGTTAAACTAGTGCTTGGATTTCAATTGCTTGCTCTCTCATTATTTGCCAGAAAAATTACACACTTAGCTCAGGTAAACTGAGGCCAGATATACCACCCATGCACTGCCTTTCGGGCTTATGTGAGGGGAGTACAGAGCATGGCGAGTGCACACACTTTCGTGCATACACCTATCGACCGTATGTGGTTTTTATTAAATCTTTTTTTTTACATGTGTTCCATACATGCATAACCGTGAGGACTTTTAAATGAGTATGAAAGCACATAATCAAAAATTCCAAGTAATTCACCCATGCATAACCGTGAGGACTTTTAAATGAGAGTGAATACTTTGGATGTTATTTTATATATATATATATATATATATATATATATATATATATATGTCTTTTTTTTAAAGGAGAGAGTTTTGCAAAATCATCTTAGCACCATTTAACTTAGAAGACAAAAATGTTATATCCTTTACTTTAAATTTACCACTTTTTAAACAAAGATTTTCAATTAGAACATACTTCATAATTAGCATAGATGAACCTTCCTATATACTAGTTAAACCATTTTTATTTGTAATCAAACTTCATTTTTATTTTTATTTAAGACAAATAAATTTTCAAAAATTTCAATTTATTAACCAAAACTTATACTTATCCCATAGTGTTTCTTCAAAAATAAATCAAAATGGTTAAAAGAAAATGTTTTTGAGATTTAGGAGTTTTGAGATTTTTTTTTTTGAAGAAAATGAAAATTCAAAAAATGCCATGAAAAACTAAAAAAATGAAAATGAGACTCCCCCCACACTTAATTTTGACTGTGTCCCCACAGTCGATGCATGATATAATAGTGTAACGGGGAAAAATATGTACATATTTACAAAAGAGGGTTAACATTCTTACTAGACGTAGCTTGGCTCATGAAGGATCATGAGCTCCTCCTCTTGGTTACCGGGCAATTCCAAGAAGGGTTTTAAACGATGACCATTGACTTTGAAAATTGATCCATCCTTTGGGTTTTCTATTTCTATGGCACCATGTGGAAAAATAGTTCGTACCACAAATGGTCCAGTCCACCTTGATTTAAGTTTCCCAGGGAATAAATGAAGTCTCGAGTCATATAAAAGAACTTTCTGGTTAGGCGAAAACGTTTTCCTTAGGATTGACTTGTCATGAAAAACTTTGGTTCTTTCTTTGTAAATTTTCTCGTTTTCATACGCGTCGTTCCAATGTTCTTCGAGTTCGTTGAGTTGCAGTTTTCGATTTTCGCCAGCTTTTTCAAGATCAAAGTTTAAGTTTTTTATCGCCCACAACGCTTTGTGTTCAATTTCAACGGGTAAATGGCAAGCTTTACCGTAAACTAAACGAAATGGAGACATCCCAAGGTTAGTTTTAAAAGCAGTACGGTAAGCCCAAAGCGCGTCGGTCAATTTCTGAGACCAATCTTTTCGATTTTTATTGACAGTTTTCTCCAGGATTTGTTTTATTTGTCGATTTGAAACTTCAATTTGGCCACAAGTATGAGGATGATACGGAGTGGATAACTTGTGGGTTATCGAGTATTTTTTCTTTAAAGTTTCAAAAGAACGGTTGCAAAAATGGGTTCCGTTATCACTGATTATTGTGCGAGGTGTGCCGAACCTCGAAAAGATATTTTCTTTGAGAAATTTCACAACAATTCTATGGTCATTGGTTTTGCAAGGAACGGCTTCGACCCATTTTGAAACGTAATCGACAGCGAGAAGGATATACAAGTTTCCAAAAGAATTGGGAAAAGGTCCCATAAAGTCAATACCCCATACATCAAAGATTTCGATCGTAAGAATGGGGTTTAAAGGCATCATATCTCGTCGAGAAATTCGTCCAAGCATTTGACATCGATCACAAGTTTTACAAAATTCAAACGAGTCTTTGAAAAGAGAAGGCCAATAGAAACCACACTGAAGCACTTTTTCCGCAGTTTTTCGAGGACCGAAATGTCCACCGCATGCTTGATCATGGCAAAACGAAAGAACACTCCTTATTTCATTATCCGGAATGCAACGTCGGATGATTTGGTCAGGACAATATTTGAACAAGTATGTATCGACCCAATAGAAGTATTTCACCTGGGACATAAATTTGCATTTGTCCTGTTTTGACCAAGATGAGGGAGTTTGTTTAGTGACTAAGTAGTTCACTATATCAGCGTACCATGGATCGATCGAAATTGAAAGAAGTTGTTCATCGGGGAAGTTTTCATTGATTGGAAAAGGAGATGGTGCGTTCGAAAGACGAGATAAGTGATCGGCTATGACATTATCGGATCCTTTTTTGTCTTTGATTGTAAGGTCAAATTCTTGAAGTAAAAGGATCCAACGAATCAAACGGGATTTAGCATCCTTTTTAGCGAAGAGATATCGAAGCGCAGAATGGTCAGTGTAGACCGTAATGTGTGAACCTATCAAGTAAGGTCGAAACTTTTCAAGCGCAAAAATGACAGCTAGAAGCTCTTTTTCAGTTGTTGTGTAGTTGAGTTGAGCGTCGTTCAAGGTCATACTCGCGTATTAAATGACATGAAGGATCTTGTTGATGCGTTGTCCCAAGACAGCACCAATAGCAAAGTTTGAAGCGTCGCACATTATTTCGAAAGGAAGATCCCAATTGGGTGCGCAAATGATTGGGGCAGAAATGAGTTCGCTCTTAAGACGTTCAAAAGAAGAGATACAATCAGAGTTAAAATCGAAAGGAACGTCTTTTCCAAGAAGGGTCGTCAAAGGACGGGCGATTTTGCTAAAGTCTTTCACAAAGCGACGGTAAAAGCCAGCATGTCCTAGAAATGATCGAATGTCCTTAACGGATTTGGGAATGGGTATATTTGCAATGACATCGATTTTTGCTTTGTCTACTTCAATGCCTTTATTTGAGATGATATGTCCAAGGACTATGCCTTGTTTGACCATAAAGTGGCATTTTTCCCAATTCAAAGTCAAATGTTTTTCTCTACATCGGTTTAGAACCAACTCAAGATGATGTAAACATTGGGAAAAAGAATCGCCAAAGATTGAGAAATCGTCCATGAAAACTTCTAGAAAGCGTTCTATCATGTCGGAAAAGATTCCAACCATGCATCGTTGGAAAGTCGCAGGAGCGTTACATAGTCCGAATGGCATACGTCGATAAGCGAAGGTACCGAATGGACATGTGAAAGTTGTTTTCTCTTGATCTTCGGGAGCGATTGGAATTTGGTTATAGCCAGAATAACCATCAAGGAAACAGTAAAATTCATGGCCGGCTAAACGTTCGAGCATTTGGTCAATGAAAGGAAGAGGAAAGTGATCTTTACGTGTTGCGCCATTTAGTTTTCGGTAGTCAATGCTAACACGCCAACCCGTTTGAGTACGAGTTGGAATAAGCTCGTTTGAATCGTTCTTGACTACGGTTAGCCCGGACTTTTTCGGTTCAACGTGAATTGGGCTATCCCATGAACTATCGGAGATTGGGTAAATGATTCCGTTGTCGAGAAGTTTAAGAATTTCATCACGTACCGCATCTTTCATTTTTGGATTAAGCCTTCGTTGCGCGTCACGAACAGACTTGGCATCATCGATTAAATGGATGCGATGTTGAACTAGAGCGGGACTAATTCCTTTTATATCGGAAATCGACCATCCCATTGCTTCCTTATTTTTCGAAAGGATAGAGAGAAGAGAAACTTCTTGGTCAAGAGAAAGATTGTTAGAAATGATGACAGGACAGGTTTCATTTTCACCTAAGTATGCGTACTTAAGGTGGTCGGGAAGCGGTTTGAGGTCCAACTTTGGAATTTTTTCGATCGAAGAATTGGGTTGAGATTCGGACTCAACTGGAAGAGATTCAAAAGGAAGAGTGTATTCAATATCGTTGGGAATTTTGTGAAATAATTTTTCATACTCGGCCTCACTTTCATCGTTAAGATCAAGTGTTTCGTTTTCAACATTTTCGTGAATGGCACTAACTTCCAACGTTTGGTCACAAGGTTCATTTGATTGGCTTTCAAGATTGAAAATATTAAGATCCAAAGTCATGTTTCCGAAAGAGATTTACGTTGATCCGTTACGACAATTGATTAAGGCATTTGAGGTGGCTAAGAATGGTCGGCCTAAAATCAACGGAATTTGAATCGAGGGATTCGTTACAGGTTGTGTTTCGAGAACGATAAAGTCAATGGGGAATATAAATTGCCCTACTCGAATGAGTACGTCTTCGATTTCTCCCAGGGCTTCTTAATGGAACGATCGGCAAATTGAAGCGTAACTTTCGTGGGTTTGAGCTCACCTAAGCCTAATTGTTCATACACGGAGTATGGAATCAAGTTGACACTCGCGCCTAAGTCTATCAAACATTTGTTAATCGTCTTGTCTCCAATTGTACACGAAATCGTAGGGCAGCCAGGATCTTTATATTTAACGGGCATGGATTGGGACAAGACTTCACTCAAACTGGCGGCTAAGAAGACTTTTTTGGGTACTCGAGTGTGTCGCTTTTGGGTGCACAAGTCCTTAAGAAATTTCGCGTAAGTGGGGACTTGCTGAACGATGTCAAGAAGCGGGATGTTCACTTTTACTTGTTTAAAAATTTCCAACATCTTTTCCATTTGGTCCGAGTGCTTCTTTGGTCGAAGACGATGTGGAAATGGAACACGATACTCGGTAGGCGGGTCCACTCGAGTAGAAGAAGAAGAATTTTGATTGTCGTTCGATTCGACGTTTGGCTCCACGTTCTGTTCTTAGTCGTTCGTTGTTTTAGAAGCGTCGAGAAAAGTTTCCGATAAATCATTTGGATTAACGACTTGATTATCGATTTGTTTACCAGAACGGAGAGTTGTGATAGCATTCAACTGGGTGACGTTGCTATCTTGAACAACATGGGCTTGATTTGAATTTGCGTTTTGATTTCTGGGATTTGGAAGGGGCTGGCTTTGGAATGTTCCACGTTCACGTTCACTTACAGACGTGGCTAATTGACTCATTTGCATTTCGAGTTTTGCAATCGATTGGTTTGTGTTTTGCATATATGAAGTCAATAAATTTTGCAAATTGCTGTTTGATTGATGGCTTTGAGTAGTTGCTTTAGCCAACATTTCAAGAGTTTTCTCAAGCGAAGTTAAACGTTTATCGTCTTGTGGAGGATGAGCAGAATTTGGTGGAAAATTTGGTTGTTGTGGTTGATTATGAGACGGGCCCGTAAAGTTTGGTTGAAAATTATTGGGCTGAAAGGGAGGATTCGAAGCATTATTCGGAAATGCTTGAAAATTGGGACGAATCGTATTCATGTTGGGATTGTTTTGGCTCCACGCAAAATTCGGATGATTTCTCCAACCAGGGTTGTACGTTGGAGAAAACGGATCGTTTTTGGTTTTATTGAAAGCATTGATTTGTTCGACGGAATTAGGACACTGATCGGCTATATGATTAGGATCATTGCATTTATAACACATTGGTTGGGAAGCTTGGTTCGTTTGATTCGATGAGAAAACGTTATCAAATTTTTTAATCATTGCATCGATCTTAGCTTCCAAAGCAACTGAAGATCCTATCGAGTGTGCACTCGATCGTGAGTATATTGATTTTTCATTCGAGCGTTCCCATTGGGACGACTTTTCAGCGAGGTTTTCAAGAAATTGCCAAGCATCGTCATGATGTTGGGCAAGAAAATTGCCTTGGCACATTGATTCGAGCATGGTTCGTGAGCTGTTTTCGAGTCCATCGTATAAGATTTGGCAAATCGTCCATTTTTCAAAGTTATGGTGTGGACATTTTATCAAAAGCTCTTTGAATCTTTCAAAATATTTTCCAAATGGTTCACCCTTGAATTGATGAAAATTTACAATTTCGTTTCGAATTCTACTTGTTTTTTCCAAGGGGTAGAACTTTTTTAAGAAAGCTTTAACAAATTCTTCCCACGTTTTAATTGAGTTCGAAGGTAAGCTATACAACCATTTTTCAGCGTAATCCGTAAGAGCAAATGGGATTAATCGAAGTTTGATTCCGTCATTAGAAAGTTGTTGGAGTTTAATGGTTGCACAAACTTGTTCGAATTTAGTCAAAAAGATGTATGGATCATCGTGCTCGAAATTGCCAAATTTTGGAAGCGTGGCAATATGGTTCGAATGAATTTCGAAATGGTTACCCGTAGGGGCGGGTAACGTGATGCAAGATGGAATAGAAACTCTATCGGGAAAGATTCTATCCATAAGAGTTTGAGGGGAGTTTTCGTTCGCCATTTCAGGAGGATCGTCTGTTCGAGTTAAATGGTTTGTAGAAGGGTCGCGAGTCCAACGATTCGTTGTTGTGTCACGAGTCCAAGTACTCATGCACAAGTGAAAGTTGAGAAGAGAAAGGAGTTAGAATCGAGTTTAGAGAGTGAAAGAAGATTTGAAAATTTGTTTTTTTTTTTTTACAAGGGAGAAAACTATTTAACGAGTGAGATTTATTTTCAAAAGAAAAGTTTGATTTTTGTTTTGTTTTTGGTTTTTCAAGTTTTTGGTTTTTTTTTTCTTTTTTTTTTGAATTTTTAAATATTTACCAAAAGGATTTTTTTAAGAAAAAAATTGGAAATTGATTTTTGTTTTTTTTTTTGAAAAGATTTTACATTTTTTTTTTGGATTTTGGCTTTTTTAATTTAATTTTTTTTTTAAATATGCATGAACTAATGCAACTAAATGAATGCAAAGGACTTAATTACAGTTTTCTGTCCTTAGTAGCTCCTAACCCAAAATTGTATAATCACACTTTGTCTTAAATCAACAAAAATATTTCTCATCCAGGTAACGGACAGGAGTTATCGGTGCACCACGAATCACCGTAGCAATGCAGCCGAAGGTTTAAGTATCTTCAGAGGAACAACCAGTATAATATTACGTATCACCGTAATTTTTATGACTGGTTATTACTCTGCCGTAGCCTAAACACCAAGAAATAAAATCGTTCAAATAAAACAATTGTGAAGATACAATTAAGCCCTAAGTGAGCTCGTGACACCCTTAGGTCCAACGTATAACCTTTATTATTAGTCAAATTCTACGATGAAATGCGTTTGTGGGCTAAGGAAAGGGTGATGAAATCCCTCACCTTATGTGAATTGGGGTATTGCCCTTAGAAAAGAAAATAAGATGAGATGAATGCAAAACAAGAAATTAAACGTGTATTAACAATGCAACTAAAATGAAGTTTGTTTTTGGTTTTTTTGGATTTTGAAATTTTTTGTTTATATGTAAATGCAAGCAACCAACAATGCACTAGAGATGAAAGCACAATACCAGAGCGTGCAGATTATTAGCAAATTTTTTTTTAGCGGCAATTTTTCTTAGCAAAGCAAAGCAGTTTATTTGTTGGCAAGCACTTTTCCCTTTTTAATTTCTGCTTTGGCAACCTGAAATGAAGAACAATATATATTTACAATTTTTTTTTATATATCGAATGAAATAAAACAAAGGAAAACAAAACAACTGTTGAAATCAAAGGAAACAAAACAAAAGATTTTCAAACAAAGCAAAAAGAAACTTATTTGTTTTTTTTGTATATCAAAGGAGAAACTAAACACAGTAAAATCAAAACTATTGAAACAAAAGAACCAAAACAAAACTAGTTTTTCTATGTCAATTGTTTTTTTTTTGGGTAGAAATTAAACACAACAATAAAAAACAAAAGAAGACACACTAAAATCAAACACTCACAAGCCCCAAAAAATTCAAAATCTTCACTAAACAAAACTTTTTGTTTTTTTTTTGTATTTTTTTTTGTTTTTTTGAAAGGAAACTTAAAAGTAGGGTTTTACTTAAAAAAAAAATTATAAAATTTAGATGGTAACTTAAATCAAATTAAAACAAAATAAAACAATTTTTTTTTCTTTTCTTCTAAATAAAACATGACTGAAATAAAAAAAAATAAAAAAAAATTAGAAACAAAACAAAACAATTTTTTTATTTACTTAGGTTAGAGCTAAAAACAAACTAAGCAAAATTAAAACTGAACCAAATTAATTTACAAATGAAATCTCAAAACGAAATTCACTCAACCGAACAAACCCGGCCCAAAATTATTCACATGTCACCCCTTTTTTTTCAAAAGAAACAAGGACAAATCAATTTACTCTTATTAAAAAAAACTCAAAATCAAACCACAGCCCACAAATCAATTAGCATCCTAAACCCGCAATTGTCCCCTGGTACCCAAAAAGAATTCTCAAAGCACTGAAACGCAAACTAAAAATAGAATTCAATCTCAATTCACTGATACCACAAACTAAAAAAAAAATTCGATCTTCACTTAAACGCAGTTTTCCAATCTCAATTCACAATCAAAATTCGACTCGGGAGGTTGTTCGATGATCGAAGTGGTTGGTGAATGTTCGCGATTGGGTTTTTTTTTTCTATGGATGTTCGATTGTAGTCGAGTTCGATTGAATGGTTGTCGCGAGTGGTTGTTGCGCGAAATCGCGATTGATGTTGAGGTTGTTTAAATTGATGCTGAGTTGCTGGAAGGAAATTGAGGGTTGTCGAGTATGCTTTGAGGTTGACAGAGCACGACGTATGTATGTAAGAGGATGTGCTGTGACAGTGCAGGGAGAGGTTTATGTGGAGGAGATGGTCTCGGGTTGATGGTGGTTTTGCGGCTGACTGGGAAGGCAAGAATGTGATGCTCAGGTAGGCAAAAGGTAGGGATGTTTCAGCAGTGAAGTACTGACTATGGTGATGGTGGTTGCAGAATGTATTGGTAGGTGATGACCGGCAGTTTGTTTAATAGCTGAATAAGTGTGGGTAATCAGAGGTAGTGGAATATGCAGGGGGATGTAAGTGTTGAATGGAATTGTAGTGGAAGGAGGAGGTAGCAAGGGTTGTGGCACTAGAGGGTATGTAGAGGTGAGGAGTATGTTGAAGGTTGGTTTACTTGCTGAAGCAATTGAAGTTTGGGCAGCGTGATTGTAGTCAAGGCAGTTCAAAAGTGATGGTGATGCAGTTTTGTTTGGAGTGATTTGGTATGTAAGAGGAGGTGGGGGTGCTGAAATGTAATGGCACAGTTGTGAGGTGGTATCAAAGCTAGATGAAGTTGTACCCAGGGAACTTGTACACAGTGATGAAGTCTTGGTGCAAGGAAGTGGGTGGCTGTTATGCAGCGTTATGTGCAGTGGAGGGGGTGTAATGGCTGTAGCAGAAATGCACAGTGGCAAGTTTATGGAGATGAATGTTGATCATGGGAGGTGGTTATGTGTTTGCTGCTGGTGGATGAATGACTGTGAAGAATGTCGTACTACTGGAATTTGGTGGTGTTGTTATGGGTGGAGGATGGTGGAAGTTCTGGACAGTAGCAGTTAGTGACTAGATGTATGGAAGCAGTGCGAAGAGTGGAAAAGAGGATGGTGTGTAGGTTGATGTTCAGTGGTCTATGTGGAGTTGTTTGGCAAGAAGTATGTATGGTGACAGCAAGATGTTTGCAGTGTGTTGAGTAAGTTGTTGAAATGGTGTATGTAACAGAAATACACTGTGTAACAGTGAATATAAATTAGTGAAGAAAATGTGTGTGATCAAAACAGAAATGTAAATGCAAATGTAATTGAAAATAAAATGGAATAAATTTTTTTTTTCTTTTGAAATCGTGTTGTTGTTGTTTTTTTTTCCTCCCTTAGTTGGAATGCAAGAAAAATGAAAATAGAAAAGGCAACAAGCTAACAAAGAAAAATGGAAGCAAAATTCACAAAACAAACACACAACAATTTTTTTTAAATAGCAATCAAACACACAAAATAAAACACAAATAAAAGCACACAAAACTAATCCGAAGAATAGAAAATAAAATCAAACATATCCCCGGCAACGGCGCCAAAAACTTGTTCGTCGACGGAAATTCTATCGGTTTAGAAAACCGTCGAACGAATTTTGAAATAAAAATATAACCGCAAGCGCACGGTGTACGAATGTAGCACGCGGCGAATACGGGTCGATCCGCAGGGAATTGATGATTTTAAAATTCTATTCAATCAAATTATACCAAAGTCGAAGAAGATTTGTTAACTAGAAATTATGAGGCTAACACTAGAAAATGTGATTCAAAAATTATTAGACTAAAGAACAATTTAGAGGCAAATCCACTCTCAAATTTTTGTAAATCAACAAACACATAATTTATGATCTCTAACTTTGATATTAAGTGGAATAATCATTGTATTTATCATAAGTATGGTTTGTTTATGTTATTATTTAACCTAACTCAAACCATCAAACTATAATACAACAATTATACCACTTATAATTCTCATGAAAATGAAGCCAAAGCAAAAGCTATTTTAAGTATGATCTATTTACCATTGTAACTAGTAATATAGATCATCAAATTTCATTTTTACTTTCATTTCATAATCAAAAATTAATTAGCAAATGATGATGTAAATTGTGTTTATGCTGAATAAGAATAGCTCATTTGCATAAGCAATATAAGCTATCAAACCCACTTGTATAAAATTACATCAAAATTCACATTCATGAAGCATAAACAAAGAGATCATAAATCATAAAAAATGTTGAAATTACATAAAGTTAGAGAGCTTCATCACCCCTAAATTGAAGGGGTTTAGCTACTCATTTGTGGCATTAAAGCATCACATGTAAGTTTCAACATTAAAAGAAAAGAAAAATAGAAAATAAGTAAAGAAGGCAAAAGAGATTAGCTACTAACTACTTGCATACATGAATCTAAGCTATGAACATAAGGAGAAAGAGAGCATAGAAATAAACATTAACAATAAAACAAAGAAAAGCATGTAGAAAAGAGAGAAGAAAGAGGCTTGGAAGCCATTTTTATTTAATAGAACATTGTGCTTACACTTGATTTCTTAATTTCCTAAATAAGATGAAAGAGTAGAAGATGGTTTCATATACATAAGAGGGCTATATATATATGCATAAAACCCTAATTCTATTTTTAGGGGGCTACCTAAAATGCCCTTTAGGAAGTGTGGCCAACAAGTAACCATTAACCACTAATTAATCCATCATTTGTTTTGCATGAAGCTTTAACCTCCACTTAGTTGTCCATTAGCTCCAAATTGTACTTTTAGGTAAGTGGGTGGGGTCCTCCATGTTCATGGCTTGAATTATTTCCCTCTTCTTTCCTTTGTATTCATTTGTGCATGCATATATCTTCATATAAGCCTCTTCCATATGCATCCAAATTCCTATAAAAATTGTCAAAAAAATGTCCAAGTAAAAATTCTTATATTGACACATGCACAAAATGACCGTTTTGCCCCTGAATGAAGATGAAAATATGATGGTTGGAAATAATTGAATTTTGGTTTTAAACATGTTAAAATGCCCAAATATGAGGATTATTTAAATAAAAAGAGATAAAATATGGATGTAAATATATGCACAATTACGTGCATATCATGTGATGACACCTATAACCGATTGCATGAAGGGAAAGAAGTTTGAGTGGTCAGAGGAAGCAGGGGTTGCTTTTGAGAAAATCAAGACACTATTGACGACAGCGCCAATTCTAGTTTTGCCGGATTTTCAGTTGTTGTTTGAATTACATACTGATGCATCAAAGGTTGGGGTTGGTGGAGTTTTGAGTCAGAAAGGAAGACCAGTTGCTTATTTTAGTGAGAAGTTATCTGGAGCTAAGTTGAGATATAGCACTTATGATGTTGAATTTTACGCAATTGTTCAAGCTGTGAAGCACTGGAGACATTACCTATTTCAGAAAGAGTTTGTTCTCTATACGGATCATGAAGCTTTGAAGCATTTGCAAGGGCAGGATAAAATTTCAGCTAGGCACGCTTCATGGGTCGCGTATCTACAACAGTTTACTTTTGTTGTTAAACACAAATCAGGGGTGACGAATCGTGTAGCTGATGCATTGAGCAGGAGGAATCATTTGTTGACGACAATGAAAGTTGAAGTGACGGGGTTTGAACTATTGCCAGAGTTGATTAAAGAAGATCCTTACTTTACGAAGTATGTTGAGAAAGTCAAGGATGGGAGTACTGATGAATTTGTGTTGATAGATGGATTCTTATTCAAAGGGAATCAATTATGTGTACCAGATTGCAGTTTGAGAATGAAAATTGTGAAAGAGTTGCATGAAGAAGGACATGTGGGTAGAGATCGAACATTGCAGTTGATTTCTCAGTCTTATTATTGGCCTTCAATGAGAAGGGAAGTTGAAAGGTTTGTGCGTAGATGTCATGTTTGTCAGGTTTCGAAAGGGACAGCTACAAATGCGGGATTGTATATGCCATTACCTGTTCCTACAAAACCATGGGTAGACATTAGCATGGATTTCGTGTTGGGTTTGCCGAGAACTCAAAGGGGGAATGACTCTATATATGTTGTGGTGGATCGTTTCTCGAAGATGGTACATTTTATTGCTTGTAAGAAGACGGCGGATGCTGTTCATGTTGCTCAGTTATTTTTCAAGGAGATCTATCGACTTCATGGATTGCCAGAATCTATTGTGTCAGATAGGGATGCTCGTTTTCTGAGTCACTTTTTGTTAAGTTTGTGGAAGATGGTCGGAACGAAGCTGAATTTTAGTAGCGCTTACCATCCACAAACTGATGGGCAGACGGAGGTTGTGAACAGATCATTGGGAAATTTACTACGGTGTCTTGTGAAAGATAATCTGAAAAGTTGGGTGTGAAGTTATGTCAAGCAGAGTTTTCTCATAATCATGCGGTGAATCGTAGTACAGGTTTCAGTCCATTTCAGATTGTTTATTCAAACTTGCCAAAGGGGCCGTTGGATTTAACGGTAGTGCCACAACCAAAGGGGACCATTAAACGAGCTACTGATTTTGTTGATGCTTTGAAGGAGTGTCATAGAATCGTTCAGGAACGAGTGGAGAAGACGAATGAGAAGTATAAAAGATCCGTAGATATGAAGCGAAGAAGTGTTGAGTTTAATGAAGGAGATTTGGTATATGCTGTGTTAACAAAGGATCGTTTTCCAGTGGGTGCTTATAACAAGTTGAAAGCCAGAAAAATTGGTCCTGTAGAAGTCGTGAAACGGATTAATGAAAATGCTTATAAGTTGAAGCTACCGGAAGATGTGTACACTTCTGACGTGTTCAATGTTAAACATCTCATGCCATATTATGGGAATGAACAATCCGATGTGGAAGAATTTACAAATTCGAGGACGAATTTTTCTCAACCTGGGGAGGATGATGCAGCTCAGGCCAGAGATGAAAATACGCAACCCAAAATTCTCCAAGGGATAAGTCGCACACGACTTAAGGAAGATATAAGTCGCACATGACTTAAGGAAGATATAAGTCGCACACGACTTAAGAAGGCTATAGGTCGTCCACGACCTAATTGGAACCCAGAAGGTGAAGGCCTAGGTCGTCCACAACCTAAAGAGGAAAGATTAGGTCGTCCACGACCTAAGGAAGAGAGTTTAGGTCATTCCCGACCTAACTGGAGACCAGAGGGGGACGTTGCACCGAGTTCACGACCTAACTCAAACGGGTTACGACCTAAAAAGTTAAGTCGCTTCTTGGTTATGCCGCACTAGAAATAAAGCCGCTCTGGAAGTTAACTCGTTACCGACCTAAGAGCTTAAGTCGCTGGGAATTTTAAGTCGTAAGTCGGGATGTTTATATTTTCTTAAGTCGTAAGTCGTTAGGTCGTATACGACCTAGGTGTTGTAAATATGTTAAGTCGCGTGTATTTGGGTCGTTGATCGATAAGTCGTCCGTGTTGAGTATATGTGTTGTATTGAGTTGTAAACGGTGTTAAGTCGTATGTCGTGTATTCGTTAAGTCATGTACTATCTTAAGTCGTTGTTGTTGTTGAGTCGTCATACTGTTATGTCGCTTGTGTTTGTAAACCGTAAGTCGGCAAGATGTTAAGTCATGAATCGTGATATCGATGAGTCGTATGTCGCCTATATTGAGTCACTGCTGATGAGTCGTAAGTCGTAAGTCATGTACGACTTAAGGGGCTGGGCGAAAGGCTATAAATAGGGCGTGCGTTGTAACTTGAAGGTAGGTTGATTTTTGAATAAAACTTTGTCTGATTGCTGTGTGCTTTCATCTAAATTGGTAGTTGAGTGTAATCTCCTATCTCCACTTTCGGTTATTCGAGTGCGCTCGAATCAACGATCGTTGAAGCCTATTCACGGTATCAAGTGCGCTTGATCAACGTTTGAAGAATTGTAGATCTTCTCTCGCGGTATCGTGCGCGATCAACGTATCGAAGATAGCTAGAATTCGGTATCTTTGTGATCAACGAATTTGGGCATTTCAGTATCTTCAATCCACCTTTTTCTTCTTTCATCGATCTATATCGTTTTGTTATTATCCGCTGCGTCAGCCCTCTAGCATGCAGACCACAATAATCAGACACACGACGTCATAGCGTGTAAAGATATATCTAAAAGAGGATGATCATATCCTACTAGGGAATGACCCACTTAGCCTTGCTGCATCTAACCATGTTTTGGTCATTTTCGGTTGATGAGGCTGAGGTAACGATTACCCTTCACAAATCACATATCGCATCACTTTGAATGCCACACAACCATTTCCGTTGACTACTAATTGCCTTCCACAAAAATATGACCCTTAAGCTTATACATCTCAAGGGGGGTGTGAAGCTAAGAGAAGTTGCCTTCTTCTCCACCATTGATGTACGTTTGTAAAAACCAGTGTACGTAATCTTTTGAAATGAAATGTCAGACAAACATCCATACAAGTTGTCCAGGAGCAGTACAAACCGAAGGTACTTTCCTACCATATCTTGTGATGAAATCTCTAGGATTAGTGGCGAATAGTCCTTATATTGGATATTTCACAATGAAGAAACCATTGCTACTGGGTGTATACTGGGATTTTAACCCAAAATGATCAACAAGCAGTCCCCCACTATGATCCGAAATATCAATATCATCACAAGCAACCTGCACAATCGTCGCATATACGTTGGCTCGAAGTGGTTTTTGGATAAACCGATCCTGGTCTCTTTGCACCAACATTGCAAAAGCATTTCTCCACCTCACACAGAACTAAGTCTCATAGACTTATCGCGTCTCCAACTTTCAACTTGCTATCCTTCGGGCCAAGAAGGAAGCTCGATAGATTGGAGTAATACTACGCACTATACGAATCAACATCCTCAACACAAATGATAATCAAGCCTACACAGAAGGCAACGCACTAAGTGTATGATTAAATAGTTCCCACATCAAGTCGAGGAACTAAAATTTGGCCAAATTTGATAGTCGGTTATTTAACTATCAAAACAAACAAACGAATATTCAGCACCATAACAATCACTAGGCCCTTTTAATTAATCTTTTATTAATTAAATCACTTGCCTAATATTCACTTTATCTTTAAAAAGATATCATCTCAGAAGCATTTCAACTTCTCTATTGGAAAACATTTCCAAATACTTATTTAATAATAAGTAATTCACAATTCATATAATTTTCAACACTTAGAAAATATTGCATATACTTAAATCACGATTAAGTATATATTTTATTGTATAAGGAAAACATTCTCTTTAAACACATTTATTTGGGTCAAGAATGTTGCGTAAAATATCGTTACGACAACCCAAAATCAGTAGTATAGAGATTCGAAAATTAGATAGATATATAAATCACATATACTATACAAAACATTTTCTTTCGAAGATCATTTACTATAACAACAACGTTGTAGTCCATCATTTTCTTACTTCTCGAAAATGTAACAACCCGCATATTTTACGATTGAATATTTAAATATTTTATCGTTAGTCGGATTTTAGTCCGAAGAGTTACTTTTTGCATACGGTCGAATTAGGACTCGGGAACACTTCTATTGGGTCCAAAACGCCATTTGCGATCTTTTTGAGTATAACTTTGATATGTTTGAAGTTAGTGGAATTTTGCCACTCTTTCACTTTGGGCTTTGGGTTTGGTTTAGCACATTAGCCTAAACTATTAACTCTAGCTCAACCCCCTCTTCCCTTCATTACTTTACTTTCATTTCCTAACACTCAAGCTTAATCAAAAATGAGGAGAGGGATGGGAAATTAAAACTCCAAGCCCTAGTTCATTTGCAAATCCAAACATCTAACTCCAAATCCAAAGAGAAGCTATAGATTCAAGCTTCTTGTGTTGAGATTGAAGTGTGTTTGATTCTTCTTTTGCTTTTAGGCTTCTCCTTCATTGGTTTTGTGAAAAGGTGAGATTTTAATCTTACATCTTTGTCTATAACTATCTTTGATTATTGGATATGAATTCCTAACACTTATACATGTGCCTTTGCTTTTCATTTGGATTGAATTGGTGGAAATCCCAATTTTTAGTGTTTTGGGTTCAAATCTTTAAAAATCCTAACTTTGAAGTTTGAAAACGTTTTTAATGATGCATCGAGGAGCCAATACGACCGGGTAACTGATAGGCGTAATCCCCTGGTGTCCGTACTTGACCGGTTGCAAATTGAGAGAGTTTTTGCATTTCTGTTGCTTAGGTCGTTCGGCCTGCACGTACATGTCTCTCGGTCAACATAGGTCGCGCTAACATTACGTCACGCCAACATTAGGTCACAACAACATGGGTCGCGCCCTGCTTTAAGTCACGCCTCGCTAATGACTCGGCCTGTTAAGTCGCAACCAGTTAGGTCACTCGTCCCTAGGTCGCTTGGCTTGCTTGCATCCCTTAGGTCGCTCGGCCTACTCGCACCACTTAGGTCGCGTCCCTTAGGTCGCTCGCCCTGCTTTAAGTCACGCCATGCTTAGGTCGTTCCATCTTAACTCGCTCGGCCATCTATGCTTAGGCCGTTCCATCACTTAGGCCGCTCGGCTTGGTTGCACCCCTTAGGTCGCGCCACTTAGGTCGCTCAGCTTGCCCCATTGCCTTAGGTCGCTCGGCCTGTTAAGTCGCACTTGCTATATCTCGTAACTGATGGGTCGCACCATTCCTTAGGTCGCTTGCAGTTGTGTCGCGCCATGTGTTAGGTCGTGCTTGGTTTAAGCCGCATGCTACTCCTTAAGCCGTTAATCTCTTAGGTCGCTTGCACCTTAGGTCGCGCCATGTTAAGCCGCGTGCAACTCCTTAAGTCGCCGATCCCTTGTGTCGTATGCCATGGGGTCGTACGAGTTGAGCCGCCGATTTCTTATGTTGAATTATGTTAAGTCGCAAGGGTATTTCCACTTTGATGGATTTGGAATCGAATTCTTTGGATTTTATTCACGTCTTCGGATGTGAATTTTTGTGACTTATTGTTTCTACAATCATTTTTTTGATTTGTCATTTTAAAAATATAAAGGTTTCAATACTAGTAGTAAATATCAAAACTCCTTCATCAAAACGATTTCAACCCTATTTTATTACAAAGCTTGTTTCTTAAACCGTTTTCCAATCTACTAGTATATACAAACCCTTGCCTCACTCGTACGAGAAATCTAATTAAACGACTTATTAAAACAAGTGGTATGAAACGCTTGCATTTTCTTCGTCGGTTAATTCTTGAACTTGTTCGATTGAAACTCTTGTAACAATTTTCGAGTGGAGATCTACAATTTGTTCGTAAATATTTAAGTTAAGCTAGTGATTATAGGACATGAAGCTAAGCTTATATATTTACTAGCTTACTGTAATTGACACTTCTTGATGAGTTGATGATCATTTTTGTGATTTAGACTAGCGAATGTGCGATGTCTCTTTGTCTACGAGGGAGACTAAATCCCGTTTCTTTGGAGCTTCGGCTTAATTTGGTGGCGTAGCGACCCATGGTCTTCGAGCCGCTTTGTGGAGCTTCGGCTCAAAATTAATGGTTAGCAACCATGGAACAGTGTTCCATTTTGTGATACACGTGTTGGTGAGTTTTCATGCTTCCGTTTTGTGATAGGCCTCTCCCTTTTTGTGATTTCTAGATTTCCATTGATGATTTCTAGAATTTTTGTTTCACCAATTTTCGTGATTTACACTGATAAGTCTTATCAATATTTGTGCATTGGTGAATTTGTGTGTCATTAACTTTTGTGATTGGCATTGATATAATGATCAATACTTATGGTTTTAGTGGATAAAAATAAAGAGTATGACATTCTTTTTGATCTTTGAGAAGATTATTGTGATAATGATTAATCTCTTGTTGATTTTCAATTACATACTTATCACAGTATGGTTTTATGGTTATCATACATTTTTGTCATATCGCTTATTCTATATCATTTCATCTGATATTTATAGCTAGACTGATCCGTTTATTATTTTCTTATTAAATAATACTTGGGTCGGACCGAGATGTTACAGGTGCTTCTGCTTGACTTTACATCTGGGATTATCATCCTGTCTTTTGGCTAACTACTTAGATTAGTAGTTTATTTTGTTGTATACATTTGAGATATAGACTCCAGGATGTATACTTATTCTTTTTTCTAGCACTTGTAACTATTCTTTTGTGATATTGTGGATCTTGTTTGACCACTACTCTGATACACATTTTTAGTGTTATATTCATATCTATTTCCGTCTTTGTGATATGGATGTCTGTGACTGATTTGTGTTATGTTTATTTCTATATTTGTTTCTGAAGAATATATATAGCCATTGTGTAGTAGCTTTGAGTTTGTATCGGTATGTCGGATTTGCTCCTGAAAACAAAGGCATGTTGTACTATCTGACATATCGGTGCTCGCACAAAGCAATTACACGGATGGTCGCTCCTCAAAAACCTTATTCTCCACGCTAGTTGACGGCATTACACCGTAGTAATTGGCTAGAGTAGGTATAGAGGTGGGGCATCACACCTTTGTATCGGAGCCAAACTTCAGAACAATGTAGAATAATTTAACAAGGATCATCGTCCTATGTCCTTCTTAGGAGTCGTGCTTTAGGATTTAATTCGAGTCTTCGTACCGATTCATCCTATTTTCTTTATGATTCCTTGTTTTATCTACCAAGATTGCTTGATATTCATTTGGTAGATAACCTTTTCCTTCTTCTTTCTTTCTTTCTAAAGGAAGAGAAATGGTTAGACCAGGCCGTCCCAGCGCCGGTCAATCTAGAGCTACTCTCCAAGATGGAGTATTTATGTCTGCCCAGTAGCTTCTTGATCTCGTAAAGAATGCTCAGGCAGCCGGTTCAAATCCGGAGTCTACCTACCCTAAGTCTGGATTTGCACGTTTGTGCAACAATTATACCAATTTGAGTGGAAAGCCATTCAAAGGTTCTGAAACTATTATTGAAGTCCAGGCTTGGCTGAGAACGTGCGGTCGAATCTTTTTTCGCATGAATCTTGTTGATCTTCACCGTGTTCAGGTGGCCTCTAGCATGATCCAAGAAAGAGCATTAGATTGGTATGAGCTTCTTATTTCTGAAATAGTTGAAGCGTACCATACTTGGGAGAAATTCCGGGAAAGCTTCGAGTTAAAATTTGTGCCAGAATTTGAGAAGGTGACATTGGCTCATCGTTTTATAGACCTTATTCAAGGTAAATCCTCTATGGCAGACTATGTCGCATCCTTCGAGTCACTTTCTAAATATGGGGTCGAATATATAAACACCCCATTGAAGAAGAACCAAAGATTTGTCTATGGCTTGAACAAAAATCTCAAGAAGCCATTACTTCTAAAGTTAGAAGTTTCTTTTGATCAACTCATCGATATCGCTCTTCATCTTGAAGAGGCAAATAGGGAGAGTGATGTTGAAGTTATGGGTGCCAAACCGAACTTCAACAACAAGAAAAGGCCTAATAAGTTCAAGGGTCCTTATCCTAATAAGAAAGGAAAGCAAGCAACTTCGGTGGCAAAGACTTCTACCTCTAGTAGTGAGCAATGCTACAATTGTGGTTCTAAGGACCATTATGCGAACAATTGTTCAAAGCCTCGTGCTTGTCGCTATTGCAAAATCCCGGATCAATATTTATCTTCTTGTCCCAAACTTTAAGGCAAGAAGGAGGGAAAGCTTAATGTTGCTTAAGTCCCTTGCAACACATCTCGTGGTCAAGGTATTTCTCATTCTATCCTTGATGGCATTATTTTATTTCGTGATCATCCTATTCGAGTTCCTTTGATACGGGTGCGTCCCACTCTTTTATTTCAAAAGAACTTGTTGATACTTTTTCTTTGGATGTTTTTTGTTTAATGACTTCTTTGAGAATTGCGAATCCGATTGGTGGATCCGCAACAATCAGTTTATTGTGTAAAGATGTCGAAATTATTTTGTGTGATTACTCTTTCCGTGCCGATTTGCATGTTATGCGTTACCTTGGCTTTGGAATGATTTTAGGAATTGATTGGCTTAACCGCTAGGAAGCCCAAATCCTATGTCCTGAGCGGACTATTCATCTTCGACATCCTCAATTTGTTAAGCAGATTTCTAGTGACTTTAAAGATTCGAATTCCAGCTTGGTTGCATCTTTATATTCTTTAAATCCTCATGGTGATGATAATGATGATGAGGAAGATATTATTTCTCTTATTCATGTTGTTCGTGAATTTTCCGACATATTTGAGCCCGTTTTAGGATTACCACCTAAGCGAGCAATTGAGTTCAGAATTAATCTCATCCCTAGAGCTCAACCTATCACTCGTCCTCCTTATCGTACGTCCAATAAAGAAAATGAGGAGATGTGCAAACAATTATCCGAATTAGAGACGAAGCAATTTATTAGCTCTAGTTCCTCGCCTTGGGGAGCTTCGGCTATTTTTGTGAAGAAATCCGATGGTACACTTAGGCTTTGCATTGACTACCTCAAGCTTAATGATCTTACTATCAAGAATAAATATCCTTTACCTCGGATTGATGATCTATTCGATCAACTCACTGGTGCTAGAGTCTTTCCACAATTAGACTTAGCCACCGGTTTTCACCAGCTTCGTATTGCAGAGGATAGCATTCCTTTGACGTCGTTCTGTACTCGTTATGGATCTTATGAATGGCTTATTATGCCATTTGGTTTAACGAATGATCCGGCTTATTTCGTTGACCTTATGAATCGAGTTTTCAAAAATTTCCTCGATAGATTTGTTCTCATCTTCATTGATGATATTCTTGTGTACTCAAAAACCGAAAAGGAGCATGAAAAGCATCTTCGGATTGTGTTGGAAACTCTTAGGAGTAATCAATTAAAAGAAATTTTTTCTAAATGCCACATTTGGCAATCTCGTGTGAAGTTTCTCGGTCATATTATTTCCGAATCCGGAATTTCCATGGATCCTTCAAACATTGAAGCGATTCAAAATTGGAAGAGACCGGAGAGTGTGACGGAGATCCGTAGTTTTCTTGGATTGGTAGGTTATTACCGCCGTTTCATAAAGGACTTTTCCAAAATTTCCATGCCTCTTACTAGTTTGACAAAGAAAGGTGTTAATTACATTTGGTTGGACAAATGAGAAGCTTCTTTTCAGAAATTAAAAGAACTCCTTTCCGATGCTCCTATTCTTGTGATTCCCGAAGGAAACCAAGATTTTATTGTTTATACCGATGCTAGTCGCGTTGGTTTGGGTGCCGTTCTTATGCAAAGAGAACGTGTTATTGCTTATGCTTCTAGGAAATTAAAGCCAGCCGAGACTAGATACACCGCTCATGATTTAGAGCTCGCGGCTATTGTTTTCGCCCTTCGTATTTGGCGTCATTATCTTTTGGGAGAAAAATTTATTCTTTACACCGATCATAAATCTTTGAAGTATCTATTTTCTCAAAAGGAACTTAATTTGCGTCAACAACGTTGGCTCAAATTTCTTGCATCTTATGATCTTGATATTCTTTACACTCTCGGAAAGGGAAATCGTGTTACCGATGCACTTAGTCGCAAGCAACAAGTGGTTGTTTCTATGATGATATCCGAATGGAATGATCTCGGAATTCTATCCACTTGTGAGATTCGAGATTGTGTTTCCGATTTATGTTCATCTCTTGTTTTATGTAGCCTTGAGGCTCATCCTTCTCTTTTACACCGCATTCTTGAAGCTCAACGGTTAGATCCCGAATTGGCTCTTCTTGGCTAAAATTTTAAGGATAAAATTGATATTGAAAGTTTGAAAGACTTTGATATTGATTCTCGTGGCGGTATTCGAAAATTTGGTAGACTTATCGTGCCAAATATTAGTGATCTTCGTAAAGACGTTTTAGAAGATTCTCATCGTTCTAAATTTACCATTCATCCCGGTAGTAGTAAAATGTACGTGGATATGAAGCGACTTTATTATTGGGAGGGAATGAAATCTGATATTGCTAACTTTGTTAAGTGTTGCATGACTTGCCAACTCATTAAGGCCAAACATCAAAGGCCCGGTGGGTTATTGTAACCTTTAGAAATTCCAATTAGGAAGTGGGACCAAATTTCCATGGATTTTATAGACGGACTTCCCCGTTTTCGTTCGGGTCATGATATCTTATGGGTGATAGTCGATAGACTTACTAAATCCGCCCATTTTATTCCCATTCGGTCCAATCGAACCGTTCCTCTTTTGGCCAAACTCTTTACTAAAGAAACTATAAAATTGCATGGAGTTCCTTCTTCTATTGTTAGTGATCGGGATCCATTGTTTACTAGTGGATTTTGGAAGAGTCTTCAAAAAGCTTTGGGAATGAAGTTTAATTTTAGCACCGCTTATCATCCTCAGTCCGATGGACAGACTGAGCGTGTGAATCAAACTCTTGAAGATCTTGTTCGTGCATGTGTTCTTGATTTTGGTGGAAGTTGGGAAGATCATATTTCTCTTGTTGAGGTTTCCTATAATAATAGCTTCCAATCTAGTATTGGTATGGCACCTTTTGAGGCACTCTATGGAAAGCCATGCCGATCTCCTTCTTGTTGGCTTGAGGCCGGTGAGAAGCTGGTTTTAGGTCTAGATTTTATTCGTGATTCTACAGAGAAGATTGACCTTATTCGTTATAGGATGAAAGAGGCCTAGAGTAGACAAAAATCCTATGCCGATAACCGGAGAAGGAAATTAGAATTTTCTGTGGGAGATCTTGTGTTTATTCGTGTTTCACCTATGAAGGGTGTGGTACGTTTCAGTCGATCGGGAAAGTTAGCACCTCAATATATTGGTCCATTTCTCATCACCGAAAGTATTGGTTCCGTGGCTTATCGCCTTTTATCACCAGCTCAGTTTTCTGCTATTCATGACGTGTTTCACATTTCTCAATTACGGAAATGCCTTCGAGATTCCGATTCTATTCTTGAGCCCGGTGTTGTGGAAGAAATTGAAGTTTTGCCTAATTTAACTTATGAGAAACATCCTATTCGTATTATTGCTTCAGAGGTCAAACGCCTTCGAAATAAAGATGTTCCGCTTGTTAAAGTTCAATGGTCCTCAAATCCGAAGGATTGCTCTTGGGAATCTAGAGAGTTCGTCGAGCGAACACATCCGAACTTACTTTCCCGTGCTCTTTGAGGTGAATTTCTTATTTCAAATTACTTTTGTGTTGAATATGCTTTCATGGTTGTTACTATATATTTTCTTCTTAAATATTGCGAGGACGCAATTTCTTTAAGGAGGGGAGTCTGTAACAACCCGCATATTTTACGATTGAATATTTAAATATTTTATTTAAATATTTTATCGTTAGTCGGATTTTAGCCCGAAAAGTTACTTTTTGCATACGGTTGAATTAGGACTCGGGAACACTTCCATTGGATCCAAAACGCCGTTTGCGATCTTTTTGAGTATAAACTTTGATATGTTTGGAGTTAGTGGAATTTTGCCACTTTTTCACTTTGGGCTTTGGGTTTGGTTTTGCCCATTAGCCTAAACTATTTAATCTAGCTCTACCCCCTCTTCCCTTCATTACTTTACTTTCATTTCCTAACACTCAAGCTTTATCAAAAATGGGGAGAGGAATGGGAAATTAAAACTCCAAGCCCTAGTTCATTTGCAAATCTAAACATCTAACTCCAAATCCAAAGAGAAGCCATAGATTCAAGCTTCTTGTGTTGAGATTGAAGTGTGGTTGATTCTTCCTTTGCTTTTAGGCTTCTCCTTCATTGATTTTGTGAAAAGGTGAGATTTTTATCTTACATCTTTGTCTATAACTATCTTTGATTGTTGGGTATGAATTCCTAACACTTATACATGTGCCTTTGCTTTTCGTTTGGATTGAATTGGTGAAAATCCCAATTTTTAGTGTTTTGGGTTCAAATCTTTAAAAATCCTAACTTTGAAGTTTGAACACGTTTTTGGTGATGCATCGAGTAGACAATACGACCCAGTAGCCGATAGGCGTAATCCCCTAGCGTCCGTGCTCGACCGGTTGCAAATTGAGAGAGTTTTTGCATTTCTGTTGCTTAGGTCGTTCGACTTGCACATACTTGTCTCTTGGCCAACATAGGTCATGCCAACGTTAGGTCACGCCAACATTAGGTCACGCCAACATTTGGTCATGCCAACATTTGGTCTCACCAACATGGGTCGCGCCTTGCTTTAAGTCACGTCTCGCTAATGACTCGGCCTGTTAAGTCGCAACCAGTTAGGTCACTCGTCCCTAGGTCGCTCGGCTTGCTTGCATCCCTTAGGTCGCTCGGCTTGCTTGCATCCCGTAGGTCGCTCGGCCTATTCGCACCACTTAGGTCGCGTCCCTTAGGTCGCTCGCCCTGCTTTAAGTCACACCATGCTTAGGTCGTTCCATCTTAAGTCACTCGGCCTTCTATGCTTAGGACGTTCCATCACTTAGGTCGCTCGGCTTGGTCGCACCCCTTAGGTCGCACAACTTGGGTCGCTCGGCTTGCCCCGGTACCTTAGGTCGCTCGGCCTGTTAAGTCGCACCTGCTATATCTCGTAACAAATGGGTCGCACGATTCCTTAGGTCGCTCGCAGTTAGGTCGCGCCATGTGTTAGGTCGCTCCTTCTTTAAGCCGCATGCTACTCCTTAAGCCATTAATCTCTTAGGTCGCTTGCACCTTAGGTCGCGTCATGTTAAGCCGCGTGCTACTCCTTAAGTCGCCGATCCCTTGTGTCATATGCCGTGGGGTCGTATGAGTTGAGCCACCGATTTCTTGTGTTGAATTATGTTAAGTCACAAGGGTATTTCTATTTTGATGGATTTGGTATCGAATTCTTTAGATTTTATTCACGTCTTTGAATGTGAATTTTTGTGATTTATTGTTTCTACAATCATTTTTGTGATTTGTCATTTTAAAAATATAAAGGTCTCAATACTAGTACTAAATATCAAAACTCCTTCATCAAAACGATTTCAACCTTATTTTATTACAAAGCTTGTTTCTTAAACCGTTATCCAATCTACTAGTATATACAAACCTTTACCTCACTCGTACAAGAAATCTAATTAAACGGCTTAGTCAAACAAGTGGTATGAAACGCTTTCGTTTTCTTCGCCGGTTAATTCTTGGACTTGTTCGATTGAAACTCTTGTATCAATTTTCGAGTGGAGATGTACAATTTGTTCGTAAATATTTAAGTTAAGCTATTGGTTATGGGACATGAAGCTAAGCTTATATATTTACTAGCTTACTGTAATTGACACTTCTTGATGAGTTGATGATCATTTTTGTGATTTAGACTAGCGAATGTGCGATGTCTCTTTGTATACGAGGGAGACTAAACCCCGTATTTATGGAGCTTCGGCTCAATTTTGTGGGGTAGCGACCCATAGTCTTCGAGCTGTTTTGTGAAGCTTCGGATCAAAATTAATGGTTAACAACCATGGAATAGCGTTCCATTTTCTGATACACGTGTTGGTGAGTTTTCATGCTCCTGTTTTGGAATAGGCCTCCCCCTTTTTGTGATTCTGGATTTCCATTGATGATTTCTAGAATTTTTGTTTCACCAATTTTCGTGATTTACATTGACAAGTGTTATCAATATTTGTGCATTGGTGAATTTGTGTGTCATTAACTTTTGTGATTGGCATTGATATAATGATCAATACTTATGGTTTTAGTGGATAAAAATAAAGAGTATGACATTCTTTTTGATCTTTGACAAGATTCTTGTGATATTGATTAATCTCTTGTTGATTTTCAATTACATACTTATCAAAGTATGGTCTTTTAGTTATCATAAATTTTTGTCATATCTCTTATTCTATATCATTTCATCTGATATTTATAGCTAGACTAATCCGTTTATTATTTTCTTATTAAATAATACTCGAGTCAGACCGAGATGTTACAGGTGTTTCTGCTTGACTTCACATCTGGGATTATCATCCTGTCTTTTGGCTAACTACTTAGATTAGTAGTTTATTTTGTTGTATACATTTGAGATATAGACTCCAGGATGTATACTTATCTTTTGTCTAGCACTTGTAACTATTCTTTTGTGACATTGTGGATCTTGTTTGACCACTACTCTGATACACACTTTTTGTGTTATATTCATATCTATTTGTGCCTTTGTGATATGGATGTCTTTGACTGTGTTGTGTTATGTTTATTTCTATATTTTTTTTCGAAGAATATATATAGCCACTGTGTAGTAGCTTTGAGTTTTATCGGTATGTCGGATTTCCTCCTGAAACCAAATGCATGTTGTACTATCTGACATATCGGTGCTCGCACAAAGCAATTACACGGATGGTCACTCCTCAACAGCCTTATTCTCCGTGCTAGTTGACGGCATTACACCGTAGTGTTCTTGGCTAGAGTAGGTATAGAGGTGGGGCGTCATAGAAAACGTCTATTTCAATAATGGATGTTGAAATCTATGGTTTCGATACTTAGCACATTCTTAAAACATCTTTAAACCATTTAGCTCTATTTAAAATATCACTTTTCCAGAACATTTATTTTATTTATTGTCCAAAATCGTGAATACAATCGTTTATCAAATTTAATATTTCTACATATTTATTAAAGGATAATCCACTGTCCAAAATCATGGATATAATGCCTTTATCAAATTCTTCACTATTGCAAATTTAATTAAAGGATTATCTATTTTCCAAAATCATGGATGAAATTCCTTTAATAAAAATCTTTATTTAGTTTATCAATTTAAATTGATTTCACATTTATAAAATAATGTTTATAAATCACATTTATATTATAAAAACTTCAAGTTAAAAATTCACTTTATTAACAAATTCTATTTGCATCTCATTTATATGCCAAAATCCAATTTATAAGTTAATTACTTATAAATCTCTTTATTTTCAAAATCCGTTCTTTTATAACTTCACAATTCGTAAATCTTATTCACTTATAAAATCCATTTATAACTTCATTCTGACATCTATAAAAACTCCATAAAAATTCCATTATTCTTATTTATAAAAACTCAATTTTATAAATCTTGTATAAATGCCACTTATAATAAGTCAGAAATCCCAATTTAAATTATTTTATAAAATAATCAACTTCAGATTTCAAAAATCGCATTCTGATTTTATTTCCCAAAAATCGTAATTTTTATAACATAAAAATTATAACATTTATTTATTTATTTAAAATAAATTCATTTACTTAACAATTCAAAATTAACAAAACATCTATTTACAAAATCACTTTAAAAATCCTTTTTAAATTTGAAAATCATCACTTTAACATTTTTAAATTCCAAAAATAGGCCCAATGCTGCAACAACACTGAATACATCAATCATGGCATCGAAAACATCATATATCATATGATAACAGAGTATATAACAATATCTGTAAATAAATCAACAGTGGTGAGGAATCCAGTTGGATCACTCTAACTTGTAACCTGCAACAAATAAACATATTAGAAATATATGTACAATGTCCGCTTCGGGGCAGACGTGCGTACAAAAGGCCATCCGCTCATACACGGGAACGTATAGGGTCATCTGCTTCACTAGACAGGAATATATCCAAATACCAATCAATATATCATATATCATCCAAATAGTCATCAATCATCACAAATAATATTTATTCTCACTTATATAAAAATATCAGTGAGTCAGAAAGAGTGAGTTGTACTCACATTGCTTGTAGTCATCGCAATAGCAATTTATTTTGATTAAAATTAAACAAGCGTTTAATTTCAACCAAAATTTTCACTAGCTCAAACAAATCCTAATCCAGCTCCAAAATGTAGCGCTCATTAATACAGACCCAATGCAATTCATTTCGTGTGAAACGGACCTCGTATGAAAATGTTATGATATTTTAAAGTTTATACAATTTAAATATAATATAATTCCACTTTCTATTTTATATTTTTAACCTCAGCTTCATCCAGGCCGTTCGATTTAGCTTGTTGAACATCTGGCCGATCATGTTTTTCTTCACCCCTTCCTATTCATGTACGCAACAATCAAACTCATGGTCGCCTTTATTTTTTGAATTTTTTGCACCAACTATGATGAACTTTACGACGATCGACCACCATAGCTTGGAAGCCCGCACTCGACTTCATCTTCGGCCGAGGACCGGTCGCGCACGATGGCTCAGGCTGGCTCGAAAAACGTGCACGAAGGTCGACATTTCATCGGCCTGTTGCATCTCGACAGGCGCGCCGATTTCGATCATATCCGTATGGATTTGAAGCTCTTGTGATCCTCTTCAAGTTTGTAATTGGACGATTTTGATGAAAGTGAGTGGATCGTGAGATATTGTGGGGAAATACAATCATTTTCTGGCCATTGAAAGTTTTGTGGCGGCTAGCCCTAACTAAATTAGGATTTTAGCAAAATGAAGAAAAAGGCGGCCTTTTTTAGAAAATTCACGCGCACTATTCACTTGGAAAGTTTTCTTACTCGAAACGAAGCATGCCGCCTGGCGTATATAATGTTTTACCCCTATTTTGAACACAATGGAATATATATTGAGAGCCAATTTGATCATATTTGAAAGATAGGTTTTCAAATCGACTATTTAAGTTTAAAATTCACTTAAACGTTTTTCTACGTGTTTTAGCTTGCCTCGGGTAAAGCGTAAATCCGATTGACACGAATTTGAAATCTTATAATAATATAATATTATGGATCTAATGAAACTAGTTTCATCGAAATCCAAGGCTGTATGAAAAATGATTTTTTTTACTCGTCAATTAAATATTAAAATATTCAATTTCTACAAATTAACTTTTAATTCAATTTTAAAAGTTCTCTAACATCATTCTAATTCAAATAGAATTTATTCAACTTTATAAATCATTTTTATTCACTTTAAATTCAATTTTCAATTATTTCAGCAATTTCAAATAATAAATTAACAATTTAATTATTCAATTAAATCCTTATATTCGAAATATAAGTTATTCAACTTATGAAATTACTTGTGAATATTTAAAATAAATTAAATATACGAATTTCAAATGATGGAAATTCTGGATCGTTACATGACGAAAGTGAATTTCTATGATTTTAGGGATTTTTCCTAATTGATTTATCATGGAAAATAAATTATTTTAAAAGAAGGACTTATCTGCAATATTTATTTTGCTTAATGGAATGGTTAAAACTTTTGATTATCCTTGATTTAATTATGATAACTATGGCAGTTATTTTGTAAAGGATTTGAAAATTTTTAAAGCAAATAATCAAAGAGTAACAAATGGGCAGGTTAGTAATAAAGTGATTGCCATAAAAAAATTTAATTCCGAGTAGAAAAAGGTAGCTCTGTCTATTTCAAAAGCACCTTTCGACTTATTTGCCTCCACATTAACTCATTCGAAACCAAACAAACCGAAACCTACTAGCGTCGAAATCAATACACGCGGTATCATTGAGATTGGTACGAAGTGAATTGGTAAATAGCGAAAGGCAGGGTGTCAAAAGCATTGCTTTCGTTAGAGTTGAAACCATAGTTTATTTTTAAAAGATAAGTGCCTACCTCATTTTAGAATTAGACCAAGTCAGTACCCTTTTGCTTTTGAACTTGATGCCAGCATTCTTTGATTAAGAATAGAGTTTTCGAATGAGACCCTTAGTATATAAAAGAAGCTTTCAAAAATGATGGTTCCGACCTAGTCGAAACCTTGGTGTCGTTCAAATGCCTTTCGAGGGTATTGAGGTCATCAATGGTTTCGAAGCGTACTTTTGTTTTAAACTTATTTTAAGCCACTTTCTAAATGCTTTCAAAAGGGTTCATGGGTTTTGAACGCAATGGTATCGAAAGGGGGTTTCGGTACCATCCTTCTAGGTTTTACTCAAAGGTTTTAAGCTTTGGAATTGATGGTTTAGACACCATCCAATTTTTCCCAGAATTTTTTATCAATGGCTTTGAAGGAGACGCTTTTGCTTATATTCACTACTACCCAAAAGATGTTTCTAAAAGTAAAACCCAATACTTTCGAAAGAGGTACTTTCAATTGTTTTGAAGCTATGTTTCTAAAAATTTTGAGCAATGTTTTAATACCATCGAAAGGATATTTGGTTTTGAAAGAGATTATTTAACAAGGGCTTCGAAAGTTATATCTAGTGTTTTGAAAATAAGTTTTCTTTGCTTTCGAAGGTGGTTATCCAGGGGTTTCGAAAGAGATGTTTGAAGGTTTTCAAAACAAATAACCCAATCTCATTTTAAAGGAAAAACCATGTCATAAATTAGGAGCTTTGAAATGAAGTTTTGAAAAAGTTTTTCTTGAGTAGTAGGTTGAAGGGATTAACCAAGTTTTATATGAAATGATTTCAAGGATATTAAACCATAGGTGTTGGTATTATTTTGTTGTTATGATTGCTTCTTCATATATTTATTCACATTGTAATTAACCCATAACGGTTCTTTGGGGAAGGGAAGAATAATCAGCTAGGCTGACCTGGTAGTGAATATAACTTAAGAAATGTTAAAATTTTAATTAAAGATACTGGTAGGCGCCAATAGGTTCATAGTAAGCCCATGAAAACTATATAAAGAAAAGATATTGGAAAGGAACAATATGTTCATAGTTGGCCCATGAAAACTATAATTTGAGTTTATAGTTAGCTCGTGAAAACTATATCTGAATTAAGATATTGGCAGGGACAACTAGATTCATAGTCGGCCCATGAAAACTAGAAAAAGAGTAAAGATGTTGGAGTTACCAATAGGTTCTTAGTGATCCCATGAAAACTATGAAATCGAACGGGTGGTCCATAAACATTTAACAGGTTATTAGTAAGCCCATGAAAACTAATAAGTTGATAGTAACCCTAGAAACTGTAATTGCGACAGATAGTCAGGAATAATGGGGATGGTTAATCTAGATTTGATATACTTTTTGTATATCATCATATTATTTTGAATTGTTTTAACCATTGTGGATACATGAGCATAGTATATAGTGTTATAAAGTTTATAAGATACCAGTAAGGGGAAAACCCATTCCGCTAAGTGGCATGGTCTCACTAGATGTCTAGATAGTTTGAGATGGTGGATTATTATTCATACCAGGCTTTATGTCTGACTCGAAGTTTTTGTTTCCCCCTTAAACTCTTAGGTACTCAATCGATTTTGAGTAGCTTGTGGTTTAGGGTTTTCAAGTGTTCTTTTAGAAGAATCAAGCTTTCGGTGTGGTGCATGAGGCATGCTAGCTTCTTAGAGTTCTTTTATTTACGTTATGTTTGGTTGTAAAGGCAAACTTATTTTATTCCCTTATTATATATTCTGATTATCCAAGGGTCATCTTCATATGTCGTTCTTGGCATATTTTGTAATACGTATATTTTGTCTAAATATGGTTTGTGCATAGGGATTATGTAATATATTTTGAAATGGAATGTGGAATTTGTTTGTTGTTTTAATTTTTTTCCATAATCCTGTGTTTCTGTGTATCAGTGTATCTAACATTGTCATATTTGGTCGTCGAGAATTAATAACCGTGGATGATTATAGTATCCATAGCCATTAGTTTTGGGCCTCCAAGTAAGGGATGTTACAAGTTGGTATCAAAGCATAGGTTTATGAAACTTTAAAAGAAACTTAAAACTAAAATGTTTTTCAAACATAATATAATGAATCAGAAAAAAAGATTCGGGTTTGGGTTAACGTTATAGTAACGTACTTGTATTTGATATATAGTTATATATATAAGTACGTACGCCCCGCTCGCTTGGACCATTCTTCATTATCTTACTAAGGCTCGTATGTAGATTTATGAGAAAGAAGATATGGAAGCAGTAAACGGAAGAGAAAATCTTGGTGGAGGAAGCACCACAACCAATGGAAATGTTTGACCCACTACTAAGAGGAACCCGGGTTAACCGGTTAATGCTAATAACAAAAATGTCGACGCCAATGTGGGTGCTAGAAATCCACCAGTAGATATAGAGGCGATGTATTAGTTCTTCGTCAGTATGATGCAAGTAGGAGCTACTGCTGGTGTTTTTGGAAATGTAGGAGTAGTTATTCATGTAGTTCCAGTTGGGAATAATTATGCTATGCTGAGTAGAGACTACACCAGTCTTGGTGGGAAGCCATTCATATGGACGAAGAATGCTATTGAGGTAGAGAATTGGTTGTTTCATTGAGCGTGTCTTCACTGATTTGGGTTTAGATGATAGGAAAAAGAAAAGGTTAGCCTCTAGATAGTTGCAAGGGTCAGCACTTCACCAGTAGAACAGTATTCGTCAGAGTTTCGAAAGAACGGTTGACTTGGGTTGAGTTTAGAAGGAGATTTGAGCAAAAATTAATGTCTGAGTTGGCTAAGTCCGAGCTGATGAGGAATTTTATGGATCTGGAGCAGGGAAAGATGTCAGTTGTTGAGTATGCTACAAAGTTTGAGGAGTTCTTCCGTTATGGACATAATACTATAGACATTGTCATCAGAAGAAACGAGAACTTCATCAGGGCGCTGAGGTCCAAAATTATAACGGCGACGCTGCCACATCTCTGTGATCCGAGTAATTTAGTTGTGTAGATGGAAATTGTGATAACCCGAATTTTGAATATCTGTTAATTGGTAATTAACTGGGTTGGTTAATGGAAATACTAATTTTAACTATTAAAATACTGATTGTTAAGAATGAAACAAACAAATCTAAAAATTTATATTCATAACTGGGAAAATAATTATTTAATAATCTCCTAATATTAATATTTAAAGATGGGCAAAACTTATTATCTTTAATATAAATTTAATAATATGTTTGTTTAAATCAATATATAGATAAGGTTTTTATCTAAAATAAGATTTGTTTTATATTATTCTCTTTAAAAAAAATTATTTATAGAAATTTGGGAAAAAGTATCTATTTAATAGGAATAAGTGCAAAAGCTTTTAATTAGCATTTAATAATGGATTAAGTAATTTTATATGATTTTATTTAAAATATAATTAGTTTTCATTTTATTTTCTTTTAAAAAGTTTTATTTATTTAAAATTAGAAAAGCATTTCTTAATTTATAATTGTATTTGTTTTTTAGGAATTTAATAAGAAAAGTTTTTTTAACATCATTTAAAAATAATGTAAATATGAATCATTATAAGTGTTAAGATCTAAACCCCTTAAAAGAACATGTGTTAAGAAATTAAATGGGTTTAGTGACAAGTGTCATTTTTATTGTAACTTTCTTTTATTTTTAATAAATCTAACTTAAACTTGTATAAACAAACAAACTTCCTCTTCATTTTTTTTCCTTTTCATTGAGCTGCAAACATTTCACAAATCAAGAAAAAATATATACCAAACTCAAAACCCTTCTTCTCAAGCCTGTAAATTTAATCAAGAATTAAACAACAGTAATTCAAAAATATTTCAAGCCTGGAAAATCAGAGTTTCAACCTAGAAGCATGTAACAGTTCAAACTAATGGAAGCTACAAAATTCAGCAATTCCAGATTCAAGTAAAAAATCAATTAAAGCTTAGATCAAGCAACAAAACCTTTTTTATCAACCTGTAACAAAAATCATGAAGTATCTTCCAGTTTAAAAGCAATCAGAGCATCATCACCTTCAGTTTTCAAAAGCAGGTTCAGGACCTTTTGTTTGCATAATTTAAGGTGAGTAACTTGAATCCTAAAGTTTAATCTGCCTATATGTGAGTTTGCATGAGATAATCTTTGAAATCATGTTGAGCAATACATTTTGCATGTTGTTTAGAGATGGTTGTATGTATATGTGAGTGTGAGTATGGATGCATATCTCTGTAAAGCCGTTATTCATGTTTACAAACAACTAAATCAAAATCAAAATTCAATTCCTCTTGCTATAAGGATTTTTAAATCTTGGTCAATGAAAGAAAAATGATGACATAGATATGATTTCATTTTTAAAAATAGTTTGAAGCGATTAAATCAAACGATTACTTCAAAAAAATAAAATTTACAGAGGAAGCTTATTCAAATCAAAAACACAATTTATAAAATTCCAAGTTTTGATCCTAAAATTTGATTCGTATATAGATAACATGAATTTTGATGTTAATATTGTGATTTTTATGATTTTGGATAATGGGAATTTTAGGTTTGTACGGGCATTGTGTTTTTGGTAAAATCTGGCGATCAACAAAGAGATGATCGGCGAATTCAACGCTGGGGATAGTTTGAGGTTGGAGTACATGGGAAAAATGGTGGAAGGATCCAACAATCATCGTAGCAGTATCGAGAGAGAGTTGTAGGGTTTAGGCCCTGTTGAATTCATCGACGTTCTCAAATCAACTGCTTCGTCGTGGATGTTGCAGACTTGATCGCAAGGGGTGGGATCGATTTATTGGGTTGAGGCGACGTTTTGGTATGATCGGCGATGGGTCTCGAGGTCGTTCGTCAATGGATGATCGTTTTCGAGGGATGTTGAATTCTAGTGGGATTTGGGAGGCTCGATTTTGTTCTGTTGACAATATTGTTGAACTGGAAGCTTGTAAGTGATGGCGAGATTGTCTTTGAATGGTTGGAGGTCGGAGCACGGGCCTGTGGTGGCTGGAGTATGGGTGCTTGTGCACTAGTTTCCTCTCGTGTCTGATGATTGCTTGAAAGGTTGAAGCTTTTGGGAAGAAGGTTGTGAACGGGATCGTTCTCGAGTAGCTCGCGTATGTGTCTCGGGGATAGAATGAGCGCGATTTCTCATGTGATTGATCGGGGTTTGCTCGTGTTTGTCTCGTGCAAGCTTCTATATGTTTGCTGGGGTGGAATTTTAGTAGTAAAGTTTTAAATTTATAAGCAAGTTCAATCAGGTTTTGAAATAAAGTAAAAGACGAATAGTTTGCTTATAATCAAGAAAGTTTAAGCTCTAAAAAAATCAAGTTTTCTAAACTATAAATATTCTAAACAAAATGTTTAAACAAATTTAAAGGTTTAAGGATATTAAATGTTTAAATTGTTTGAATGATAATTAACAAAGATTAATTAATGTAAAGGATTATGGGTAGTTAATGAATGTGAGAAATTTTAGATTACTTGTTAAGTGTAATTAATGGAAAGGGTAATTCTTGAGAGTAATTGAGTATCATTAATGAATTACTAGGAGTAATATTAAGTGATTGATTATAGAGTAATTAATTCATGTAATAAATTAAAAGAAATTTTATTTAATGAAATTGATTTATAATAATGAAGTAATTAAAGAATAATTGCTTAATGACATTCATTAAGTAGGATAATTAAAGGTGTAATTATTAAATGTGATTTATTTAATGATAATTACTTAAAGTAATTAAGGATTAATTACTTACTGTAATTAATTAAAGGGTCAATTACTTTATGTAATTAATTAATATGATTAGATAAGTCAATTAATTGGTATAATTAATTTAAATAATCACTTGATGATGGGACTGAGTATAATTACTTAATGAGGTTTATAAAGTGTAATCACTTAGTGAAGTAATCAGTAATGGTAATTACAGGGTGTAATAAATTGAAGATTGAAAGTATTTTTGGGTTGATTGCCTGGTGAAATAAATATGAAGAATAATTACTTAGTAGAAGTAATTAATAATTAATCACTTAGTGTAATTAATTTAAGAATTGACTAATAAAAGTTATGGGAAGTTTATTAAGTGATGTAATAAATTAAGGGTAATTAATTACAGAATGAGATTAATCAAGGGTGATTAATAAATATAATTAATTAAAGATTAAGTATAATTACTTAAGGTAATTAATGAGGTGTAATTCCTTAGTGAAGTAATGAGTGAATAATGATGTAATTAATTAAAAGGAAATTACTTGATGGAAAGTAACTAAAGGATAATTACTGGGCGTAAGGAATTAAGTGATAATTACTCAGTGTAATTAAAGTATTAATTAATATAATTAATCAAGGAGTTGATTTAATTGATGGAGTAATTAAGGAAAGTTAAATTCTGATTGTGATTGATTAAGTTAAAGGTTAATTATTAAATGAAATTTAAGAATAATTAACTAATGGAAGTAATTAGAGGATCATTAACAAATGTAAATAATGGAAATGATCAATCTTGAATAATTGAATGATGATAAGTGCTTTAGATTGGTTGATATCTCTGATATGTATTGCTTTGTGATATGATATGTTGGATGGACAGGGATAATGTGATTATTTATCAATTATGAATTTCTGTGTAAAAGGGTTATAAGGTAATTAAAAATTGAGTTGTATTAATTGAATAACTTGGGTTTAGACGACATTGAATTCGGAGAGACCGGATTCGGGTATTAGTTAATACCCGAATCCACTTCGATTCTTTACAGATTGAGATGTGAAATCAATAGTCTGGAATGCTTCAAGTGAATTGGACCATTAAATCTAATTTTTTGGTACTTAGAAATTAATGTGAAAAATAAGTGATGCCTCTAACAAATTGTGAATTTGTAAATTGATATGAGTTACCCCGGGTTTTATTTAAGTTTCATACTGAAGTATTTCATGTTAGATGAATTTACTCACGCTGGTTTCCAGCCTGACCCGGGTGTTACTTTGATGTAATGCTCGGGTCAGACCGAGTATTACGGATTTTCAGGTAAGAACGTTCTGGAGCTCAGGAGGCAAGTTGGATGGCTGGAACGTATGGAGTGTTTACCGCTATGATATATTATTGTATAATTAGGACATGTTGTTTAAAACTGTCCAGTGATTAGTAATGGTTGTAACTTTGATGTATAAATATAAGTGTACTAATACAGTTCTTCTTTTGTAAACTGTTATTATGTGATATTATATTTTGATCCGCTGCGAATCTGAGGTTTCTGTGACTAGTTCCTGTTTCTTCTTCTTTCCCTTTATTTTTCATTTCTAACTATCTGGAATTTTCGGGATCGAAAATTCTGGGTCGTTACATTTGGTATCAGAGCTGAAAGGTTAAGCCAGAACCTTGGCTCTGGTGGGATTACTCCTTAAGAATAGGGTCAATGGTACCCTAGAATGAGTTGAGTGAATATATATATATATATATATATATATATATATATGAGAGCGTACTTGTTATTTTATTATATAAAGATTTTAAATAATCTTATATAAGAATATATTTTGATATATAAAGCAATATTTCTTTCTAATAAATATTAAGGTAATTAGTTGTTAAATTATTGGGATTAAATTAAGTGTTAATAGAAATACAACCAAATTGAAATTAAACAAAGATAAGTTTGAAATAAATTCAAACTGATATTTAAATCGTGAATTTGGGGAAGAGTTTCAGAATAAGATAATAATGAATTGGTTTTCAGAGATGGTAATCTTGGTTATTATCATAAATGGTTGTTGTATTTAATAATGAAATGTTTTAAGGAAGTAAACCATTTAGGTAAGTATGGGTTATAAATTGAAATTGAAGATGATCTAAATTGTAAAGTTTGAATCTTAAGATTTAAAAACATTTGAAATTAGTTTTCAAATTATTAGAAGGAATAATAAATAATATTATTTGAATGGGAGACCTTGATGCAAACAAGCGTTGTTCAAAGATTTAAAGGAATTTGTTTTGGATTAAATATTAAGGGTGGTTTAAATTTTAAAGTATAGCCTAGTTGGTTATATATATATATATATATATATATATATATATATATATATATATATATGGATATACATAATACCAAAGATGGTTTGAAATAAACTCTAAATGTAGAGTTTTAAATTTGGAATGAGATGTGATAACCAAAGTGATAAGGTTTTGAACTTAATAAGTGGGAAGATTATTTATGAGAAGTTCAAAATTTGAAATGGAAATTCAATTTGCGTAAGGTTGACTGGATTAAGTAAATTGAATTTAACTTTGGGAAAGTTAAATAAGTTAACAAGCAACCTGAATTGGAAATTTCAAGATGAAATTAGGATTTAACTTGGAAAGTTAAAATGGTTGATTTATAATGGGAGTTATGAGTGATCACAAAATGGGTTTGAGATATGGAAATTGAAAATGGATATTGATAATTGGTGTTGGATAAATTTGGGTGTTTATTTATCCTGATAATATTCCATTGTTACAAATAATTTATGAAATGTGATTTGATTTGTTTAAATAAATGAAGAAATGGATTGTGGTAATATATCCATTATAGAGATAAATAACATTTAACTTAAATTTAAAATTAAGAATATGTAATTCCTTTGAACTTAAGATTTGACTGTTAAGGAACTAATTTGTAAATTAAAATCGTTTGAAACTCTTACTTGAACCTTGTAATGAGTTAAGTAAAGATAATTTAAAATGGAATTTTGAAATTTGGACTCAAATTGTTTAAAAACTTTAAATAAAGGATAATTTGGTCTAAGAGGTTAAACCAACACTTGAAATTTAACTCGAATTTATATAATTCGAGATGATTTAATGTGAGACTGATTTTGAAATTAGTTCAAATTGAAATTTGATTTAAAATAATTTGGATTTTTGATTTAAGTTGAATAGTTTTAAATTCAAATGGAATTTGATTCGAATTTGGAAAGAATCAAGGATAATTCAACTTGAATTGACATTAAATTCAAACTGGAGTTGAAATAAATTGGAAATTTAAATTGGCTCAATCTAAAATTTATTTGAATTAATTAGAATTATGATGGAAGATGGATAAGTTTAAAAATTCAAATGGAAATTTGAAATGGATACTTCGAAATGAAATTGAAGTTGAATGAGTTCAAATTCAAATAGGAAGTTGATTTGAATTTGGAATGAGAATGGAAGTTAACTTAATTTGAATTGAAATTGAAAGTTAATTGAAAATTGGCAATTGATTGGAATTGGGATCAATTCAAATTGGAATTGAATCAATTTAAATAGAAATGTAAATTTAAATTGAATTGAAATTGAGTCAATTCAAGAGGAAGTGAAAATTTAAATGGAATGGATGGGAAATGGAAGTTAGAAATTGAACAGTTTGACTCTGGACTATTTTTAAAATGAATTGTTTTAATATAAATCTATTTTTCTTAATTATTTACAATACGACTTTTCTTTTTAAAACTAAGACTATCTTATATTTGTTTTACAACTATTTTTGGAACTATATAACAATTTTTCAACTGTTTTATAAATTAATTACTATTTTTCAACTATTTTGCAATTATTTAAAATTTCTATAACTATTTGACTATTTTCTAACTATTTTACAATTACTTAATTATTTTACATCTATTTTACAAACTAATAGTTATTTTTCAACTAATTATCTATTTTAAAACTTTTCAAGCTATTTGCTAAATTTAAACTGGACAGAGTTCAAACTGATTTGATTAAATATCCATTTGAGATAAGAAATGAGGTGATAATCCAAATGGATTGAAGCAATTGTGAATAAGTGAATGAAAAATAAAATGAATGTGAATATAAAGGGACTTGATTTGGCTAATAATCAATAAAGATAAATACGTAGGATGTACGTGTATTATTCTATTCGCATAGTGATTTGATCCAGATTCGAACACAGAATTTCGAGATAGTATATCGATCCGAGTTGGGATTTCTCACTCGATTTTCGACGGCGAAACTGGATATGGATTGTTGATTGGTTCTGGATATTCTCTATCATAATTATGACTATGCAAGAAGAATGACTGTTTCTGATCAAGAAACCAGATCTGAGTCCGCACTAGGAAGTCGGGTGGACTATACTAGTTCGGAAGTGAAATTGTGTGATCGAATGAGCGATCAAATTTGTATAGCATATGGATTATATGTGTACATCGTACGGGCTTGAATGAGATTGATACTAGGAAATTGAGGATAAGAAATGTGAAATGATTTTTAAAATAAAAGGTATATTTTGTGAAATATACAATGAAGTAAAATGGAAATCGGATATTTCCATGATTAAAGGTTCACTTTATAAAGAAAGGAAGTGAGAAATCAAATTTAAATATTTGATTTGGAACAAATAAAGTTATATATCTTTGTTATATAAGATAAATCTCCCCTTGATTGAATCTATTGCCAGAAGAAAAGAATTTTGAAGGTGTTTTGAAGTACAAAAGGAGTTTTATACAAGTTTGAAATGATGCAAAGTTCTAAAAATTATATATATCTGTATATATATATAAAGAATCTTATGAGGATTTTAGAAAAGGTTTCGGAAACCTTTAGATTTGGAAAGGCTTTTGATTTTTGGGTAAAATCAATATGAGAATTTGGAAAGCCTAGTTTGAGAATTATCGATTTTGGAATAATCGATTTTGTGTAAAGGATCTTTGTATGAGATCATACTAGGTGTATGATTTGAAGATACTATATGTGTATAGTTTAAAATGTTTTGATGTTAGCTCTAGGGAAAAAGGCGCTCCCCTGAAATGAACTTCTCAGGAGTGCCACCGGGTGGTGTTGCCTTGAGCCCCAAGGGGGGGTTCTAAGTTGATCCTGTGAGGAGTTTGGACAAAACTAGTTCCTGGGGATTATGAGTAGTGTGTACCATAGCGAAAGTCGTGTGTGCTGCTGAGAGCCAACAGTCCGCATTTGATTTTATATCGGTAGACTGTGACCTATGGTAACATAGAGAAAGTCGTGTGTGCCGCTGAGAGCCAACTGTCTGCGTTTGATTTTATATCGGTAGACTACGACCTATGTTGGAGTGGAGAAGTTTCATTTTGACAGCGAAAATTGTGTGTGCCACTGAGAGCCAATAGTTACATGGACTTTTGCTGCAATGGCAACGTAACCCTGGAATGTAACTGTGATCTGTTGTGGGTTCCATGGTGTAATCGAGGGGCGCAGAGTGCCTACAGTTACATGGACTTTTGCTGTGATGGCAACGTAACCCTTGAATTAACTACGACCATGGATGGGGGTGATGATTTCCAGAGCATTCTCACCATGGATATTTCCTCTACTTTCAAATTTTTTTTTTCAGTATATTCAATAAAAATTATTTTTCCAAGTATTTTCACTGGGTGTTGAAAAAGGGTCTGCCAAGCACTTGTAGATTTTCAGTCTACGCCTGATCAACGTATGACCTGTGAGTACGAAGATAGACTGGTAGAAACATCGAGTTATAAAATGATATTTTTATAAAACTATTTTGGTAATATTATATTAATTTTAAAGTGTTTTTAAGTTTTGAATAAAAAGGGCTTTATAGTTAAAAGGGTTTAAAGGATAATTTTAATAAATTTTGGTTTCGTTCCTTTTCGAGGACGAAAAGATTCAAAGGGGGGGATGAATGTGATAACCCGAATTTTGAATATCTGTTAATTGATAAATAACTGGGTTAGTTAATGGAAATACTAATTTTAACTATTAAAATACTGATTGTTAAGAATGAAACAAACAAATCTAAAAATTTATATTCATAACTGGGAAAATAATTATTTAATAATCTCCTAATATGAATATTTAAAGATGGGAAAAACTTATTATCTTTAACATAAATTTAATAATATGTTTGTTTAAATCAATATATGGATAAGGTTTTTATTTAAAATAAGATTTGTTTTATATTATTCTCTTTAAAAAAGTTATTTATAGAAATTTGGGAAAAAGTATTTATTTAATAGGAATAAGTACAAAAGCTTTTGATTAGCATTTAATAATGGATTAAATAATTTTATATGATTTTATTTAAAATTTAATTAGTTTTCATTTTATTTTCTTTTAAAAAGTTTTATTTATTTAAAATTAGAAAAGCATTTCTTAATTTATAAATGTGTTTGTTTATTAGGAATTTAATAAGAAAAGTTTTTTTAAAATCATTTAAAAATAATGTAAATATGAATCATTACAAGTGTTAAAATCTAAACCCCTTAAAAGAACATGTGTTAAGAAATTAAATGGGTTTAGTGACAAGTGTCATTTTTATTGTAACTTTCTTTTATTTTTAATAAATCTAACTTAAACTTGTATAAACAAACAAACTTCCTCTTCATTTTTTTTCTTTTTCATAGAGCTGCAAACATTTCACAAATCAGAAAAAATATATACCAAACTCAAAACCCTTCTTCTCAAGCCTGTAAATTCAATCAAGAATTAAACAAAAGTAATTCAAAAATATTGCAAGCCTGGAAAATCAGATTTTCAACCTAGAAGCGTGTAACAGTTCAAACTAAGGGAAGCTGCAAAATTCAGCAATTCCAGATTCAAGTTAAAAATCAATCAAAGCTTAGATCAAGCAACAAAACCTTTTTTATCAACCTGTAACAAAAATCATTAAGTATCTTCCAGTTTAAAAGCAATCAGAGCATCATCACCTTCAGTTTTCAAAACAGGTTCAGGGCCTTTTGTTTGCATAATTTAAGGTGAGTAACTTGAATCCCAAAGTTTAATCTGCCTATATGTGAGTTTGCATGAGATAATCTTTGAAATCATGTTGAGCAATACATTTTTCATGTTGTTTAGAGATGGTTCTATGTATATGTGAGTGTGAGTATGGATGCATATCTCTGTAAAGCCATTATTCATGTTACAGACAACTAAATCGAAATCATAATTCAATTCCTATTGCTACAAGGATTTTTAAATCTAGGTTAATGAAAGGAAAACGATGACATGGATATGATTTCATTTTTAAAAATAGTTTGAAGCGATTAAATCAAACGATTACTTTAAAAAAATAAAATTTACAGAGGAAGCTTGTTCAAATCAAAAACACAATTTATAAAATTCCAAGTTTTGATCCTGAAATTTGATTCATATATGGATAACATGAATTTTTATGTTAATATTGTGATTTTTATGATTTTGGATGATGGGAATTTTGGGTTTGTACGGACATTGTGTTTTTGGTAAAATCTGGCGATCAATAAAGAGATGACCGGCGAGTTCGACGCTGGGGATAGTTTGAGGTTGGAGTTACATGGGAAAAATGGTGAAAGGTTCCAACAATCATCGTAGCAGTATCGAGAGAGAGTTGTACGGTTTAGGCTCTGTTGAATTCATCGACGTTCTCGAATCAACTACTTCGTCGTGGATGTTGTAGAATTGATCGCAAGGGGTGGGATCGATTTATTGGGTTGAGGCGACATTTTGGTACGATCGGCGATGGCTCTCGAGGCCGGGTTCGTCAATGGATGATCGTTTTCGAGGGATGTTGAATTCCAGTGGGATTTGGGAGGCTTGATTTTGTTCTGTTTACAATATTGTTGAACTGGAAGCTTGTAAGTGATGGCGAGATTGTCTTTGAATGGTTGGAGGTCGGAGCACGGGCCGGCAGTGGCTGGAGCATGCATGCATGTGCACGAGTATCCTCTCGTGTCTCATGATTGCTTGAAGGGTTGAAGCTTTTGGGAAGAAGGTTGTGAACGGGATCGTTCTCAAGTAGCTCGCTTATGTGTCTCGGGGATAGAATGAGCGCTATTTCTCGTGTGATTGTTCGGGGTTTGCTCGTGTTTGTCTCATGCATGCTTCTGTATGTTGGCTGGGGTGGAATTTTTGTAGTAAAGTTTTAAATTTATAAGGAAGTTCAATCAGGTTTTGAAATAAAGTAAAAGGCGAATAGTTTGTTTATAATCAAGTAATTTTAAGCTCTAAAAAAAATCAAGTTTTCTAAACTAAAAATATTCTAAACAAAATGTTAAAACAAATTTGAAAGTTTAAGGATATTAAACGTTTAAATTGTTTGAATGATAATTAACTAAGATTAATTAATGTAAAGGATTATGGGTAGTTAATGAATGTGAGAAATTTTAGATTACCTGTTAAGTGTAATTAATGGAAAGGTTAATTCTTGAGAGTAATTTAGTATCATTAATGAATTACTAGGAGTAATATTAAGTGATTGATTAAAGAGTAATTAATTCATGTAATAAATTAAAAGAAAATTTATTTAATGAAATTGATTTATAATAATGAAGTAATTAAAGAATAATTACTTAATGACATTCATTAGGTAGGATAATTAAAGGGGTAATTATTAAATGTGATTTATTTAATGATAATTACTTAAAGTAATTAAGGATTAATTACTTACCGTAATTAATTAAAGGGATTAATTACTTTATGTATTAATTAATATGATTAGATAAGTTAATTAATTGGTATAATTAATTTAAATAATCACTTGATGATGGGACTGAGTATAATTACTTAATGAGGTTTATAAAGTGTAATTACTTAGTGAAGTAATCAGTATTACAGGGTGTAATAAATTGACGATTGAAAGTAGTTTTGGGTTAATTGCCTGGTGAAATAAATATGAAGAATAATTACTTAGTAGAAGTAATTAATAATTAATCACTTAGTGTGATTAATTTAAGAATTGACTAATAAAAGTTATGGGAAGTTAATTCAGTGATGTAATTAATTAAGGGTAATTAATTACAGAATGAGACTAATCAAGGGTGATTAATAAATATAATTAATTAAAGATTAAGTATAATTACTTAAGGTAATTAATGAGGTGTAATTCCTTAGTGAAGTAATGAGTGAATAATTACTGGATGTAATTAATTAAAAGGAAATTACTTGATGGGAAGTAATTAAAGGATAATTACTTGGCGTAGGAATCAAGTGATAATTACTTAGTGTAATTAAAGGATTAATTAATATAATTAATCAAGGAGTTGATTTAATTGATAGAGTAATTAAGGAAAGTTAAATTCTGGTTGTGATTGATCAAGGTTGATTAAGTTAATGGTTAATTATTAAATGAAATTTAAGAATAATTAACTAATGGAAGTAATTTGAGGATCATTAACAAATGTAAATAATGGAAATGATCAATCTTGAATAATTGAATGATGATAAGTGCTTTGGATTGGTTGATATCTCTGATATGTATTGCTTTGTGAAATGATATGTTGGATGGACATGGATAATGTGATTATTTATCAATTATGAATGGCTGTGTAAAAGGGTTGTTAGGTAATTAAAAATTGAGTTGTATTAATTGAATAACTTGGGTTTAGACGACATTGAATTCGGAGAGACCGGAGTCGGGTATTAGTTAATACCTGAAACCACTTCGATTCTTTACAGATTGAGATGTGAAATCAATAGTCTGGAATGATTCAAGTTGTAACGACCCAGAATTTTGAATAATTTAATTTGGAAATATTTAATTAATTTTAAATATTTGAATGATGGTTTAGATTGAATTTTTAATATAACTTTGAAATTGGCGATTAAATAATAAAGTTTAATCTATTGAAAGTTGAATAAAAATTTGAATCTTAAATTTTAAGCCGATTAAAAATATTTCAAAGGCTTGTAAAATTCATATTTATAATACTGAAGGTTATAGAAGCTTCAGAATTGAATTTGAAAGTGAATTGTTCAGTTTTGAAATTTTAATCGTTTAAATCAATATTTAAAAATAGCCGTCCGAGGCACAGTCTCGGAATTCGACGAAACTAGTTCCATTGGGTTCGTAATATTGAATTATTGCCGGATCTCAAATTTCGTATTTTTCTGAGTTGATTTGTGAGCACACGGCGAGTAAACGCGTTGAAATTGAATCGGATTCAATTTAAATTTAAAATTTAAATTAGTCAAACATCACGTTGCCTCCTTTTCTCACGCCTAAACTTTTGCCTAAAATCACGAGAATAAACGTGCGAACACGTTCTCTGTAAAACCATGTTCCTTTGTCTTCTCCCCTCTCCTTTTTAATAACCACACAACCCATTACTTTCATTCAAATCAAAATCACGGAAGAAAATAAAAATGGCCGAAGACCCTTACCCTCATTCAAAAACAAATCACCGATGCTACCAGTTCGTTCGAATGGAATGGGGGAGGCGGCGTAGGGAGGCGAGGCTTCAAGCAAGGCGCGCGATTCGATTGGTGCGGCAACATGGAGCTCGAAGTCGAGCAAATAATCAGATGAGCAAAATTCCTTCTTCGATTTCAAATCGAGGCGTGCTTGGGTTCAGTGGCGACGGCAATGGCGACGTCGCGAGTCAGTGGGGGGGGGGGGTCGGCATTTGCGTGAAGGGGGGGCGGCGTCGATCTTGGGAAAGGGTTATTGTTCGAGGGTAGGGGATGGATCACAATCTGGGTTTCGATAGTTACAGAAGGTATTATTTTTAATATTTTTAATTAATAAATTATATGTATATGCAAAGTAGCCTATACGAAAAAAAGGAGTAAAAATCTGTTTAAAAATGTTTAAAACAGTAAGGTAGCAGTTTCAGTTGTCTTCAATTCGATTTAAAAATGTATTATGATATTTTAAATAGGGATAGTAAAGAAAAAAAATACAAACAGTTGGGTTGAAAAAAAAAAAAGAATTTTAGTTTGAATTAAAAACATTGGTTAATTTGAATTATTTTTAAGTTACTAAACGATATTTATTAAAAAGGAATTTGTTAAAAATTAGAAGTATTAGCTTATTTAGAAATCTATTTTGATAACTAAAAATAATTTGTAAAAGAAAATTAGTTAGAAATTTTACTTATTTGATAAAATGATTTATCAAAAGATAATATTATTTATTATTGGAAAAATGGGTAATTAAGGACTAAAAGATATTGTATTAAAAAGAGGAGATTTGTTAAAAAAATCGAATTTGTTAGTTAAATAAATTTATTAAAAGAAATTGATTTAAAGATATTAATTTAGAGTAAAAGAATTAGTTAAAATAGATTTATTTAAGAAGAAATTGGTTTAAATAAAACTATTGATTAATTAAACAATCAAGAATAAAAATTTATTATTCGATTTTTTCGAATATTAATAAATTGTGTAAATATTTATACAAGGTATAAATCAAGAAAATCGAGTCAAGAAGGAAATGGATTGCTAATAAAAGCAAAGGTGAGAACTTCTCACTCTAAAGGATTTATTTAAATTTTAAATAGTTAGATTTAAAATTGTTAGACTGTGTTGATTGAATGCTTGAATGATGATTGTTATATATATATATATATATATATATATATATATATATATATATATTGGATGTGAATAGACCCTGTACGCCGTTAGTAAGCGGAGGTTATTTATTACACCCATATACCGTGATATTCCACCTCGAAGTGGGATTGGTATTATATTAGTATATAGCAATATATATATATATATATATATATATATATATATTGGCATATGTATATATTGCAGTTGATTGATTTCCCGCATTGTATAGCGGATGAGACCCTATTGCGCCGTTATTAAGCGGATAATATTTAATAAAATCCCATATACCGCGATATTCCATCTTGAAACGGAATTGGTATTGTGCTAATGTCTGCGGATGCAGGGAAACAGGTTGGAGGGATCCAACTGGATTCCTCACAAATATTTATTTGATTCAGATATTGTGATATTTGATTGTTTATCATATCGATATATGATATTTAAAAGTCGTGATTGACTATTTGATGTGTTGCATCATCAGATCCCATTTTGAAGCTTAAAAATAACGATTTTGATTTTTTAAGGGATTGTAAAGTGATTTTTGGAAGTATACGTTTATAAAATATTTTTGGAATTGATTCATCTTAAATAAATAAACGTTATAATTTTATAAAAATTATGATTTTTGAGTAATACAGTTAAAAGTTGATTTTTGAAAAATATGGGATTAATGATTTTATAAAACAGTTTAAACTGGGATTTTTGAATTTATTGTGAAAAAGTTTAAATATAGGATTTATGAAATTTGATTATTTTATAAATCAAAATGATGGAATTCTAAAAGAGTTTTAAAGATGTTTTAAAATAATAATATAAATTGATTTATATAAAAGATTTATAAATAAAAAATATTCGAATTGTAAAACGAGTTTTTATAAGTGTTAGAATGAATTGTAAATGAATTTCATAAATGAATGAAATCTATAGGATTATAACGGTGAGGTTATAAATGGAATTTTATAAATAAAATTTATAAAGTTATTTAAGGAATAGATTTGGATAAATAAATGAATCTTATAAGTTATAAGATTTATAATTATGAAGTTTAAAGGAACGATTTTGTAAACAAATAAGTTATAAGCATTTAACTTATAATATGGACTTTCGGTATATAATTGAATTATAAATCGAATAGGTTAATAAAGGAAATTTATAAAAGAAAGTTGATATAAAATAAATAGAAATAAAATTTATAAACATTGTTTTATAAATCCGCAACGACTTATCTTGATAAGTAAATTGTTGTAATTTGTTAATGGAGTTATATTCACGTTTTAGACAGTGAATAATCCTTTAAAAAAAAAGGAATAGAAATGATGAAATTGGTTAACAAGTATATTCACGTTTTTGAATAGTGAATAATATGTTAAAGAAAATGTTTTGGATGTAATGTTTTAAATAGAATTAAAACGATCTATCGATATTTTTAAAAATATATTAAGATTCGAAACCATAGATTTCAACATTCATTGTTGAAATAGACGTTTTCGAGAAATAAAAGGAAATGGTAGACTATAACACTGTTGTTATAGTAAATGATTTCCGAAAGGAAATGTTTTGTATAGTATTGGGATTTATATATCTATTTTAATTTCGAATCCCTATACTAGTGATTTTGGGTTGTCGTAACGATGTTTTACGCAACATTCGTTTAGGCCCAAATAAATAAGTTAAAGAGAATGATTTCCTTAAAGAATGAAATATATACTTAATTTCAATTTAACTATATTGAATATTTTTCAAAGGTTGAAAATAAATAAATTTGTGAATTACTTATAAAATAAATAAGTATGGAAATGTTTTTTCCAATGTGAAATGAAAAGTTTAGAGAATTTATCTTTTTGAAGATAAATTGAAAATGAATAATTGAAAACGTATATTCATAGATATTTTAGAATATGAATTCAATATGGAATTTATAAATGAAATTGGGAAAATGGGTTTAAAAATAAATATCGATTTATTTTTAAAGTATGGAAATTATGTATATAACTTGTAAAGATATTTTTGGAAAATAAATAATTTGGAAAATTATTTGGAATCTGGCGATGTGTGCATATCTATTGATAGTTCAATAACCGACTATCAATATTTACCTTTGAATGGGTATTTTTTGTGATTGCTTGAATTTGAGCGCACATCAATATGCCCTTCTACTACCAGAAAGACGTATCATCATAAAGAAAGAAAGGGATGAGAAAATAGAAAAGAAAGAAGAAGAAAGAACAACAACATCAGAATCTCACAGAGGAACGGAAAAAAATATAATATATCCCATAAATAATACATAGTTTGTACATATATCAGAGTTATACAATATCGATACATATGACAATCATACATACATCACATACTAGACAGTTATAACACCTGTCTAGTTAATACAACTCAATACAATACGACTCAAACAATATGACTCAAAGATACCCACACAGCGGAACTATATATATATATCTACAACGCTGAAGCCTCCTGCTCCATTGCTCCTCCAGAATTCGTCAAAGTTAACCTGAATCCCTTGACTACCCGTAAAAATTTGGGTACCCGAGAGTTTATGAAAAACAAAATAAACTCCGGGTCAGACATGGGTCTGGTATGAGTAAACGGGTTAAAGTTGTTTAACTTTGAAACACAATTGAAAATAAAGATATCACGTAAGACATCCCACAAATAAATATGGGTAAGTTTTTACCTTACGCTAACCAAAACATTTCATAGGAAATCCAGTGATATTATAATAGTGTCTAGGGTTTTCAAGTAAAATACAGAAATAGCTGAAATGCTTACATCTCACATTTCAACATAGTTGGGCACAATCAAAACGTACGGCGCTTATTGGAAATTGGATCCCATACAATGGCAGGGCTACCGGGGTACCGCCCGTCACAGTATGGGGCCTAGATCACCGTACCGAGGATTACTCCCTTCATCCCCTGCAACACAAGGCCGGAACCATTCCTTACTGAACAGTCCCGAACAAGATAAACCCTGCGGTTGTAGCTAGCAACCGCCCATACAGCCGAAATATAAAAGGGACATCTAGACAGGGGAAATATCTTGTCCTGCTTGGGCATGACCCACCTAACCTTGCTGCACATCCCCTGTTTTAGCCATTCCCGGTTGATGAGGCTTGAGGCTGCGATTACCTTTATTGAACATTATTCTTAGAATGCTCACCGTCCGCCTGACGATGTGCTGAAAGCATTCAATCCATACAAGTTCGTTCCGGGTTCGAACGAAACCGAAGGCATTATCTCGTTACACTCGTTTTGGAATCACCCTCAGAGTCAACGACGATAACCCTTGCATTCTGAAAACTCCATCTCGGTCTTCATTTCAGAATTCACGACCTAACGTTTAAATTGGATTGATGTGGTTTTCGGAGAATCAAATTTGATTCTTCCGATCCCGGTCTCATCGAATCCAACCGCCATTTTAAGGGCCAAGTTGTCTAATTAACTTAAACAGTTTAAATAATTTAAATTCAACAATTGAATTAACATAGCATATATCATAGATAAAACATATGCAAACATCATAGATATATCATAACATGTCACAGAACATCACAGAACATTATCACAATCAGATATTTAATCACAACAGTCCATAAGCAATCACTTTTAAGCCTTATTTGTAATTAATTCTGTTTAAAATTAATTACCTGAGAGTTCACACTTAACTCTATTTAATTAATCATTAATTAACAATCAATTACTTATTTCATTTCAAGTTGTTTAATTAATGATTTATTAATTAGTTATTTAGTCCAATTACATAATTATTTAATTTCACATTATTATTTATTTATTATTCCTTAATCCAGCTATGTACTTTAATTAATCATTTAATTAATAGACTTAATTACTTATCAACTTAATTACCCATTCATTTATGCTAATTACTTCCTCAACCCCTTTATTTGTTCTAAATTAAATTACTCGATTAATTAACTAATAATCATTCATAAATTGACTCAAGTAGTTAATTACAATTTTATCAATTATTTATAATCTACGACTAATTATAATTTAAGAGTAACTGTTCTTACTTTCTTTCTAAAATACTTTATATGTATTAAATGTTCAACTTAATTAAACATTTAAAACGTTAATGTGCAGCTAATGTTTAACTAAGTTAATGTTTAACTAAGTTTGTTAAACATAAATTTTAAAACATTATTAATTTCATAATTAAAACTTGCATTAACGTTTAACTAAGTTCTGTTAAACGTTACACCTATATACTTCATTTCTTTACGTTCAGAAGCTTGAACCCGAGACTTTCTCTATTAAACCCATGCGCAACTTCGAGTTTCCCACGCATAACTCCTGAGACTTCCCTGCACATACTTCTTCTTCCTCTCTTCTCTCTCTCTTTTTTTTTTTTTTTTTTTACAGTGAGTTTAACTGATAACTTAAATCCAGTATCATTACTTCCCACATTCGAATGAAAGCGATAGGAGGGAAAACCCATACCCACACGAGCACGACCCGAGGCAATTCGACTCTCCCTCTCGAATACAGGATGCGACCATGAAGCTGTGACAGAAACATATCACCGCCTCCATCGCCACCGTGCACGTGCACGGTGGCTCGCACCTCCCTGCAGTGACTCACGACAGCCCCACAAACCCCAAATCACCCACTCAAACGAAAACGACGCCCAGATCTTCAATTACAGGCTTAAATCAAAATATGATCTATAGCTCGAACCACCATACGAACGCACTGAAAAGAAAACGTTCGACCAATCATCGGCGATCATCGGAGGCGTTGGGTCTCCGACCCTAGCTCAACCACACACTCATCTACCCTCCCACATAATCTCGAGTCACTCGATCCATTCATATTGCCGAAATCATGAATTAACAGCACACAGTAAAACACACTCTTAAACCCTATACTTGCTCCTTTTCCCAAATTCTTACATTTAAAAAAATATTTAACATTTTTCCTATGTTACTATATCTTCAAACTTGCTTCATATGAAATTTTAACAGTTAAAATTAATTGAGTCTACTGTAATCGAAAAGAAAGTAATTTTTGTTCATATTCAAACCTTACCATAAATATTGGGCTAAAAATCATCATCTGTATTTTAAAAATCGTAATTTTGTGTGTTTATTTAATATATGAGTTTGAATTAACAAATTAAAATCTTTGAGTTTACACATATTAACTGTTTCCACAGTAAACTTTGAACAATCAAAGTTTGAACTTTACTGGCACCTTCAAAACTTAACTTCAGAACATGATTTTCAGTTTCCTATATGTATATCCAACCTAAATTCCTATGTACAAAATATTTGCAAAACGAATATTACAAATCCCCTATTGTTATGGATCTGAAATCAAAAGATATAGAAACAAAAAATGTTACCAAGTTATTGTAGTGCACTGAAATAATACAAGTTCTTATTCAAACTATAAAACAACTCAGAATTCATAGATTAATCAAAGTAATAGGTTTACTCACCTAAAAGAAACAGTTGAACAGCAAGCAAATGTTGAAGGCACTGCAGACATACCCTGAAATTCCACTTGTTCCCTTTCTCTGTTTTGAACAAATTTTGTTTGCAAAGCTAAAACAATGTTTTTCTCAAGTTTACTTTATAAGTTTTAATACTTCAGTTTGTAAATTAATTGAAATAGGGTGATATATAAATAGAAATGACTTTGTATAGGATATAACTGGACAGCCACCTTGTTTGACCAAGCAAGAATCTTAACATTAAATTTTCTGCAAAATGAAATGATTTTGTAACCACGGCTGCATGTACTTGTGAAAACAAGATGTTAGGCTAGTTAATGCTTATGCTTTTAATTATAGTAGCAAGTAATAAATGTTTACTGTCTAATGCAAATTTGGTACAAAGATATTTATGGTTTTCTTACTTTGTGTTGTACAAGACAATATCATTTTCGGCCAAACTTGTTTAGAAAGATACAGGTTTTGTTTTAAAGTGAAACTCATTTTCTTATACATAAAACTGAACACAGCACAAATATATATTATGCTTATTGAAACCTGCTCTTTGATTTTGTTCTTATAAGTTAAGTACAACAATATACAACTTGTCTTGTTTCTTTGCATTATACAGATTATATTTTCAAATCTTTTGATATGATTGTTTTCAAGTTATTTTTAGCATATTAGTTGTAGTTTATTTGTTAATTAAATTCTCAAACATTTGACTTAGAACATACAAGTATTTATATATTTCAAGTTATATTTTATATTTGTATATTTATACTTTTAGTTACATTTTATAATTGATGATTATGTTTATACTAGTTTTGTATGTTTATATTTATACTTCCATGTTTAAGTTTAATATTCTTATGCTTGTTAATTTTAAAACTTACCATTTTGGAAACTAAAATTATATTCATATAAATTATATTCATATAAATTATCAAATAACACAATATTGAATCTTTGATTTGATTTAATTAAATAAGACGGATTTTGTTTTAATGAGTTAAAGCATTCTATTTAAGATTTTCAAATCAAAATTTTTCTTTTACAAACATATATAACTGTTAAATATCCAAGATTTCATCAATTTAAACATTGACAAGCTTATATTTAATTTAAATTAAATTAACTTGTCATTAAAATATGCTGTCAAAATTCCGGGTCGTTACATTCCTCCCCCCTTAAAAGAATTTCGTCCCCGAAATTTTAAACAACGGTTAATTCAAAAAGCTATTATGCCAATCATTCAAACATACATATCATTTATATATTAACAACAAACAAACAGTCAATTCTAACAAACAACACTAGCTATCCGAACACAAGTTTGGACAAGTTTCCCTAAAACTATCGAGAGTTTATCTCTCGATGATCAATAATCCAAACTGGATTCCTGACCATAATTAAATTCGACTCAACTTCGAATTTCCTGAATTACTGGTTTAACAATCAATGATGAATCATGAACAAATTTCCTGAGATATATGGAATATACAATAAATTCCAGACATCCATTCTAGCAATTCAATTTTATAAGCTACAGTAATAACTCTTTCCAAATTTTATTTACTTTTCACAAAATCTCAATATCTATTTTAATCAGGCCCGTACGATGTACATATACCATTCGTACGCAATATCAAGTCCGATCGCTCGCTCGATCACACAATTTCACTTCCGAACTAGTATCGTCCACCCGACTTCCTAGTACGGACTCAGAACTGGTTTCTTGATCAGAAACTGCCATTCTCCTTGCATAGTAACAACTATGATAGAGAATTCCCTAGAATCAATCAAAATCCAAATCCATGGTTCGTCGTCGAAAATCGAGTGAAAAATCCTAACTCGGATCGATATAACTATCTCAAAATTCTGTGCTCGAATCTGGATCAAATTGTTATGCGAATAAATTAATATACGTTCATCCTACGTATTTATATCCATTGATTATCAACCATATCAATTTTCTTTTATTCACATTATTCCGATTCTATCCACTTGGAATAATTGTTTCCTTATCAAATTTTACTTAAGAATTCCACCATTCATTTCTTAAGCTTTATATAAGCATTATATATATTCTTATATTATTACTCTGCCACTTTAGCCTTTATATCTTCTTATTTAAATCTGAATTACCAACTTCATATGAATTCAATTTTCTTAATTCTAAAAATTGAATCTTTATTAACTATCTCTATTTATAACTGATTCCTATTATTATTTTAAATCAGTTTTATTCATTATCTTATTTCAAATTTTTTTTTATATATAGTTTCCAAATCTTGAAAAGTTTTGACAGAGTCTCCATTTGTTTAACATTACATATTTTCATAAGCACATATGTAGGGTTCCAATCCTTGTTACAATTAATTCCAATCAATTCTCAAACCATTCCTTTTCAGTTAAAAGGAATTTACAACTTACTTGCTTATATATTCTATTTAAGCAATACAACTCATATTCAAAATCATCATATCTTGCTTCCAATAATTCATAAAATTTAATCTAATCTTGTTTACTTCAAAACAACCCATTTCCTTATGCAATTCATCATTATTTTTGTGAATAAATAATTATTTAAGCTTCATAACACATTTTAAATTGATCCCATCTCAATTTTACACTTGTCTCCACCAAAATTAATTTATTCACAATCACTTCATTTCATTATTTACTTAAGTCATTCATTTTTCTCAAACTGTTCCACCTAACAACTTAGGTTTATTTTATTTCACCAATTTCCATTCAAATTTTTTTTTATTTTATTATTTTTTTTTCATTATTTTTAAAAAAAAAAAATCAAATCCCAATTATTTACAAATCTATTTGATTAGTTTATTTCTTTATCCATCCTTAAATTTTTAATTTACATTAACAATTCATTATAGAATTTATTCATGATAAATTATTCAATTTATACTTGAATTAATTTGTTAACAACTCACACCATTTCTATTTAATTCCAATTCAATACTTACTTTGATTTACATTTACTTATTTACATAAGAATTTTATCTCATTCAATATTATTTATGACTCGATTGAATTCATTTAAATACAATCTTATTCCAACTCAACTTCAGCTAAATTTAGCTACTTACCAACCTTTAAATTTTATTTCTCAATATATGAGCTCAAAACTTATTTATCTTCTTAACAGCTTATATTACTCATTTGAGTCACTTCATCATATAACCACCATTCCAGATTATTTATATATAACACATACTATCATTAGGGTATAGAGTTTCACCTCACAATTACTATCATTTTACCTTCAAATTTTATATCCAATTAAATTTGTTTTGAGCTTCAATTTCATTAAACTTATCTCAGGTTAAACTCAAATATATTTTCTTATCTTTATTTACTTAAGTTAAATTTTAATTCCGGGATTAAATTTCCCGATTTCTTTTTATTAATATCAACCTTATTTTATAAGTTAAATAGTTGATTTGTTTAATCCTTTCACATTATTAAAGAGAATTCTTAGAATTCCATTGCCCGGTTTTCATTTCCAAAACCATTTTAAAATGATAACTACATATGCCTACTTGGTATATCAAATCAGATTTTCAAATTCTAAACACTTGTTTTCACCAAAACAAAGTTTCTCTATTTTGAAAATTTCTAAAACAACTTGTGTACCCAACAAGCCCCAATATCATGGTCAACTATCCTGGCAGCAACCCATCACTTTAGAAACTCGAAAATGAATACTGATGATGTGGCCATCATCATCAGGACTATTTTCCAGCGACTGAAGTGAATTCAGTGCTTCCTTATTTTCACAAATCCTTTCCAAAACAATTTTCATTCAACAATATTTTCCAAAACAATATTACATCGTTGCCTTCAAATCTTTGGAAAAACATTTCAAACATTCCCAAGATTTTTTTTTCCCAAATCCTTTGTTTTAAATTTATTTAAACACCTTTCAAATTTCCGGGACTTTAAATTAAAGTTTAATCAGATTTCAGTTATATTCCTTTTTATTGAAAATCATTCTTAAATAATTTTATTTGGTTATAAACCATTCACATTTAAATTTTTATTTGATTGTACTATTAACAATCAAACATCCAAGTATATATAATATTTTTAGAAAAATATTTCTTTTATATCAAAATATAATTTTGAGTAAAATTATTTCATTCACCCACTTTGAAAAATCAATATTGTGTCGAATTGCTCTATTCAAGTGTTTAGAAACCCCTTCGATACAGTTTTCGAGGCTGTGTCGATGAAGGTTCATATATCACTCAATAAATCAATCAACGCAATATAAAACCACTTTATATTCACTAACAAATACGCACTCATATCTATTAATACACTCAAACTCATTTTAGAGTTCTACTGACTCTATTTTATGAGTACTCACTACCAGAGCCTATGCTCTGATACCAAGTGTAATTACCCGCCCTTCTACTACCAGAAAGACGTATCATCATAAAGAAAGAAAGGGATGAGAAAATAGAAAAGAAAGAAGAAGAAAGAACAACAACATCAGAATCTCACAGCGGAACGGAAAAAAATATAATATATCCCATAAATAATACATAGTTTGTACATATATCAGAGTTATACAATATCGATACATATGACAATCATACATACATCACATACTAGACAGTTATAACACCTGTCTAGTTAATACAACTCAATACAATACGACTCAAACAATATGACTCAAAGATACCCACACAGCGGAACTATATATATATATATATCTACAACGCTGAAGCCTCCTGCTCCATTGCTCCTCCAGAATTCGTCAAAGCTAACCTGAATCCCTTGACTACCCGTAAAAATTTGGGTACCCGAGAGTTTATGAAAAACAAAATAAACTCCGGGTCAGACATGGGTCTGGTATGAGTAAACGGGTTAAAGTTGTTTAACTTTGAAACACAATTGAAAATAAAGGTATCACGTAAGACACCCCACAAATAAATATGGGTAAGTTTTTACCTTACGCTAACCAAAACATTTCATAGGAAATCCAGTGATATTATAATAGTGTCTAGGGTTTTCAAGTAAAATACAGAAATAGCTGAAATGCTTACGTCTCACATTTTAACATAGTTGGGCACAATCAAAACGTACGGCGCTTATTGGAAATTGGATCCCATACAATGGCAGGGCTACCGGGGTACCGCCCGTCACAGTATGGGGCCTAGATCACCGTACCGACGATTACTCCCTTCATCCCCTGCAACACAAGGCCGGAACCATTCCTTACTGAACAGTCCCGAACAAGATAAACCCCGCGGTTGTAGCTAGCAACCGCCCACACAGCCGAAATATAAAAGGGACATCTAGACAGGGGAAATATCTTGTCCTGCTTGGGCATGACCCACCTAACCTTGCTGCACATCCCCTGTTTTAGCCATTCCCGGTTGATGAGGCTTGAGGCTGCGATTACCTTTATTGAACATTATTCTTAGAATGCTCATCGTCCGCCTGACGATGTGCTGAAAGCATTCAATCCATACAAGTTCGTTCCGGGTTCGAACGAAACCGAAGGCATTATCTCGTTACACTCGTTTTGGAACCACCCTCAGAGTCAACGACGATAACCCTTGCATTCTGAAAACTCCATCTCGGTCTTCATTTCAGAATTCACGACCTAACGTTTAAATTGGATTGATGTGGTTTTCGGAGAATCAAATTTGATTCTTCCGATCCCGGTCTCATCGAATCCAACCGCCATTTTAAGGGCCAAGTTGTCTAATTAACTTAAACAGTTTAAATAATTTAAATTCAACAATTGAATTAACATAGCATATATCATAGATAAAACATATGCAAACATCATAGATATATCATAACATGTCACAGAACATCACAGAACATTATCACAATCAGATATTTAATCACAACAGTCCATAAGCAATCACTTTTAAGCCTTATTTGTAATTAATTCTGTTTAAAATTAATTACCTGAGAGTTCACACTTAACTCTATTTAATTAATCATTAATTAACAATCAATTACTTATTTCATTTCAAGTTGTTTAATTAATGATTTATTAATTAGTTATTTAGTCCAATTACATAATTATTTAATTTCACATTATTATTTATTTATTATTCCTTAATCCAGCTATGTACTTTAATTAATCATTTAATTAATAGACTTAATTACTTATCAACTTAATTACCCATTCATTTATGCTAATTACTTCCTCAACCCCTTTATTTGTTCTAAATTAAATTACTCGATTAATTAACTAATAATCATTCATAAATTGACTCAAGTAGTTAATTACAATTTTATCAATTATTTATAATCTACGACTAATTATAATTTAAGAGTAACTGTTCTTACTTTCTTTCTAAAATACTTTATATGTATTAAATGTTCAACTTAATTAAACATTTAAAACGTTAATGTGCAGCTAATGTTTAACTAAGTTAATGTTTAACTAAGTTTGTTAAACATAAATTTTAAAACATTATTAATTTCATAATTAAAACTTGCATTAACGTTTAACTAAGTTCTGTTAAACGTTACACCTATATACTTCATTTCTTTACGTTCAGAAGCTGGAACCCGAGACTTTCTCTATTAAACCCATGCGCAACTTCAAGTTTCCCACGCATAACTCCTGAGACTTCCCTGCACATACTTCTTCTTCCTCTCTTCTCTCTCTCTTTTTTTTTTTTACAGTGAGTTTAACTGATAACTTAAATCCAGTATCATTACTTCCCACATTCGAATGAAAGCGACACGAGGGAAAACCCATACCCACACGAGCACGACCCGAGGCAATTCGACTCTCCCTCTCGAATACAGGATGCGACCATGAAGCTGTGACAGAAACATATCACCGCCTCCATCGCCACCGTGCACGTGCACGGTGGCTCGCACCTCCCTGAAGTGACTCACGACAGCCCCACAAACCCCAAATCACCCACTCAAACGAAAACGACACCCAGATCTTCAATTACAGGCTTAAATCAAAATATGATCTATAGCTCGAACCACCATACGAACGCACTGAAAAGAAAACGTTCGACCAATCATCGGCGATCATCGGAGGCGTTGGGTCTCCGACCCTAGCTCAACCACACACTCATCTACCCTCCCACATAATCTCGAGTCACTCGATCCATTCATATTGCCGAAATCATGAATTAACAGCACACAGTAAAACACACTCTTAAACCCTATACTTGCTCCTTTTCCCAAATTCTTACATTTAAAAAAATATTTAACATTTTTCCTATGTTACTATATCTTCAAACTTGCTTCATATGAAATTTTAACAGTTAAAATTAATTGAGTCTACTGTAATCGAAAAGAAAGTAATTTTTGTTCATATTCAAACCTTACCATAAATATTGGGCTAAAAATCATCATCTGTATTTTAAAAATCCTAATTTTGTGTGTTTATTTAATATATGAGTTTGAATTAACAAATTAAAATCTTTGAGTTTACACATATTAACTGTTTCCACAGTAAACTTTGAACAATCAAAGTTTGAACTTTACTGGCACCTTCAAAACTTAACTTCAGAACATGATTTTCAGTTTCCTATATGTATATCCAACCTACATTCCTATGTACAAAATATTTGCAAAAAGAATATTACAAATCCCCTATTGTTATGGATCTGAAATCAAAAGATATAGAAACAAAAACTGTTACCAAGTTATTGTAGTGCACTGAAATAATACAAGTTCTTATTCAAACTATAAAACAACTCAGAATTCATAGATTAATCAAAGTAATAGGTTTACTCACCTAAAAGAAACAGTTGAACAGCAAGCAAATGTTGAAGGCACTGCAGACATACCCTGAAATTCCACTTGTTCCCTTTCTCTGTTTTGAACAAATTTTGTTTGCAAAGCTAAAACAATGTTTTTCTCAAGTTTACTTTATAAGTTTTAATACTTCAGTTTGTAAATTAATTGAAATAGGGTGATATATAAATAGAAATGACTTTGTATAGGATATAACTGGACAGCCACCTTGTTTGACCAAGCAAGAATCTTAACATTAAATTTTCTGCAAAATGAAATGATTTTGTAACCACGGCTGCATGTACTTGTGAAAACAAGATGTTAGGCTAGTTAATGCTTATGCTTTTAATTATAGTAGCAAGTAATAAATGTTTACGGTCTAATGCAAATTTGGTACAAAGATATTTATGGTTTTCTTACTTTGTGTTGTACAAGACAGTATCATTTTCGGCCAAACTTGTTTAGAAAGATACAGGTTTTGTTTTAAAGTGAAACTCATTTTCTTATACATAAAACTGAACACAGCACATATATATATTATGCTTATTGAAACCTGCTCTTTGATTTTGTTCTTATCAGTTAAGTACAACAATATACAACTTGTCTTGTTTCTTTGCATTATACAGATTATATTTTCAAATCTTTTGATATGATTGTTTTCAAGTTATTTTTAGCATATTAGTTGTAGTTTATTTGTTAATTAAATTCTCAAACATTTGACTTACAACATACAAGTATTTATATATTTCAAGTTATATTTTATATTTGTATATTTATACTTTTAGTTACATTTTATAATTGATGATTATGTTTATACTAGTTTTGTATGTTTATATTTATACTTCCATGTTTAAGTTTAATATTCTTATGCTTGTTAATTTTAAAACTTACCATTTTAGAAACTAAAATTATATTCATATAAATTATATTCATATAAATTATCAAATAACACAATATTGAATCTTTGATTTGATTTAATTAAATAAGACGGATTTTGTTTTAATGAGTTAAAGCATTCTGTTTAAGATTTTCAAATCAAAATTTTTCTTTTACAAACATATATAACTGTTAAATATCCAAGATTTCATCAATTTAAACATTGACAAGCTTATATTTAATTTAAATTAAATTAACTTGTCATTAAAATATGCTGTCAAAATTCCGGGTCGTTACACTTATTTTTAAAAATTATTGCGCTCGTTATTCGGATTACCCATTCCGAATAGGATACGACGTAGTGAATAGCATTGATGACCGGTGTTGAAGACCGGATATTTTTGAAAACGAAAGGACAACTCGTCGAATGTCTTTGCATCGACTGGTCCCCGGTATAGAGACTCCATATGTGATGGGAAGTCCGAACGTGATTAGTGAATATCCGAATTGCAAGGACTTCTTTGTAAGTGCCTTCGGTTCTGTTCGAGCACGGAACAGACTTGTATCGATTGTATGTCTAACATTACAAATTGAGATATAATGCCGATTTCTTTCAAATATATTTCTGTTGGTGGCGGAGAATTTATTCTCTTAGCTTAACACCCTTCTTTGAGACGTACGAGCTCAGAGGTTATGTAGTTGATGGTTATCAGCGATATATTCCCAATTTGGTAATGTGACATGCTGAGTGTTGCTGTGAAATGATCATTGTGTTGATCATTTGTGATAGGATCATTTATTTGATCGTCTATCATGGTGATCATTTCTATGATCATTTGTTGACCCAAAGCATGGCTTTTGTATAAAGTATGTTTTTGTGGACGAGACTTCGTCGAGCCTCACACCCCGGAAATGGTCAAAACAGGAAAGATGCGGCAAGGTTATGAGGGGTAGCGCCCTTTAGGGTATGTGCATTTCCTTCTGGAAAAGGGTGGTATCATGGTATGGAGCCCAGATACTTACTCATGTTGAAAACACTTTATGATTATGTGAATTGATCACGAGCGCTCGGTTAAAGGTCCCAAAGGACCGGGGGATGGCATATTCGGTCAGTTGTTACTCAGTTTGGGGTAACCCGGCCTGGTGTTGGCAGAGATCCGGTTTGGTTTTCAGGGACGTCCATCCAGAGGCGTTCTCTTGTGGAAATGGGAAGTTCCTTGGCTTGACCATTCGTTGGAAATCCAAAGAAACAATACGATCTTGTACGGTTTTAGTTGTAGAACCTATCATTCACTTATGGTGGCGCCCCACTGTTTGTATGGTAGCTATAGTAGGCATAAATGCGAAATGCCTATGCTGGCTAAGATTTATATCTTTATTTTCGAAATATTTTCTATACTATGCACTAGTAATAATATCAAATGTTCTTGTAAATGCGTATCAAGCATCTTTGACTATCATAAGGAGAAATCTCCTCCGATTCTGCGTTTGCATTGTGTGTGTGTGCGGGAGGCCTTATGGTAGTCTCATTTTTAAAAAGCATTGCGAATTGACTTTAAAAATATTCCTCTATCTTTATTTTAAAGAGAAATAAACTGTTTTGAGTTCTCACACCAGTCACATGACTGACTCGGAGTTTATTGTTTTCCTTCCTAAACTCTGGGTGCCCACCAATTTCCACACGGGCAGTCAAGAGTTAGGTTTATCAGGATATTCTGGAATTCAAGAGTTGCAGGAGGCAAGCTGGATGGCATGGCGTATTACTAGTATATAGTACTTCTTTTTCCGTTGTTTGTATTGTATGTTGTTGTACACTCTGATGTAATGAAATGTAATGTGATAACTGATATAGTTCTTTGTTTAAAGATTATTTATTTATCTATTATATGTTGTTCCGCTGCGAATTGTGAGATTCTGATGTTGTTTCTTTTTGTTCTGTTCCGTTTTATTTTCTTTTCTCTCTATCTTTTCTCTCTTCTTCTACCTCTTTCTTCTTTCTTAAACCCTAACATTTCGGTTTTTCGGTAACGAAAAATCGCTATCGTTACATTTGGTATCAGAGCATATGGTTAAGCGACAACCATGGTTCTGTTGGGTGTTACTCATTAGAGATAGAGTCAGCAGTACTCTAGAATGAGTTTGAGTGTAATAATAGATATGGGCGCGTATTTGTTAGTGAATATAAAATTGTTTTTGAATCGGGTAAATAAGATAATTTTGCCTAAAACTATTTTGTATAGAAAAGAAATGATTTTCTATGAATTATTATAGTATATGGTTGCATGATTGTTAAGAAGTGATAATATTGAATTATTATCATTAGTATATGGAATTAAATATGAAATTGAATTGGTATCAATTTAAGTTGGTTATAAAATAAAATGGATTGAATTCAAGTAAACTAACTTGATAAATTATTAATTCATGACTAATGAATTGGAATTTGAATTGGTTAAATTAAAGTTTAGTCGTAAGCCAAAATTTGAAGATAAATTTGAATTTGTATATAAGTTCAAATAAGTAAAAGAAATAAATTGAAATTCCTTTGTTAAGTAATTAAGTAAATTCGAGATGAATTGAATATGGAAATTGAAATTTAAAATGAATTAGTGGAAGAAACTAATTTAAAGTAGTAATATGAATTACTAAATGAAAGTTAATCGTTAAAATTCAATATTTAGAATTGAGAATTGAATTCGAATGAAATTTAAATTGTGAATTGAATTCAAATGGAATTGAAATTGTGAATTGAATTGAAATGTAAAATTGAATGAAATTGGATGTGTAACTTCAATAGTGAAGTAAAAATGTATAAGAAGCATATATTGGAAATTTTGTAATGGGATTGGCAAAATGGTTTGAATGTTGGATTTGGATACTACTGTTAGCAGGATATACAGGTGTATTAAAAGAAATGGGATTGAGATTTTGATTTCAAAGATAAAATTGAATTGCTCGACAAAAAGGTACGTATTTCAATTTCAGTATGAAATTTGATGATTTTCTTGTCCAGCCACTTGGCTTTCTCTTTTCTTTTTGATTCTAAGGGGACGTGGTGCCATTTTGTAGTCATACCGAGCTAGCCGCACAAAGGAAACGCTGGTGAAATTTTTCGAAAATTTAGGGTGTTAGAAAAATTTTGAGAAAATTTGAAAGTTTGAAATTTGAATTTAAATTTAAATTTGAATTGTTAAGGAAAACAATGTTGTTTAAAACCTATAAGTGAAGTTGGAAAGCTAGTTGAAATGATAATGAATCTCTAGTAAAAAGATTTAGGTTAGTAAGTTGATAAAACTATTTGAATTGTGAAAAATAATAGACGGGATAAGGGCATTCTTCTTAACTTGTAATTTCAGGACGAAATTCTTTTAAGGGGGGAAGATTGTAACGACCCAGAATTTTGAATAATTTCATTTGGAAATATTTAATTAATTTTAAATATTTGAATGATGGTTTAGATTGAATTTTCAATATAACTTTGAAATTGGCGATTAAATAATAAAGTTTAATCTATTGAAAGTTGAATAAAAATTTGAATCTTCAATTTTAAGCCGATTAAAAATATTTCAAATGCTTGTAAAATTCATATTTATAATACTAAAGCTTATAGAAGCTTCAGAATTGAATTTGAAAGTGAATTGTTCAGTTTTGAAATTTTAATCGTTTAAATCAATATTTAAAAATAGCCGTCCGAGGCACAGTCTCGGAATTCGACGAAACTTGTTCCATTGGGTCTGTAATATTGAATTATTGCTGGATCTCAAATTTCGTATTTTTCTGAGTTGATTTGTGAGCACACGGCGAGTAAACGCGTTGAAATTGAATCGGATTCAATTTAAAATTAAAATTTAAATTAGTCAAACATCACGTTGCCTCCTTTTCTCACGCCTAAACTTTTTCCTAAAATCACGAGAATAAACGTGCGAACACGTTCTCTGTAAAACCACGTTCCTTTGTCTTCTCCCCTCTCCTTTTTAATAACCACACAACCCATTACTTTCATTCAAATCAAAATCACGGAAGAAAATAAAAATGGCCGAAGCCCCTTACCCTCATTCAAAAACAAATCACCGATGCTACCAGTTCGTTCGAATGGAATGGGGGAGGCGGCGTAGGGAGGCAAGGCTTCCAAGGAAGGCGCGTGATTCGATTGGCGCGGCAACATGGAGCTCGAAGTCGAGCAGGTAATCAGCTGAGCAAAATTCCTTCTTCGATTTCAAATCGAGGCGTGCTAGGGTTCAGTGGCGACGGCAACGGCGACGTCGCGAGTCAGTGGGGGGGTCGGCATTTGCTTGAAGGGGGGGCGGCGTCGATCTTGAGAAAGGGTTATTGTTCGAGGGTAGGGGATGGATCGCAATCTGGGTTTCGATAGTTACAGAAGGTATTATTTTTATTATTTTTAATTAATAAATTATATGTATATACAAAGTAGCCTATACGAAAAAAAAGGAGTAAAAATCTGTTTAAAAATGTTTAAAACAGTAAGGTAGCAGTTTCAATTGTCTTCAATTCGATTTAAAAATGTATTATGATATTTTAAATAGGGATAGTAAAGAAAAAAAATATAAACAGTTGGGTTGAAAAAAAAAGAATTTTAGTTTGAATTAAAAACATTGGTTAATTTGAATTATTTTTAAGTTACTAAACGATATTTATTAAAAAGGAATTTGTTAAAAATTAGAAGTATTAGCTTATTTAGAAATCTATTTTGATAACTAAAAATAATTTGTAAAAGAAAATTAGTTAGAAATTTTACTTATTTGATAAAATGATTTATCAAAAGATAATATTATTTATTATTGGAAAAATGGGTAATTAAGGACTAAAAGATATTGTATTAAAAAGAGGAGATTTGTTAAAAAAATCGAATTTGTTAGTTAAATAAATTTATTAAAAGAAATTGATTTAAAGATATTAATTTAGAGTAAAAGAATTAGTTAAAATAGATTTATTTAAGAAGAAATTGGTTTAAATAAAACTATTGATTAATTAAACAATCAAGAATAAAAATTTATTATTCGATTTTTTCGAATATTAATAAATTGTGTAAATATTTATACAAGGTATAAATCAAGAAAATCGAGTCAAGAAGGAAATGGATTGCTAATAAAAGCAAAGGTGAGAACTTCTCACTCTAAAGGATTTATTTAAAATTTAAATAGTTAGATTTAAAATTGTTAGACCGTGTTGATTGAATGCTTGAATAATGATTGTTATATATATTGGATGTGAATAGACCCTATACGCCGTTAGTAAGCGGAGGTTATTTATTACAGCCATATACCGCGATATTCCACCTCGAAGTGGGATTGGTATTATATTAGTATATAGCAATATACATATATATATTGGCATATGTATATACTGCAGTTGATTGATTTCCCGCATTGTATAGCGGATGAGACCCTATTGCGCCGTTATTAAGCGGATAATATTTTATAAAATCCCATATACCGCGATATTCCGTCTTGAAACGGAATTGGTATTGTGCTAATGTCTGTGGATGCAGGGAAACAGGTTGGAGGGATCCAACTGGATTCCTCACAAATATTTATTTGATTCAGATATTGTGATATTTGATTGTTTATCATATCGATATATGATATTTAAAAGTCGTGATTGATTATTTGATGTGTTGCATCATCGGATCCCATTTTGAAGCTTAAAAATAACGATTTTGATTTTTTAAGGGATTGTAAAGTGATTTTTGGAAGTATATGTTTATAAAATATTTTTAGAATTGATTCATCTTAAATAAATAAACGTTATAATTTTATAAAAATTATGATTTTTGAGTAATACAGTTAAAAGTTGATTTTTGAAAAATATGGGATTAATGATTTTATAAAACAGTTTAAACTGGGATTTTTGAATTTATTGTGAAAAAGTTTAAATATAGGATTTATGAAATTTGATTATTTTATAAATCAAAATGATGGAATTCTAAAAGAGTTTTAAAGATGTTTTAAAATAATAATATAAATTGATTTATATAAAAGATTTATAAATTGATATTTATAAATAAAAAATATTTGAATTATGAAACGAGTTTTTATAAGTGTTAGAATGAATTGTAAATGAATTTCATAAATGAATGAAATCTATAGGATTATAACGGTGAGGTTATAAATGGAATTTTATAAATAAAATTTATAAAGTTATTTAAGGAATAGATTTGGATAAATAAATGAATCTAATAAGTTATAAGATTTATAATTATGAAGTTTAAAGGAACGATTTTGTAAACAAATAAATTATAAGCATTTAACTTATAATATGGACTTTCGATATATAATTGAATTATAAATCGAATAGGTTAATAAAGGAAATTTTTAAAAGAAAGTTGATATAAAATAAATAGAAATAAAATTTATAAACATTGTTTTATAAATCTGCAACGACTTATCTTGATAAGTAAATTGTTGTAATTTGTTAATGGAGTTATATTCACATTTTAGACAGTGAATAATCCTTTAAAATAAAAGGAATAGAAATGATGAAATTGGTTAACAAGTATATTCACGTTTTTGAATGGTGAATAATATGTTAAAGAAAATGTTTTGGATGTGATGTTTTAAATAGAATTAAAACGATCTATCGATATTTTTAAAAATATATTAAGATTCGAAACCATAGATTTCAACATTCATTGTTGAAATAGACGTTTTCGAGAAATAAAAGGAAATGGTAGACTATAACACTGTTGTTATAGTAAATGATTTCCGAAAGGAAATGTTTTGTATAGTATTGGGATTTATATATCTATTTTAATTTCGAATCCCTATACTAGTGATTTTGGGTTGTCTTAACGATGTTTTACGCAACATTCGTTTAGGCCCAAATAAATATGTTAAAGAGAATGATTTCCTTAAAGAATGAAATATATACTTAATTTCGATTTAAGTATATTGAATATTTTTCAAAGGTTGAAAATAAATAAATTGGTGAATTACTTATAAAATAAATAAGTATGGAAATGTTTTTTCCAATGTGAAATGAAAAGTTTAGAGAATTTATCATTTTGAAGATAAATTGAAAATGAATAATTGAAAACGTATATTCATAGATATTTTAGAATATGAATTCAATATGGAATTAATAAATGAAATTGGGAAAATGGGTTTAAAAATAAATATCGATTTATTTTTAAAGTACGGAAATTATGTATATATCTTGTAAAGATATTTTTGGAAAATAAATAATTTGGAAAATTATTTGGAATCTGGTGATGTGTGCATATCTATTGATAGTTCAATAACCGACTATCAATATTTACCTTTGAATGGGTATTTGTTGTGATTGCTTGAATTTGAATGCACACTTATTTTTAAAAATTATTGCGCTCGTTATTCGGATTACCCATTCCGAATAGTGATACGACGTAATGAATAGCATTGATGACCGGTGTTGAAGACCGGATATTTTTGAAAACGAAAGGACAACTCGTCGAATGTCTTTGCATCGACTGGTCCACGGTATAGAGACTCCATATGTGATGGGAAGTCCGAACGTGATTAGTGTATATCCGGATTGCAAGGACTTCTTTGTAAGTGCCTTCGGTTCTGTTCGAGCCCGGAACAGACTTGTATGGATTGTATGTCTGACATTACAAATTGAGATATAAAGCCGATTTCTTTCAAATATATTTCTGTTGGTGGCGGAGAATTTATTCTCTTAGCTTAACACCCTTCTTTGAGACGTACGAGCTCAGAGGTTATGTAGTTGATGGTTATCAGCAATATATTCCCAATTTGGTAATGTGACATGCTGAGTGTTGCTGTGAAATGATCATTGTGTTGATCATTTGTGATAGGATCATTTATTTGACCGCCTATCCTGGTGATCATTTCTATGATCATTTGTTGACCCAAAGCATGGCTTTTGTATAAAGTATGTTTTTGTGGACGAGACTTCGTCGAGCCTCACACCTCGGAAATGGTCAAAACAGGAAAGATGCGGCAAGGTTATGAGGGGTAGCGCCCTTTAGGGTATGTGCATTTCCTTCTGGAAATGGGTGGTATCATGGTATGGAGCCCAGATACTTACTCATGTTGAAAACACTTTATGATTGTGTGAATTGATTACGAGCGCTCGGTTAAAGGTCCCAAAGGACCGGGGGATGGCATATTCGGTCAGTTGTTACTCAGTTAGGGGTAACCCGGCCTTGTGTTGGCAGAGATCCGGTTTGGTTCTCAGGGACGTCCATCCAGAGGCGTTCTCATGTGGCAATGGGAAGTTCCTTGGCCTGACCATTCGTTGGAAATCCAAAGAAACAATACAATTTTGTACGGTTTTAGTTGTAGAACCTATCATTCACTTATGGTGGCGCCCCACTGTTTGGATGGTAGCTATAGTAGGCATAAATGCGAAATGCCTATACTGGCTAAGATTTATATCTTTATTTTCGAAATATTTTCTATACTATGCACTAGTAATAATATCAAATGTTCTTGTAAATGCGTATCAAGCATCTTTGACTATCATAAGGAGAAATCTCCTCCGATTCTGCGTTTGCATTGTGTGTGTGTGCGAGAGGCCTTATGGTAGTCTCATTTTTAAAAAGCATTGCGAATTGACTTTAGAAATATTCCTCTATCTTTATTTTAAAGAAAAATAAACTGTTTTGAGTTCTCACACCAGTCACATGACTGACTCGGAGTTTATTGTTTTCCTTCCTAAACTCTGGGTGCCCACCAATTTCCACACGGGCAGTCAAGAGTTAGGTTTACCAGGATATTCTGGAATTCAGGAGTTGTAGGAGGCAAGATGGATGGCATGGCGTATTACTAGTATATAGTGCTTCTTTTTCCGCTGTTTGTATTGTATGTTGTTGTACACTCTGATGTAATGAAATGTAATGTAATAACTGATATAGTTCTTTGTTTAAAGATTATTCATTTATCTATTATATGTTGTTCCGCTGCGAATTGTGAGATTCTGATGTTGTTTCTTTTTGTTCTGTTCCGTTTTATTTTCTTTTCTCTCTATCTTTTCTCTCTTCTTCTACCTCTTTCTTCTTTCTTAAACCTTAACATTTCGGTTTTTCGGCAACGAAAAATCGCTATCGTTACACAAGTGAATTGGACCATTAAATTTAAGTTTTTGGTACTTAGAAATTGATGTGTAAAATAAGTGATGTCTCTAACAAATTGTAAATTTGTAAATTGATATTAGTTACCCTGGGTTTTATTTAAGTTTCATACCGAAGTATTCCATGTTAGATGAATTTGCTCACGCTGGTTTCCAGCCTGACCCGGGTGTTACTTTGATGTAATGCTTGGGTCAGACCGAGCATTACAGATTTTCAGGTAAGAACGTTCTGGAGCTCAGGAGGCGAGTTGGATGGCTGGAACGTATGGAGTGTTTACCGTTGTGATATATTATTGTATAATTAGGATATGTTGTTTAGAACTGTCCAGTGATTAGTAATGGTTGTAACTCTGTTGTATAAATATAAGTTTACTGATACGGTACTTCTTTTGTAAACTGTTATTATGTGATATTATATTTTGATCCGCTGCGAATGTGAGGTTTCTGTGACTTATACCTGTATCTTCTTCTTTCTCTTTCCTTTTCTTTTCTAACTATCTGGAATTTTTGGGATCAAAATTTCTGGGTCGTTACAGAAATTCACCATGGCAAAATTCTTGCTAGTTGTGCTAGAGAGAAGCCAGTGGAAATTCAGGGTTCTCAAGAGAAGAATAGAAAGTTATTTAAGAAGAAGGGAACCCAAAAGGAAGATACTTCTATAAAGGCTAAGGCAGAGTTAGTCTGGTATAAGTGTGACAAGAACAGTCTTTATGTGAATGAGCTCAGTCAAGTAATGGGAAGAAGACTGCAAATAAGAAGAATGTGAAGTGCTTCAACTATAATCAAGATGGGCATTACAAGATTCAATGTCCAGAGCCAGTTAGGGTAGTCAAAGGAAAGGTTTTTGCTATTGGACCAACTTAGGCCTACAACATCTGATAAAGGGAAGACTGTGATGGAAGGTACGCTTTTGATTCAGCGTTATCAGTTAGAGTACTTTCGTGCATCGCATTCATTTGTATCTCAGTGTTTGGTTGATAGATTATGCTTAGAACCCACCTACCTTGTTACTTCCTTGAGGGTTGCGAATCCAATAGGAGGGTATGTAACTTTAGAGTTGAGATGTAACCAGTTAGAACTTGATGTATTATGTCATAAGTTTGCATGCATTTTATATGTTATTGATTTCGTAGACTTCGAGATTGGTTTGGGTATGGATTGGTTGGGTAGGTATGAGGCTAGAATATTTTTCCAGGATAGGGATATCACGAGACACCTGATAGCCATAACCAGGTAATATTCTTAGTGGAGATTTTGACTGGAGTGTTTGTACTTTGCTTAGTTCTATGGAGATAGGAGATGAGTTAAGATAGGATTAAATAGAAAGAGAGTTTGCAGATATCTTTGAGCCGGTCACAAGACTACAACTGAAACGAGCAGTTTAGTTTCATATAGATCTTGTTCCCGGAGCTGAATCTGTGAGTAAATCACCTAGCATGATGACACCCACTGAGATGAAGGAATTGTAGTTGCCACTAGTGGATCTAGAATGAATGAATTTAATTAGGAAATGCAGTTCGCCTTCGGAAGCAGCCGTTGTGATAGTGAAGAAACCAAATGGGTCACTGCGCATATGTATCGACCATCGTAAGTTGAATGAAAGATGATTAAGAATAATTATCCTTTGCCAAGAATATACGATCTGTTCGATCAGTTGAGTGGAGCTAAAGTGTTTCCAGTTGGATTTAGCAACTGTTTTCCATCAGTTAAGAGTGGCCGAGGAAAGCATTTCCTTGACAACATTTCAGATTAGGTATGAGTGGTTAGTGATGCCAATTGGATTAACGAATGCACTGCTTTCTGTGTGGATTTGATGAACCGAGTTTTCCAAGAGTACTTGGATAGGTTTATATCGGTGTTTATAGATGACATTTTAGTATACTCTAAGAATAAAAGAGAGCATGAAGTTCAACTTAGATTGATACTTGAGACGCTATGGAAGAATCAGCTAAAGGCAAAGTTTCCCAAGTGTCATTTTTGGAAGAAAGAGGTTAAGTTTATTGGTTATGTGGTTTTAGAGAAAGGCTTGTCAGTCGATCTAGATAAGATCGAAGCTATGAATAATTGGAAGAAACTAGATACGGTGATTGAGATTAGAAGTTTTCTTGGGGTTGCCGGCCACTATTGGAGATTCATCGAGGATTTGTCGCGGATAGCAGCACCTTTGATCAAGTTAGCCAGAAAGGGGGTAAAGTTTGTATGGCATGACAAATGTAAGGAAGCGTTGCTTAAGTTAAAGAATTTTTTGACTAATGCACCAATTTTAGTAGTTCCAGATGAAAACCTATGGTTGGTGCTGTATACTGATGCATGCGGAACTGGATTGGGAGTAGTTTTGATGCAGAAGGGTAAAGTTATTGCCTATGCGTCTAGATAACTTAGATTGCATGAAGTGAGGTATCCTACTCATGATTTGGAGTTGGCTGCGATGATCTTTGAATTGAAGGTTTCGAGACATTATCTCTTAGGGGAGAGGTTTGAGATTTATACTGATCATAAGTCTATATGGTTTTTATTCTCTCAGAAAGAGTTGAATATGAGAAAGCAAAGGTGGCTGGAGTTTTTGGCTGCTTATGATTTTGGTATAGAGTATACACCTGGGAAAGCTAATAAAGTAGCGGATGCTCGTAGCAGAAGACACTAGAATGTGGTGTTAGCTATGTTGGTACATTGGAAGGATTTAGAAGCTTTGGCCAGTTATGGTGTGCAAGTAAGGTCGACTGCCAGTTCCAGTCAGAGTATCGCCAATGTTGTCGTGTTTAAATGTTCGACCAGTGTTGATCGAAAGGATTCCTTCTGAGCAAAAAGAGGATCCAGTGTTAGCCGAGAGGATTAGAAGGCTTGAGGGTGGAATTGAGATCGGTGATCTAAAAGACTTTAGTGTTGACCAAAGAGGATGGTTGAGAAAGATGAGACGGTTGTGTGTTTCGAATGTGAAGGACTTGAGGAAAGAAGTTCTTGGAGAATGCAGTTAGTCCAAGTTTATGATTAAACCTGGAGGAACCAAGTTGTATCAGGATATAAAGAGGAGCTTCTATCGGGAAGGCATGAAAAGGGATGTTGGATTGTGGGTTAGGCGGTGTACAAACTATCAACAAGTGAAAGCTAAACATCAGAAGCCAAGTGGGATGCCTCAACCTTTAGCGATTCTGGTTTAGAAATGGGATTCAATATCCATGGATTTTATAGACGGGTTGCCAAGGTCAAATAGAGGAAATGGAAGTATACGGGTTATAGTGGACAGACGGACTAAGAGCGCCTAATTCATTCCAGCTAAGTCAACCAGGACGACACCTATTTTAGCTAATTTATTCATGAATGAAGAACAAAGTTAGAATGCATGAAGTTTATAGTAGTATAGTCAGTGACAGAGATGCCTTGTTCATTAGTGAATTCTAAAAGAGTCTACAGGAAGTATTGGGTACCAAGCTTAATATGAGTATTGCATATCACCCTCAGACGGATCGGCAGACAAAGAGAGTCAATAAGGTACTCGAGGATTTGTTGAGAGCTTGTGTATTAGGCTTTGGTGGATCTTGGAAAGATCACCAACATTTGGTTGAGTTTTCCTATTGTAATAGTTATCAGACTAGTATAGAAATAGCACCTTTTGAAGCTTTGTATGGAAGGCCATGCAAATCACCAACATGTTGGTTGGAGACGGGAGATAGATTAGTCTTAGGTCGATATTTGGTTAGGGAGGTGTTGGAAAAGATTTAGTTGATCCGAGGAATGATAAAGGAAGCCCAGTCCAGACAGAAGAGTTACGTAGACAGGAGGTGTAAAGACCTAGAATTCTCCGTTGTAGATAAGGTTTTTATCAAGGTATCACCAATGAAGGGTGTCGTACGATTTGGAAATTCAGGGAAGTTAGCCCTGAGGTATGTTAGTCCATTCTAGATTTTAGAGAGGATTGGGAAACTCGCATACAGAGTAGAGCTATCGAGCAGTATGGCAGGTGTCCATAATGTATTTCACGTGTCTCATCTTTGCAACAATGTGCATGATCCAGAGACTATATTCCTCCGACAGTGTTGGAAGACTTGATAGTAGAGCCTAATTTGACTTTTGTTAGATAACTAGTTTGGGTTATAGAGAGAGATGAGAGAAGATTGAGGAACAAGACAGTCAGGTTAGTGAAGGTTCAATGAAGCTACAACGAGAAGGACTGTACTTGGGAGATAGAGGACATGATTAGAGATACTTATCTAGATTTGTTGTGAGGGTACATCTATATTAGATTTATATAGATACTTGCTAGTCATATAGGCTAGTATGGTTATAAGAAGTTGTTACAGATGATTGTTATGTTTAGTTTTTAGTCCTTACTGAATGTTGAGAACGTAATTCTTTAAGGGTGAAGCTTGTAACATCCCTAATTTTTGATAACATTATTCAGAGATTTAATTAGATAAATTAAATAGAATAATACAAGAATTAGAATTATAAGGGGATTTAGATTTGAAAATATAAAATAAGGCCATGCTTAATAATAAGATAAATGGGCTACAGTGGTTTTAAGCTAATTAATTTAGACATAAGGATACTAGTAAATAGCCATACTATACACGGTTATACATTTTCATTTGCCCATTCACGTTTCACTTTCTCAATTTTTCACGTTCATTTTGTATAAAAAAACCTAAATACGCAAAGTATTATAGAGGAGCTGGTCATAATTAAAGAGAAAAAAGGAGAAATTTAATTTGACGCTAAGGATTATAGCTAGAAGTATTAATCTTCAACAAATCTCAAAGTCCTTATCATATTTAAGATGAATAATAATTTATTCCATCTCTACTTCTTTTTATGATCACATGTTTTCGGAATTAGGGTTAAATTCATTTTTATGATGTTTTGGATGATGATATTCTTGAATTACTATGTGTTTTATTTAAATCAATTTGTTTACATGAGAATCTACACGGATTTAGGGCAACACCAATAGTGAATGATCTTGGAATGCCATGGAAAAATTATATATTAGGTAAAACATGATTTTGGAGATGGGTTTCAATTTTTGTAATTTTTCAAGTTATGGAAAATTTATTATGAATTTCTAAAGGAAAATATGATATAGTTAGGTTAAAAATTAGTTTCGATTATTTCAGGAAGAAATTGGGTTTGAAATTTTAATATATTTGATAACATGATGAAAGTGAATTTCTTTGCTATTTGGGGATTTTTCGTAATTGATTTACTATGGAAAATAAATTATTTTAAAAGAAGGACTTATCTGCAATATTGGTTTTACTTAATGGAAGAGCTAAAATGCTAGGATTTCCCTGATTTAATTATGATAAATGCGGCAGTTATTTTGTAAAGGATTTGAAAATTTTAAAGTAACTGATTAAAGAATTACAAATGGGCAGGTTAGTTATAAAGTGATTGCCATAAAAAGCATCAATTCAGTATTTTTAGAAAAAGGTATTTCCACCTATTTTGGAAGTACCATTCGACTCCTTTGCCTTCGCATCAACTCAGTCGAAACCAATATAACTGGAACCTACTATAGTTGAAACCAATACACATGGTATCAATGAGACTGGTACGAAGTGAATTGGTAAATAGCGGAAGGTAGGTGTTATTCCGCCTTTTGGCAAGGTTGTGACACCAAGAAATCGACTGGAAACTGAAGACGGCCCATCCTAAATATTGGTTATACACAGGTCTACTATGGGTACTGGTGAATTTTGTCCGAGACTTGATCGAGCTACAATCGACGTAATACGACAAGCTAAGCTATGGAAGCCAATGTTTCAAATTTCAAGTCAATCTGGATTCGTGTACTCTAAATACTGATCAACCAAGATCCGTGAAGAAAGCCTCATTTCGTATCCATCATGTACCAGCCTCATTTCGTATCCATCATGTACCAGCCTCGTTTCCTATCCATCATGTACCAGCTTCCCTCATATCCATCAAAGTCGAACTGCTTCGTATCCATGGAAGATTACTAATTTCATATCGATCCACCCATTCACATATTTCATATCGATCGTCCATTGATTGATAAATAGTACACATGAAGGATCGATACAAATGTTACCATTATGATTGACACGTGATGGGCTGCCAACAAATGGTATGAGACAACACTTAAAAGACATCAATATGATATCGAAGTCTTCGATGGATACGAAAAGCATAGGTCCATATCGATACCAAATTAAATCGAAGTCATCGAAACAAAAAGGATTGTACTAGGTCGATGCGAAAAAAACACGTTCAAGTGGAAGACTCGGTCACTCAACATGAAAAGTGGATCGATCCTAAAATATAGCGCCATGTCACCCTGATCGATACGAACCGGCATGGATTCGAAGCCATCGATACGAATTGGAGTGATATGAAGGCATAACCTATTGAAATGTCAAACTAACCCAAAATCTACAAGTCCAAATGCCATGAAATTTTCACAAGAGCTTGCGTACCACATCTACTTTGTCCCTGGTCGATCTCAGCCCAAATGGAATTGTTTTTGATCGATATGAATGGTACACGTATTGATCATGGATCGATCCAAAATCGCCCTGAATCGGTCACGTGGGCTCACCCACATGTGAGGAGTATTCCGAGATCTAATTCTAATTTTTCCAGCCTACACCTATAAATAGTAGCCCAATGCCTCCATAAAAGGGACTTTGACTCTCCTACGCCGATAAGGAACTCCATTATATCTTGAGTGCTTCAGAATGTACTGTTGTAATTAGTTAGCGAAGGCAATAAAAATAGCAAACTTTCCATAGTGGACGTACGCTACAACGCCGAACAAATCTAAATTCTTGTGTCCTTACATTTCTGTTTGTCTGTTTTGGCGTGTTTGTTAGATTAACCTCTTTTTCTATTTATATTCTTCATTTTAATCTCTTCAAATTCGTCCAAAGTGCGTTGTGCCCATTTTAGTACAAACACTTTGGTACTTTCATTAAGATATCTCAGCTTTTCTCCTCTTCATTGGATCTGCTACCACCGTTGGAATGCATAATGTAAGGAGAAGATCCAGATCTACCACCTAGGAGTTCACTTCATACTATTCAGATTGCATCAAATCTAGGAAGGAACAGCATCAGCCATGGTTAACATAAGGACTGTTTCTACTGCTGCTAATCCAGAAGGATGAGATAGACAGAACCCCGCACAACTACCTACTACAGGTCAGAACTCGGTTGGACCCTCGGATCCACAAGGCCCTGTCACCGATGAGGAGTTCCAGTTCCTTATTGAGGAGCTTACCCAAAGCCGTCAGGAGCTCATGCAACTGATCCGTGCCAACATGAAGCTAGCCCACCAACTGAACGAGGGGAGAAGAAGGAGATCCAGAAAGGATCGTGCCTCCTAATCATCAACCGAAAGCTTAGCTTCTTCTGATTTCAACCGTAGATCCATGCATCAGTGGTTGGATGGAAACTATACAGAAGCCTCTTGGCATCAGTACACTTTGAATCTCGAACAAGCTGAAGATGGCCTTTCTTCCGGTTAACATGCAGACCTTCCTCCGGAGGAGGTACGCTTCCCTATCACACCATTCATGACCACGCAGCTGCTGCCGCAGCCAATATGGAAGCTCGATTTTAGAATCAAACCGATCTAGTCTTTAATCAACACTATCGTACCTATGAGCTCTACATTCCCGAAGATCGAGAGCCAAGGAGGCGAGGCATGGACCGTCGATCGTGCCCAGACCATCCTTGCAACATGGATCCCGACCATGCCCTGGCCACGAATGTTTAAATGACAGACATCCCAACTACAATCCGCCAGATGATCCTTGAAAGTCAGGACCTCACCAACGATGATTGGGGAATCTCCTACAATCATACACACTTCACTAACGACATCCTTTATGCTGAACCATCCCGTCGATTCAGAGTGCCAACTTTACCTGTTTATGAAGGGAGTTCAGACCCTAACCAACACATCTTGTAATATGAATGGCTCGTGAATGCTGCTTGGGCTGACAATGCAATCAAGTGTAGAAGCTTTCCTATCTCCCTAGGGTCCATCACAACCATGTAGTTTACCCGTCTACCACCCCGATCCATTTCATGCTTTGATCAGTTAGCTATGAAATTCGTCGAACAGTTTCATATGCACGTCATGAGACCGAAGGATGTTAATACCTTATCCAACGTCACTAAAGCTCCAAGAGAGACACGTTTGGAAAGGTTTCACGCTACCTGTGCTGAGGTCATCAATCCAAATGACAATTCAATGTTGATGGCATTGACTAAGGGGATCGACCCCGATTTCGAATTTGGCAATTGGTCTGCTTGGAAGCCACCTGCATCGTTGGATCGTTTCTATGCTAATGCACCCCAGTTCTTGAGGAAAGAAGATGTTAGACGATCTAGGAAGCAGGGCGATGTGGGTCCCGGTATCGAAGGCATTCAAAGTAACTTTTCTGTGGAAAAAACCAGTGAGAGTTTCGGTAAAGTGTAGTTGAATATACAGAATAAGCAGATCCAGCAGAAAGGCAATGGAGGTAAGGGTAAGGAGCAAGATCAAAATCATGTGCTGAGACATAGAGCTCCCATGTTTGACCAATATACTCCCCTGAATACATCCCTGGAGAACGTTTATCTACAAACCTATAATACTGGACAGTGTAAGAAGCCTGCTCTAAAATAGCCATCTAAGAGGTACATTCAAACTGGAAAGTTCTATAGATTCCATGATAGCTATGGCCATAATACCAATGAGTGTCGAAATTTATAGGACATCATTGAGAAGTTAATCCCAGAGAGGAAGTTGAACCAATTTGTTCGGGCACCGTAGGCAAGTGCAGAATCAGGCTAGACTAGAGGAACCCACACATACTGGTGGAAGGTTGGTTATTAACACAGTTAGTGGTGGTCCTTATCCAGCCAATCGGAGCAGGAAGGAAATGCAATCGTATGCCAGCTCGATTAGGCATGCAGGCTTCGAATGTTGTAGTAATCTTGATGATGGGGCTCCGACGAAACAAAGAAAATGATGAAAGACGACATAGTTTTTTGGAATAGAGACGGTGATAGAGTCAAAGCCCCCACCATTAATCCACTAATCATATCAGCTCAAATAGGTCCTGCTTGGATGAAGAGGGTCTTAGTGGACAATGGAAGCTCCATGAATATTCTTTTCAAGCAAGCGTATGACCAGATGAAGATGGAAGAGAAGGACTTGAAGCCGTGTCAGTCTCGCATACATGGTGGAAGTACAATGATACCCTCTTGGATGGTGGAGTTACCAGTGGAGTTAGGAATCGTACATCGCTAGAGAGTTTGAATGCTACAATTTGTTATGCTGGATATCAATTCTCCGTATAACGCTTTCTTTGGCTGACCAACCCTTGCTAAATCCAGGGCAGCTATTGCCCTATGGTGCTTGACATTGAAGTTCCCCACTGATAATGGTGCGGGAGTTGTTTAAGGAGATCAGGCGGCTGGATGCGCCTATTATGCTGTTGAGCTATGTGAGGCATAGCGGAAAGAGAAAGGCATGGATGTGGAGGAATCTCTCTACTTCCATTTTACTGAAAATTGATAACTAACGCTTGGGCCTAGGCTCGGGCGCCACAACCAATTCCTAAAAGATCTAGATCCACAAGATAACGATAGTGAGGAGGAAGTCAAAAACAGTCAGGCTTCCCCGGCAAAGTTGACGATCGTTGTTCTGATCGATGATGATGATGATGACCCCAGAATGATAAAGGTTGGATCTCAGCTAAGCCAATAAATAAGAGAGGAACTGGTCAAATTTCTTCGGGCAATCCTTGACGTGTTTTCTTCGATGCACTCAGACATGTGTAGGATCTTATTGGACATCGTGAGCCATATATTGAATATTGACCCGCAACATGTCTCGGTCAAGCAGAAAAGGCGTAGTATGGATCCAGAGAGATCTGCCGCCCTGAAAGAAGAGGTGAATAAACTCAAGTCGAACGGGTTTATTCGAGATGCCTTATACCCAGAGTGGGTATCCAACCCAATGCTAGTCAGAAAGCCCAACGGAAAATGGAGAACTTGTGTGGATTACTCATTTTTGAATAAAGCCTGCCCCAAAGACAGTTTTCCACTCCCCCGAATTGATCAGCTTGTAGATTCAACTACTGGACACAAGCTCTTGTCTTTTATGGATGCGTATTTCGGCTACAATCAAATACCGATGCACCCACCTGATCAGGAACATACTTGCTTCGTCACCAATCTGGGGCTCTATTGCTATAAAGTGATTTCGTTCGGACTCAAGAACGCTAGAGCGACATATCAAAGGCATGTGAACCGAATGTTTGCTAACTAGATTGGAAAGATTATGGAGGTATATGTAGATGACATATTCGTGAATTCGGGACAATTAATCAACCATATCAAGGACTTGGAAATAATTTTCAACGTCCACCATAGTACCGAATGAAGCTCAACCCATTGAAGTGTCACTTTGGAGTCGTCTCCAAAAAGTTCCTTTGATTCATTGTCAATGCCAGAGGAATTGAAGCCAATCCTGAGAAAATCTAGGCGATCCAGAATCTCGAGACTCCTACAACCATAAAGCATGTACAAAGCCTCAACGGAAAGGAGGCAGCCTTAAGTGGATTCATCTCCAAATCCACAGACAAGTGCATTCCCTTCTTCGATCTGATCAGGAAAGGAAAGCAGAATTACGAATGGAATGAGGAGTGCAAAAGCGCATCCAATGCACTAGTTCAACATCTGGCAACACCTCCTATCTTGTCGAAGCCAGTTGATCATGAGAGATTCTATGTCTATCTGGCGGTTTCGTTATATGCAGTCAGTGCTACTTTGATTTGAGAAGAGGATCAGATCCAATGACCGGTCTATAATGTTAGCAAAAGATTAACAAGGTCAGACTTGCAAGACCTTGACACGACCTAAGACATTTGGCAGATTGCTTAAATGGAATATCGAGCTAATTCAATTTGCCATTACTTATACACCACGACGAGCTATTCAAGGAGAGGTTCTGGTGGACTTCATAGCTGAATTCACCATACCGAAGACTTACCCTAAACTAGTTAATCTCCCAAACACATATGAAAGCTATACACTGACTGTGCATCGAACGACCATTGCTCAGGCAATGAGTAGTACATGAAACTCCAAAAGTTCGGCCCATATGCTATGCTTTGAAGTTTGACTTCAACACAACTAACAACGAGGCAGAATATGAAGCTTTATTCATGGGACTCAGATTTGCAAGAGATTTGAGAATTATTACTGTAGATATTTACTGCGATTCATAATTGGTCGTATACCAGGTTCGGGGAGAATATCAAGCTAGAGATCGAAGGTTGGCTGCTTATCTAGCTCGGGCTCAGGAATTATTGAATTAGTTCAACTACTATGCCATCCACTGCATAACCTAAGAGCACAATCAGAAAACCGATTCATTGGCAAAGCTGGCCAGCACGGTGAAGCATGGCAGATGGGACTCGTCCCCATTGAGACACTTACCACTCAGTATCGATCAGGCAAAGATAGATTGGGTTCACAATTTTCTATCTGAAAAGGAATCTTGGATGACTCCAATTAGGAACTACCTTGAGCATGGAGCATTACCTGATCACAAAAGTGAGAGAAGACGGGTTCTCCAAAAAGCTTCACGATATACTATCCAGAATGGAGTCTTGTACAGGAGAGGATATTCTGTTCCTCTACTCCGGTGTATAGCCCACGATAAGATTAAGGGAGTGTTGCGCGATGTGCATGAGGGAGAATGAGGTGACCACATTAGAGGTAAGCCCTTCCCCAAAAGATACTCAGATATGTGTATTACTGGCCGACTGTAAATCGAGATGCATAGAAATATGCCAAAAAATGTGATAGATGCCAGAAGCATGCCAAGATTCCAAGAGCCCCGCCTATTGCAATCACCCAGATGGTCAGTCCATGGCAGTTCGCCACATGAGGCATTGATATAATTGGGCTTTACCTCAGGCTAAAGGTGGCTAAAGTATGCCATCGTTGCAGTTGACTACTTTACCAAATGGGCGAAAGCTGAGCCCCTCGCTACATCACGACGAAGAAAATAATCAACTTTGTAGTACGCAACATTATCTGTCAATCTAGCCTCCCACATACCATTATCACTGAAAACGGAGCCCAATTTGATGGCATCGAGTTCAAGAACTTCTGTCAACGTTATCACATCCAGAAGAAGTTCTCTACAGTTGCTCACCCTCAAGCGAATGGATAGGTCGAAGCTATTAACACGTTTTTCCCACGAACACGTTTTTCCCACGAAACGTACAAAGCGGATCGAAGTGCTTTTCGACAAATAAATCTCGATCCCGGTCTCTTCGAAACGATCAACACATTTGTTCAATATTGATAGTCGGTGATTTAATTATCAATTAACATTCACAAACATCCATCACACAATAAATAATTGCCCACATTATTTATTTCCTCAAAATATCTTTACGAGATATAATTCCATTTCCAAAACCCCTTTGAAACACTTTTCAAATCCAATTCTTATTATGGAATAGATATCCAAATCTTTACTTCCTCTGAAAACATCCAAGTACTAATATTTAAGGTTTAAAATAATTTAAATACTTTATTCTTGAAAATACGTTAAAACATTCATATTAAAACTTCTTACATACTTGATCTAAAATATATATATATATACACTTTTAAAAAATATCTTAAATAAAACTGCTTAAAAAAATATGAACTATTATCTTTAAAATAAAGTTAAGTCATACTAAATTTTAAAATAAAGTTGTGAAACTCTATACAATTTCTAATTAATACTTTGATTGATTATCTTTAAAATAAAACCATTTTATAAAGTATAAATAGTAATAATATTCTTTAAAACATAATTCTAATTACCCTTAAAAAAATTACTTCTATAACTACTCTGATATATATTTACGTTTAAAATTCTTACAACTTAAATAATCTTCCTTGAAACCATTCTTTAATATAACTTCAAACTCTAACGTTTCAAAAATCTATTTAAAAAACGTACTTGGCTTTCAGGGAAATACACTTCCATCTTAGAATAACCAAAGGATTCATTTTACCAATCCAACATGATTTACCCAATTCAATTTACGTTCATCCCGTAAAATTCTTTCCATACTTTAAAAATATCTCCTTTAATTTTAAACACATTGCTATTTCCTGCAAATCACTTTCAAACATACGTTTAAAATATTTAAATAAAACTTCTAGAAATCATTTAATCGAAAATAATACTTAAGGAAATATATAGGGTTTCCTAAGTAATTTAAATAAAATCTAAACTTTTAAAATAAGGTTATTAAATCAAATGTTCATATTAAAATTTCCTTTTGAAAACATAATACTACTTTACTTCTTTTAAAATAATTAAATACCATAATTACTTAATCAAATATTTGATTTCATTCAAAAACATTTTAAAATAATATTTCTTTCTAAAAATATTCTAAACATATTTAAGTGCAAATTTATATTTGAAAGCTTTCTTAAAAACAAAATACAAATTTCTAGGAGAAAGCACACTTCCCTTTTTTTTTAAAATAAATGTCGCTTTTATTTTTAACAATTCTCAATTCCCTTCCAAACCATAAATTCAACACTTCAATTTATCAACCAATCACTTGATTTCAATTCCCTTTAAATTCTTTACTTAAGAATGTCTTTAATCTCCCTTTAACCCAATTTAGTTATTTACATTTATATTCTAAGGTAGTCTTTTCCAAATCATAGCACAACACAATTAAATTTTCAATTTAATCTATCACAGCATATAAATAGAGCATAACATAATAGGATCTAAACAATTTATCACAGAATATAAATATATTTCTATTTGTGAGGGATCCAGTTGGATCCCTCCAACATGTTTCCAGCATCCACAGATATTAGCACAACAACATATATCGATTCAATTATATTCAACCAATCAAGCAATCATTTAAATATTGACTATTTAAATTAACTAGTACTCAAGATGTGAGTGAGTTAAACCCACCTTGAGTTTCGGCGAGCATTTGAAATTTTAAATTAAACCGAGCCATCGGTTTAATCTAAAATTTCCACTGGCTCCGATCGTCACCGGACATGCCCTGCAGCGTAGAGCATGTCGCTGCGATTCCGGCGCTTCTTGTTTTGTTGAAATCTGACATCGTATGAGTTAGATACGAATTCATAAAGTTTGTATAGAAATTTTAAAACAAATTATTCTTTTTTTTTAATATTACCATCTCTGTCGTCGGTCAGGAAAGAAGAAATCAAGGCCGCTCCCACCTTTAATTTTCGATCGCAACACTGGTAACACTCGAACCCAACACCGCCATTTTGGGCTTCGAACCGCTCCTCCCATACTCCGCTACATGTCGATCGGAACCCACCATCTTGAAGCGCGTCGCAGACCCTACCCCCGCCTAGAACGCGCATGAGCTCGGCTTCACCATAAGCACAGAAAATGTACTCGAGCCCCTGATGAATGCGATCGATTTCTGCCTCCGATCGACGACGAAACCAAAAATCCACTGTTGGATGCCTTAAGCTCGTCATCCCCTTCGATCTTCCAGTAGAAAGTTTCTTGAATAGATGCAAGGATTGAGAGAAAATTGAGGGGGAACGAGGGACATTTTCGACCACGAAATAGTATAGAGGTGGCAGCTGCTAAAGAACTACGGTTTCGGCCTAAATTAAGTAGATATATAAACGTTTAAAATTATTATTTTAATATTAAATCCATTATAAAGCAACTTTTACAAACGATCTCCAAACAACGCATGCCGACAGGCGTTCCTAAGGTTTTACCTACGTTCCGAACACAATGGAACGTGTTTCGAAAGTTAATTTGGTCGTATACGCGTGTTACGAAAATAAACGGTCAATTTTAATTTAAATCGATTAAAGTATTTTCTAAGCATTTTAAGCTGCCGGGGTCAAACGACAACTCCGATTGCTACGAAAATCGAAATCCAATAATAACTAACTATTATGGATCCAATGGAATGGGGTTCGTCTAATTCCGAGACTGTGCACCGAAAGGCTATTTTAACTCGTCGATTTAATCGAGCGATTTCCAAAATCGTCGAAATCACTTAAAATTTCACTTTTAAAATTTTATTAATTCTATTATAACTTATACAAAATTTATGTTCCCATTAGAAATCATTCTGATTCAGTTTAAATCAAAATTTTATTATTTGCATTATTATATTATTAAATTCCATTATTAAATTAATATAAAATTCCAAATTCAATTTATCAACTTCTAATTTTATCCAGTAGTCCAATATTATAATTCAAACCCAAATATACTTAAAATAAATTTTAGAATCTATTTTTTATACCAATTTACACCCATAATCACCAATTATCCCAATTCTAATATTAAATTATTATTATTCAAATTTCAATTTCATTCCCGTATTTAAAATTTAACTAATTCTATTAATTTAACCAAAATCTTTTTATTTCAAAAATCAACTTATAATCCATATTCGATATTTAAAATGAGTTAAATGTTCAAATTTGGCGACCCAAAATTCCGGGTCGCTACATTCCTCCCCCCTTATAAAAATTTCGTCCCCGAAATTTGTTAAGGTAGAAAGAATGTTCCACACTCAAAAGCAAAACTTACTTAGTGAAATCTCAGTTTCACTTTTCTCAAATTCCTTAGTTACAAATCGAAACTGCTAGTTTCAATTCCTATCCCGAAATCCTTTTTATTTTCAATTGTTATTTAAAATCAACTTTGTCATTAATGAAACATTTCAAATTTTTCAAAAATTTTCTAACTCCCAAGATTTCCCGAAAATTTTGGCAGAGTCTCCCCTGTACGGAGGAGCTTTTGCAATTTCATAATAGATATAAATATGTATACATCGACCCACACGGTCGGAAAAACCAAAAACAGTTCATATTTCCTATTTTTATTGCGTAGGCGTACCTTTATTAGCATTTTTAAAGAAAACAGCTAAATAGTATCGCACATACACACTCTAACTCTATCTGTTGCCTCTCATACCTGTATTTACTTAAACAAACACATCAGTTTCCAATAATATGAGCATTTATCAACATTCTCTTCATTAAACTAGCCCAAACACATCAATTACAAAGTTTAAATAAGCAAACTTCATAATTATGCATGTTAACTTCCTTTATAAGAAATTTCACAATTTCAACATCATTTTAAATCCTCTTTACAAACCCAAACTTCATTTTATCTCACTCAAACAATTTATATTCAAATTAACTATATACCCTTCATATTTATTACAACCAATTCATTTCCACTACAATATGATTAACATATGCCTTAGTTCCATCTCTTTTACTCCAATTCAATTCCAAATTGATTCACAACTAAATTTTACCTTCAATTTGAAGTATTTACATTTCTTTCATGCTCCATTTCCATTCATATGCAAAATCACTTAATAAAATTTTCAATTCATCCCAATTGATTCAATAACCCATTTCAATTTGTTTCTTTTAAGCCAATTAAAGTTTTGTTTACAACAAAACGACCAATTTCTATGCAAATTTAAGGTTATCCAAGCAAGTGACCATCACTTAAGCTTATAACCATTAAAATTAATTTCCAACATAGATTCATATTAATTTTATTCAACTTTGCAAGGTTCACAATCCAAGCATTCTTATTCCATTGCAATTTTTAATTCAATTTCTTATTCTCACTTCAAGTTTATCATTTAAGTTTAAATTAATAACATCCCATTCTATATTATTTACAGCCCAAGCATTCTTGCTTAATCACAATTATTGAATTAAATCTCCAATCTTACATTTCCAATTCATTATCCATATAGGTTTATATTAATATCATTCAATTTTGGGCTATATACAACTCATACATTCTTATTTCATCTCAATAATTAATCAAAATTCTTTTCACTTGCATTTAAATCTTATTATCTAAACAAATTTCATTCAAGATCACTTATAAAGCTCAACCACAACTATTTTTCCAATTTGCTTAAGTTGTTTAAGTCATACAATATTTCCATTTCTTCTTATATCAATTTTTATTTTGTTTTCATTTGATTCTCATCCAAATCAATTCCAATCCATTTACAAATTTTAATGTACTTTGTTTATCTATTCAATCCATTTTAGATTTATTTTATTAACAATGAGATCACTTTGAATCATTTCACTCATTTGGATTTATTTACAATTCAAACCATCACTATTATAATATAATTCCATCATTCATTCACACTCTCAGCTTTTATTGCCAAAATTAAATCCCATCCTAGAACTGGTTTTTTTTTTTCAAAATTCTATTAACAAACCACCAAAATTTTCTCCATGCCAATACAAATTTCCATTTAGTTTACGCTAAATTCATCTTCAAGCTTCTTTTTATTTAATTTAGCTTACGCTAAATTCATTCTCAAATAATTCCTTTGAATTTAGTTGAGTTAAAATTTTATTCATACAATATCCTTCAACTTAATTATATTTCTTTTCCAAATTTAATTCTTTTCCAATTCTAATTCAAGTTCAACCCAATTTATTTAGCCATCTTGAATTTATACCATTTCCTTTACTATCTTAAATAAGAATTTATTACATTCATTTTGCTCATAACACAACTGAATTTTAATTTTAATTTATTCCAAATTCAGCTCAATTTCATTTAATCGAAGTTAAATCCAATTTTAATTTTCCATATACAAGTTCAAAGCTTATTTACTAACTTAAGTTCATTCACATCTTTTATATTTTCTTCTCCTTATTTCAATTTACATTTCATTTGAGATGAAGTTTGAATTCACCATACCATTCAACTATTCCCCATTTGTGATTATAATCCCATTTTCTATTTATAAGTTCACCAACTTATTTATTTAAAAGCTTATATAGCTCATTCTAATCAATTTACATCTTATAATCATAATTCCAAATTTTATATATATGTGTATCATTGAATTCTTAAGGATACAAATTTTCTTCCATTTTAATTCTTTGCAAATTTTAAATCCACAATTTCAAACTATAAGTATAACACTTAATAGCTCATGGGTACAATTCCTTACATAATGACCCACAATTACAAAGTCATTTTATATTTCAATTTTAACCCGAATCAATTTTATTCTAGGTCCAGTTTATTTTACTTATCCCAAATTAAATTCAAATTTTCTATTCACTTCAATATATTTCATTTACTTCCATTTACTGAAGTTAAATTTTAATTCCAAGATTAAAATTTTCATTCCTTCCTTATTAATATCAACTTTACTTAATAAGCTCAATAGTTGATTCATTTTAACTTTCACATTATCTAAATAGAATTTTCCAGAATTCAATTACCCGGTTTTATCTCAAAATCATTTTGAAACAATAATCAAATCATACCAACTTGGTATACCAAATCAAATCTCCGGATTTCCAAAACAACTTTGTTGTACCAAAATAATTTCCCCATTTTGAAATTTCCAAAACAACTGTTATACCCAACAAGTCCAACCATTATCATAACCAACCACTTCGGTAGCAATCCATCACTTTAGAAACTCGAAAATGAATTCTAATGATGTGGCCAGCATCATCAGGATTATTTTCTAGCGACTGAAGTGAGTTCAGTGCTTCCTTACTTTCCCAAATTCATTTCAAAACAATTCCCATCCAAAATACTTTCCACAATAATATCCCATCATTGATTGCAAACACATTGGAAAACATTTCAAACATCCCCAAGATTTAAATTTCCATACATTGTTTTCAATACATTTAAAATCTGTTTTCAAAATTTTCGGGATTTAAATTCTGGTTCAGTTCAAATTTAGTTATTCCTCTATTGTATAATTTATACTCATAGAATTTTGTTTGATTATAACCAATTCAAACTTTAGATTAAATTTTGGATTAAATTTTAGATTCTAATTTGATTAAGATATCCATATCCAAGAAATCAAATATATAAGTATATATAATAATTTTAGAATTTTTTTCCTTTTATATCAAAATATTATTTTGGTTAAAATTATTTCATTTACCCTCTTTAAAAACAATACTATGTCGGTTTATCTTGTCTAAAAGTTTAGAAACCCCTATCGATACGGTTGTACTTCCCGTACCGACCAGAATTCATAAACACTCAACCGATAAGTCAACACAGTATAAAAACAAATTTTATATTCACTAACAAGTTCGCTCTCATATCTATTAATACACTCAACTCATTATAGAGTACTATTGACTATGTTCAATGAGTAATTTCCCCACCAAAGCCTAGGTTGTCGCCAACCTAAGCTCTGATGCCAACTGAAACAGCCCGCAAATCTATACCCCTTGAGTCAACACTATTCTACATCAATAAACTCAAGTGGAACTAAAAAACGAACCATTAGGGATAAAGAAGAAGAGATAGAAGAAGAAGAAGCTAAACAATATCAGAATCTCACATTCGCAGCGGAATAAAATAGTAAATAATAGATCTTTATACAAAATGAAACTATATCTGTTTTATACATCATATTATCACAGTATCTCATACAAATAATATTTACCAGTCAGACAATTCCATACAATTCACAACAGCGGATATATATATACAAGTACGTATAATACGTCTCGGACTCCAGCTCCTCTTCTGCTCCATAGCATTCTGTCCTAAACATATAATACTCGGTCTGACCCGAGCATTATAATGAAATAACACCCGAGTCAGTCGGGAATACCAGCTAATAATAATGCATCCAAATTGATTACTAATGTTTCAAAAATCCTTTGAAAACAAAAGCATCTCGTAAGACCACGCCACAAATAAACATGTCGGGTTTTTACCCTACGATAGCTAAAACACTTTTTTATAGAAATCCTCTGATATTATAATAGCCGAAATTGTTACATTGTTAAATTCCAGCTACTAGCCACAGTGTGGGTAATACAAACAAAACTCGTAAAAGGCTCATAGGGAGAATGGATTTCCAACAATGACTAGGCACTGGGGTACCACCTGTCACAGTATGTGATCTATATCACAGTACCGAGGAGTACGCCCGCTCCCCTACAACACAAGACCAGAACCATCCCTTACCGGACAGTTCCGAATAAGATCACCCCGCGGTTGGGATCAGCAACCGCACCACTAAGCCGAAATAAAAAGGGACATCTAGACAGGGATGACCTTACTCTCAAGTGGGGGCTACCCACGAAGCCTTGCTGCATAACCTCTGATTTTCAGTCATTCCCTGTTGATGAGGCTTGAGGCTAAGCGTTACCTTTTAGAACGTTTCTCTTAGAATGCCCATCGCCCACCTGACGATGTACCGAAAGCATTCATCCATACAAGTCCGTCACGGGTTTGAACGGAAACGAAGGCATTACTCCTACTACATCCATTTTGGAAATATCCTCAGGATTAATAGCGACTAGCCCTTGCACTTCACTACTGCATCTTCGACTCCGAACACGTTTTCCCACGAAACGTACAAACTGGATTGAAGTGGTTTTCGAGAAATAAATCTCGATCCCGGTCTCTTCGAAACGATCAACGCATTTGTCCTATTTTGCTAGTCGGTGATTTAACTATCAATTAATATTCACAAACATCCATCACATAATAAATAATTGCCCACATTATTTATTCCCTCAAAATATCTTTACGAGATATAATTCCATTTTCAAAACCCCTTTGAAACACTTTTCAAATCCAATTCTTATTATAGAATAGATTTCCAAATCTTTACTTCCTTTGAAAACATCCAAGTGCTAATATTTAAGGTTTAAAATAATTTAAATACTTTATTCTTGAAAATACGTTAAAACATTCATATTAAGACTTCTTACATACTTGATCTAATATATATATATATATACACACACTTTTAGAAAATATCTCAATTAAAACTGCTTAAGAAAATATAAACTATTATCTTTAAAATAAAGTTAAGTCATACTAAAATTTAAAATAAAGTTGTGAAACTCTATACAATTTCTAGTTAATACTTTGATTTATTATCTTTAAAATAAAACCATTTTATAAAGTATAAATAGTAATAATATTCTTTAAAACATAATTCTAATTACCCTTCAAAAAAAATTACTTCTATAACTACTTTGATATATATTTACTTTTAAAATTCTTACAGCTTAAATAATCTTCCTTGAAACATTTCTTTAATATAACTTCAAACTCTAATGTTTCAAAATCTAGTTTAAAAACGTACTTGGCTTTTAGGGAAATACACTTCCATCTTAGAATAACTTAAGGGTTCTTTTTGTCAATCCAACATGATTTACCCAATTCAATTTACGTCCATCCCGTAAAATTCTTTCCATACTTTAAAAATAGCTCCTTTAATTTTAAACACATTGTTATTTCCTGGAAATCACTTTCAAACATACGTTTAAAATATTTAAATAAAACTTCTAGAAATCATTTAATTTAAAATAATACTAAAGGAAATATATAAGGTTTCCTAAGTACTTTAAATAAAATTTAAACTTTTAAAATAAGGTTATTAAATCAAATATTCATATTAAAATTTCCTTTTGAAAACTTAATACTACTTTACTTCTTTTAAAATAATTAGATACCATAATTACTTAATCAAATATTTGATTTCATTCAAAAACATTTTAAAATAATATTTCTTTCTAAAAATATTCTAAACATATTTAACTACAAATTTATATTTGAAAGCTTTCTTAAAAACAAAATACAAATTTCCAGGAGAAAGCACACTTCCCATTTTTTTTTAAAATAAATCTCGCTTGTATTTTTACCAATTCTCAATTCCCTTCCAAACCATAAATTCATCACTTCAGTTTATCAACCAATCACTTGATTTCAATTCCCTTTAAATTCTTTACTTAAGAATGTCTTTAATCTCCCTTTAACCCAATTCAGTTATTTATATTTAAATTCTCAGGTGGTCTTTTCCAAATCATAGCACAACACAATTAAATTTTCAATTTAATATATCACAGCATATAAATAGAGCATAACATAATAGGATCTAAACAGTTTATCACAGAATATAAATAGATTTCTATTTGTGAGGGATCCAGTTGGATCCCTCCAACCTGTTTCCCTGCATCCACAGACATTAGCACAACAACATATATCGATTCAATCATATTCAACCAATCAAGCAATCATTTAAATATTGACTATTTAAATTAACTAGTACTCCAGATGTGAGTGAGTTAAACTCACCTTGAGTTTCGGCGAGCGTTTGAAATTTTAAATTAAACCGAGCCATTCGATATAATCTAAAATTTCCACTGGCTCCGATTGTCACCGGACCTGCGCCGCAGCGTAGAGCACGTCGCTGCGATTCTGGCGCCTCTTGTTTCATTGAAATCTGACATCGTATGAGTCAGATACTAATTTATAAAGTTTGTATAGAAATTTTAAAACAAATTATTCTTTTTTTTATATTACCATCTCTGCCGTCGGTCAGGAAAGAAGAAATCAAGGTCGCTCCCACCTTTCATCTTCAATCGCAACACAGGTAACACTCGAACCCAACACCGCCATTTAGGGCTTCGAACCGCTCCACCCATACTCCGCTACACGTCGATCGAAACCCACCATCTTGAAGCGTGTCGCCGACCCTACCCCCACCTAGAACGCGCATGAGCTCGGCTTCACCATAAGCACATAAAATGTACTCAAGCCCCTGATGAACGCGATCGATTTCTGCCTCCGATCGACGACGAAACCAAAAATCCACCGTTGGATGCCTTAAGCTCGTCATCCCCTTCGATCTTCCAGTAGAAAGTTTCTTGAATAGATGAAAGGATTGAGAGAAAATTGAGGGGGAACGAGGGACATTTTCGGCCATGAAATAGTATAGAGGCGGCGACTGCTAAAGAACTAGGGTTTCGGCCTAAATTAAGTAGATATATAAACTTTTAAAATTATTATTTTAATATTAAATCCATTATAAAACAACTTTTACAAACGATCTCCAAACAACGCGTGCCGACAGCCGTTCTGAAGGTTTTACCTACGTTCCGACCACAATGGAACGTGTTTCGAAGGTTAATTCGGTCATATACGCGAGTTACGAAAATAAACGGTCAATTTTAATTTAAATCGATTAAAGTATTTTCTAAGCGTTTTAAGCTGTCGGGGTCAAACAACAACTTAGATTGCTACGAAAATTGAAATCCAAAAATAACTAACTATTACGGGTCCAATGGAATGGGTTTCGTCGAATTCCGAGACTGTGCCCCGGAAGGCTATTCTAACACGTCGATTAAATCGAGCGATTTCCAAAATCATCGAAATCACTTAAAATTTCACTTTTAAAATTTTATTAATTCTACTATAACTTGTATAAAATTTATGTTCCCATTAGAAATCATTCTAATTCAGTTTAAATCAAAATTTGATTATTTGCATTATTATATTATTAAATTCCATTATTAAATTAATATAAAATTCCAAATTCAATTTATCAACTTCTAATTTTATCCAGCAGTCCAATATTATAATTCAAACCCAAATAGACTTAAAATAAATTTTAGAATCTATTTTTTATACCTATTTACACCCAGAATCACCAATTATCCCAATTATAATATTAAATTATTATTATTCAAATTTCAATTTCATTCCCGTATTTAAAATTTAACTAATTCTATTAATTTAACCAAAATCTTTTTATTTCAAAAATCAACTTATAATCAATATTCGACATTTAAAATGAATTAAATGTTCAAATTTGGCGACCCAAAATTCCGGGTCGTTACAGAGTGCTTATTTTAAAAACATATGAATATATCAGTATTTTAGTTAAGTCACAACCTTTAGCCTAAAACCTTTCTTTTGAATGGTTTAAAAAAAATTCTATTTTAATCTTTTAAGCCAAAAGATTCACCCTTTAAGATCCTCTTCAATTTAAAAATAAAGTTCACAAATCTTTAACAAGATTTATTCATAGTTTTCAAAACTATTTCCAATGCAAATTTGATTTACACCCAACTTGAAATATTTTCAACAAAAACTGAAAGTTCTTTTGTTATATGAAAGCCATTATCAATTGAAAACAAGTGCTTTTTATTTCAGGAAAATTCGATTAACTTTACTCAAGATATAGCCTTTCAACATATATATTGAAATATCAGCGAAATACCGTGTTTTCGGCAAGTTCTATTTGAATTAAATTCAAATTTCCAAAATAATTTATTTAATAAAAATGGTATAAAATCCACATATATATTTTGTATAACTTATATAACCCTTTCAAACCATAAATTCCAAAATAATTTCAGAACTTCAACAAAACATAGTATATTCAAACTAAATTTAAACTTTAAAACTTACTTTTCAAAAGCTTTTTATATTCAACTCGATTTCACTTCCAAACCGATGGGATTTCAAAATTCAACTTTTAAAATCGTTTGATCATTTTAAAAAAAAATATTAAATTCAAATATCTATGACTTAACCAATTCCTCGTGAAATTCATATTTGTGTGTGTGGTGTAATCCAAGGGTTTTACACACAACAATAAAATATCGCAATCATCATCAATTCAAACACAATAATATCGATAAACGGTAAATTCCTATAACGCTTATTTTCATTCATAGATAAATATGTAAATTCATCGTAGATAAATAAAACAAAGTTCACATCTCAATCCACACAATTCATATCACAGAATGTCACATATCAGGGATATCAAACAATCCAAGCATTCAATAGAATCCAATCATCCATAAGTAAATAAATCAATTGCCTAATTATAATTAATTTAAACTAGATTAATTACTTATGAATAAAATTACTAATCCTCGTTAATCAACATTAATTAATTACAAACTATTTTAATTAATTACGCTTAAATCATTTACCAATTAACCTTTAATGATTAATTAATTAATCTTTAATCATTAATTAATCAACCTTAATTAATAAATCAATGTGACGCCCCACCTCTATACCCACGCTAGACAAGAACACTTCGATGTAATGCTGTCAACTAGCACGGAGAATAAGGCTATTGAGGAGCGACCATCCATATAATTGCTTTGTGCGAGCACCGATATGTCAGATAGTAAAACATGCATGAGAGGAAATCCGACATACCGATACAAACTCAATGCAACTACACAGTGGCTATATAAATCCTTCGGAAACAAATGTAGAAATAAGCATAACATAAATCAGTCACAGATAATTCATATCACAAAGGCGGAAATAGATATGAATATTACACTAGAAAGTGTACATCAAAGTAGTGGTCTAAAAAGATCCACAATATCACAAAAGAATAGTTACACAAACTACACAAAAGAATAAGTATACATTAAGGAGTCTATATCTCAAATGTATACAACAAAATAACTACTAATCTAAGTAGCTAACCCAAAAGTCAAGGAGTTAATCCCGGATGAGAAGTCAAGCAGAAGGACCTGTAACATCTCGGTCTGACCCGAGTATTATTTAATAAGAAAATAATAAACGGATCAGTCTAGCTATAAATATCAGGTGAAACGATATAGAATAAGAGATATGACTAAGCACATAATAATCACAATGCCAAGATGTGATTTATATAAGTAATTGAAAATCAACAAGAGATTAATCAATATCACAAAAATCTACACAAGAACCAAAGAAATGTCATACTCCTTATTTCGTTCACCAAAACCACAAATATTGACGATCATATCAATATCAAACACCAAAGTCATTGACACACAAATTCACAATCAATATCAAAGAATCTTCTCAAAGATCCAAAAAGAGGTTTCATACCCCAAAACTTGTATTCACAATAAGTCAATGACACACGAATTCACCAATGCATAAAAATTGATAAATCGTATCAATAGAAATCACAGAAGTAGGTGAAGCATAAATTCCAAAATTCAACACACGAAATCCAGAAATCACACGAAAAAGAGGGGAGGCCTATCACACGGACGGGAGCATTAAAGCTCACCTACATATGTATCACACGAACGAGAAGCTATCTCATGGTAGCTAGCCATTAATTTTTGACACACGAATGGCCCGAAGACCATGGGGAGCTACCCCATATGGATGAGTCGGAATCACCCAGATGAGGTCTAGGCTAACCAAAAAGCAAAAAGGTATATGTGAGTCGAAATCGCACAAATGGTGTCTAGCCTAGCCTCGCAAACAGAAAAGATACGTGTGAGTCAGAATCACACAAATGGTGTCTAGGCTAACCAAAAAGCGAAAAGGTATGTGTGAGTCAAAATCACACAAATGGTGTCTAGCCTAGCCTTGCAAACAAAGAGACATCGCACAATTGCTAGTCTAAATCTTAAAATGATCGTCATGATCAAAGAGAAGTGTCAATTACAGTAAGCTAGTAAATATATGAGCTTAGCTTCATGTCCCATAACCACTAGCTTAACTTAAATATTTACGAACAAATTGTAGATCTCCACTAGAAAATTGTCACAAGAGATTCAATCGAACAAGTCCAAGAATTAACCAACCAAGTAAACACAAGCGTTTCATACCACTTGTTTTACTAAGTCGTTTAATTAGATTTCTCATACGAGTGAGGTAAAGGTTTGTATATACTAATAGATTGGAAATCGGTTTGAGAAAACGAGCTTTGTTATAAAATAGTGTTGAAATCATTTGAAGAAAGTGTTTTGATATTTACTACTAGTATAGAAAACCTTTATATTTTTAAAGTGACAAATCACAAAAATGATTGTAGAAATAATCAATTGATCATCAAAATTCACATACGAAGACGTGAATAAATTCCAAAGAAATCGATATCAAATCCATCAAAATGGATATTTCCAAAAATCCGAAAATAGAAGTCATCAAAGTCGAATAACAATTGATACAACAAGTGGGAATAAACCCGAATCGATTGGATTTGGAAACCAAGCAAAAATATGCACAAATAGGCATACTAGGCATTTAAGAGCAGGTCAGTCGACTGACTCAAAGGTCCAGTCGACTGACTGCAGGAAACAGAGACTCCTGTCTCTGTTTTCTGCCTTTGGTGCGCCAATTAGCTACAGCCAGTCGACTGGATTCAAAGTCCATTCGACTGACTGGAGCCTAGACAGTTTTCTAACCTAGGTAATTGATGTGCAATACATCCAATTCGCAACCGAACGAGCAATGGCGCTAGGGATTTATGCCTATCAGCGACCCGGCCCTATAGGCTCGTCGATGCATCACCAAAAACATATTCAAACAACAAAGCTATGATTTTTGAAGACTTGAACTCAAAACACTAAAATTTGGAATATTCACAAAAACCTATCCAAATCAAAATCAAATACACATGAATAAGTATTAAGAATTCATACCTAACAATCAAAGATAATCATAGACCTAGATGTGAGATTAAAAGTCTCACCTTTGAACCCAAATTAATGAAGAAGAAGCTATGGAGCAATGACAATAGCAATTACTCTTCAATTCCAACTCAACAAGCTTGATTCTAAGCTTAAAGGAGAAACATTTCCTAAATTAGGTTTAGGAAATTTCTGAAATTGAATGGAGAAAGAGTTGGAGATGATGAAGGAGGTGCTTACCAATGGGTTCACTAGAGTTTGGAGCTAGAAGTTGGATTTGCAAAGAAAGCTAGGGCTTAGGAATTTCCATTTCCCATCTCTTCCACCATTTTTGCTTTAGCTTGAAGTGTTTAAGTAAAGAGGAGAAGTTATGAAGAGAAGGGGTTGGGCTGAGCTAATAAGGGTGCAGTCCAAACCAAAGTCATAAGCGGGAAAAAGTAGCAAAAATCAACTATCTCCAAACATATCGAAGCTTATACTCAAAAAGGTTGCAAACGACATTTTGAACTCAATGGAAGTGGTCTCGAGTCCTAATTCGACTGTTTGCAAAAAGTAGCTTTTCGGACCAAAATCCGACTAACGATGAAATATTTAAATAAAATATTTAAATATACAATCGATAAATATGAGGGTTGTTACAGACTCCCCTCCTTAAAGAAATTGCGTCCTCGCAATACTTAAGAAGAAAATAAGAAGTAACAACCATAGAAGCATAACAACACAAAAGAAATTAGAAATAGGAAGTTCACCATAAAGAGCATGAAAAGGGTAAGCCTAAACGGGATCGCTCGATGAATTCCCAGGAATCCCAAGAGAAAGCCTCAGGATCTGAGAACCAATGAACTTTCAAGAGAAGAACACCTCTATTCCGAAGGCGCTCAACCTCCGAAGTAATGATGCGAATGGAATGTTGCTCATAAATCAAATCAGGTCAAACTTCAATTTCCTTAATAACACCGGGCTCAAGGATAAAAATCGGAATCCCTAAGGCATTTCCGTAATTGAGAAACGTGAAACACATCATGCATGGCAGAAAACTGAGTCGGTAATGAAAGGCGATAAGCCATGGAACCATACGTTCAGTGATAGGAAATGGCCCAATATATCGAGGCGCTAACTTTCCCGATCGACTAAAACGTACCACACCTTTCATAGGTGACACACGAATGAACACAAGATCTCCCACAGAAAACTCTAACTTCCTTCTCCGGTTATTGGCATAGGATTTTTGTCTACTCTGGGCTTCTTTCATCCTATGACGAATAAGATCAATCTTTTCTGTGGAATCACGAATAAAATCTGGACCTAAAACCAGCTTCTCACCGGCCTCAAGCCAACAAGAAGGAGATCGACAAGGCCTTCCATAGAGTGCCTCGAAAGGTGCCATACCAATACTAGATTGGAAGCTATTATTATAGGAAAATTCAACAAGAGGAATATGATCTTCCCAGCTTCCACCAAATCCAAGCACACAAGCACGAAGAAGATCTTCAAAAGTTTGATTCACATGCTCGGTTTGTCCATCGGACTGGGGGTGATAAGTGGTGTTAAAATCAAGCTTCGTTCCTAAAGCTTTTTGAAGACTCTTCCAGAATCCACTAGTAAACAATGGATCGCGATCACTAACAATAGAAGTAGGAACTCCATGCAATTTAACAATTTCTTTAACAAAGAGCTTGGCCAAAAGAGGAACGGTTCGGTTAGACCGAACGGGAATAAAATGGGCGGATTTAGTAAGTCTATCAACTATAACCCATAAGCTATCATGACCCGAATGAGAACGGGGAAGGCCATCTATAAAATCCGTGGAAATTTGGTCCCACTTCCAAATTGGAATTTCTAAAGGTTGCAATAACCCACCGGGCCTTTGATGTTCGGCCTTAACGAGTTGGCAAGTCATGCAACGCTTAACGAAGTTAGCGATGCCAAGTTTCATTCCCTCCCAATAATAAAGTCGCTTCATATCCGCGTACATTTTACTACTACCGGGATGAATGGTGAATTTAGAACGACGGGAATCTTCTAAAATATCTTTACGAAGATCACCAATATTTGGTACGATAAGTCTATCAAATTTTCGAATGCCGCCACGAGAATTAATATCAAAGCCTTTCAAATCTTCAATATCAATTTTATCCTTAACAATGTGACCAAGAAGAACCAAGTCGGGATCTAGCCCTTGAGCTTCAAGAATGCTATCTAAGAGAGAAGGATGAGTCTCAAGGCTACATAAAACAAATGACGAGTATAAATCGGATACGCGGTCTCGAATCTCACAAGTGGATAAGATTACGAGATGGTTCCATTCGGATATCATCATAGAAACAACTGCTTGTTGCTTATTGCTTAAGAGCATCGGCGACACGATTACCCTTACCGGGGGTAAAAAGAATATCAAGATCATAAGGAGCAAGGAACTCGAGCCAACGTTGTCGACGTAAATTAAGTTCCTTTTGAGAAAATAAATATTTCAAAGACTTATGATCGAGGTAGAGAACAAATTTCTCATCCAAATATGTTGATGCCAAATTCCAAAAGTAAAAACAATAGCCGCGAGCACTAGATCATGAGTGGCATATCTAGTCTCGATAAGCTATAATGTTTTAGAAGCACAAGTGATAGCACGTTCTCCTTTGCAAGAGAATGGCATCCAAACCAATACGACTAGTATCGGTACAAATAGCAATGTCTTTGTTCCCCTTTAGGAATCACAAGAATAAGAGTATCGAAAAGGAAGAATTTCTTTTAAATAATCCTTTTTCCCGAAAAGTTAAAACTTTCAAAATTACATTTTTATTTTTATGTAATAATCTTTCTACAAAAATTTACATTTTTACAAGTCAATTTATTGTGTTGGACTGTCTCATCAAAGCATTTAGGAAATTCCTATCGATAACGTTGATCAAGCGCATCGATCAGAATTCTTAAAGCACTCAAACGGGCAATACAATCACAAAATCATCTTTTATACGATGAAAATATCTCTTAAAAGTTTCGAGAATATTCTTTGCTCATTTAAGATCAAAACCCAATTGTACTTATAGATAAATCTTGTGAAAAAGATTTGCAAAAATTTTAAATTTCCATTTTCATCCAAAATCAATAAATACAAGAATAGAGTCATCGAGATATTCGTAAAATACTCGATTCATAAAATGGATGAAACAAGATGGGCGAACTGAATGATAAAATAAGTCATTCATAAGATTCATAACGAGTTCGGAGTGCGTAAGTGGAATGCTAACTCACGCAACTCGTAGCCAAATGAAAATCGGTGGCAAGGTCGAGCTGAAAGACCTTAACACCACAAAAAAGATTTCTTAGGTGATAATCCTAAGACAAACTCAAAAATACCGGAAAATTCCACGAACTATTTAGATGAGAGAAATAAAACTTCCCTCATCATGAGGGTTCGAAGAATAAAAATTGATGCCATCAAAAATTTGAAATCGGAATCACAAGGAAAAATAGAAATCTGCTTACAGATAGAAAATGTCGAAGATGAATAGTCCACTCGATAATATAGGATAGGGCTTCACAATGATTAAGCCCGTCCTTTCCAAAGATCAATTCCGAAGCCTAAGTAAAAATATCGGCTCGGAAAGAAAAATCATATAAAATAATTTCGACATCAATAGAAAGCAAATTGAGTGTTGCAGATCCACTAATCCGGATTCGCAATCCTCAAAGAAGTCATCAAGCCCATAAATGTTTAAAGAAAAAGAATCACAAGTTCTTTTGATATAAAAATGATAAGATGAACCCATATCAACAAGAACTCAAATAGGAAGATCATAAAACAAATGTCATCAAGGATTGAATGTGAAATACCTTGACCAAGAGAAGTGTTGCTAGGGGCTTGCACAATATTTAGCTTTCTCATGTCCTTGTTCAAAAGTTTAGGACATGCAGATAAAAGATGACCCGGTTCTTTGCAATAGCGACAATAAATGGGTTTCGGGCACCTAATTACATAATGGTCAGTGGAACCACAATTGTAGCATGGTTTACGACTTGGGGTAGGAGTCTTGTCTACCGAAGTTTCTTGTTCCACCTTCTTCTTGCTTTGAAGTTTGGGGCAGACAGAAATATGATGACATGTATTTTTGCAATAATGACAAAAGAGTGGTTCCGAACACTCCTTTGCATAGTGGTCCTTAGAATTACAATTGTAGCATCCTCCACGATTTATGGATTGGAGTCTTTACTACCAAAGTAGTTTGCTTCACTTTCTTATTGGGATTAAGGCTCTTGAAGTTAGTGTGCCTCTTCTTGGAAATCCCAATAGCACTAATACTTCCATTACCAACCTCTTCATATCGAAGAGTGATATCCACAAGCTGATTGAAAGGAACTTCAAGTTTCAAAGGTAGAACCATTTCGGGGTTCTTACTCAAAGCATAGATAAACTCTTGATTCTTTACAAGATCCAAAATTTGTTGGGCAGACATGAACACGCCATCTAGAGAAGGGCTACTGGATTGACCAGCGCTAGGATTGCCAGAACCAACCATTTCTTTTCTTTAAGAAAGAAAGAAAAGAAGAAGAAAAAGTTATTCTTAGAATGAATATCAAACAATCACGATGATAAAACAAGGAATCATTAAAGAAGATACGATTATACGGTACGAAGACTCGAATAAATCCTAAGGCACAACTCCTAAGAAAGGCTTAGAACATGATCCTTGCTAGATTATTCCACATTGTTCCGAAGTTTGGCTTTTATACCAAGCTGTGACGCCCCACCTCTATACCCACGCTAGACAAGAACACTACGATGTAATGCTGTCAACTAGCACGGAGAATAAGGCTGTTGAGGAGCGACCATCCATATAATTGCTTTGTGCAAGCACCGATATGTCAGATAGTAAAACATGCATGAAAGGAAATCCGACATACCGATACAAACTCAATGCAACTACACAGTGGCTATATAAATCCTTCGGAAACAAATATAGAAATAAGCATAACATAAATCAGTCACAGATAATTCATATCACAAAGGCGGAAATAGATATGAATATTACACTGGAAAGTGTACATCAGAGTAGTGGTCTAAAAAGATCCACAATATCACAAAACAATAGTTACACGAACTACACAAAAGAATAAGTATACATTAAGGAGTCTATATCTCAAATGTATACAACAAAATAACTACTAATCTAAGTAGTTAACCCAAAAGTCAAGGAGTTAATCCCGGATGAGAAGTCAAGCAGAAGCACCTGTAACATCTCGGTCTGACCCGAGTATTATTTAATAAGAAAATAATAAACGGATCAGTCTAGCTATAAATATCAGGTGAAACGATATAGAATAAGAGATATGACTAAGCACATAATAATCACAATGCCAAGCTGTGATTTATATAAGTAATTGAAAATCAACAAGAGATTAATCAATATCACAAAAATCTACACAAGAACCAAAGAAATGTCATACTCCTTATTTCGTTCACCAAAACCACAAATATTGACGATCATATCAATATCAAACACCAAAGTCATTGACACACAAATTCACAATCAATATCAAAGAATCTTCTCAAAGATCCAAAAAGAGGTTTCATACCCCAAAACTTGTATTCACAATAAGTCAATGACACATGAATTCACCAATGCATAAAAATTGATAAATCGTATCAATAGAAATCACAGAAGTAGGTGAAGCATAAATTCCAGAATTCAACACACGAAATCCAGAAATCACACGAAAAAGGGGGGAGGCCTATCACACGGACGGGAGCATTAAAGCTCACCTACATATGTATCACACGAACGAGAAGCTATCTCATGGTAGCTAGCCATTATTTTTTGACACACGAATGGCCCGAAGACCATAGGGAGCTACCCCATATGGATGAGTCGGAATCACCCAGATGAGGTCTAGGCTAACCAAAAAGCATAAAGGTATGTGTGAGTCGAAATCGCACAAATGGTGTCTAGCCTAGCCTCGCAAACAGAAAAGATACGTGTGAGTCGGAATCACACAAATGGTGTCTAGGCTAACCAAAAAGCAAAAAGGTATGTGTGAGTCGAAATCACACAAATGGTGTCTAGCCTAGCCTTGCAAACAAAGAGACATCGCACAATTGCTAGTCTAAATCTTAAAATGATCGTCATGATCAAAGAGAAGTGTCAATTACAGTAAGCTAGTAAATATATGAGCTTAGCTTCATGTCCCATAACCACTAGCTTAACTTAAATATTTACGAACAAATTGTAGATCTCCACTAGAAAATTGTCACAAGAGATTCAATCGAACAAGTCCAAGAATTAACCAACGAAGTAAACGCAAGCATTTCATACCACTTGTTTTACTAAGTCGTTTAATTAGATTTCTCATACGAGTGAGGTAAAGGTTTGTATATACTAATAGATTGGAAATCGTTTTGAGAAAACGAGCTTTGTTATAAAATAGTGTTGAAATCATTTGAAGAAAGAGTTTTGATATTTACTACTAGTATAGAAAACCTTTATATTTTTAAAGTGACAAATCACAAAAATGATTGTAAAAATAATCAATTGATCATCAAAATTCACATACGAAGACGTGAATAGAATCCAAAGAAATCGATATCAAATCCATCAAAATGGATATTTCCAAAAATCCCAATTTAGAAGTCATCAAAGTCGAATAACAATTGATACAACAAGTGGGAATAACGATTGGATTTGGAAACCAAGCAAAAATATGCACAAATAGGCATACTAGGCATTTAAGAGCAGGTCAGTTGACTGACTCAAAGGTCCAGTCGACTGACTGCAGGAAATAGAGACTCCTGTCTCTGTTTTCTGCCTTTGGTGCGCCAATTGGCTACAGCCAGTCGACTGGATTCAAAGTCCAGTCGACTGACTGGAGCCTAGGCAGTTTTCTAACCTAGGTAATTGATGTGCAATACATCCAATTCGCGACCGAACGAGCAATGGCGCTAGGGATTTATGCCTATCAGCGACCCGGCCCTATAGGCTCGTCGATGCATCACCAAAAACATATTCAAACAACAAAGCTATGATTTTTGAAGACTTGAACTCAAAACACTAAAATTTGGAATATTCACAAAAACCTATCCAAATCAAAATCAAATACAGATGAATAAGTATTAAGAATTCATACCTAACAATCAAAGATAATCAAAGACCTAGATGTGAGATTAAAAGTCTCACCTTTGAACCCAAATTAATGAAGAAGAAGCTATGGAGCAATGACAATAGCAATTACTCTTCAATTCCAACTCAACAAGCTTGATTCTAAGCTTAAAGGAGAAACATTTCCTAAATTAGGTTTAGGAAATTTCTGAAATTGAATGGAGAAAGAGTTGGAGAAGATGAAGGAGGTGCTTACCAATGGGTGCACTAGAGTTTGGAGCTAGAAGTTGGATTTGCAAAGAAAGCTAGGGTTTAGGAATTTCCATTTCCCATCTCTTCCACCATTTTTTCTTTAGCTTGAAGTGTTTAAGTAAAGAGGAGAAGTTATGAAGAGAAGGGGTTGGGCTGAGCTAATAAGGGTGCAGTCCAAACCAAAGTCATAAGCGGGAAAAAGTAGCAAAAATCAACTATCTCCAAACATATCGAAGCTTATACTCAAAAAGGTCGCAAACGACATTTTGAACTCAATGGAAGTGGTCTCGAGTCCTAATTCGACTGTTTGCAAAAAGTAGCTTTTCGGACCAAAATCCGACTAACGATGAAATATTTAAATGAAATATTTAAATGTACAATCGATAAATATGCGAGTTGTTACAATCAATCAACCTTTAATCATAAAAAAATTAACCCTTAATTATTTAATTATTCTTTAACTAATTACCCTTAATTAATTACATTAATTAATTAACCCTTAATTAATAAATCATCTCTTAATTGCTTTTCATTAATTAATTAACCTTTACTTAATTAATTATTCTTAAATTAATTACCTTAATTAATTAATCACATTAATTAATTATCCTTTAATCATACATAAATTAACCTTTAATTAATCAATTAATTTACCTTTAATCATTAAATAATTAACCTTTTAATTACTTACATTAAGTAATTATACTATAGTCACTTGATTAATTAACCTTTAATCATTTATTAATTATCCCTAATTACTTTCATTAAGTAATTATCTTTAAGTAATTAACTACCCTTAATTACTTACATTTATTAGCCTTTAATCATTAATTAATTCACCTTTAATCATCAATTAATTAACCTTTAATTAATTAATTATCCTTTAATTGAGTAATCATCCTTTAATTAATCACATAAGTAATTATCCATTTATCACCTTAATTATTGCCATTAAGCAATTAACTATCCTTTAATTACTTATATTAATTAACCTATAATTAACCACATTAATTAACCACCTACATTAAGTAATTAATTATTAAATTCCATTGGAAAAACACTTAGAAATTAATTATATAATTAACCTAATATATATATTACTTTAAAAACAAATCCATTTTAAACATTTAACTTAAAAATTAAACTTTGAAACTTTGTTAAAAAAAACTTGTTTAAAATTTATTTTGGCTTCTAAAATATAGTTAATATATCTTTAAAACTTTATTAAATTTAATATTGCTTTAAAACTTTGTTCACCTTCTTATTTTTTGTTAAAAACTCTATTGAAACATTTACATTGTTTTAAACTTTGCTAATTATTTATTTTAAATTTCAAAATCCTGCTATATTACCAACAACACGAGCAAATGTTAAGAATTCATGAGTACAAACGTGAGAAACTCACGAGCTTCTTCTACCCCAAGAAAAATCATGTTTCGCTACGATCCCAACCCGAGAAACTCGTCTCCCCGATCATCACAAAAACACTCAGATACATAATGTACACATGTGCACGTGTACACCCCTTCTAGTCACCTCCGACCAAGTCGCCGACCACCACCAAGTCACCGAACCTTGCCTACCTCACCACGAACACACAGATCGCCAAATCGTCTACGAAATCGAAATCAAGTATGTTGAACAAACTGGAACCAAAAACTGATCATTTGAAAACGCCTCGTGTAGCTACCTCCGACCACCTGAAGGTCTGAAATTCAGACCATAGCCTCGCCGCGACACTACTCATCGAACCCCCCGGTCCGAGCACTTCCATGCTTCGACGTTGACGAAATCGTCACAGGAACCACCTCAACCAAAAATAAGTATAAAACCCTACCATGTCATCGATCGGTCACCACGACCATCTGAAAACCTTCCCACTATTTTTCCGACGATCTACATCGTCCGAACTACCCTCGACATCAATCAAGACCAATATAACCTTGCCAATCGTCGGTGATCAACAATAATACCAAATATAGTCAACTCACGAATTCATGACATATACTAACTTTAAAATCAAAAAATGGTTATTAAAAATCATGAATTTGCAGTGCAAATCTGATGGTAAAACCAATACATGATTTTTTGATATTCAAATTTTAACATGTATTTCATTTTCTCTATAACTATATATTTTTTGAAATAATCTTTTGATATAAACACTTAAGTTTATTTTTAAAAATGAATTCTGGTTGATACTAACACATTTCATTTAGAAATCAAATCCTAAAAGGGATTGGAAGAAGAGGAATCATTTTTTTTTAAATTATCTAAAGCCTGCAAGTTTGAATAGAGGTATATATACCTGTACACAAACATGCATAAAAAGTCTCCATATATTCAGGCATGCAATCACCTTTTATATCCATACAAACCATTATTACAATCATATTTCAACAATAAATCCAAATATCAAGATATAATAACAAATTGAAGGTTAGTTTGCTCACCTGGAAATTGATAAAGCAGAAACCTGGAATTGAAGCAGAGAACAGGCTTTGAGCCTGGAAAATGTTTTTGATTTTGAAAATCTGATCTTTGTTTAGATGAAATCTGACCTTGAATTGTTAGCTTGCTTTGATTCTCAACTTTGATATATTTGAATTGAATCTAATCTGATCTTCCTAATGTTTGCTCCAGATTAGAATTTTCTTGATTGTTCAAATCAGCTGCTTCAGGTTGAGATGCTTCAGGTTTGCAAACTGAAGTTATTTGATTTTCTTTTGATTTCATTTTCTTTTTTTCTTTGCTGGTTTGTATTTTGGTTACCAGGTTTCATTTTAGCTTTGTTTTTGATTTTAAATGCAACAAAGAAATAAGAAGGAAGGAGATAGATGTATATGTATAAATCTTATTCTCATTATTTTTGAAAATAAAACGAAAATTAATACTTGACACTTGTTATTACTAAGCTTAAAAGTGTTTATGCATGTTTAAATAAAGTTTACACTTGTTAAATCAGTGTGAAAACCTGTAATTTTTCATGTATTTTGTGTTCAAATCCTTGTCTCATTTATTAATTACTCATGTTTACTTCCAAGTATAAAAGAAAGCGTTTTTAAACCTTTTTATTAATCTCATTTTAAATCTTAAACTTATGTTATCATACTTTTAAATGAATGAATGTATATCTTATTAATTTCAAAAGATACGTATATATAAATATATTTTTAAAGCTTTTACATTTTATTTATTATTTATACTTATCTCAGTTTTTAAAGAAAATTATTTTTAAAGTCTAATTACACATTAATAAATAAGCATGTATGTGTGTGTGTGTGTGTATTAGAATTTAATCTTTAAATACTTTTGAAAATTTATTTATATTTAATTTTAAAACATAACTTCAAAATATATATATATATATATTCCAAAACAAATTTATATTAGTTTGAAATTATAGAGTTTTCAAAGCCAAATTTATTTATATGATATTTATTTTTGAATTTCAAATTCAAATTTTATTTTAATATACACACACACACACAACACAAATCCTATTTATTTTGGGAAAATTCAAATTTATTCACAAATTAATCCAAAAATTTATATTAATTACCAATTTAAATTTGGCTTAAAACCGGGATCGTTACAGATTTGCCCCTTAAGAAAATTTCGTCCCCGAAATTTTCTAGACAGGGAGACAACCAAGAACAGATGAAGACACAAAGATAGAGAAATAGCTTCCCAGATCAAACTGAATCTCTATTCTATATTTGGCTTACCAAATCAGAATATAATCAATAAATATGAGAACGAACTCATTCGATACTTTACGAAATACTTTCATGAGATACTCGGTCATCTAGATCTACGAAATATGCAGGACATTGGTTAGTCCAAAGGGAAAACTAACCGTTCATAGAACGTGTCTAGACCCCAAAGAATAGACAGATGTTTGGATACAATCTAATTTAACTTCATATTTTATTAACCAATTCATTAAAGTTAAAACGGAAAGGCTCATAAGAAACTGATTAATCGAATACGAAATAGGAATTAGAAATCTTTCTACAACGATTCGTAGGGCCACCACCACACCAAAGCTTCTTCTTGTAGCTGCTAGTAAGCAATCAAAGAATTGAAATTGGATGATGAAAAAGAGATTGACGGATAAAGTTGTTCCTTTTTTGTTGTAGGGTATCGACCATTTTTGGTGGTACTCCCATGTCCACTATCCCATCTTCTTCTTGCACTCATACTCACTATTAGTGAATGGTAAGAGAATTTACTGAGGCATACGGACGGATATCTTACGGATACTCATTCTAGGGCATTTGTAACCCTATCTCTAATGAGTCACTAATGTGTTATACTCTTGAACTAAATTTCTTACTCAACCTTCAGCTCTGGTACCACTTGTAACGACCTTGACTCGACCTTCGAAAATCGATACTCAAATACATCACCCATATTCGAATGTCACAGATTCAAACGTTGAGTCTGGTTTGCCGGAGCTTGTAACAACATTAGGCGATAACAACACAGTGGAAACAGAAGAATAATTTTATTTATACACAACATTTGATACAACAATGATACAAATGAAATGATCAAAATATATCAGAAATAGATATAACAGCGGAAAGAAACAACAACAAAAGACAAAAGGAACAGCAGCAGAAACAACATCTTCAATGCCAAAGCTCCAAACCACAAGCTCGAACTCCCATCATACTGAAGTGAAACGCAATGCGATCGCCAAACCAAAGACTCCAAAGATTTGCCAACAGCTACACCTACTAGCTAATTATCTGAAAATCTGACTCTATGCTGCCCGTGTGGAAAATTGTAGCCACCCAGAGTTTGGCAAGGGAACAATAAACTCCAGGTTAGTCATGGGACTGATGTGAGCAAACAAAATAGTTTTATCTTTAAAAGAAAACAAAAGGAGAAATCGGCTATGCTTTTTTTTGAAATGAAACTACCATAAGGCCTCGCACCATACACACAATGCAAGCATACAATTGGAGGATATTTCTCCTTATGATAGTTAAACATGCTTGATACGCAAAAACCTTTTGATATTATTATTAGTGCATAGTGCAGAAAACATTTTGAAAGTATAATATTAATCTTAGCCAGCATACCACCATTACGATATACCTATTATAACTACCATGTTCAAAAGCAGGCTACCACCACATTCCATGGCAGGTTATATAACTAAAACCTTATAGGGCTCGTATTGTTTTTTGGATTTCCAACAAATGGTTAGGCTAAGGAACTTCCTCACCGAATGGGTACGCCTCTAGAGGGACGCCCCGAGAACCTAACCAACTATCTGCCAATACAAGGCCGGGTTACCTCTGTAACTTGGTAACTACTGACATGAGTATGCCATTCCCCGGTCGTCACCGACCTTTATCCAAGCGCTCAACACCGACATATTCCAACAACCACATAAGTTAAATATACGGGATCCATACCATGATATCACTTTTTATCCAGAAGGAAATGCGCATATCCTAAAGGGCGCGACCCTTATAACCTTGCCGCATTTATCCTGTTTCAACCGTTTCCGAGCTGTAAGGTTTGAAGAAGTCTCATCCACAAAGCTACACTTTTTATAAAAGCCATGCTTTGATCAACAAATGATCAGCGGTACTTAGTATACCACATTATCAAATTGGAAATATATCACTAGTAACCATCAACTACATAACCTCTGAGCTCGTACGTCTCAAAGAAGGGTGTTAAGCTAAGAGAATAAATTCTCCACCACTAAATAGAAATGTATTTAATAGAAACTAGCTCTACATGTCAAAGTGTAACGTCAAACATACATCCTATAATGACCCGCTATTTTGGACCATTCAAATCGACAATAAAACCATACATATCTGACTTGAATAATTCAAAATACCGAATTGTTAATTAATATTTGGCAAACTTTAAAATATACAATAAATAAATCAATCATAGATCACAGAGTAATATAATGCAGCGGAATAGATAAAGAATAGTAGTTCATGAAGCTACTATATACATCAGAGTTAGAAATAAAATACAACCGAATAGTTCAAATGTAGTGAAGTCTCCAATGCAACAGATGACTTCTCTGAACCAATCAACTGGAAAGGCTGGAATCTGAATTGATAGTTGGATCTCCAAATGAAACTCCGAACTCCAAAGGTGAGTCTCTAATGCTGTATCACTCAGTCTGAACCGAGCGTAAAGCAAAACGCAAAACACTCGAGTCAGGATTAACATTCTCATATCAATAAATCCAACTCAAGTGAAATATCAACTGAAATACAAATAACTTAAAGGATGTTTGGGATAACCATACTCTAAGGGTCCATGTAACTATCTACAAGGTAGAAATATACACTATAACACCGTGGCCATTTCAGCTTAATTTATACTTCAAAACCAAATATCATTTCACTTCAAATATCTCTATATTTCCCAAAATAGTATTTATATATATTAAATAGTTTATACAATAAAGTATTCTCAATTCCCTCAACTTAACAAATCGTTTCAACATCAACCCGACCTTCCCATTTAAATTAAATTCAATCTCAATTTATCAATTTTAATTCAACTCAATTCCTAAAATAAACACTTCAATTTATCGATCTCAAATTCGGATTTGTAACACAAAAATACCCCTTTATATTTCAATATATTTCAAAACTTTAAGTATTCAACGTTTCAACTAAATTTTTATTCAATTTAGTTTTCTAAATAATAAATTCAAATTTGGTTCAACCTAAATTTCACTTTAATTCAATTTAGTTGCTAAATACAAATTCAACTACGTTGATTTCAAATACAGATCCGAATCTCGACAAAAACCATTTAAATTCCAATATAGTTCAAGGCTTTAATATTTAAATGTTCTATATAACAGTTTCATATATATCTCTATTTAACCTCATTATTATTTAGTCTTGAAATACTCCCTTATTAGATTCAATATCATTTAAGTAACCTTAAATTACATTTTACTCAATATTTTCTTTAATTTTATTAAACGTGAAATATTCATTAAATCACTTAAATCAAAAATCCAGTTACAAAATCATACCTTTAAATTTTCCGTTCAATAATTTCAAATCGATTTAATTAAATAAATCCTTTATTAAATACCATTTTTAATAAACCCAAATTAATCTCCCAATCTTAATTATTCAACTTTTTACAACGGTAAATTTTGAAATATAAATCTTAAATAATACTCAAACATATTATATGGATTAAATCAATCTCAATAATATTATTATTATATCTATATATAAAATTTCCATTTATATATATAATATTTTAAGAACCAATATTTATTAAATCCCATATATTTCTTTCTAACTGTAGAAATTTATATTCAAAATATTTATATGGACCAACGGTGTCTGTATATATTTCCTATCATATAGTCAAGTGCTACGGATATTCATCATTTCAACCTGTACACTAAATATATACGGGTGGATATCATTTCAACCCGTAATCCCAAATTCAATTAAATGAAAATCGCTTGGGTTTATCATTTCAATCCATAACGATTTTCTCCTATTCTAAAGTCCATTCGGGTATGTATCATTTCAACCCATAATGATTTCTATACTAGTAGGGAACTTGCAGAGTGATAACAGATATGAAAATAATAATAACAACATGCATATATCATCAAAATAAATATAAACAATAGGATATGGTGTCATATCCCATAAGTGAACAGTTATAGATAATAGCATATATAACAATTTAAATAACTATGGCCTCATATTTCAATTGTCGTTTCAATTGAAATCAAATTTAATAAATAAAAGAACGTTAATCGTGAGTGATTGCTCATCTTTCGAGGTTAGAGATATAGACAATGAAGTTGAGTTACGAAACACAAGCACGAATCTCAAAGCAAAGTAAGATCGGCACGAATCGACGATCAAAGTTGTAAAAGAAATCGATGGGAACGGGTCAATTTAGCTCGATAAAAATTTATGCGAGATGTATTTTTATATTATTATCCTCCTTAAACCCAAAATGTAACGACCCGTAAATTTCCGATAATTAAAATAGCTAATTTAATAAGTTTTCGTGATTTTAGTGTTAGAAAAAATTTATAAGTCGTTTGGAATAATAATAAATGGAATGAATTTCGACAACAATTATCCAAGTAATGAAAAATAAATGCTACTTAGTGAATGCCTTTGAAATCAATAGTTGAAATTCATTGGGTATAATAGAGTAATTGATTGATAAGTAAAATCTATTTAAAATCAAATATTGACTATTGAACCGGTAAAATATTTTAAATTAAATATTTGGAAATTATTCAATAATTTAATAATGGGAATTAAATAACCGTATAATGGAAATAGTTGTTCTATAATTTTAATTCGTTTCAAAAGTTAAATTTTATAAGTTCATTTTGAATATTTCAAAAGATAGTGATTTAAGAATAATCAAATTTGTTAAATTTAATATTACGAATGTTTGAATAAATTAAATTCCGAATTTGATATGATTAATTTGATATTGAAATTTAATATACGAAAATAGAGTGAATAATTGAAATTTGATTTAATATGATTCAAATTGGTTTACAAAGTGAATGTAAGTTATATTTGGATTTTAATAGAGTTAATAAGATTTTAAAATTGGAATTTATTGGATAAATTGAATAATGGGTTTACTATGATTAAAAATGATTTGTAAAATTTTATTTTATCATATGAAAGTTAGAATGATGTTGTAGAACTTTAAAACTGAATTTAAAATTTGTTTGTGAAAATTGAATATTTTAATATTTAATTATCGACTGGAAAATAGCCAATTTTTGAACAGTCTCAGAATTGGACAAAACTAGTTCCATTGGATCCGTAATAGTTAGTTATTATCGGATTTCAATTTTCGTAGCAATCGGAGTTGTCGTTTGACCGTGGCAGCTCGAAACGCGTTGAAATTGTTTAATATTAATTTTGCGAGTTAAAAATAGTCATTTTTCAAACGGTCTCGGATTTCGATGAAACTAGTTTCATTGGATCCGTAATGTGATATTATTGTAAGTTTTCAAATTTCAAGTCAAACGGATTTACCGTTTGTCCGGGGCAAGCCAAAACGCATAGAAAATCGTTTAATCGGTTTAATTTAAAATTGGTCGTTTATTTCCGTAACTCTCACATATGATCGAATTAGCTTCCGAAACCTATTCCATTGTGTCCGGAACACGGGGTAAACCCTAGAAACGTCGGTCACCGCGTTTCGTTTGGAGATCGTTTGAAAGAGCATGTAAATTTTGGAACTAATAATAAAATAATATATAAAATCTTATATAAACGTTTGCACAGTGAAACCCTAAGGGGTTTCGTGGCCGCCTCTTTCTGATTAATGGCCGAAATTTTGCCGACCTTCTTCCGTTAATCTCTCACAATCCATACGATATTTCAAGAAACTTTCAACTGGAAGATGATAGAGCTTGGTAGGAGCTTCAGATCCATACGGCTACTTCGTTGAATCGTCGACCAGAGACGCCAGATTTTGGCCGCGTCCACCCACGTATGCGCACGCGTTTCAAGGCGAATTAAGGGGCCGAGCTCCTCCCTGTTCCAGCCGAGTATAGAGTGGAAGATGCTCTTCGTAGTGGTGCTTCCTGATCGAGGTGGAGGTACTTGTATTGATGGCGTGTATTAGGGTTATTGGGACGGCTTGGGTTGTTCGTGCTTGCGTGAGTACCTGATGCGAACGAGAAGAAGAAGAGAACCGTGTGCGGCCATGATCTTGCTTTGGGGAATGGACGGCAGATGTGGGTTTGTGTATAAAAATTAAAATAAAAGTTGAACTTAATTTGTGTTTAAATTCGTATTAACTTCTAAATGTCATAACTTGTTGATGCGAGGTCGGTTTTGGACGAAACGAGTTGCGTTGTCTTCGTTTCGTCGGGCACTACGCTATGCAGCTGGATTGGAACCATTTGGAGCTAGAGAAAATTTTGAGTTAAATCGAACGTCGTTCGATTTGATTTAAAATCGTAAGAATCAATGTGAGTGTTTTATAACGCTCACACCGTACTAAATATTTTTATGCTAGTTAAATTTGATATTATGAAGTGTTATGATTTTATTTATGGTTGTTTGATAAAAATTTAATTGTCATATAGCTTGTCATTTGCATTAACTGTTGAAAAATTAAATTGACAGTTAAATTGAAATTAAAATTGAATTGCGAATAAATTACCTGACATTGATAACTATGAAACTGCCATGAATTGTATTGTTTATTGGATGATGTATTTTGATGGATGCTATTGGTTGATAATTGAATGTTTGGATGTTTATTTGCTTATATAGATCCTGTTATGCATACATATGATACTGTGATTTAATTTAAATAATATATACTCATCCTTGACATCTAATTGAAATAAATAACTACTTGGCCATAGGATAGAAAATTATATATGGACACCGAATTGGTTAAATTAATAATTTTTGAAATCGTCGATTTGAATTTATTTAAATGTTTTGATTTAAAAGTTATAAACAGAAACCGATTTATAGAAATTGAATTCATCGAAAAATTGAGTTTGGAATGTTGAAATAAAATTTGGTTAAAGGAATTTTGTTAAAGAATTAAGTTGAGACTTTGAAATTTAAAATTTGGTTATGATTGAAGTTCGAAAATTTATTCGTTTAAGGGATTGAACCTTAAATCGAGCTTTGAATATTATTAAGTAAAAGTGATATAAAAATGATATTTTGAAATCGAGTTTGGAATTGAATCATATTTGAAATTGGAATTTAGACTTGAATATTGATGGAAAATTTGTTAAGTGTTATAAATGGATATTTTGAAATCCAGCTCCAAATCGATAAAAAAATTGAAATTGAATAAATTGAAGGTGAATGTAGAATTGAATTGATTTGAAGTTAAAGTTGACGTTGTTTTGAATTGAAATCGAAATTGAATCGGTAAAATGGAAATTGAGATTGATTGGAAATTGGGAAGTTGTAATTGAAATGGATTGGTTTTGAAGCTGTTTTAATTTGTTTCCAAATTACTCTGTTATATAAACCATTTTGAATACTTAAACTATTTTAATCTATTTTTAATCTACTTAACCCAATTTAAATTATTTTAAACTAATTTATCTATTTTAAATCCATTTCAAGATTTTAATTATTTTTAACTATTTTAATTATTTAAACTACTTTTAAACTACTTAAAACTATTTTCTAAAATTTCAAGCTGGTTAATAAGGTGGAATGTTTATGTTTAAATCTTGAATTTAAATACGAATTGGGTTAAATGAAGTTGCAACATAAAATTTAAATTCGGAATGATTTTGAAACCGAAATAAGATATTGAGACGCAAAATGATTTTTGAAAAGGAACCTTATATTTTGAATGGCTATGTCGATATTTGAAATGGATTTGATTTTGAAGTGAATATGACATTTGATATCAATCATGAATCGATTCGAAATGTAAAAGAGCCAACGGTGTAATAATACGTAGTTATTAAAGAGACCGGGATCGGATATGGACATACTCTCTGTCGATACCGAAAACCACTTTAATAACTATTATACGCGGAGTGTTGATCCAGAATGAAGTGGATGGTTTGGTGAACGCGTTGACTGAAGAAAGAGAACGATTATTGGATGACCCCTGACATGACTAAAACAGGAGCCGCGCCGGGCCATTGAGGTTCGCCACCTCTAGCGGACACACTTCTTCGATACCATATCTATTACATTTGTGATGCGATTTGGGTGCACCCCTTGATTTGGGAGTGTTGTTTCGCGGTGTTGGGGTAGCTGCTGGCTATGCCCAACATCAGTCCGGATCACGCAACTACTAGTATCCTAGTTGGTATCGCCTCATGTACCTTGTCATACTGATTATCCTATTCGCGACCACTACGTTTTGATTTGTACCTTGAGTATATGGATTGCCCTCTGGTGACTTCCGGTTTTGGGGAAACTACGGTCTTGTATATGCTTTTGGGAATATAAAATGTGTTAAGGGGGATTATGGTAACGCCTTAACGCTATTTTGATACTTTATATTACTGATAGACATTATCTACTTAGCGTATATTACTACATAGTAGATAGTTTAACGGATCCTTGAGAGATGGAAAATCCCGTAACATCTCTTGAGTTATTGCACGCACGTTGACACTGGATATGAGATGTCAAACCCCGTAAACATCTCTGACGCCGTTACACTCATATTTATTTACGATTGATTTAACTTTCATAAGGATATTTTAGTCCTGACTCGAGTGTTTTGTCTTTTCATTACGCTCGGGTCAGTCCTGAGTTTTCAGTTTAGGTTGAAGATCATTTCCTTGGAGGACGGAGACAAAGATTTGGTATATTATCTACTACTATTATATTCATTCCATTCCGCTGCATTGTTGTATGATATTTGTTGTGTATGTAACTCTGATAAATGTTGTATAATAATAATCAAATGTATTCATTTCAAATGTATTCATTTAATTAACAGCTTCATGAACTGTTATTTTATTATTATACTTTAGCCTTCCGCTGTGAGATTCTGTGTTGTTTCATTTCCTTTATTTCCCTTCCTTTTCTTTTCTTAATTACCCCAATAACTATCTGCCCTTTTAATGGTTTGGAATCGACATGGGTATTTGATCGTCGGTTTAAACTGTCCAAAAAGGCGGGTCGTTACAGTTGGTATCAGAGCTTTGGTTTAGCGATAAACCTTGGCTCTAGTGGGGAATAACTCATTGAAATAGAGGTAAACTATATGAATGAGTTGAGTGTATATGAGAGAGCGTACTTGTTATTTGATATAAAATGGTTTTATATTGTGTTAATTTGTTCCGTTGAGTATTTATCAATTCTGGTTGATACTTGGGACGCCAAGGCGTCGATAGGAATTTCTAAACACTCGAATAGGACAAACCAACACAATATCGTTTTGGAATATATTTTATATAAAGAATTATTTGAATATTTATTCATTTTGATTGAATTGATTGTTAGGAGATGATAATATTAGATTATTATCGTTATTGTTTGATCAGTCAATATTTACAACAATTGATTAAATAACAATGGATTTAGGAAAATGAAATCTTGTAGACACAATTGATAATGAATATAAATGAATTTTAACTTGGATTTGGGAATTTGAATTTCGGTGTTTGAAATTGACTTACAAGAATTTGAAAAACATAATATGAGTATTATATGATAGTATAATTGAGTTGAAATTGTTTTCGAAGGATTTTTTTTTTATGATAAGTGTTATATTCCCTACTCTTGACGTTAGAAAATGATTTCGGTGATGAGTGCACGCATCATCGGCGTTTATTTTCGAGAGTCTGAGTGGGGAGACCACTTAATAGCTTGTCTAAACCTTGTTTTGATTCAAATTTATTTTATTTTGTATTCTCTATAGTATGATTTGATATATAAATTATATAAGTATATATTATTTCAAAACTTGATTTGAAATGAAACCGGGATTGGAATTCTTAAGTCCTTTAAAAATTAATGATTTTTTTTAAATGATTGAAATGAATTTAGACTTGAATCATTAAGGAACTTCTGAATTGTGAAATGAGAAATGAACCTAAGAGCTAAGTGAAATATCAATTGAAGTAGAAATCCTTAGAATTAGGAAATTATGAACTTAAAATAAAAATTGAAACTGTAAAACTCGCATAGTATTAAATTTCATTCTATAGCATAGATATAACTTACCAAAATATTTAAGTTCAAAAATGTTATATGAATTGTTAATTGGATAATATACAAGTATAGGTTTGAATAATGGAATATGCATTTAATCAATGGTTTGCAAATATAAATAAAATTGTTAGTAAATAATTGGAATTTAAATTAACATTTAAAGGTGATTCACAATTTTGTTAATATAAAATGGAAATACTATATGTGAATGTAAATGTGAAAAAAATTATAGGGCAATTTAAGTAATGGCTTAAGAATTAATAAATTGAAAATTCAACTTTAAATGGAAAGAAGTTGTATGTTGTTTAACTACATTCTATTTGCATAACTATAACTTACCAAATACTTAAAAGGTTTAAAATGCTAATAAGGATAAGTAGAGTAATAATATACCAGTGTGAGAGTGAAAGATAAAATGTGAAGATCTATTGATAGTTGTAAATATAAAAGAAATTTAAGCTGTAAAATGGATGATATATCTAAGTGAATATATAAAATTTAAAATTAATGAAATATAAAATTTGTAAATGGAAACTAATTAAATTTGAATATAGTTAAATGTCAATAAACTTGGAAGTGTATGAAATTAAAGTTGACTTGAAATTGTATAATTGATTTAGTGTAGATTTTGGATGGATGTTAATGTTTGATATGCATTGGCTGTTAGATGGATGATAATTGATTAAGTAGAATTCATTAGTGTTAATGGAATTGAATAAACGGAATAAAATTGTAAAATAATTAAATTCAAATTTGAAGCAAAGTGAAATTAAATATAATTGAATTCAATTTAAATTGAAGCAAATTGACTTGAATTTAAAAGGTGAATGAAACAAACTTGAATAAATCGGAAACAAATTGAATGCAAACCTATTGCATGGATGAATAAGAAAATAAATGACTTTGTGTTTATGATTGTTTTTTTTTAGAAAATTTGAAGTTTTGATGGTTTGCACTTTGAAATAATAAAAGCAAATTTTTGGGAAAATCCAAAATTGTCCAATGTATGCTGAAACGAAAACAACCATAACTTTTAAATGGCTGAACGGAATTTGACAATCTTGGACTTTTCGAAAAGCTTAGAAACTATAGCACAACTTTTATTTAGAGTGTCTTGAGAAATTCCTTCGTCTACTAGGTTAAAAACTTGAATGTTACTCGCTGGCCTGTGTAAAATAAGTAAAAATCTGTAGTACACACCCTTAGTATTTTCGTCATATCTTTTGGCTGGTTTATCGGATTTTGACGATCTTGCACTTTCTGGAAAGCTTAGAACCTAAGCTCCAACTTTTATTTTATAAGCTTTTCTTATTTCTGTCATTTAAGAGGTCGAAAATCTGAAATTACATTTCAGGCCTGCACTAATTGCTCGGGGCTGAAGCGTATCATTTTAGTAAAACGGCCGTAACTTTTGGACGGATGGTCCGAATTTGATAATTTTGGACATTCCGGAAAGCCTGAAACGAATGCAACAACTTTTGTTTACATTCCATTGTCAAACTTTATCGTTTTGCTGACCAAAAAACTGAGATTCGTTGCTGTCCTGGAATTGGAATTTAAGTTTTGGAGCTAAACATGTTATATGTATGTTGTTTATGCTAAGTATATTGATCTATCTTTATATGCATGGTTCTAACTTGGTTATTGAGCATTTTAGTAGGTGGCAAAGGGGTTGCGCTTTGTTGCGAAGCTCGCTTCTACGCTAAACGCATAATGTAAGTAAATTGCTAATAAATGCTAAATAAAAGGTACGCTTACGGTTTTGTATGGTACTGGTGATAGATATATGTTGTTTCCCCAGATATGGGATGCCTCATCATTGAGATGAGATGTATATTTGTGATATATATGCTATTATATTTTTTCGATCGAGCCGCGCAAAGGAGACTCTGCCGAAATTTTCCGTAAATCCGGGTGTTAGAAAATTTTCAAGTTTTAAAAAAATTTTATAACTTGTTTTGATAACTAACTTTTAAAGTTAAAAAGGCATTTGGAATAACTTAGTAAAAGTGTAGTAATGACTTTATAGATGGAATTTCATTGTTTTATAAGTAGGTAACTTTGGATAAAATGTATCTAATGTTGAATTCTATACTTAGTTCTTTTTCCCTTCTTTTTTCCTTTTCGGGGACGAAAAGTTTTGAGTGGGGGAGAATGTAACGACCCGTAAATTTCCGATAATTAAAATAGCTAATTTAATAAGTTTTCGTGATTTTAGTGTTAGAAAAAATTTATAAGTCGTTTGGAATAATAATAAATGGAATGAATTTCGACAACAATTATCCAAGTAATGAAAAATAAATGCTACTTAGTGAATGCCTTTGAAATCAATAGTTGAATAGGATAATAAATGTTGAAATTCATTGGGTATAATAGAGTAATTGATTGATAAGTAAAATCTATTTAAAATCAAATATTGACTATTGAACCGGTAAAATATTTTAAATTAAATATTTGGAAATTATTCAATAATTTAATAATGGGAATTAAATAACCGTATAATGGAAATAGTTGTTCTATAATTTTAATTCGTTTCAAAAGTTAAATTTTATAAGTTCATTTTGAATATTTCAAAAGATAGTGATTTAAGAATAATCAAATTTGTTAAATTTAATATTACGAATGTTTGAATAAATTAAATTCCGAATTTGATATGATTAATTTGATATTGAAATTTAATATACGAAAATAGAGTGAATAATTGAAATTTGATTTAATATGATTCAAATTGGTTTACAAAGTGAATGTAAGTTATATTTGGATTTTAATAGAGTTAATAAGATTTTAAAATTGGAATTTATTGGATAAATTGAATAATGGGTTTACTATGATTAAAAATGATTTGTAAAATTTTATTTTATCATATGAAAGTTAGAATGATGTTGTAGAACTTTAAAACTGAATTTAAAATTTGTTTGTGAAAATTGAATATTTTAATATTTAATTATCGACTGGAAAATAGCCAATTTTTGAACAGTCTCAGAATTGGACAAAACTAGTTCCATTGGATCCGTAATAGTTAGTTATTATCGGATTTCAATTTTCGTAGCAATCGGAGTTGTCGTTTGACCGTGGCAGCTCGAAACGCGTTGAAATTGTTTAATATTAATTTTGCGAGTTAAAAATAGTCATTTTTCAAACGGTCTCGGATTTCGATGAAACTAGTTTCATTGGATCCGTAATGTGATATTATTGTAAGTTTTCAAATTTCAAGTCAAACGGATTTACCGTTTGTCCGGGGCAAGCCAAAACGCATAGAAAATCGTTTAATCGGTTTAATTTAAAATTGGTCGTTTATTTCCGTAACTCTCACATATGATCGAATTAGCTTCCGAAACCTATTCCATTGTGTCCGGAACACGGGGTAAACCCTAGAAACGTCGGTCACCGCGTTTCGTTTGGAGATCGTTTGAAAGAGCATGTAAATTTTGGAACTAATAATAAAATAATATATAAAATCTTATATAAACGTTTGCACAGTGAAACCCTAAGGGGTTTCGTGGCCGCCTCTTTCTGATTAATGGCCGAAATTTTGCCGACCTTCTTCCGTTAATCTCTCACAATCCATACGATATTTCAAGAAACTTTCAACTGGAAGATGATAGAGCTTGGTAGGAGCTTCAGATCCATACGGCTACTTCGTTGAATCGTCGACCAGAGACGCCAGATTTTGGCCGCGTCCACCCACGTATGCGCACGCGTTTCAAGGCGAATTAAGGGGCCGAGCTCCTCCCTGTTCCAGCCGAGTATAGAGTGGAAGATGCTCTTCGTAGTGGTGCTTCCTGATCGAGGTGGAGGTACTTGTATTGATGGCGTGTATTAGGGTTATTGGGACGGCTTGGGTTGTTCGTGCTTGCGTGAGTACCTGATGCGAACGAGAAGAAGAAGAGAACCGTGTGCGGCCATGATCTTGCTTTGGGGAATGGACGGCAGATGTGGGTTTGTGTATAAAAATTAAAATAAAAGTTGAACTTAATTTGTGTTTAAATTCGTATTAACTTCTAAATGTCATAACTTGTTGATGCGAGGTCGGTTTTGGACGAAACGAGTTGCGTTGTCTTCGTTTCGTCGGGCACTACGCTATGCAGCTGGATTGGAACCATTTGGAGCTAGAGAAAATTTTGAGTTAAATCGAACGTCGTTCGATTTGATTTAAAATCGTAAGAATCAATGTGAGTGTTTTATAACGCTCACACCGTACTAAATATTTTTATGCTAGTTAAATTTGATATTATGAAGTGTTATGATTTTATTTATGGTTGTTTGATAAAAATTTAATTGTCATATAGCTTGTCATTTGCATTAACTGTTGAAAAATTAAATTGACAGTTAAATTGAAATTAAAATTGAATTGCGAATAAATTACCTGACATTGATAACTATGAAACTGCCATGAATTGTATTGTTTATTGGATGATGTATTTTGATGGATGCTATTGGTTGATAATTGAATGTTTGGATGTTTATTTGCTTATATAGATCTTGTTATGCATACATATGATACTGTGATTTAATTTAAATAATATATACTCATCCTTGACATCTAATTGAAATAAATAACTACTTGGCCATAGGATAGAAAATTATATATGGACACCGAATTGGTTAAATTAATAATTTTTGAAATCGTCGATTTGAATTTATTTAAATGTTTTGATTTAAAAGTTATAAACAGAAACCGATTTATAGAAATTGAATTCATCGAAAAATTGAGTTTGGAATGTTGAAATAAAATTTGGTTAAAGGAATTTTGTTAAAGAATTAAGTTGAGACTTTGAAATTTAAAATTTGGTTATGATTGAAGTTCGAAAATTTATTCGTTTAAGGGATTGAACCTTAAATCGAGCTTTGAATATTATTAAGTAAAAGTGATATAAAAATGATATTTTGAAATCGAGTTTGGAATTGAATCATATTTGAAATTGGAATTTAGACTTGAATATTGATGGAAAATTTGTTAAGTGTTATAAATGGATATTTTGAAATCCAGCTCCAAATCGATAAAAAAATTGAAATTGAATAAATTGAAGGTGAATGTAGAATTGAATTGATTTGAAGTTAAAGTTGACGTTGTTTTGAATTGAAATCGAAATTGAATCGGTAAAATGGAAATTGAGATTGATTGGAAATTGGGAAGTTGTAATTGAAATGGATTGGTTTTGAAGCTGTTTTAATTTGTTTCCAAATTACTCTGTTATATAAACCATTTTGAATACTTAAACTATTTTAATCTATTTTTAATCTACTTAACCCAATTTAAATTATTTTAAACTAATTTATCTATTTTAAATCCATTTCAAGATTTTAATTATTTTTAACTATTTTAATTATTTAAACTACTTTTAAACTACTTAAAACTATTTTCTAAAATTTCAAGCTGGTTAATAAGGTGGAATGTTTATGTTTAAATCTTGAATTTAAATACGAATTGGGTTAAATGAAGTTGCAACATAAAATTTAAATTCGGAATGATTTTGAAACCGAAATAAGATATTGAGACGCAAAATGATTTTTGAAAAGGAACCTTATATTTTGAATGGCTATGTCGATATTTGAAATGGATTTGATTTTGAAGTGAATATGACATTTGATATCAATCATGAATCGATTCGAAATGTAAAAGAGCCAACGGTGTAATAATACGTAGTTATTAAAGAGACCGGGATCGGATATGGACATACTCTCTGTCGATACCGAAAACCACTTTAATAACTATTATACGCGGAGTGTTGATCCAGAATGAAGTGGATGGTTTGGTGAACGCGTTGACTGAAGAAAGAGAACGATTATTGGATGACCCCTGACATGACTAAAACAGGAGCCGCGCCGGGCCATTGAGGTTCGCCACCTCTAGCGGACACACTTCTTCGATACCATATCTATTACATTTGTGATGCGATTTGGGTGCACCCCTTGATTTGGGAGTGTTGTTTCGCGGTGTTGGGGTAGCTGCTGGCTATGCCCAACATCAGTCCGGATCACGCAACTACTAGTATCCTAGTTGGTATCGCCTCATGTACCTTGTCATACTGATTATCCTATTCGCGACCACTACGTTTTGATTTGTACCTTGAGTATATGGATTGCCCTCTGGTGACTTCCGGTTTTGGGGAAACTACGGTCTTGTATATGCTTTTGGGAATATAAAATGTGTTAAGGGGGATTATGGTAACGCCTTAACGCTATTTTGATACTTTATATTACTGATAGACATTATCTACTTAGCGTATATTACTACATAGTAGATAGTTTAACGGATCCTTGAGAGATGGAAAATCCCGTAACATCTCTTGAGTTATTGCACGCACGTTGACACTGGATATGAGATGTCAAACCCCGTAAACATCTCTGACGCCGTTACACTCATATTTATTTACGATTGATTTAACTTTCATAAGGATATTTTAGTCCTGACTCGAGTGTTTTGTCTTTTCATTACGCTCGGGTCAGTCCTGAGTTTTCAGTTTAGGTTGAAGATCATTTCCTTGGAGGACGGAGACAAAGATTTGGTATATTATCTACTACTATTATATTCATTCCATTCCGCTGCATTGTTGTATGATATTTGTTGTGTATGTAACTCTGATAAATGTTGTATAATAATAATCAAATGTATTCATTTCAAATGTATTCATTTAATTAACAGCTTCATGAACTGTTATTTTATTATTATACTTTAGCCTTCCGCTGTGAGATTCTGTGTTGTTTCATTTCCTTTATTTCCCTTCCTTTTCTTTTCTTAATTACCCCAATAACTATCTGCCCTTTTAATGGTTTGGAATCGACATGGGTATTTGATCGTCGGTTTAAACTGTCCAAAAAGGCGGGTCGTTACACAAAATTCAAATTAAAGTATATATACATTTTATATGAGTCTTAAATTAAATATATTTATTGAAATCAAACATATAAAAAAAAAAATCAAAACCAAATTCACTATATCTTATAGTATATACGTTATATTTGAAACATTAATATCTGAAACTAAATGCACATAACCAAATTAACATCCAAAGATATACATAACAGTAAATAATGTAAGTTTAAATAAATCTAATAGTTTAACCAAATGCAGACTTCCTTTACAAATAATATACTGTAATCATGATTATTATTATTTTTATTATTTTTATTATTTTTTTACCAAAAATAAAAAATGCTAACACAATGCTAGTAGAAAAATGGAGAAAGGATGCTTATGCTTACCAATATTGACATGCAAACCTACATTTTATATGTACAATAAAGTGTGTACAAATAAACCTTTATATGGACTGCTATATACATATTTAAAAAATGTTATACATATATTGTTACACATATTCACAGCAGTCGTTATACCTAACTTGTATACATATTATATTTTAAACAACACCTGACAATAGATGAAGGTAAAATAATAATATTGTGTATATATATATATATTATAACTAATACAAACCTATAAAGCTCCAAAATGTATACTAGTATATCTATACCACCAACCCAATATGAAAATATGTACCCATGCAAATATCTAAAGTTTTTAGAAACAATACTTAGGCTTATATATATAAAATAAAATAAAACAATGACTTACGCACAAAAAAAAACACAATACTTAATGAGACAAACACACAAGTTGTATTACCTTTCAAGATATCATATATATATGTTAAAACTTTTGTACAAGGCAAAATGGGTGACAAGGTGAGATACGGCTACGTGTAAGAGTGTGAAAGAAGAGAGAGGGTGGAGAAAGAAAAATTGAGGAAAAGAAAGTGACAGTAGATCCTTGCTTTACCCAAAAAAAGGTTATAGAGGTGAAATAAAATGAGCCGTAAAAGAATTAATAAATACAAAAAAAACGTATAATTCAAAACGGTGTGGGCCTTAGGTAAATATCCATTCACATCTTTTTTTGACATATATAAAACGTATGAAAAGATTTAAAATGAAACGGCTATATATTAATTATTATTATAAAACGTTTTAAAGTGACTAGAGAAATAAATATATGGAAGTTGATAAAGGAGAAAGAAGAGACCCAAAAATGGAATGACAAATAATAATTTGAATTGATGGAAAAAAAGTAACAGCTGGCATAACCCAAAGTTATAAAGGCAGAGGAAAACGCTTTGCACAATTTAAGGCGAGCTTTAAATTTTTTTTGAATGTTTTATAACTTTGCAGATGTAGTGAAGAAAATGGAATTTTAAAGGCAAAAATTAAAGTGACCGTTCCAATTAAATGAATATAAAATGTATGCATGTTTTGTACATTCATACTTCCAAAATGGTATGACGTGGCAACGGTCGAATTTCAGTAAAAGATGAAATAAATGTGAGAAATGAAATAAATAGGAATGAACCGCATTTTTTCAAAATGAAACGTATGCAACAAAGCAGCAAATAAATAGAAACATGTAGGGAGATGAGTGAAATAAATAGAAAATGTTAAAATATAAATAAATATAACATACATGAAAAGGACAACAGGACGATTTAGAAATTAATAAATGAGAAACGTATATCCCTATACGTTTTAGTTTCAAAAAGGACAGAAAATTTTATCAAAAGTTATAAAGAGTTAAAAGCATTGAAACGTGGTTTCCGCTGAAATTTATTTTATTCCCAACCGAGATGAGAGAGAAAGGGAAAGATTTCAAACAAATGAATATATTCCAAATGAATGTAATATAAACGGTCATGGTGTGGTTCGTCAGAAAATTTAATGCAGTTTATAATTATGTGAGCTGTACGTTGATTTAAGGAAAAAAATAAAAGCAATTAATGGCTTGATTTAATAGTACGTTTCAAATTTGAAAAGAAAAGAGAAGTAAGGGTTGAAATTTTGATTTCAATTAAATGATCGCGTGAATGAGCAAATAGCAGAAAGAGATAATGGAATATATGGTAGAAAAGGAATAAATGAAATGTGAACGGATAGAATGCAAATTGAAATGGCAGAGAATTAAATATAAGGTGGAAAGGTGTGGCAACGCTCACCCATAGATTTAGCTAAAAGTTTAAAAGAAATTTAATATGGTATGAGTTGTACGGTTTCAAATTTGAAAAGTAGATAAATCCATGTCACAAATTTCAGCACCGATGACGCACGTTTTTATTGTTTCCGTCGTGTATCGGATCTCAAAATACAGAAATAAATATACCATAGTGATCAGTACAACGAGATGATCAAAACCGTATATAAATATTGGTGGTACGATTGAATTATAAAATTCGAATTTTTACTAGCAGAAAAAATGCAGTAAAAACGCAGAAAATAAGATCGACGGAGCTATAGAGGTCCAAATTTGGGAAAACGAAAAATGGCGTCTCAGTCAGAAGATGATTTAGAATTTTTCTATGTAAAAATATTCAGGTCTTGAAAATAAATTTATTTTCACCAATTATTAACTGATTTGAATTTAATAGAATTATATGATAAATAAACCTTCATATAATTAATTGAAAATTTACCATTTGCTATATTTAATTATACGTAAACCAAATATTAAAACTTTATTTCGAAATATTATTATTAAAATTTCTCAAAATACGAATTAAATATGTTAGAAAACCAATTAAAAATTAATAAAATTTTATGGGTCGTTACACTCTCCCCCACTCAAAACTTTTCGTCCCCGAAAAGGAAGCAGGTAGGGGAATAGAACAACCAGAAATAAAGGTAGATTGAAAGTCAAGGGAAAATAATTAATTTAAAACTATATAAATTTTACTTGAAATATTCATTTGAAAACTTCATTTGCGATTCAGTTATCTTTAATACTTTAAAATTTTCAAAACTCATTGGAAGTTAATATGTTTAACTAACACCTTTATACATATATGAAAGCTATTTGAAAACAATTATTTGCATCATTAGTTATATTTAAATAGAAGCTATTGAAAACATTAAATTCATAATTCATAAATTTATAAATTTATCTTTAGATACTTTTCAAACATTATTAATAAATCATTCACTTTAAATATGTTTAATTTAATTAATAACTTCAAAAATATTTATAACACTAAAATTTTCTATTAAACAATGTAGTATACAAATAAGCAATATTTAATAAATTATATTCAAAAAGGAAAGAAGGTAGATTCGGAAAAACAGAATCAAAGTGAACAACTAAAGCTGAGAAGATAAGGTAGATTTAAAGAATAGAATCGGGCACGAATCGTAAATTTCAAACCATAAGAGTTTCAATTTCAAATATTAACACAAAATTTCTTTGTCGAAAAATACCTTTATAATAAAATACCTTTATATCGAAATAAATCTTTCTTTCAAAAATATTTTTATAACTCGATATTTCAACAAGTTTATCCTCGTTCTTGCAGACTCTGGCCATGCGTTGATCAGGCGCAAAGCTAGAATTCTTCAAGTACTTAGTAGACTTGCTTCAACACCCAGTGAAAATACTTGAAAAACCTTTAAAACAGATATGGAAAGTACAATCCAAACAAAACAACCAAACCAAAACCTTTGTCCAACCATGGTTCGCAGATACATAATGGTTACACGTGGATACCCCAGGAAACAATCTGTATCCGTAAGCTTTCTCAGCCCTACGAGTTACGCCATGATGACTAGTAGAGTGCAGGATACACAATGGTTATGCCTGGGTCCCCCAGGAAACAATCCGTACCCCTAGGCCGTCTCAGCCAGGCAGTTTCGCTACTAATCGCGACCTACACAGATTGCAGGATACACAATGGTTACGCCTGGATCCCCCAGGAAACAATCCGTACCCCTAGGCCAGACTCAGCCAGGCAATTTCGCTATGCAGTCACGAGAGAAAAAAACCCATGGGTTACGCCACGGTGGGAACACTCGAGTATCACATCCGGAAAACCAAAAATCAAAGAGAATAATATCGATAGAATGAATCCATAATGTGGCCACAAAGCGGATATCAAGCGGAAGGCACTTTCCATATCATTGCTTCAAAAATATATATCATATGGTACCTTTTCAAATAACTTCAAATATCTTACTTATGTAAAGTCCATTATATATAGGATTCTTTTTTTCAAATCTAATACTTTCCAAATCAATAGTATATCAAATCATTCTTATATAGACTTCGATTATATAAAATTCTCTGTAACGATCCTAAATTTTGAACAATTTAAATTGTGAATATTTAATTAATTTTAAATATTTGAATGATAATTTAAATTGAATTCCCAATATAACTAGGATATTGGCGATTAGATTTTTAAAATTTAATCTATTTAAAGTTGATTAGAATTTAAATTTGACTTTGGAGTTGAAATTGAATATTAAATTTATATTTAAAATTTCGAACTAATGATTAGAGAGATAATTTGGATTTGAAATTTTTGTCTATGTAAATTAATATTTGATGGTTGAACTTCAAACAAATATATATCTAAAGAAGCTTACTAAATAAGATAATGAAACAAAAACAAAAGTTTGTGTGGAAAAAAAAATAAAACAAAATGATATAATAAATAAAATAATAATAAAAAGAAAAAAATTATGAAGCATTGTACCAATTTAATAAATGCAGCCACCCTAAAAAATCTTCTCAGCCGAGATTTGGTTCCTAAAAAAAAATAGACCCGTACGCTGTCTCCTCTGTATAATCAAGGTTTTAAATCTCCCCGAGATCAGCCGAGATGAAAATCCGAGATATTAGCCAAAATCCGAGATTTGGCAGCTTGGTTAGTTATAAGTCTTTTAAATATCGCCCGAGACAGCCGAGATATTTTTCCGAGATATTGGCCAAAATCCGAGATTTGAAACCTTGTGTATAATACACGAACCCTTTTCCTCGAGCCCTTCCCCATTATTTCATTCGTAACCCTAAAAAAATCAAAGAAAACAATGGCGGCCGCGTTCCTCTTCCTCTTGCGATCGATTTGGGGATTTCGTTCAATAGCGTTCGTTGTTCCAAAGCAGGGTTTTTTGCGAAGCTCCGGCATCGTCTTCTACCCAGCTAGAAAAGGTGAGTCTTTGGCTCACGGTTGATTTTAATGCAAGTTTTTAAATTTGTTCGAATTGAATGTTGGTTGCATACTATGAATTTGGGGTTTATTCGTTATCATCTGCTCGGTTAATTTGCATGCTTTGTTTTGATGGTTTGTGGTTTTCAGTTGCTCGGCTAAAATTGAATTCTAGACTAATAAGAACAGATGACTCACTGCATGTTGGTTGTTGGTTGTTCTTTTGCTATGAATTGCTCTGTTAATTTGTTATTTAAACTGTTAAGGACAGATACTATCTGCTGTCACTTGCTCGATTTCTTGAACTTTAACTGATGTGAACAGATACTATGTGTATTTTGATAATTTTGTTTTTTTTTTAAAACTGATAAGAATAGAAGCTAGTGATAATTTGTTTTAAATTTAAAATTGTTAAGAACAAATGCTATTTTAATTTTAATTTTTAAACTAATAAGAACAGATGCTGTTAGTTTTGTTTTTAAAACTGTTAAGCACAGGTGCTACTGAAAATGTTGTTTTAAATTGATAAAACAGATACTATTATTTTGTTTTAAAACTAATTAGAACAAAATACTATTGGATAATTTGTTTTAAATTTAAATTGATAAGAACATATACTATGTGTATTTTGTTTTGTTTTTTTCTGATAAGAACAGATACTATGTGAACATTTGTTTTGTTTTTTTATTTTAAACTGTTGAAAAGGATGCTTGTTAGTAATTTCTTACTTGGAACTTTGTCCATGCTTTGCTGTGTGCTCGTATGTCCTACTTGATGCTGCACACTTGTGCTTTGCAAATTTGATTTCTGCCCATTTCTGTTGACATGTTGTGGCATTTTTGAATCCACTGATTCATGGTTGTATTCCATTTGAACTGTGTAGTGTTTCCCTGTACACACAGTTCCCAGTTCCCTCTGTTTCACCTGTTTGATCATCATGTAGCTGGTTCTCTACATTTACTTCACTAAGTCTGCATAGCATACTTGTGCATTTTAAAAATTCTGACCTGTAGCCTTTGTGCATTTGCCCACTTTCATTGTTGAGTTGCATCTGCTTATAATTACTTTGTTGTAGCATGCTGTGTACATGCAGTTTTGTAGGCTTGGAGTCTTTGTTCATTGATGATTTTGTTGGCTAAAAAAAAAAAAAATTTGTATCATTATACACTTGTTATTTACATTTCATATGCTCGCAACTTTGTATCATTCTTGAGCTCAAGTTGCTCCCCATTCACTGTTGCATTTGGTATACATTTTGACCATGCACCTTGTTGCATGCTTGCTGTAGCCTTTCAGTTCCTATGCCCTGTTGTATGCTTGGTGTATCACTGTCCACATTTGTATCTTGGGTTGGTCACTGACCTTCGAGTATTCATGTGCTCACTGTTGTATTTACTTGCATTGTACTTGGTCATTGCATTTGCTGTTGCAGTCTCTTGTGGTTGCATGCTTCATGCATGTTTTCTGTTCATATATCTACAGCTTGCATTATTGAACTTCACGTACCCTTTCAGTTGCAGCTTGTACTTGTAGTTGTATTCAATTCTTTTGGAAAGAAAAAAAAGAAAAAAATGGAAGTGTGAGGTTCAATTCTGTGCTTTAATTATTCCTCTAATACCCTGTTGCATTTAGTTTATGTTGTTGCCCTCATTTGAGTCTGCAACTTGGAGTCTGCAACTAGTAATTGGACTTGATTTGTGCCTTGTCCATTCTCGTGTGTTCATCCCTGTAGTATATGTTAGTGATACATTTTGGAGTTGGTTCATGTTGCACTGCACTTTGATGTTGTAGTCTCTGACTTTGCTGTATCAATGTTGCTTCACCATATTGCATTTGCCACACTTGTGTTCCCTGTTATCAACTGGCCCTGATTATGTTTTGATTCAAAACTCCTCTTCACTTGCATATATTGTTGGTTCATTTGTATCACCTGTTCCCCTGTACTTGTTTGGTTTGCGGTTTTCAGTTTTGGATTTTCGTAACAACCGCAATGCATTCAGTTAATTATTTCTGAAAGTTTTGAAAAAAACCGATTTAGAAAATGATTTTAACATATAAAATTGAATATCACTTATTCTTATTTACTGCATTTTTGGGAAACATAAAGATCTCTCCCCTTTACTATTTTCCCCTTTTGTTGTAATGGCTATGGTTTTCCCACTTTCTGCTCCTCTTCCATGTTTTTTTAAAAAAACATACTGAAAATGAAAAACACAAAACTTGAAGTCCAAACCAAACGGGTCCCAAGGATTTAAAACAATATCCCCAAAAGGTCTGTGCTAGCATGCACGAAGTAATTTTATGTTTCTACAGGCAAATCATTATTGCCTCATTTTATAGACTTAACAAATAACTGAAAGACGTAACACAATTTTAGTCAGAACCAACAGTTGCAGTAGCGCTGCTGCCTTGCCATATTAATTTTTTATATGTTCATCTCCAATGATTTCTTTTTGGGATTTAAGTGGCACATTCCATCTGCTAATATTTGATGCTTCATGACACTGTCTCATTTAATGTTGCTGCTGCATGTTTGTTTGCTACTGTGTCGTCTCTGATGTGTTTCATTTGTGCACTAATTCAATGCTTAGTGCATTGTGCATCTGTTTTGGACTTGTGGTACATTGCGTAGTGCATTGTCTAGTTTGTTGAAGTCGTGCTTGCACACTTGCTCTTGTTGGCCACGCACACGTGTTGGCGAGGCAGTGCACATGTGTGCAAAGTATACGTGTGTACTGCAGCCACACGGGATTGACAGATTTTAAAAATTAAAGTTGTTAATATGAAAATCCATAATAGATTTTGAATTGATTCATGTGATCCATTTTATTCAGTTCATTGCAAATTTATTTACTTGAGTTAAGATTAATCCTGACTCGAGTGTTTTTGTGTTTTGCAATTAACGCTCGGGTCAGACCGAGTATTTTTACAGCTTGAAGATTTTCAGGCCGCAAAGTTAGAGAGAGGGGGATTAAAGCACTTCACTAAAGTTTTCAGCAAAATTTTTCTTGTACTTTAAAATATAAATTGTTTCCGCTGTTTAAATTCAATTGTAATCTATTGTATAAACTCTGATACTTGTATATAAAAGAAAAGTTCATTTATGAAATATATTATTGTTTCTGTGATTCTGTGACTGATTCTGTTTAAATGTTATAAACTAAATAACAATCCGTCATTTTGAACGTTTCTAGCTGGTTTAATTACCGATTAGACTGATTCTGTGACTGATTCTGTGACTGATTCTGTGACTGATCTTGCTTATCTAGGTGAAATGTGATGGGGGGTTCTCGCTTCGCGGTTAGGTGGCGAACGGGAGACTCTTACCCCCACACGTCCTCTTTACGGGGTTGGTTAGGCGTAAGCCGTGACAGTCGAAAGGCTGGCCGTAAAAGCAAGGGCAGGGTACCATTTGTAGCCACGGTGGTGCTGGGATGGTTGCAAAGCCTACCGGTTGCTGCTGACGGAAATGAGGTTCTTACAAAAGTGGTATCAGAGCTTTGGTTTACACAAAGCTTAGTTTATGGCGTTTAATATGAATAGTTACTAGAATCACTTTAAAGAAAGTGTTTTCAAATTTAAAGAAGTATGAAATTGTTTTCTTTAAAATAAAAGGTATTTTGAAAGTTAGAAATTATTTTGAAAATTCCCCTCTCTAAATTTAAGTGCGATAGTTTATATTCGGTGAGGTCTCCTTAGATTTGAGTTTCGATCGTTCGGAAACTCATTATCGAATTGTTGAGATTTATGAAAAATGAAATGTAAGTTAAGTGAATTAAGTGAATTGGTTTAAATTGGTTTAAGCCGAATAACTTGAATATTTCGAGTAATAATTGTGAAATAAAATGATATGTTAATTTGGTTATAACCAAGAGAATTATTAAACTATAACTTGGAAATTTAATATTGAATTCTTTTGAGAAATTTATTTCAAATGTTGTGAGGAACGATTTAGTAAATAAATGGATTATAAGTATTTAACTTATAATACGGATTTTGGGTATATAACTAAGTTATATGAATTGAATTGAATCAAATTAGTAAAGGAGATTATAAAACGAAGTTTATAAATAGAAATGGAATTTGCAAAGAATGTTTATAAATTCCGCAAACGATTTATTGTGATAAGTTAATTGTTGTAACTTATTGAAGGAGTTATATCTATGGTTTTGGACAATAAATGAGATATAAAAAGGAGATATGAATCTAATGAAAATTTATAAGAGATTTAAATAGATTCAATGAAGAATTTGAATTTGAATGGGCATGAAAATATGTTAAGTGGAAAACTTAATATTGGAAATTTGAAGTTGGTTTAAAACCAATATTTTGAAATGTATGCAGAATTCAAACTATGAATTAAGTTGAAGTTGAATAACTTAAATGGGAATGTTTTTGGGAAGCAACACTATGAAATGAAGTAAATCCATTTTAAGTTGTTTTGAAATGTGTTAAGAATCGAAAGCATAGATTTCAACATTCAATTGTTGAAATAGACGTTTTCGAGAAAAATAAGGAAATGGTGGACTATAACACTGTTGTTATAGTAAATGGTTTCCGGAAGGAAATGTTGTTTACAGTATTGGGATTTATATATCTATCTTAAATTCGAATCCCTATACTAATGATTTTTGAGTTGTCGTAACGATGTTTTACGCAACATTCGTTTTAACTCAAATAAATGTGTTTAAAAGAATGATTTCCTTAAAGAATGGAATATATACTTAATTTTGATTCAAGTATATTGAATATTTTCAAAATGTTGAAAATAAATGGATTTGTGAATTACTTATTATTGAATAAGTATGGAAATATTTTCCAATATGAAATGAAAGGTTTGAAATTTTATCTTCTGAAGATAAATTGAAAAATGAATATTTGAAATTTGTTTCAAATGGCTAAGTGTGAAAATCATATATCTTGTAAAGATATTATTTTGAGAAATTTGAACAATTAGTTCAACTTGGAAATTTTTCAAAAAGATTGAATCTTGAGTTAAATTGAGTTTAACTTTGACACCAAAAACAATATAAGTTGAACTTTGAATTTTGAATGATCGATTTGGATTGTATGTCTAACGTTGTGAATTGACGACATATCATTTGATCTCTATTAAATATATATCTGCGGTGGCGGAGAATTTATTCTTTTAGCTTAACACCCTTCTCTGAGACGTACGAGCTCAGAGGTTATATATCGATAGACATCAATTATGTGCTGAGAATTGACGATGTAACGTGAAATCCAAATCGAATGTGAAGTCGATAATGAATTGGATTATGAATGTGAATTTGGTTTGATATAACCTTAAAATTTCCAAATCGACTTAGAGGAAAATTTTAAATGGATAATGAAAAAAAATTTGTGAATCCTCTATTTGTTATGGATATGAAATATTTTGGTTTTCAGAACGTATATATGAGAATACGATAAATTCGAAAACCATTAGTTTGGAAAAGAAATTGTTATGGAAACTTATGTAAGTACATGAGTATGATATGTACGAAGTGTGAAATGAAATATTATATATGTATATATGATATTATGTTTTCCAAATTGAGGATATGGAAAAGTACCTTCCATTTGAAAATTGGTGAAGGTATTGGAACTCGATATGAGTGTCCATTTGAAATTCGTAGCTACGTTGAATTTCCATATGTGGAATGTCCATTCGGACTAAAATCCCCCACGATGGATCATCGTGTTTGGGATCGGGAACTAGCGGAATTCGAGGGGCGGGATGCCTATGGGTACAAGCGATTCTACTGGGATAGTAGCGTAACCGCCGGGTACACCGCGATCTAGATGATATGAAATAGCGTAATTCGAGAGGCGAGATGCCTAGGTTTACGAGCGACTCTACTGGGATAGTAGCGTAACCGCCGTGTAAACCGCGATCTGATGGTATAGCGTAATTCGTGGGGCGAGATGCCTACAGTTACAAGCGATTCCACTGGGATAGTGGCGCAACCGCCGAGTAAACTGCGATCTATGCAACAACCATGGCGAAATTCAAGAGATGAGAAATCTATAGTTTACAAGCGACTCTACTGGGATAGTAGCGGAACCGCCGGGTAAACTGTGATCCATGGGGGAATGTGCTTTCCATATCCATTTTTAAAAGAATTTTTAAAAGTATTTTCACTGGGAATTGAAGCAAGTATGTTTAGTACTTGGAGATTTTTAGTCCTGCGCCTGGCCAGCGTATGCCTAATGTCTTTAAGAACGACAATAGACTTGTTAAATTTCGAGTTAGCAAGTATTTTCAAACTTTAAATGGCAAATCAATAATCTGGAATTAAAATTTGCATAATTCCAACCTAATGAATTAAGGAAGAGGATTTTTGAGATATTTTGAAAGTCCATAGTTTTGGAAAAGTTATACTATGTAGATTTTTAACAAGATTTCAAGTTTAAAAATTTGGGTTTTGTAAGTTGAAAACTTTAGTAAAAGACCTTTACGTCTTGATTGTAGAAAATGATGGACAAATGAGTTAATTAACAAAGTTAGTGAGATAAAACAAATGGAATGAATTCTATACTCATTTTTTTTTTATAAGTTTCAAACTTGATAAAATTGTGTAAAATATAAATATTAGTGAAATTTCAACAATCATTTCTCCTTACTTGTAATTTCGGGACGAAATTCTTTTAAGGAGGGGAGATTGTAACGATCCTAAATTTTGAACAATTTAAATTGTGAATATTTAATTAATTTTAAATATTTGAATGATAATTTAAATTGAATTCCCAATATAACTAGGATATTGGCGATTAGATTTTTAAAATTTAATCTATTTAAAGTTGATTAGAATTTAAATTTGACTTTGGAGTTGAAATTGAATATTAAATTTATATTTAAAATTTCGAACTAATGATTAGAGAGATAATTTGGATTTGAAATTTTTGTCTATGTAAATTAATATTTGATGGTTGAACTTTAAACAAATATATATCTAAAGAAGCTTACTAAATAAGATAATGAAACAAAAACAAAAGTTTGTGTGGAAAAAAATAATAAAACAAAATGATATAATAAATAAAATAATAATAAAAAGAAAAAAATTATGAAGCATTGTACCAATTTAATAAATGCATCCACCCTAAAAAATCTTCTCAGCCGAGATTTGGTTCCTAAAAAAAAATAGACCCGTACGCTGTCTCCTCTGTATAATACACGAACCCTTTTCCTCGAGCCCTTCCCCATTATTTCATTCGTAACCCTAAAAAAATCAAAGAAAACAATGGCGGCCGCGTTCCTCTTCCTCTTGCGATCGATTTGGGGCTTTCGTTCAATAGCGTTCGTTGTTCCAAAGCAGGGTTTTTTGCGAAGCTCCGGCATCGTCTTCTACCCAGCTAGAAAAGGTGAGTCTTTGGCTCACGGTTGATTTTAATGCAAGTTTTTAAATTTGTTCGAATTGAATGTTGGTTGCATACTATGAATTTGGGGGTTATTCGTTATCATCTGCTCGGTTAATTTACATGCTTTGTTTTGATGGTTTGTGGTTTTCAGTTGCTCGGCTAAAATTGAATTCTAGAGTAATAAGAACAGATGACTCACTGCATGTTGGTTGTTCTTTTGCTATGAATTGCTCTGTTAATTTGTTATTTAAACTGTTAAGGACAGATACTATCTGCTGTCACTTGCTCGATTTCTTGAACTTTAACTGATGTGAACAGATACTATGTGTATTTTGATAATTTTTTTTTTTTTTAAAACTGATAAGAATAGAAGCTAGTGATAATTTGTTTTAAATTTAAAATTGTTAAGAACAAATGCTATTTTAATTTTAATTTTTAAACTAATAAGAACAGATGCTATTAGTTTTGTTTTTAAAACTGTTAAGCACAGGTGCTACTGAAAATGTTGTTTTAAATTGATAAAACAGATACTATAATTTTGTTTTAAAACTAATTAGAACAAAATACTATTGGATAATTTGTTTTAAATTTAAATTGATAAGAACAGATACTATGTGTATTTTGTTTTGTTTTTTTCTGATAAGAACAGATACTATGTGAACATTTGTTTTGTTTTTTTATTTTAAACTGTTGAAAATGATGCTTGTTAGTAATTTCTTACTTGGAACTTTGTCCATGCTTTGCTGTGTGCTCGTATGTCCTACTTGATGCCGCACACTTGTGCTTTGCAAATTTGATTTCTGCCCATTTCTGTTGACATGTTGTGGCATTTTTGAATCCACTGATTCATGGTTGTATTCCATTTGAACTGTGTAGTGTTTCCCTGTACACACAGTTCCCAGTTCCCTCTGTTTCACCTGTTTGATCATCATGTAGCTGGTTCTCTGCATTTACTTCACTAAGTCTGCATAGCATACTTGTGCATTTTAAAAATTCTGACCTGTAGCCTTTGTGCATTTGCCCACTTTCATTGTTGAGTTGCATCTGCTTATAATTACTTTGTTGTAGCATGCTGTGTACATGCAGTTTTGTAGGCTTGGAGTCTTTGTTCATTGATGATTTTGTTGGCTAAAAAAAAAAAAATTTGTATCATTATACACTTGTTATTTACATTTCATATGCTCGCAACTTTGTATCATTCTTAAGCTCAAGTTGGTCCCCATTCACTGTTGCATTTGGTATACATTTTGACCATGCACCTTGTTGCATGCTTGCTGTAGCCTTTCAGTTCCTATGCCCTGTTGTATGCTTGGTGTATCACTGTCCACATTTGTATCTTGGGTTGGTCACTGACCTTCGAGTATTCATGTGCTCACTGTTGTATTTACTTGCATTGTACTTGGTCATTGCATTTGCTGTTGCAGTCTCTTGTGGTTGCATGCTTCATGCATGTTTTCTGTTCATATATCTACAGCTTGCATTATTAAACTTCACGTACCCTTTCAGTTGCAGCTTGTACTTGTAGTTGTATTCAATTCTTTTGGAAAGAAAAAAAAGAAAAAAATGGAAGTGTGAGGTTCAATTCTGTGCTTTAATTATTCCTCTAATACCCTGTTGCATTTAGTTTATGTTGTTGCCCTCATTTGAGTCTGCAACTTGGAGTCTGCAACTAGTAGTTGGACTTGATTTGTGCCTTGTCCATTCTCGTGTGTTCATCCCTGTAGTATATGTTAGTGATACATTTTGGAGTTGGTTCATGTTGCACTGCACTTTGATGTTGTAGTCTCTGACTTTGCTGTATCAATGTTGCTTCACCATATTGCATTTGCCACACTTGTGTTCCCTGTTATCAACTGGCCCTGATTATGTTTTGATTCAAAACTCCTCTTCACTTGCATATATTGTTGGTTCATTTGTATCACCTGTTCCCCTGTACTTGTTTGGTTTGCGGTTTTCAGTTTTGGATTTTCGTAACAACCGCAATGCATTCAGTTAATTATTTCTGAAAGTTTTGAAAAAAACCGATTTAGAAAATGATTTTAACATATAAAATTGAATATCACTTATTCTTATTTTCTGCATTTTTGGGAAACATAAAGATCTCTCCCCTTTACTATTTTCCCCTTTTGTTGTAATGGCTATGGTTTTCCCACTTTCTGCTCCTCTTCCATGTTTTTTTAAAAAAACATACTGAAAATGAAAAACACAAAACTTGAAGTCCAAACCAAACGGGTCCCAAGGATTTAAAACAATATCCCCAAAAGGTCTGTGCTAGCATGCACGAAGTAATTTTATGTTTCTACAGGCAAATCATTATTGCCTCATTTTATAGACTTAACAAATAACTGAAAGACGTAACACAATTTTAGTCAGAACCAACAGTTGCAGGAGCGCTGCTGCCTTGCCATATTAATTTTTTATATGTTCATCTCCAATGATTTCTTTTTGGGATTTAAGTGGCACATTCCATCTGCTAATATTTGATGCTTCATGACACTGTCTCATTTAATGTTGCTGCTGCATGTTTGTTTGCTAATGTGTCGTCTCTGATGTGTTTCATTTGTGCACTAATTCAATGCTTAGTGCATTGTGCATCTGTTTTGGACTTGTGGTACATTGCGTAGTGTATTGTCTAGTTTGTTGAAGTCGTGCTTGCACACTTGCTCTTGTTGGCCACGCACACGTGTTGGCGAGGCAGTGCACATGTGTGCAAAGTATACGTGTGTACTGCAGCCACACGGGATTGACAGATTTTAAAAATTAAAGTTGTTAATATGAAAATCCATAATAGATTTTGAATTGATTCATGTGATCCATTTTATTCAGTTCATTGCAAATTTATTTACTTGAGTTAAGATTAATCCTGACTCGAGTGTTTTTGTGTTTTGCAATTAACGCTCGGGTCAGACCGAGTATTTTTACAGCTTGAAGATTTTCAGGCCGCAAAGTTAGAGAGAGGGGGATTAAAGCACTTCACTAAAGTTTTCAGCAAAATTTTTCTTGTACTTTAAAATATAAATTGTTTCTGCTGTTTAAATTCAATTGTAATCTATTGTATAAACTCTGATACTTGTATATAAAAGAAAAGTTCATTTATGAAATATATTATTGTTTCTGTGATTCTGTGACTGATTCTGTTTAAATGTTATAAACTAAATAACAATCCGTCATTTTGAACGTTTCTAGTTGGTTTAATTACCGATTAGAGGCGGTCAGGGCGGCGGGTTGTTACATTCTCTTTCCAAATTGAGTACCTTTCAAATCAATAGATTTCAAATCAACTACATACTTATACAAATCCATTGTATATAAGTTCGACCACTCCCAAATCAAGTGCTTAATAATATAAAGTTCTCAATTTCAAATCATTTCAATATCAATTCAGTTTCAAAATCATATATGATTTCACCAAATTTTCTTCCAAATAAATATCTAAATTTCAAAGTTCCCAAAATAATAGATGTAGAAAATTATCTCAGTTTCCAAATTAAAATAATTCAAGTCAAACAAATTCATTTCCAAAATCACCATATAAATACTGGTTTTTAATTTCAATTTAATTTCAAAACCAAATATTTTCTCAAAATCAATTATACTCAAAATGGTTTCCAAATTTATAATTATCCCTTTAAAACTTTTAAACTATCTATTTCTATTTGAAATATCCAATTTACCTTTCTGAAAACCATTATTCAAAACTATTTTTTTTCAAAACATTTCAAAACTAAATTTATATTCTTTATCAAACATTTTATACTCTTTGAAATTTCATAGCTTTGAAAATTTAATCTCGATTTGGAAGTGTTCGAACATTCAAAATAGTTAGGGAAATCAAATTTTCGAATTCAAGAGTTGAAAATCAACATAAATCAATAAATCAATTTCAATAGATAGGATTATACTAAATCAAATCCGAAACTCGAGGACTGAACACCGGTCTCACTTTAAATTGTTCCAAATATATACATATATCTTTCGAAAATATCAAATTATACATCGGATTTGAAATCAAAACGGTTTTACAAAATCACTCGCATAGCGAAGCTATTAAAGAGGCCTCTCCCCTACTCTGAAACTCGAATATCAATGTCGATGATGCGTGCACTCATCACCAAAATTATTTTCCAACGACATAAGTGAGTTCTGGACTTCTATTTTCTTGAAAACTTCTTTGAAATTTCTTTAAAATTATTTGAATTTATTTGAACTCATTTGAAACATTTCTTATTCGAAAAATACTTTTAAATCGTATTATTTTTATATATTTTCCAAAATCTTAAAACCAATTTCTAAATACCGGAATTCAATTCTCGAATTTCAAATTTAACCCTTCAGTTATAAATCATTTTTATATAAATCAATTTCTTATAAATTTCCAAAATTTTAAACCTTTCAAAACTTTTATATATAGAAAACATTTCTTATTTGTTTTATATATAGGTATATAATCCTTATCGAAAACATTTTTACTTTTATATATAGAATAAAATCATAGTTGTCAAAATAATAATTTCGGTATAAACAATTTCAAAAATACAACATACCTGATTTTTCAAAGGGTGATTCAAGAATGGATTTCAAAACAAAGATAGAGATTTAAATTAGAGGAACTCCAATCAATAGAATCCTGATTCGAAGATAGACTCGATCGAAGATGAGATAATTAAATTACAAAATAGAAGATGGATATACTTCTACAAATCGCAGTGACCTTAAGCAGGTCAACCGTGACCTTAGGAATATAATCGATGCGGAATTCCAAAACAAATCGACATTCGATCGCCAGAGATAGAATTCAGCATATCAAGATATAGCTGCATCGTAAACCGAGGATACAGAAATCTTCAGTGAATCAATGCCGATTGTAAAGGAGTTTTCACCCCCTTTACAAAACATTCATTGGAGTTATGGGATACTCCAGAATCAAACGAATATAAATAGAAAGAGACAAGAATGAATTTTCGGAACCGAGGGATATTCCAAAATTCAAAGGAAATCGAGTCAGAAAGGAAGAGATTCAACTCGAACGAAAGTGATTCTGTAAATAAATTTACCATATATGCTAAGTTTTTCCTAGAGCCAAAGCTCTGATACCAACTGTAACGACCCGCTATTTTGGACCATTCAAATCGACAATAAAACCATACATATCCGACTAGAATAATTCAAAATACCGAATTGTTAATTAAAATTTGAAAAAAACTTAAAATATACAATAAATAAATCAATCACAGATCACAGAGTAATATAATGCAGCGGAATAGATAAAGAATAGTAGTTCATGAAGCTACTATATACATCAGGGTTAGAAATAAAATACAACCGAATAGTTCAAATGCAGTGAAGTCTCCAATACAACAGATGACTTCTCTGAAACAATCAACTGGAAAGGCTGGAATCTGAATCGATAGTTGGATCTCCGAATGAAACTCTGAACTCCAAAGTTGAGTCTCTAATGCTGTATCACTCAGTCTGACCCGAGCGTAAAGACAAACACAAAACTCTTGAGTCAGGATTAACATTCTTATATCAATAAATCCAACTCAAGTGAAATATCAACTGAAATACAAATAACTTAAAGGATGTTTGGGATAACCATCCTCTAAGGGTCCATGGAACTATCTATAAGGTATAAATATACACTATAACACCGTGGTCATTTCAGCTTAATTTATACTTCAAAACCAAATACCATTTCACTTCAAATATCTCTATATTTCCCAAAATAGTATTTATATATATTAAATAATTTATACAATAAAGTATTTTCAATTCCCTCAACTTAACAAATCGTTTCAACATCAACCCGACCTTCCCATTTAAATTAAATTCAATCTCAATTTATCAATTTAAATTCAACTCAATTCCTAAAATAAACACTTCAATTTATCGATCTCAAATTCGGATTTGTAATCACAAAAATACCCCTTTATATTTCAATATATTTCAAAACTTTAAGTATTCAACGTTTCAACTAAATTTTTATTCAATTTAGTTTTCTAAATAATAAATTCATATTTGGTTCAACCTAAATTTCACTTTAATTCAATTTAGTTGCTAAATAACAAATTCAACTACGTTGATTTCAAATACAGATCCGAATCTCGACATAAACCATTTAAATTCCAATATAGTTCAAGGATTTAATATTTAAATGTTCTATATAACAGTTTCACATAGATCTCGATTTAACCTCATTATTGTTTAGTCTTGAAATACTCCCTTATTAGATTCAATATCATTTAAATAATCTTAAATTACATTTTACTCAATATTTTCTTTAATTTTATTAAATGTGAAATATTCATTAAATCACTTAAATCAAAAATCCAGTTACAAAATCATACCTTTAAATTTTCCATTCAATAATTTCAAATAGATTTAATTAAATAAATCCTTATTTAAATACCATTTTTAATAAACCCAAATTTATCTCCCAATCTTAATTATTCAACTTTTTACAACGGTAAATTTTGAAATATAAATCTAAATAATACTCAAACATATTATATGGATTAAATCAGTCTCAATAATATTATTATTAAATATATATATATAAAATTTCCATTTATATATATAATATTTTAAGAACCAATATTTATTAAATCCAATATATTTCTTTTCAACTGTAGAAATTTATTTTCAAAATATTTATATGGGCCAACGGTGTCTGTATATATTTCGTATCATATAGTCAAGTGCTACGGATATTTATCATTTCAACCCGTACACTAAATATATACGGGTGGGTATCATTTCAACCCGTAATCCCAAATTCAATTAAATGAAAATCGCTTGGGTTTATTATTTCAACCCATAACGATTTTCTCCTATTCTAAAGTCCGTTCGGGTATGTATCATTTCAACCCATAATGATTTCTATACTAACAGGGAACTTGCAGAGTGATAACAGATATGAAAATAAATATAAACAGTAGGATATGGTGCCATATCCCATAAGTGAACAGTTATAGATGATAACATATATAACAATTTAAATAACTATGGCCTCATATTTAAATTGTCGTTTCAATTGAAATCAAATTTAATAAATAAAAGAACGTTAATCGTGAGTGATTGCTCACCTTTCGAGGTTAGAGAGATAGACAATGAAGTTGAGTTACGAAACCCAAGCACGAATCTCAAAGCAAAGTAAGATCGGCACGAATCGACGATCAAAGCTGGTAAAAGAAATCAATGGGAACGGGTCAATTTAGCTCGATAAAAATTTATGCGAGATGTATCTTTATATTATTATCCTCCTTAAACCCAAAATTCAAATTAAAGTATATATACATTTTATATAAGTCTTAAATTAAATATATTTATTGAAATCAAACATATACAAAAAATCAAAACCAAATTCACTCTATCTTATAGTATATACGTTATATTTGAAACATCAATATCTGAAACTAAATGTACATAACCAAATTAACATCCAAAGATATACATAACAATAAATAATGTAAGTTTAAAGAAATCTAATAGTTTAACCAAATGCAAACTTCCTTTACAAATAATATACTGTAATCATGATTATTATTATTTTTATTATTATTATTATTTTTTACCAAAAATAAAAATATGCTAACACAATGCTAGTAGAAAAATGGAGAAAGGATGCTTATGCTTACCAATATTGACATGCAAACCTACATTTTATATGTACAATAAAGTGTGTACAAACAAATCTTTATATGGGCTGCTATATACATGTTTAAAAAATGTTATACATATATTGCTACACATATTCACAGCAGCCGTTATACCTAACTTGTATACATATTATATTTTAAACAACACCTGACAATACATGAAGGATAAATAAAAATAATATATATATATATATATATATATATATATATATATTATAACTAATACAAACCTATAAAGCTCTGAAATGTATACTAGTATATCTATACAACCAACCCAATATGAAAATATGTACCCACGCAAATATCTAAAGTTTTTAGAAACAATACTTAGGCTTATATATATAAAATAAAATAAAACAATAACTTACGCACACAAAAAAAAACACAATACTTAATGAGACAAACGCACAAGTTGTATTACCTTTCAAGATATCATATATATATATATATATATGTTAAAAGTTTTCTGCAAGGCAAAATTGGTGACAAGGTGAGATACGACTGCATGTAAGAGTGTGAAAGAAGAGAGAGGGTGGAGAAAGAAAAATTGAGGAGAAGAAAGTGACAGTAGATCCTTGCTTTACCCAAAAAAAAAAGCTTATAAAGGTGAAATAAAATGAGCCGTAAAAGAACTAATGAATACAAAAAAACGTATAATTCAAAACGGTGTGGCCTCAGGTAAATATCCATTCACATCTTTTTTTGACATATATAAAACGTATGAAAAACTTTAAAATGAAACGGCTATATATTAAATATTATTATAAAACGTTTTAAAGTGACTAGGGAAATAATTATATGGAAGTTGATAAAGGAGAATGAAGAGACCCAAAAATGAAATGACAAATAATAATTTTGAATTGATGGAAAAAAAAGTAATAGCTGGCATAACCCAAAGTTATAAAGGCAGCGGAAAGCGCTTTGCACAATTTAAGGCGAGCTTTCAAATTTTTTTGAATGTTTTATAACTTTCCAGCTGTAGTGAAGAAAATGGAATTTTAAAGGCAAAAATTAAAGTGACCGTTCCAATTAAATGAATATAAAACATATGCATGTTTTGTACATTCATACTTCCAAAATGGTATGACGTGGCAACAGTCGAATTTCAATAAAAGATGAAATAAATGTGAGAAATGAAATAAATAGGAATGAACCGTATTTTTCCAAAACGAAACGTATGCAACAAATCAGCAAATAAATAGAAACGCGTAGGGAGATGAGTGAAATAAAGAGAAAATGTTAAAATATAAATAAATATAACATACATGAAAAGGGCAACAGGAGGATTTAGAAATTAAAAGATGAGAAACGTATATCCCTGTACGTTTTAGTTTCAAAAAGCACAGAAAATTTTATCAAAAGTTATAAAGAGTTAAAAGCATTGAAACGTGGTTTCCGCTGAAATTTATTTTATTCCCAACTGAGATGAGAGAGAAAGGGAAAGATTTCAAACAAATGAATATGTTCCAAATGAATGTAATATAAACGATCATGGTGTGGTTCATCAGAAAATTTAATGCAATTTATAATTGTGTGAGCTGTACGTTGATTTAAGGAAAAAAATAAAAGCAATTAATGGCTTGATTTAATAGCACGTTTCAAATTTGAAAAGAAAAGAGAAGTAAGGGTTGAAATTTTGATTTCAATTAAATGATCGCATGAATGAGCAAATAGAAATTAGCAAATAGCAGAAAGAGATAATGGAATATATGGTAGAAAAAGAATTAATGAAATGCGAACGGATAGAATGCAAATTGAAACGGCAGAGAATTAAATATAAGGTGGAATGGTATGGCAACGCTCACCCATAGATTTAGCTAAAACCTTTAAAAGAAATTTAATATGGTATGAGTTATAAGGTTTCAAATTTGAAAAGTAGATAAATCCAAGTCACAAATTTCAACACCGATGACGCACGTTTTTATTGTTTCCATCGCGTATCGGATCTCAAAATACAGAAATAAATATACCGTAGTGATCAGTACAACGAGACGATAAAAATGGTATATAGATATTGGTGGTACGATTGAATTATAAAAATTCGAATTTTCACTAGCAGAAAAAATGTAGTAAAAACGCAGAAAATAAGATCGAATGAGCTATAGAAGTCCGAATTTGGGAAAACGAAAAATGACGTCTCAGTCATATGATGATTTAGAATTTTTCTATGTAAAAATATTCAGGTCTTAAAAATAAATTTATTTTCACCAATTATTAAGTGATTTGAATTTAATAGAATTATATAATAAATAAACCTTCATATAATTAATTGAAAATTTACCATTTGCTATATTTAATTATACGTAAACCAAATATTAAAACTTTATTTCAAAATTATTATTATTAAAATTTCTCAAAATCCAAATTAAATACGTTATAAAACCAATTAAAAATTAACAAAATTTTATGGGTCGTCACACATCCATACAAGTCCATTCCGGGTTCGAACGGAACCAAAGGCACTTCAAAAGAAGCCCTTGCAAATCCAGGTATTCACAATCCCGATCGGACTCCCCATCACATATGGAGATCTCTATACCGGCACGACTCGGTGCAAAGACATTCGATAGGTAATCCTTTCATTTTTGAAAATACTCGGTCTTCACCACCGTCTTCAAGTGCTATCCAATTCGTCGTATCATTATTCGAAATGGGTTTTATGGCACAAAGTCCTCTACCTGTTAAACCGAATAATGAGCGCTAATTTTAAAAACAGATGGACATATTGGAATCTTAGTTAACTCACAACCCTTAGTCCAAAACCTTTCTTTTGAATGATTTAAACAAAATTCCATTTTAATCTTTTAAACCAAAAGATTCACCCTTTAAGATCCTCTTCAATTTGAAAACAAAGTTCACCAATCTTTAACAAGATTTATTTATAGATTTCGAAACTATTTCCAATCCAAATTTGATTTACACCCAACAAGAAATCTTTTCAACAAAAAACTATAAGTTTTTTCGTTATATGAAAGCCATTATCATTTGAAAATAAATGCTTTTTATTTCGGGAAAATCCGATTAAATTTACTCATGATATAGCCTTTCAAAGTATCTATTGAAATATCAACGAACTGCCGTATTTTCGGCAAGTTCTATTTGAATTAAATTCAAATCTCCAAAATAATTTATTTAATGTACTTTAAAAATGGTTTAAAATCCACATATATATTCTGTATAACTTATATAACCCTTTCAAACCATAAGTTCCAAAATAATTTCAAAACTTCAACTAAACATAGTATATTCAAACTAAATTTAAACTTCAAATCTTCCTTTTCAAAAGCTTTTCATATTCAACTCAATTTCACTTCCAAATCAATTAGATTTCAAAATTCAACTTTTAAAACCGTTTCATCATTTTGAAAAAAAAATATTAAATTCAAATATCTGTGACTTAATCAATTCCTCGTGAAATCCATATTTTTGTGTGTGTGGTGTTGTCCAGAAATTTTACACACAACAATAAAATATCACAATCATCATCAATTCAAACACAACAATATTGACAAGTGGTATAATTCTATAATGCTTACCTTTCATTCACAGATAAATATGTAAATTCATCACAGATAAATAAATCATAGTTCACATCTCAATCCACACAATTCATATCAGAGAATGTCACACATTAGGTGTATCAAACAATCCAAGCATTCAATAGAATCCAATCATCCGTAAGTAAATAAATCAGTCACTTGATTGTAATTAATTTAAACCAGATTAACAACCTATGAATAAAATTACTAATCCCAGTTAATGAACATTAATTAATTACAAACTATTTTAATTAATTATGCTTAAGTCATTTATTAATTAATCTTTAATGATAAATTAATTAACCTTTATTCATTAATTAATAAACCTTAATTAATAAATCAATCAACCTTTAACCGTAAAAAAATTACCCTTAATTATTTAATTATTCTTTAATTAATTATCCTTAATTAATTACATTAATTAATTAACCCTTAATTAATAAATCATCCCTTAATTACTTTTCATTAATTAATTAACCTTTAATTAATTAACTATTCTCAAATTAATTATCTTAATTAATTAATCACATTAATTAATTATCCTTTAATCATACATAAATTAACCTTTAATTTATTAATTAATTAACCTTTAATTAATCAATTAATTAACCTTTAATCATTAAAATAATTAACCTTTTAATTACTTACATTAAGTAATTATTCTATAATCACTTGGTTAATTAACCTTTAATCATTAATTAATTATCCTTAATTACTTTCATTAAGTAATTATTTGAAGTAATTAATTACCCTTAGTTACTTACATTAATTAACCTTTAATCATTAATTAATTCACCTTTAATCATCAATTAATTAACCTTTAATTAATTAATTATCCTTTAACTGAGTAATCATCCTTTAATTAATCACATAAGTAATTATCCATTAATCACCTTAATTAATGCCATTAAGTAATTAGCTATCCTTTAATTACTAATTTTAATTAACCTTTAATGAACCATATTAATTAATCATCTACATTAAGTAATTAATCATTAAATTCCATTTGAAAAACACTTAGAAATTAATTATGTAATTAACCTAATACATACATACATACATATATATATACATTACTTTAAAAACAAATCCATTTTAAACATTTAACATAAAAATTAAACTTTGAAACTTTGTTAAAAAAAACTTGTTTAAAATTCATTTTGGCTTCTAAATATAGTTAATATATCTTGAAAACTTGATTAAATTTACTATTGCTATTAAACTTTGTTCACCTTCTTATTTTTTTGTTAAAAACTCGATTGAAACATTTACATTGTTTTAAACTTTGCTAATTATTTATTTTAAATTTCAAAAGCCTGTTATATTACCAACAACCAGAGCAAATGTTCGGAATTCCCAAGTACAAACGCGAGAAACTCACGAGCTTCTTCTACCCTAAGAAAAATCATGTTTCACTTCGATCCCAACCCGAGAAACTCGTCTCCCCGATCATCACGAAAACACTCAGATACATAACGTACACATGTGCACGTGTACACCCCTTCTGGTCACCTCCGACCAAGTTGCCGACCACCACCAAGTCAACGACACTTGCCTACCTCACCACGAATGCTTAGATCCTCGAATCATCTATGAAATCAAAATCCAGTATGTTGACCAAACTGGAACCCAAAACTGATCATTTTAAAACGCTTCGTGTAGCTACCTCCGACCACCAGAAGGTTTGAAATTCGGACCATAGCCTCGTCGCGACACTACGCCTCGAACCCCCACCCCTCTGGTGGTTCGACGTTGACGAAATCTTCACAAGAACCACCTCAACCAAAACTAAGTATAAACACTATATTGTCATCGATCGGTCGCCATGACCACCTGAAAACCTTCCCACTATTTTTTCGACAATCACATCCTCCAAACTACCCTCGACATCAATCACGACCAATATCGCCACACCAGTCGTCGGTATCAATGATAATACAAATTTGGGTCAACTCATGAATTCACGACATATACTAACTTTAAAATTATAGAATGGTTATCAAAAATCATGAATTTGCAGTGCGAATCTGATGGTAAAAATCAAACATGATTTTCAGATATTCAAATTTTAACTTGTATTTGATTTTCTCTGTAACTATTTTTTTTTGAAATAATCATTTAATATAAACACTTAAATTTATTTTTAAAAATGAATTCTGGTTGATACTAACACATTTCATTTAGAAATCAAATCCTAAAAAGGATTAGAAGAAGTGGAATCAGTTTTTTTAAATTAGCTAAAGCCTGTAGGTTTGAACAGAGGTATATATATATACTTATGTACAAACATGCATAAAAAATATATCCATATATTCAGGCATGCAACCACCTTTTATATCCATACAAACCATTATTACAATCATATTTCAAGAATAAATCCAAACATCAAGATATAACAACAGATTCGAGGTTAGTTTGCTCACTGGGAAATTGATAAAGCAGAAACCTGGAGTTGAAGTAGAGAATAGGCTTTGAGCCTGGAAAATTTTTTGAGTTTGAAAATTTGATTATTGTTTAGTTGAATTCTGACCTTGAATTGTTAGCTTGCTTTGATTCTGAACTTTGATATATTTGAATTGAATCTAATCTGATCTTCCTTATGTTTGCTTTAGGTTAAAATTTTCTTGATTGATTAAATCAGTTGCTTCAGGTTGAGATGCTTCAGGTTTGCAAACTGAAGTTGTTTGATTTTCTTTTGATTTTTTTTCATTTTTTCTCTTTGCTGGTCTGTATTTTGGTTACCAGGTTTCATTTTAGTTTTAATTTTGAATGCAACAAAGAAATAAGAAGGAAGGAGTAGATGTATATGTATAAATCTTATTCTCATTATTTTTGAAAATGAAAAGAAAATTTATACTTGACATGTAACAGCCCGCAAATCTGTACCCCTTGAGTCATCACTATTCTACATAAATCAACTCAAGTTGTACAGAAATATGAACCATTTGGGTTAAAGAAGAAGAGGTAGAAGAAGAAAATAGAAAACAACATCAGAATCTAACCATCGCAGCGGAATAAAATATAATAGATATTAATTGATCTCTACACAAAAAAATATATCTGTTTATCCATTACATCATCAGAGTACATCAATCACAGTTCAACATCAATAACACACAACTGAATACACAGCTACTCAACACAGCGGAATATATATAAATCAAGTACGAAAGTACGCATCGTCATCCAGCTCGTCTCCTGAGCTCCACAACATCATATCCTGTATCCTATAATACTCGGTCTGACCCGAGCATTATAGTTAAATAATACTCAAGTCAGTCTGGAATACTAGCATGCGAAAATCACACTCAATTGATTATTAAAGTTTCAAAAATCTTTTGAAAACGAAAGCATCTCGTAAGACCATGCCACAAATAAACATGTCGGTTTTTTACCTTACGATAGCTAAAACACTTTTTATTAAAATTCTCTGATATTATAATATGTCTATAGAAAGTAAAATAGAATCTAGTTGAAATGCTTGCATCTCACGTTTCAGCAATAGTTGGGCACAATCAAAACCGTACGGGCGCGTAGGGAAAATGGATTTCCAACTAATGACTAGGCACTAGGGTACCACCTGTCATAGTACATGGCCTAGATCACCGAACCGAGGACCCACCCTAAGTCCCCTGCAATACAAGACCGGTACCATCCCTTACTGGACAGTCCTGAATAAGATCACCCTACGGTTGGGATCAGCAACCGCCCACACAGCCGAAATAAAAAGGGACATCTAGACAGGGATGACCTTACTCTCAAGTGGGTGCTACCCAAAGCCTTGCTGCATAACCCCTGATTTTCAGTCATTCCCGGTTGGTGAGGCTTGAGACTAAGCGTTACCTTTTTAGAACATATCCCATAGATTGCTCATCGTCCACCTGATGATGTTTTGAAAGCATTCATCCGTACAAGTCCGTTCCGGGTTCGAACAGAACCGAAGGCACTACTCCTACTACATCCATTTTGGAAATATCCTCAGGATCAGTAGCGACTAGCCCTTGCACTTCAATGCTCCACCTTCGAATCCAAACTCTTGTTTTCCACACGAAAACGTACAAACCGGATCGAAGTGGTTTTTCGAGAAATAAATCTCTATCCCGGTCTCATCGAAACGATCAGCGCATTTGGCCAATAATGATAGTCAGTTATTTAACTATCAATTAACATTCACAACAACCATCAACCAATAAATAATTTCCCAAATTATTTATTAATCCCAAAAAATTTTCACAAGCTATATTTCCACTTTTCAAACCCTTTTGAAAACAGTTTCAAACTATCTTCCTTTCTCATAATAAATTCCAAATATTTTCTATTTCCACTTAAATCACCAAGCACAAAACTTTAGATTTTTTTTAAAATAATTTAAAAACACTTTACTTTGAAATATACTTTAAATTATTTAAGTTAAAAACTACTTCAATAATTTAATAAAAATAGATACTATATGAATATTTGAAAATAAGGTTACTTTATAAATATAAAACTGGGTATTCACTTTTTAAAACAAAATACTTAGTCACCTTTTAAATAATTACTACGATAATAGATTTGAAAAATATTTACTTTAGAATTTAAATATTAGAAATAATAAATTTCCTAAAAGATGCTTTTTTAAAAAAACAACATTAAAACCTTTATCTTATATTTAAAACTTTACTTTGAACGTACATGGCTATCCAGAGAAATATACTTCTCTTTACATCCTTCTTTAAATTTCCAATTTCAAACACTTGAATCAATTCCCAAATTGATTTCCAATTTACTCCCTTTTATTCAAAAATCCATTAATTTCAATTTTTATTTCTTAATTATGATTTAAAATACTTTTAACTAAAAATACCAATTTTAGATTTCTCAAATTACTTCTTTATCCCTTTAAATAAATTTAAATTTTAAATTTTAAAATAATTCTTTATTCCTTTAAAATAACATCACTTAATTTTACAATTCATTAATTTCTATTTTATTCAAAATTCTTTTTTTCCATACTTGAAGTTATTTATTAGTATTTTAATATCACTTCCATTTCTTTTCAATTCATTCTTAATTTATTCCAATTTTCTATAATTATTTCGCTTACAAATTCACTTCTTTTATTTTCTTCCCAAAATCCAATTTATATATTTTTGGTAACTCATTATACCCAAATATATTCAATCAAACCATAGCATTCAATATTCCAATATAATTCATCATAGAATGTTAAATAATCACATCGGAGAATATATTAAATAATTTAAATAAATGTTGAGGAATCCAGTTGGATCCCTCCAACCTATTTTCCCTGCATCCACAGACGTTAGCACAATATAAATTACCAATTCCACTTCGAGGTGGAATATCGCGGTATATGGGATTAAACATAACAACATCCGCTATTATGCGGCGCATAGGGTCTCATCCGCTATAAAATGCGGGAAATCAAATATTCCAAGATATACTATATACTACTATATATTATATAACACACCAAATCAAATCAATCAATTAATTGTTTAAACTTAATTATTTAAATTTAAACTAAAATTCAGCCGAGTGAGATTAACTCACCTTTGACCTTTAATTTGCAAACCGATCCAAACCGGCTATTTTCTTCACGATTCAGACCTTGTATAAATATTATAAGGTTTATTAATATTCGAATTGATCGAACAATTAATTACTTATTTAACTTAACTAACACTTTAGTATTAAACTAATAATTTAGTTTTAAACCAATTCCCTTTTTTTAAATCTTTTATTAACCAAAATTATTAAATAAGTTTACTGAACAAGTAAATAACCACAACCCTACTTTTAAAATAACTCGTGAGTGAAAATATGTATATATACTTTTACATAGATGTTTACATTTATATTTCTTTCTCTCTAAAATCTATACTCATAAAAATTTATTTAGAGAGATTCAAAAATCCAGTTTTCATGTAAACTCTTCAATATTTTAAAATTCTTATATATTTTCAAAATCTTATCTAGAAATATATTCCTCTTTTTCTCTCTCTATATATCGTTAATTAAAACAGAATTGCTTCATCCTTACAGTAAGTATTTCACTGTTTTAACCTATATATATATATATATATATATATATATTAAATTAAGTTATATTGAAGGCAGACCGATTATACTTTACTGTAATATTATTATTATGAAACACTATATAAATTTTACCTCAGTTAAATCAAAAAAAAAACTAACCGATACCTTAACCAAAATGTGGTCCCACGACCCAGCACGCCGTCGCCATCCCCTGCCTAGACCGGTCAACGCCTGCTCAACCTCAATACCGATCACCATCGCCAACCTAACCCCTGACCACTTGCGAGCCCTAAATCGACATCGCCTAAATGCCAGAAATCCCTAGGCCGCGGCATCGACCACAAGGACAACCCCGAGCCCAATCCCCAATCTAATCGCCTCCCCTCGTCGCCAGCTCCATCGCGACCAATATCGAGCTTCACTTCCCCTCCACGGCCCCGTGCTCGCGAGCCCAAGCTCCATGCTTCGCGTTGACATCGCTACCTTCCCCTTTGCTTGCGTGCACCACTTCACTTCATTTAAATCACTGCCTCCCCCTTTTTTTTATCGAATGAATCTGAACAAATGGATAAAAGGGAAAGAGGAACACGAGTTTTGAACTGCGAATGTGGGAAGGAAAAAAAGGAATTCATGGTTATAAATTTTAAAGGCAGCTGTTATTTTTATTTTTCAGAGAGGGATTTTGATTTTGAAGAGAAGAGAAAGGATGAATTATCAAATGAGATGAATCATTTATTCAGCCATTTTTTTCTTTCAGCTATTAATTTTGAACGATGAAAAAGAAAGGAGAAGGTCGCCTGATTTAAACGAAGAGAAAGATCCTTTGCGTAAAAATTTACTGCACGTGCCTGCCATTGTTTGCTATAGAGGAGGCATAAAGTTTTGATGGAGAAAGAAGGCAGGCTAGTGAGAGAAAATTTCGGCTGAAGGAAAAAGGTTATGTGAAGAAAATTTGACCGGTCAAAATACATTATATTTGAATTTAAATTTAAATCGTCTCGGTTTACGCAACTCAAAACCTTGACCTCATATCGAGACATGCCGCTAGGCATTTATAATGTTATACCCCTATTCCGAACGCAATGGAAAAGGTTTCGAGTCCTAATTCAATCGTATGGAGAAGATAGCATTTGGACCAGTTATTATATTAAATTTCCGATACGGATTCAGCGCGTTTATATGTCGTACGCTCACATAAAAACTCCCAACACTACGAAAATTGAAATCCGATAATAATATAATATTACGGATCCAATGGAACTGGTTTCATCGTAATCCGAGACTGTGCCTCGGAAGGCTATTTTTAAATTCAATTTAAATGATATAAATTTCAAAACTTAACAAAACACTTCCAAATTTAATTTTAACACTTTTATTATCTTCAGTACTATTAATATAAATTTTATAAGCCTACAAATTATTTTTAACAGGCTTAAAACTCCAGATTCAACATTTTGCCCAACTTCAAATAATTTAATTCAATAATTTAATTATCAAATAAATAGTAATATTTGAATTCAAGTTAAAATTAACTTTTAAATATTTAAAATCAATTAAATATTCCAATTTCAAATGCTCAAAAATTCCGGTCGTCACATTCCTCCCCCTTAAAAGAATTTCTTCCCCGAAATTACTAGTTAGGAAGAATGGTCCAATACCCGTTACTATTTTTCCAAAACCAAGCAGTTCAATCAACTTGCCATAACATATCTTTTATTAAAGACCCACTATTACTTCAACCAACTTCCCTAACCCTTCCATAGTTTCCGACAACATTATTTACTCCACTTATTCAAATTTAAATTCAAATTTAAATTATCTCAATTTTCTCGAAAAAAATTTAACTCTCTAAATTTCCGAAAAATTTCGCCAGCATCTCCTTTGCGCAGCTATCTCGGTACAACTACAAAAGGCATCTACGAGCTCCCGAATTCCAAAAGGAAACAAAAAGCCAAGTGGCTAGATCAAAACCCAATCAAATTTCATATAGAAATTTAAAACCACTTACCTTTTTAGTCGGGCAATTCAAATTTATCTTTTGAAATCAAAACCTATTCTCCTTTCCCTTTATAATACCTGCATATCTCACTTAGCAATATGTCCAATCACAACATTCGAAAAACATTTTACCGACTTCCTTACAAATGTTTATATTTATTCAAATATTAACTTAGAATGTATTTGCAGTATCAATTTCCAATTGAAAATTCACCATTCCTTTCTTAAGTTAGTATAAGCATTTTATATGTTTCTTTATTTAGTTTCTCTTCACCACTTTAGTTAATATCTACTTCTATTCAAATTGATTCTTTCATTTCCATATGAATTCAATTTATTTTCAACTCTGAACATTAAATTTTATCTTCTATTTATACCGATTCATATTATTATTTTAAAATAGTTTCATTCCCTAATTTATTTCGATTTTCAATTTGGAATCGCTTTGCCGCTAACTAAAATTTACCCAAATTTTCAAAAAAATTCTAACTCCCAAAATTTTCGAAATTTTTTGGCAGAGTCTCCTTTGTATGGAGGAGCTTTTGCAATTTGACAAAAGATATAAATATATATACATCGACCCACCCGGTCGGAAAAACGAAAACAGTTCATATTTCCTATTTTTATTGCGTAGGCGTACCTTTATTTAGCATTTTTAAGAAAAAGACATATTTAATTAGCATTTTGCGCAATCAAATCCAGCCCAACGACTTCCCTGAACCTGTACTTACTCAACTAAAACATATAAGTGTCATATATATGAAGTTTAACAACATTTCACTTATTTGCAATAGTTAAACACATGAATTTTAATAGGAATGCACATTAAACACTTTCCGTAAGCAATTTGTATACTTTTTATACTACTTCTGCTGTTTTCAATTAATTCATATACCACTTTCATTTAATTCGAATGGTTTATAACCCACTTGCTTATATTCCTTTCATTTTTAATTTTAAACAAACCCATATTATTCCAATTGATTTAAATATTCAATTTTATTCACGATCCATTCATTTACGTTTCATTCCATATTTGCTTTCATTCCATTTGAAACCATTTTATTAAGCTTGAACCCTTTTTCTTCATATCCTTACTTGTTTTTTCCAAACTATTTTATTTAGCTCGAAAACGATCCAAGCTAATTCATTCAATAACTATTTCCCAACTTATTTAACCATGCTTCTATTTGAGTTCAGCTTTTATTCAACACTAATTTAAGTTAATAACTTAAGTTCATTTCCATTTGGCCAACCTCCATTTTTTTTTTCACAACAAGTTCTATTTCCATTTTTCATTTGATTAATTATTATAAAATTTAAATTTTCAGATTCAATTCATTTAATTGCTTACAAGGCCATTTTCAATTTTATTCCCACTCATCTGGGTTTTATTTGCAACTAAAACAATCTTTACTTTAATCTATTTCCAATCATATTTATTTCACTAACAATTCAAGCCGAATTTGATTTATAACTTGAATTTTATTTCCAAACAACATTATTTACTCACAAATCCAGCTTCTATTTGACTACATTAGGTTCCATTTACACATTTTATTAACTAATTTATTATCTAATTAGTTCTCCCCTTATTTATAATTCAAGTTTGGATTTTTGTTTTATTTTCCAAATCATCAAACAATAATTATTTTGGTTTTCGATTCCACTTTTAAATTTTATAAGTCGCAACTTATTATTTTACACACTTCCATTCATTCTAGGCTTGAATATATTCATCTTTTATTTTTATTTTTAACTCAAGATTTATGCTTATTTATAACCCAAGCATATTTTTATTCCATGGATCTTTAATTCTTTTATAAGCTATTCTGATTTATTTACTCCAATCCAATTCTGATCCAACTTATTTCTTATCCAACTTACTCCCATTTATTTAAGTAAGGATCTAATTCCATTCATTATCACTTATAACTCAACTGAATTTTATTCCAGTTCAATTCTATTTTAACTCGGATTTATTTAATTCAATTCGATTCCATTTTCTTCCTCAATCCAAGATAATTTTCATTTTTAACTCTTCACTTTAAATTTTAATTCCAACATTCAAAGCAAGCTTATATTTCCCTCCTGATTTAAAAATCATCTCAACTTATAAGCTTACAAACTATCTTATCGGGATTTTTAAACACCCTGCTTTTGGTTTCAAATCATTTTGAAATCTCCAACATCTCAAAATCACACTTCACAAAAATTTAAACCAATCCTGGTTTTTATTCCCAGCAAATTTCCTTTGAAATTTTCAAAAACAACTAGCTTTTCTGAACAAATCAATTTGGCAGCAATCCGTCACTTAGAAATTCGAAAATGAATACCGATGATGCGGCCGTCATCGTCAGAATTAATTTCCAATAATCCAAGTGATTTCAGTGCTATATCACTTTCAAAATCCATTTTAAACAAATTTCCTTTCAGAAATACCCCTAAAACAATAATTCTATTATTTATCTTCAAAACACTTCGACAAACACTTCCAAAATCTCTGGGATTTAAAATTTCCAAATCCTGCTTAAATCAATTTCAATTATAATTCATTTGTATAAATTCCCATTTGATCATATTTCAATTAATAAATCACGTTGTTAATTTATATTTATAAATTTCTTTTTATAAATGAATTTATTTTCCTTAACCTTTGGTAACCTTTACAATTTCTAGTTAAATTCCCTCTCAACAAGGATAATAATTTAATATTATTTTTCCTAACATCTAAGCATCCATATATTAGTTAAAATAGTTTACAAAAACTTTTCTTTATATCAAAATATATTTTTGGGTAAAATTATTTCATTCACTGTAACGACCCGCTATTTTGGACCATTCAAATCGACAATAAAACCGTACATGTCCAACTTGAATAATTCAAAATACCGAATTGTTAATAAAAATTTGGCAAAACTTAAAATATACAGTAAATAAATCAATCATAGATCACTTACACAGAGTAATACAATGCAGCGGAATAGATAAAGAATAGTAGTTCATGAAGCTACTATATACATTGGAGATAGAAATAAATACAATTGAATATCTTAGATGTCCCATAACCACTTGCTTAACTTAAATATTTACGAACAAACTGTAGATCTCCACTATAAAATTGTCACAAGAGATTCAATCGAACAAGTCCAAGAATTAACCGACGAAGTAAATGCAAGCATTTCATACCACTCGTTTTACTAAGTCGTTTAATTAGATTTCTCATACGAGTGAGGTAAAGGTTTGTATATACTAATAGATTGGAAAACGGTTTAAGAAACGAGCTTTGTACTAAAATAGTGTTGAAATCATTTGAAGAAAGAGTTTTGATATTTACTACTAGTATGGAAAACCTTTATATTTTTAAAGTGACAAATCACAAAGAAGATTGTAGGAACAATCATTCACTAAAATTCACATACGAAGATGTGAATAAAATCCAAAGAAACCGATAAAGAATCCATCGAAATGGATATTCAAAAATCCCTAAAAGGAGTCATCAAAGGCATAATAAATGATAACAACAAATAGGATCATCACGAATCGATTTAAATTGGAATTCTCAAGCGAATAGGCAAATAGGCAAAACACTGCAATTTCAGACGTCTGAAACAAGTGGTTCCGGCGTCTGAATCTGGAAATATAAAGATTTCCAGAACACAATTCAGACGTCGGAATCAAATGTTTCAGACGTCTGAAATAGGCACTTTTTAGCCTATTTCCTTTCTGGTTCCAAATGAACCAATTCAGACGTCTGAAACCATATATTCAGACGTCTGAATCTGGGAATAGAAATCTTCCCAGAACAATATTCAGACATATGAATATTACGTTTTAGACGTCTGAATGAATGGTTCAGGGCATTCCCTGAACCTAGGCCAAAAAATGGCCAAACGAATATCGAAAACGATCGAACGAGCAAATGACGATGACTAAGGAATTACGTCGAACGACAACCCAGCCTAAACGGCTCTTCGATACGCCTCAAATATCAATGTCCAAATATCCATAAAAGGATTTTCATAAATTAGACCAAAACACCAAAAATTGGAATATACACCAAATCAATCCAAACCAAAATCAATTGCACAAGAATAAGTGTTAGGAATTCATACCTAGCAATCGAAGATAATTATAGACAAAGATGTGAGATAAAAATCTCACCTTTTTACAAAATCAAACAAGAAGAAGCTGAAAGCAAATGGAGAATCAACCTCTCTTCAACACAACCCAAATGAGCTTGAATCTATGCTCAAAACAAGAACATTCCTAAAATTAGGTTTAGGAATTTTTGAAATTGATAAGAGAATAAGTTGGAGAAGAAGAAGAGAAGCTTACCAATGGGTTCTTCTATTAGTTTGGTGTTAACGCTAAAATTTGAACGCTAACACCCCGGTGTGTGAAGTGTAGTTGTGAAAGCACCACCCGATAGATCGGGAAAGAATTACAAGCAAGTAATAGCGGAAAAGCAGTGAACAACAGCAATTTTATAGTGGTTCGGCTTATGGGTATAGCCTACGTCCACTTTAAGTACTTTTATTGATGATCACGTTTCAAGTTGATACAAATCTTCTCAAGTACATTACACTTTGAATTACAAAAGACTTAGAACAAGTAGCTTAAACTTCAATGGAAATGAGAGTCTTCGAATCCATGTTGGATGTTTACGATCTCTTTTTGAAGTTGTATGTAGTGTTCCTAGTGTCTCAAGAGCTCCAAGTGTTGAATTGGTTTGGAATGCAGCAGAGTATCAGCGCTTGAAGAGAATGTGCCAAAAAGTCCCTTTCTAGTTGGAGTTAGTGCTGTATTTATAGGCGTGATTTTCTGGGCAGAATTTATTTCCAAGTTCTAAGTCGCGGCCGACTTAGTATAAGCCGTGGCCGACTTACCATATGTCGTGGCCGATTCACCGAGCCAAGTTCATGGCTTAATGGAAGCAAGCTTGCCTGAACTCATACCATCTGTCTTAAGTCGTCGCCGAGATAAGCTAGGTTGTGGCCGGCTTAAGGCAAGTCGCGGCCGAGTCACCTGGCCCTTCTACGGTTTCACCTAGGTCGCCCCCGAGTCAACATAGCATTATCTCCATAACACGGCATCGGACTTGCATTTTAGTAGCCTTTAGGTCGTGGACGGCTTAGCATACGTTGTTAAGTCGGTTGCCGACTTAAGTATAGGTCGTGCACCTTTCCAAGTCCTGATCAATTAGGTCGGCAGCTTCCTTAGGTAATTAGATCAACACTCAATTTAGGTCGGTAGACTTCCTAAGTCGGTACTCCTTAAGGCATTAGGTCGTTATCCATTTAAAGCCTTAGGTCGGAAACTTTTGTAAAGGTATTTGAGTCGCAAAGTACTTTGAGTCGCTGTCCCTTCTGAGTTATTAAATCGGCAACCATTGAGTCGTCATTCGTTTTAAGTTGGCAATGAGTTAAGGTTGTTGGGTCAGTTCACCTTTTAAGTCGTAGGTCTCTTGAGTCGTGGAGGCCTTAAGTCTTATGTTGGCACATTCATCAGATCACTGGATCGGCATCTCTCTTAAGTCGGTAGCCCTTTTTGAGTCTTAAGCCGGCATGCTTCTCAAGCCGTTAGGTCGGGCTCCCTTATGCCTTAGGTCGGCATCCCCTATTGAACCTTAAGTCGGTATCTTTTCCGAGTCTTATCTTGCTAGGTCGTTAGCTCCTTAACTCGTGGGCGAAACGGGGTTAACATTTGCCCCTCGAAGCACACGCTTAAGTCGTAAGTCGTGTGCTTCGACTTATCATAACCCGGTTGCGCCGATTTAAGTTCCAGTGCCTCCTGATACAAAAGCTTAAGTCGTTCCTCCTATCTCACTCTTCTCATTGCTTATCTCCTGAACCGTCCCTGCCATTGTCTCATCTTTAAGCTTTCAAAGGCGATCTCGATCAATTAACTACTGACAACCTCTGTTATCCACTGTGTAAGTAAACATTCCTCTTCCCTGATCATAGATTATCGTTGATTCATGAATTCCGTCTCCCAAAATCAAACCGCCTCTTCGTACGATGCTTCATCATGAATTCCGTTACAATTATGGTTGGTGAACCTTAGGTTGCTCGATTTGGCTTTAAATGTTTAGTGACATGATGAAGATGGTTTACTACTTTAGGCTAGACGATTTTAATTTGCGCTAGGTTTGCCAGGCGCTGACTTAGCAGAGGTTTCGAATTGGTGTCTTGGATGATCTGAATGCATGAAATAGTATAATTGAAGTGGGAATTTTTTGGTTGAGAGAGTGGCTAATGGGTTAACGGGTTGAGCGTGGTGAGGTATTGATTTAGATGTGACCTGGTGACCTTGGGAGGCTTGGCTTTTGGTTGACCCAATCCTTAAATCGCGGCCGTGCTATCACTTGAGGGAGATTTACCGACTTTACCTTCTGCCGATCCAAGCCTTGAAACTGTGGCCAAGTTAATCCTTTAAACCGCGGCCGAGTTAAGCCTTTAAACCGCGGCCGAGTTAACGCTTGGAGAATTTCACACCACTTCTTGAACCAGAGCCTTCCTCTCTTTTACTCCTTTACGACCTAGAGGACTACCGACTTAAAGACCCAGGAACTTAGCCTTAACGCGTGAAAGACTCCTAGATCGTAGCCGACTTAATACTTGAGCTTCAGACGTGTTATCATTTAGGAGCATAGGCCTACTTTGAGCATTTGCCTTGAGCTACCGAACTAAATTGTCTGAATTTTTGAACTTTAAACTTGCCTGAATCTCCTTGTATTATGCCGCATTAACTTATAAGCTGCTAACCTGCTAAAAATAACAAACAAAGAGAACCAAGGCGAAAATACTGCCATTAACTGCCCACGTCAGATGACAGATTAGTCAAGACAAAACAAACAACTTAATTATATTGCATGAAATGTTTGCGAATCAATCAATTAGGGTTAAATATTAGTGCAAAGTATCAACAATCTGAACTGATTTGTCTGCACTAACATCTTACTTGCATATCTAGGCTTAAAACAATAATCCCTGAATTTCATAACTAACAAATGTTTGCTAGTTTTCAGTCCAGTTATATTTGTTTACTGCTTGATTGATTCTACACAACACTTCACACACTTTAGGAAACGTGCACCTTCATGTTTGAATACCCAGTTGTTTATGTAGAATGACTTCCCATCGAGAAGAAGAAGTGGTAACTCAAGAAGAAGAAACTTTCCCGACAACAGTTCCGATAGAGAATCCTCCGGAAAGAACTTCGACTATTCTATCTTTGAGAACATTTATTCAGCTGCGCACTCAATTTGGCTTTGCTGAAAACGATGTCCTATTCCCTGGGTCAAATGATACTGCTGATAATCCTCCCTATGGTTTCGTTGCAGTCAACCGCCACATGTGCTTAAGTGGGGCGATTCCTCCTTTTAATGACTTCCTTCGAACTCTTCTTCTCCGGTTGACGATCTCTCCATTTCAACTTCATCCTAATGGTTATGCCATCTTGATGGGGTTGTGTGTTTTGTTTAGAAGAACTCTTGATCGCCTACCGAGTTTTGAAGAAATTCGTTATCTGTGCTCGTTTACAAAGAGTAAAGATCATCCTTCACTCATTATTGTGAGAAGTGCTAGAAACCGCAAGCTCCTTTCCGATCTCACTGAAAGTGTTCATGGATTTTTGAACCAGTTTTTCTTTGCTCGCTGCCCTCCAGGGTTTTATGCCATCTGGAGAATAGGAAGTAAGACTAGTGTTTCCATTTTTTCGTTTTTGAAACTTTTTCCGAGATCCGAACTTTCAGTTGCTAACTTCATTTTTTTGCTCTTTTCAGCACTTCCTCTCCCTTCTAGAGATCCGATTCATAAACAAGTTTTCGAGAGGTTGAGTGCCGTGGCTGCGGAAGAAAGGAGCATAAAATTTCTGCTGAAGGATGAATTTTTACACCAATACGGGCTTCTACACGCTTCTCGTTCTACGCATGCTCATGAAGTTCCAACAGAAGTTCCCGATTCTCCGTCGAAAACTCCTGACGCCCCGGTTACTGTCGAACAACTCACATCAAAAGAGTCTAATATTGAAGCTTCATTGGTGAAGTGTTCCACTCCTACCGACATTATGGGGTCATCCAGTAAGACGGTGCTTGCCCCGATCGAGGAAGAAGAAGAACCTTCACGGCCTCTCGGGGGATTAGCTGATGTAGGAATTGAGAAAACAAGTCCCACCAAGCATGATGGTGACGATGTTTACGAGGGGTTGAGCGACATAATAGTAACTTCGCAGGAGCTTTTTAGAGATGACGTATCTAAAACTATCTCTCCTGTAATTGAGGCGACGTCTCTTCTTCGACAAACACCAACACAAACATCAACTCCTCATACCCAAGCTATCATCACCTTTGCACCAAAGAGTGGTTTGTCGCTTAATACGTGTAGCTTGCACATCACACAACACTTAGGATTTTCCAGCACATTTATGCACTTATCTTCTTATACTTTAAAGATTTCTAAAGCTTATCTTTTCTTATTTCAGATTCTTCAATGACACGTGGCGGGTCATATTATCAGGATTTCCAACGCTACGGGGGGCGTGGCCAATATGATTATCGGCGTTACTTTCCTTCCTATAGAGAGTCTGACGAAGAGAGGGCTGCTCGAAAGGCTCGTGAAAGGAGGGATGCAGAAGAGCGTTATGACAGAAGGGATAGGGATGAGCACCATGATTCTCTGCAGAGAAGTGATGACTCTCACAAAAGGAAATCTCACGACGACCGGGGAAAAGGTCATGTAGCTGAAGATTCAGGCAAACGAGCCCGATATGGTGAGAGACATGCTTCCACTATTCCCGAAAAGCCTACTGCCCCTGCCCCTCTTGACATTACTTCCGACTCTCCTGCTCTTGGGAAGGAGGACATCCAGACAATAATAAGCAGGCCTAAATTTCAAGTGGGACCGGGCCCAGCCACTTTACAAAGTCGTTTTCCGCAGTGGTGTTTAAAGGGTGTGAGGTTCGATCTCGACCTAGTCCCTATTGACAAGCCTGCTATGCTACGAAATCTTGACGCCGTTAAACTTGATATCGAGAGGATGTCAAACTGGCAGAAGCTTGTTGATGAGCTTCAACGAGTTAACCGCGCCAACTTAGAGGCTATGCTCACCATGGAAAACGATAGGCTGAGTGGCAAAAGGTCCTTGAGCAGCATGATACCGAGATGAGAAGCATTACTTCCTACAACGAGGAGCTCGAAGCAAAGGTTGAGAAGTTGAAAGATGAGCTTGCTGCTTCCTCTACTTCATACTCTCAAAAAAAAGAAGTGCTTCTCAGACAAGTAAGAGATGCTCATGCCAGTCAGAGGGACGCCGAAGACAGGCTCGAGGTACAAAAAAGAATCAGTGAAGGCTATGTCTCTGATATTGCTGAGCTTCAAAAGAAAAACAACTCCCAGGAGGCGGAGATACAAATGCTTAAGCTTCAGCTTGCCAAAACTGAAAGGGAGCGCGATGAGGCTGTCGCCGGCAAAATCGCAGCCGAAGAATCTCATGAGGCGACCAAAAACAGCTTCGGCTCAACATTATTCGACTTCTACTTGCATAGCGTCTTGGGGCGTGGAAGCCTCGCCTTTCTTGGTCCCAAGTATGAGATCACTTTAGCTGAAGTGTGGGAGGCCGCTCTTGAGATGCTCGGTGCTGAAGGTGCCGGTTACGACGAATCAGCCCTGGAAAGGCATTATTTTGATGAAGACGCTCGCGTTGCTCTTGCCAGGGGAAAGGAACAACTTGCCAAACTAAGAACCGAAGTGATGGAAGGGGACCAGCTGGGGAAAACCACTTCAACTACTCTAGTCCAGCCACCTTCTTCGTCTGAAGTCGACATTATTGGTTCCAGTTCCCATCTCGCATCTCCCACCAAAGTTACCGCTGATATTACAAGCACACAAGGCGGAGACGAGGGTGAAGAGAGTGCTGATGCGCAAGCTTATGAAGTCGATATCAGGAAACCAGCTTCTCCAGGTAACTTCACTGTTAATCTCGCTACTGTCAATTCTGCTCAAGCGGGTTACTCGTTTATTTCACATGAGTTTCACGAGCTCCTTGGCTATTTTCTCAACCTTGACGAGCCTTCATCTCCTCTCTTTACTGACTTCAACCTTTTTTCTTCTGTAGAGAAAGTACCAAGCACTGCTCAAACTTCTACTCCTCCGGTCATCCTTCCTTCATCTCTTCAGGCGGTGCCTCCTTCTGCCTCGCAACCTGGATCACAGGAGGAACAAATAGAGGCTCTTCACGGCTTGGATGATCCCATCACTTCGCAAGAGCAGAAAGATGAGAGACCTGAGGGAGGTGACATATCCCCGGAACGCACTCCTTCTGACGACATTGTTCTATCAAAACTTGTCACCCCGGGGAGTCAGTCTTCCTCACAAAGGAGAGAGAAGCGTGGGATATCAAAGAGGAGGGGGAAGAAAATCACCGCCACTGAAGAGGAGCCGGAAGTTGAACCGGTTACACCTACCTCTCCTACTTCCCTTATACCCACTGGCCGACCTGGAAAGCTGGTCATTCGACCGGGTAAAGGGTCCAAAGGAGGGAAGAAGAAGTGAAGATTTTAGCTTTTTGTCTTTTATATGAACTGGCCGAGAGTTGTGCGGGCATCGGCCCCCGCTTTTATTTTGAAAACCTGTATCTGCATTATAGTTGAATAAAATGATTCTTCGTTTGTACAAATTTCTGCTTGAATTTGAGAATGCATTTACTATTTATTTTTGCACAAGTTTGTTTATATAACATTGCAGCGGGCTTATGGTATGTTGTTTGAGTATTACTTTACTGATGCAGCTATACTACTATACCATGTTGCCCCCATACCTTAAGCTTGTTGCAATATTTTATACTTCGAGGGGACTTGCACTCTTATTTGTTAAAGAATAATTATTTTATTCTTTAAAGAAAATTTTATAGAGTACAACTCCTTTCGTATAAGTTTTTACGCTTTGTCGTTCGAAGAAATCACTTTTTTCTTTTGCTTATGTGCATATTTTACCAAGTGAATTCCTCTATGTGGTAAAGCGGACCTCTGAAGGGTACTTTAACTTCTTTTCTCTTTACGATCATTTTCCATTTGAAAGTTAAAGTACGCTTTTGATGAGGATTTTTTTTTTTTATGCAAAATTGTACCTCTGAGGAGGGATTTTTCACGTTTCAACACTTGGAAGTTTTATTTCAATCTCGGTGAAACGTGTACCCCCCAAAGAGTTGTGCCTTCGAAGAAAGCCTTTTCACGTTTCAACACTTGGAAGTTTTATTTCAATCTCGGTGAAACGTGTGCTTCCAAAGAGGTCTTTTTCTTGATTGTGTCCCCGGGAGGGGGTCGTACCTCTAAGGAGGGATTTTTTACGTTTCAACACTTGGAAGTTTTATTTCAATCCCGGTGAAACGTGTACCCCCAAAGAGTTGTGCCTTCGAAGAAAGCCTTTTCACGTTTCAACACTTGGAAGTTTTATTTCAATCTTGGTGAAACGTGGGCTTTCAAGAAGGTCTTTGTTTTTGCATTTCAACTTTGGTGAAGTGAAATTCCGAAGAGCGGTTGCTACACTTCAACTCCTGGCGAAATGTGCCTCCGAATAGGGCTTTTATTTTGTTTACATTTCAACTCTGGTGAAGTGAAATCCCGAAGAGCGGTTATAACACTTCAACTCCTGGCGAAATGTGCCTCCGAAGAGGGCTTTTATTTTGTTTACATTTCAACTCTGGTGAAGTGAAATCCCGAAGAGCGGTTATAACACTTCAACTCCTGGTGAAATGGGCCTCCGAAGAGGGCTTTTATTTTGTTTACATTTCAACTCTGGTGAAGTGAAATCCCGAAGAGCGGTTATAACACTTCAACTCCTGGTGAAATGTGCCTCAAAGAGGGTTTTCATCGCCTGGAAGTTACTCTCTCATGGTTGGAGGGTCATGACTCCTCCAATCTTTTTTGTTGAGTAGAGAACTTTCTTTTTTGTGGCGTATGACCCATTAGAGGTCTTTTATCCTCCGAAGAGTTGCGCCTCCGAAGAGGACTTGTGCCGCTGATGGTAGCTTTGGTTGTTCCTTTGTTCACTTGCTTATGCCTTTTCAGCGATCCTCTTTTTTTTCTTTTCAAGTTTTCATTCCCCTTTCTCTCACAAGTGGCTTGTTTAATCCAAGGAAGTGTACTTCATTGCCAGGCAAGTTCGTGAGAACGGGCGCTAGCTTCCTAATTGGATGTTTGTTTGTTCAAACAATCTCAATTTATCAGCAAGGGCTCGTTTCTATCGAAATCATTAGCCGTTCAATTGAAGTATTTCCTATCTAGGATTTGAATTCGGGGTCTTTGTAACTTGAAATTTGTTTGTTGAATGATGGTGAGAATCGCTCGGTCTTATGATGCGCAAGTTTTATTTCCATTGTCTGCAAAAATTTAAATCGACATTTTAGCAATACATTTTATGTGTTTTTATATCGAAAACAAAGCAAACATATAATGATAATAAGGAACACAAGATTTATAGTGGTTCGGCCATGAAATTGGGCCTACATCCACTTTATATTCTTTCATTATTTACTTGCATCAGTTTCACAATTGCTTTCAATTACAAGAATCATACATTCATAATTCTTTTTACAATTTTTCAACAAAATTTTCAAGTAAAGTATGGACGCAAGTGGTTGCTGTTCCATGCCCTTGGAATTTGATCTCCATCAACAGTGGTGAGCTTGAATGTGCCGTCAAGAAGCTTCTGACCTATTACATATGGTCCTTCCCAATTTGGCCCAAACACACCTGTCGCGGTCATAATTCTTTTCAGGACTAGATCTCCAATTTCAAAGCTGCGTTGACGAACTTTGGAATTGAAATGTCTGGCTATCCTTTGCTGATGAGCTGCAACTCTGAGGTTAGCTTCATCTCTTTTTTCATCAAGGAGATCCAGCGCTTCAAGTTGCAGCTTTTCATTTTCTGCTTGATTGAAATGGATTCTTCTGTGTGAAGGGACCTCTGCTTCAACCGGGATCATTGCTTCCGATCCGTATGCTAACGCAAAAGGAGTATGCCCAGTTGCAGTTTTGTGAGTAGTTCTGTATGCCCATAGTGCAAGTGGTAGTTTATCGACCCAACCACCTTTTGCTCTTTCAAGTTGCTTTTTGATGGTTGATTTGATGATCTTGTTCACTGCTTCCACTTGCCCGTTTGCCTGCGGATGAGCTACTGCCGAAAAGCTTTTCTGGATTTTGAATCGCTTGCAAAAATCCTGGAATTCCTCGCTTTCAAACTGAGTACCATTGTCTGTGATTATTTTCTGAGGCACACCGTATCTGCAAATGATATTCTTGGTCACAAAGTTTATCATTTTCTTTGAAGTGATCGTAGCCAATGGTTCAGCTTCAGCCCACTTAGTAAAATAATCAACTGCAACAATAGCATATTTAATCCCTGATTTAGCAGTTGGTAGCGGCCCAATGAGATCCATTCCCCAAATTGCAAATGGCCATGGACTGACCATCTGTGTGAGTTCGGTAGAAGGTGCTCTAGGAATTTTGGCATATCTTTGGCATTTGTCACATTTTCGGGAGTAATCTGCAGTATCCCGAGTAATTTCTGGCCAAAAATATCCGTATCGGAGAATTTTCTTTGCTAATGTTTGTCCACCTGAATGATCACCGCATTCTCCTCCATGCACTTCTGCTAGGATTGTTTTGGACTCTTCCCGGGATACACATCGAAGCAATGGCATTGAGAATCCCCGTCTGTACAATCGGCCATCCTGAATCACATAGCGGGAGGCCTTCCTTAGTAGCTTTCGTCTTTCTATCGAGTTTTCTGGCAGAGAACCTTTGAGTAGGTAATCCAGTATTGGAGTCATCCATGACTCTTGTTCTTGAGATACATTCATAATACAGTCTATATCCATCTCGTCTATACTTGGCGCTGAAAGGACTTCTACAGGGACCAATCCCAATAGTTGAGCTTCACCAGAACTTGAATATTTTGCGAGGGAATCTGCCTTCATATTCTCTTCCCGAGGAATGTGGCTTATTGAATAGTGATCGAGTTCACATAGGAGTTCCCAAGCCTTTGACAAGTAGGAAGGCAGGTTTCCACCTTTTGCTTGAAATTCCTTCTTGACTTGGCATACAATAAGCTGGGAATCACTGAAAATTTGTAGTGCTCGAATGTTTAGCTCTTTAGCGATTTTCAGACCTGCAATAAGAGCTTCATATTCTGCTTCATTGTTTGTTGAAGGAAATTCCAGTCTTAGTGCATAACATAATGATCGACCTTCAGGAGTTTCAAGTATCACTCCGGCTCCTGAAAAGTAGTCATTTCTTGCGCCATCCACATACATCTTCCACTGGATTGGGGAATCATTGACCGCTTTTTCCTCACCATTATCTTTCTCTGTGAATTCTGCAATGAAATCAGCTAAAGCTTGTCCGTTGATTGCTTTTCGGGGATGATAAGTGATGTCATATTGACTGAGTTCAATGTTCCATTTTAGAAGGCGACCCGAAGTTTCTGGGCGAAATAGGACTTGCTTTAGAGGTTGATCAGTGAGTACTTTGATAGGATGAGCTTGGAAATATTGCCTCAGTTTCCTCGATGCAACTAGTAGGCAATAGGCGAGTTTTTCCAACTTGGAGTAATTCAGCTCTGCCCCAGTGAGTCTTTTGCTGATATAGTAAACTGGATGTTGAATCCTTTTGTCTTCCCGTATCAGCGCTGCACTTAGAGCATGAGATGATACTGCCAAGTATATAAGAAGATCCTCACCATTGCCTGGCCTAGAAAGTATCGGAGGCGTTTCCATATGACGGATCAACTCTTCAAAGGCTTTTTGGCATTCGGGAGTCCATTCAAAGTTCTTCTTTCCTTTTTTCAGGGCATCGAAGAATGGGATGCATTTATCAGTAGCTTTGGAAATGAACCGACTCAAAGCGGCGACCTTTCCGTTGAGACTTTGCAATTCCTTCTTCGTTCTAGGAGCTTTAACTTCTTTTAAGGCGGTAATTTGAGCTGGACTGGCCTCAATGCCCCTAGCACTGACGATAAAACCTAAGAACTTTCCGGATTCGACCCCAAATGTACATTTCAGAGGGTTAAGTTTCATTCTGTATTTCCGGAGGACTGCGAACATTTCTGCTAAGTGTTCAATGTGATCCACTGCTTTCCTGGACTTCACTAACATGTCGTCGACGTAGACTTCCATAGTTTTGCCCAATTGCGGTTTGAACATAGCATTAACAAGTCTTTGGTAGGTTGCCCCTGCGTTTTTCAATCCGAAGGGCATAACTCTGTAGCAATAAAGTCCAACATCTGTGATAAAGCTTGTATCCTCCTGATCCGGCTCATGCATCATGATTTGGTTATAACCGGAGTAGGCATCCATGAAGGATAACAATTCATGTCCCGCAGTTCCGTCTACCAGTTGATCGATCCTGGGTAATGGGAAGCAATCTTTGGGGCAAGCCTTGTTTAGATCAGAAAAATCGATGCACACTCTACATTTTCCATTAGCTTTCTTGACCAACACAGGATTTGAAACCCAATTCGGATATGTAGATTCTTTGATGAAGTTATTTTCCATGAGTCGATCAACTTCTTCTTTTAATGCTGCTGACCTTTCTGGACCTTGGGTTCTTCTTTTCTGTTTAACTGGCGTAAACTTTGGGTCAATATTCAGAGCGTGTACTGCAACTTCTGGGGATATCCCACACATATCGGCATGAGTCCAAGCAAAGACATCCAGATTTGCTTTCAGGAAAGATATCAAGACATTCTGAATTGACACATTAAGCTGTGAACCCACATTCAACACCTTATTTGGGTCCTTCGGGTCAACAGGTACCGGAATTGTCGTTTCCACCGGTACTACTCTATTCTCCCCTGTACTGGCTTTTCTGGGATCCATTTCTTTCCGTGCCCCGCTGTGCTCGCCAGTGCAGGGTCCGCTCTGTAATTGCTACAAAGCTGGTTCCTTGATGCGGACTGGAGTTGCCGCATCCTTTGCCATTTCTCTTTTTCTTGACTCTCGCAGCTCTGTCCAATAGCATTCTCGCGCAGCATTTTGATCCCCTTTTATAACTCCTACTCCATTGTCAGTAGGAAATTTAATAGTGAGGCACCACGGGGCTAGGATAGCTTTGAATGCTGCGAGTGTTGGACGGCCAAGAAAAGCATTATAAGCAGAATATTCGTCGACGATCACAAAGGTTTGCTTTCGGACCAATTTCCTTTCTCCTTCCCCAAATTCTACAAACAGATCGATGGTTCCTACTGGTTGCTTTGGCTCCCCAGTGAAGCCAACGATTTTCTGTGATGAGGCTTGCACATCGATCATAGGGATTTTCATCTCGTCAAATGTCTTCTTGAAGAGAATATTACATGATGCTCCGCAGTCAATGAGGACTCTTCTGACAATGGCTGGTCCAATACCAGCCGAGATGACCAAGGGATCTAAAGTAGGAGCTTCAATACCTGTGGAATCTCTGGCTCTGAAGATAATATCATCACTGAAAGTTTTCTGTTGTTTAAGGGGCGCAGTGTCTTCTAGAACAAAGACGTCTTCTTCGGCTGGAGAATATTTCAAAGCCCTGGAATATCTCTCCATCTCACCCCAACTTTTGCCAGCTGGGTGAGGTCCTCCTGAAATGACATTGATAACGGGCCTTCCAGATTCATGCCCCGTAGCTTTCTCTCCTGCCCCAGGCTGATGAACAGGAGCCCGCTGCCCCTGACTCGACGATGCAGGATTGTTGCTATTCTTTTTCACGAATTGCTGCAACTTGTTTTCTCTTAGCAACTCTTCAATCAGATTTTTCAGCTGGCGGCATTCATCAGTTTCATGACCTGGTTGATTGTGGAAGCGGCAGAATTTCCCACTTTGTATGGCTTTTATCCCAGTTCTCAAAGGGATAGGTTTAGGGAAATCGACGGAATCTTTAGTGGCCAGGTAGATGTGCTCCGGTGTATGTGATAATGGAGTATATTCTGATGGCTTGAAGGATCGGGGCTTCTTCAGATTACCCTGTTTCTTCCCATTACTATTCTCCCTTTTTTGCCCCACCGATTCATTCTTGCGTGGAGCGACAGTGTTGTCTTCTGCTTTTTCCAACACTGTCTTTACTGGTAAAGGACGGCTTTCCAAGCGAATGAATTCATCTGCTTTTTTGTAGAACTTTTCGAGAGAGGTTGGTTCCTTCATATTTAACCATTTCCCAAATTCGCTTGACTTATCGATAGCCCTCATCAGATAAGTCAATATCATTCGTGGTTCAGCATTGTCCACCTCAGCCAGTGCTATATTGAAGCGGTTCAAGAAGGATCTGATAGACTCACCAGGATTCTGCTCTAAACTCGATAGTGACATAATATCCTTGGCCTTCGAAGCATATAGTCTAAACTGCTCCTTGAATTTTCTGGTCAAGTCTGAAAATGTTAACGCTAAAATTTTCAAGAGCACCCGTTTGGTAAGCGGGAGGTCCTGAGTTCAATTCTCAGTGAAAGCACCAAAAATGTTAACGCTAAAATTTGAACGCTAACACCCCGGTGTGTGAAGTGTAGTTGTGAAAGCACCACCCGATAGATCGGGAAAGAATTACAAGCAAGTAATAGCGGAAAAGCAGTGAACAACAGCAATTTTATAGTGGTTCGGCTTATGGGTATAGCCTACGTCCACTTTAAGTACTTTTATTGATGATCACGTTACAAGTTGATACAAATCTTCTCAAGTACATTACACTTTGAATTACAAAAGACTTAGAACAAGTAGCTTAAACTTCAATGGAAATGAGAGTCTTCGAATCCATGTTGGATGTTTACGATCTCTTTTTGAAGTTGTATGTAGTGTTCCTAGTGTCTCAAGAGCTCCAAGTGTTGAATTGGTTTGGAATGCAGCAGAGTATCAGCGCTTGAAGAGAATGTGCCAAAAAGTCCCTTTCTAGTTGGAGTTAGTGCTGTATTTATAGGCGTGATTTTCTGGGCAGAATTTATTTCCAAGTTCTAAGTCGCGGCCGACTTAGTATAAGCCGTGGCCGACTTACCATATGTCGTGGCCGATTCACCGAGCCAAGTTCATGGCTTAATGGAAGCAAGCTTGCCTGAACTCATACCATCTGTCTTAAGTCGTCGCCGAGATAAGCTAGGTTGTGGCCGGCTTAAGGCAAGTCGCGGCCGAGTCACCTGGCCCTTCTACGGTTTCACCTAGGTCGCCCCCGAGTCAACATAGCATTATCTCCATAACACGGCATCGGACTTGCATTTTAGTAGCCTTTAGGTCGTGGACGGCTTAGCATACGTTGTTAAGTCGGTTGCCGACTTAAGTATAGGTCGTGCACCTTTCCAAGTCCTGATCAATTAGGTCGGCAGCTTCCTTAGGTAATTAGATCAACACTCAATTTAGGTCGGTAGACTTCCTAAGTCGGTACTCCTTAAGGCATTAGGTCGTTATCCATTTAAAGCCTTAGGTCGGAAACTTTTGTAAAGGTATTTGAGTCGCAAAGTACTTTGAGTCGCTGTCCCTTCTGAGTTATTAAATCGGCAACCATTGAGTCGTCATTCGTTTTAAGTCGGCAATGAGTTAAGGTTGTTGGGTCAGTTCACCTTTTAAGTCGTAGGTCTCTTGAGTCGTGGAGGCCTTAAGTCTTATGTTGGCACATTCATCAGATCACTGGATCGGCATCTCTCTTAAGTCGGTAGCCCTTTTTGAGTCTTAAGCCGGCATGCTTCTCAAGCCGTTAGGTCGGGCTCCCTTATGCCTTAGGTCGGCATCCCCTATTGAACCTTAAGTCGGTATCTTTTCCGAGTCTTATCTTGCTAGGTCGTTAGCTCCTTAACTCGTGGGCGAAACGGGGTTAACATTTGGAGCTAGAACTTAATTTGCAAAATAAAACTAGGGCTTGGAGTTTTAATTTCCTCTTCCACTCTCCATTAATATAAAAGCTTGAGTATATGAGGAATGAAGAGATGAAGAGGAGAAGGGGTTGGGACTGAATACATTAGTGGCTCAGCCCAAACCAAAGCCCTAAGTAAAAAGTAGAAAAATTCAACTTTCTCCAAACATATCGAAGCTTATACTCAAAAGGTCGCAAACGGCATTTTAAACTCAATGGGAGTGGTCCCGAGTCCTAATTCAACTGTATGCAAAAAGTAGCTTTTCGGACTAAATTCCGAGTACCGATAAAATATTTAAATAAAATATTTAAATATTAAAATCGACAAATATGCGGGTTATTACAGACTCCCCTCCTTAAAGAAATTGCGTCCTCGCAATATTTAAGAAGAAGATATATAGTAACAACCATAAAAGCATATTCAACACAAAAGAAATTTGAAATAAAAGGTTCACCTCAAAGAGCACGAGAAAGCAAGTCCGGATGTGTTCGCTCGATGAACTCTTTAGATTCCCAAGAACAATCCTTAGGATTTGAAGACCATTGGACTTTAACAAGCGGGACATCTTTATTTCGAAGGCGTTTGACCTCCAAAGCAACAATACGAATAGGATGTTGCTCATAAGTTAAATTAGGCGAGACTTCAACCTCTTCCACAACACCGGGCTCAAGAATAGAATCGGAATCTCGAAGACATTTCTGAAGTTGAGAAACGTGAAACACGTCATGCATAGCAGAAAAACTGAGCCGGTAATGATAGGCGATAAGCCATGGAACCAATACGTTCAGTGATAGGAAATGGCCCAATATATCGAGGCGCCAATTTTCCCGATCGACTGAAACGTACAACACCTTTCATTGGTGAATACACGAATAAAAACAGAATCTCCAACAGATAATTCTAATTTCCTTCTTCGATTATCGGCATAGGATTTTTGTCCACTCTGGGCTTCTTTCATCCTATGACGAATAAGATCAATCTTTTCTGTGGAATCACGAATAAAATTGGGACCTAAAACCAGCCTCTCACCGGTCTCAAGCCAACAAGAAGGAGATCGGCATGGCCTTCCGTAGAGTGCCTCAAAAGGTGCCATACCAATACTAGATTGAAGCTATTATTATAGGAAAATTAAACAAGTGAAATATAATCTTCCCAACTTCCACCAAAATCAAGAACACAAGCACGAAGAAGATCTTCAAGAGTTTGATTCACACACTCGGTTTGTCCATCGGACTGAGGATGATAAGCGGTGCTAAAATTAAGCTTCGTTCCCAAAGCTTTTTGAAGACTCTTCCAAAATCCACTAGTAAACAATGGATCACGATCACTAACTATAGAAGTAGGAACTCCATGCAATTTAACAATTTCTTTAATAAAAGTTTGGCCAAAAGAGGTACGGTTCGGTTAGACCGAACGGGAATAAAATGGGCAGATTTAGTAAGTCTATCAACAATCACCCATAAGCTATCATGACCCGATCGAGAACGGGGAAGGCATCTATAAAATCCATGGAAATCTGGTCCCACTTCCAAACTATAATTTCTAAAGGTTGCAATAACCCACCGGGCCTTTGATGTTTGGCCTTAACGAGTTGGCAAGTCATGCAACGCTTAACGAAGTTAGCGATGTCAAGTTTCATTCCCTCCCAATAATATAGTCGCTTCATATCTGCGTACATTTTACTACTTCTGGGATGAATGGTAAATTTAGAACGATGAGAATCGTCTAAAACATCTTTACGAAGATCACTGATATTTGGCACGATAAGTCTACCAAATCTCCGAATGTCGCCACGAGAATCGATATCAAAGTCTTTCAAACCTTCAATATCAATTTTATCTTTAATATTTTGGCCAAGAAGAGCCAATTTAGGATCCAACCCTTGAGCTTCAAGAATGCGGTCTAAAAGAGAAGGATGAGCCTCAAGGCTACATAAAACAAGAGATGAACATAAATTGGTAACACGGTCTCGAATTTCACAAGTGGATAAAAGCTCGAGATCTTTCCATTCGGATATCATCATAGAAACAATCGCTTGTTGCTTTCGACTAAGTGCATCAGCAACGCGATTTCCCTTTCCGGGAGTATAAAGGATATCAAGATCATATGGTGCAAGAAATTCGAGCCAACGCTGTTGACGCAAATTAAGTTCCTTTTGGGAGAATAAATACTTCAAGGACTTATGATCGATATAAAGAACAAATTTTTCTCCTAAAAGATAATGACGCCAAATCCGAAGGGCGAAAACAATAGCCGCGAGCTCTAAATCATGAGTGGCATATCTAGTCTCGGCTGGCTTCAATTGCCTAGAAGCATAAGCAATAACACGTTCTTTTTGCATAAGAACGGCACCCAAACCAACGCGACTAGCATCGGTATAAAAAACGAAATCTTGATTCCCCTCGGGAATAACGAGAATAGGAGCATCAGAAAGAAGTTCTTTTAATTTCTGAAAAGAAGCTTCACATTTGTCCGACCAAATGTATTTAACACCTTTCTTCGTCAAGCTAGTGAGAGGCACGACAATCTTAGAAAAGTCTTTGATAAAACGACGGTGATAACCTGCCAATCCCAGAAAACTACGGATTTCTGTCACACTCTCCGGTCTCTTCCAATTCTGAATCGCTTCAATCTTTAAAGGATCCACTGATATTCCGGACTCGGAAATAATATGGCCTAGAAACTTCACACGAGATTGCCAAAAATGGCATTTTGAAAATTTTGCTTTTAATTGATTACTCCTAAGAGTTTCCAATACAATTCGAAGATGTTTTTCATGCTCCTCCTCTGTTTTAGAATACACAAGAATATCATCAATAAAGATGAGAAAAAATCGATCGAGGAAGTCTTCAAAAACTCTATTCATAAGGTCAACGAAATCAGCCGGAGCATTCGTTAGACCAAATGGCATAACAAGCCATTCATAAGATCCATACCGAGTACGGAACGATGTCAAAGGAATGCTATCCTCTGCAATACGAAGCTGATGAAAACCGGTAGCCAAGTCCAATTGTGAAAAGACTCTAGCACCACTAAGTTGGTCAAATAAATCATCAATCCGAGGTAAAGGATATTTATTTTTAATAGTATGATCGTTAAGCCTGCGATAGTCAACGCAAAGCCTAAGCGTACCGTAGGATTTCTTTCACGAAAATAGCCGAAGCTCCCCAAGGCGAGGAACTAAAGCGAATAAATTGCTTCGTCTCCAACTCGGATAGTTGTTTGCGCATCTCTTCGTTCTCATTATTGGACATGCGATAAGGAGGACAAGTAATAGGTTGAGCTCCAGGAATAAGATTAATTCTGAACTCAATTGTTCGCTTAGGTGGTAATCCTAAAACGGGCTCGAATATGTCGGAAAATTCACAAACGACGTGAATAAGAGAAATAATATCACCCTCATCATCATCATCGTCATCACGAGGATTTAAAGAATATAAAGATGCAACCAAGCTGGAATCTGAATCTTTAAGATTAATAGAAATCTGCTTAACAGATTGAGGATGTCGAAGATGAATAGTCCGCTCAAGACATAGGATATGAGCTTCATAACGGTTAAGCCAATCCATTCCCAAAATCATTCCAAAGCCTAAATAACGCATGACATGCAAATCGGCTAGGAAAGGAAAATCACACAAAATAATCTCGACATCTTTACACAATAAACTGATTGTTGCGGATCCACCAACCGGATTCGCAATTCTCAAAGAAGTCATTAAACACAAAACATCCAAAGAAAAAGTATCAACAAGTTCTTTTGATATAAAAGAATGGGACGCACTCGTAACAAAAAGAACTCGAATAGGATGATCACGAAATAAAATAATTACATCCAGAATAGAATGAGAATACCATGGCCACGAGATGTGTTTCCAGGGGCTTGAGCAACATTTAACTTTCCCTCTTTCCTTCCCTGAAGCTTGGGGCTCGAGGATATAACATGACTGGGACATTTGCAGTAGCGACAAGAGATAGACTTGGGACACTTGTTCGCATAATGGTCCTTCGAACCACAATTATAGCATTCCCCACGACCAAAGGAAGAAGTCTTTGCCACGGAGGTTGCTTGCTTCCCTTTCCTATTTGGATAGGGGCCTTTGAATTTGTTTGGCCTCTTCTTGCTGTTGTTGAAGCTAGGTTTGGAAGCTGCTACTTCAAAATCACTCCCCCTATCTGCCTCTTCAAGACGAAGTGCGATATCTACAAGTTGGTCAAAGGGAACTTCTAATTTTAGAAGTAATGGCTTCTTGAGATTCTTATTTAAGCCATAGACGAACCTCTAGTTCTTCTTCAATGGGGTGTTGATGTATTCAAGCCCATATTTGGAAAGCAACTCAAAGGACGCGACATAATCGGTCACGGAGGATTCACCTTGAACAAGGTCAATGAAACGATGAGCCATCGTCACTTTCTCAGCTTCTGGAACGAATTTTAATTCGAAGCGTTCTCGGAATTGCTACCAGGTGAGATCCGCTTCATTAATCTCAGAAGTAAGAAGTTCGTACCAGTCCAATGCTCTTTCTCGGAGCATACTAGAGGCCACCTGAACTCGGTGAAGGTCAATAAGATTCATGCGAGAAAAGATTCGATCGCATGACCTTAGCCAAGCCTGTACTTCAATAATAGTTTCGGAACCTTTAAAGGGCTTCCCACCCAAATTAGTGTAATCGCTGCACAAGCGTGCAAATCCCGACTTTGGGTGAGTAGGTTCCGGGTTAGCTCCAGCTGCTTGAGCATTTGTCACTAAATCAAGAAGCTGTTGAGCAGTCATAAAAACTCCATCCTGGGGTAGGGTACTAGATGGTACGGCTCTGGGGCGGCCTGGTCTAGACATTTCTCTCCCTTTAGAAAGAAAGAAGAAGAAGAAAAAGGTTATTCATCAAATTGAATATCAAGCAATCTTGATAGATAAACAAGGAATCATAAGGAAAATAGGATGAATCGGTACGAAGACTCGAATTAAATCCTAAAGCACGACTCCTAAGAGGGACTTAGAACGATGATCCTTGTTATATTATTCAATATTGTTCCGACGTTTGGCTCTGATACCAAGCTGTGACGCCCCACCTTTATACCCACGCTAGCCAAGAACACTACGGGTGAATGCTGTCAACTAGCACGGAGAATAAGGCTGTTGAGGAGCGACCATCTGTATAATTGCTTTGCGCGAGCATCGATATGTCAGATAGTATAACATGCATTTTATCTCAAGAGAAAATCCGACACACCGATAAAAACACAAAGCTACTACACAGTGGCTATAATAATCTTCGAAAACAAATATAGAAATAAACATAACATAAATCAGTCACAGATAATTCATATCACAAAGGCGGAATAAGATATGAATATTACACATAAAAGTGTACATCAGAGTAGTGGTCAGAAAGATCCTCAATAACACAAAATAATAGCAACATGTGCTATACAAAAGAATACATCAATGAGTCAATATCTCAAGAGTATACAACAAAAACTACTAATCTAAGTAGTAAGCAAAAGGTCAGAGTAATGGATCCCTGGGGAGAAGTTAAGCAGAAGCACCTGTAAGATCTCGGTCTGACCCGAGTATTATTTAATAAGAAAATAATAAACGGTTCAGTCTAACTATAAATATCAGATGAAATGATATAGAATAAGAGATATGACTAAACACACAATAATCACAATGTCAAGCTGTGATATATAAGTAGTTGAAAATCAACGACAGATTAATCAATATCATCAAATCTACACAAGAATCAAAGAAATGTCATACTCCCCATTTCGTTCACCAAACCATAAATATTGACGATCATATCAATGTCAATCACAAAAGTCAATGACACACAAATTCACCAATGCACAAATATTGATAAAACTTATCAATGGAAATCACGAAAATTGGTGAGGCACAAATTCTAGAAATCATCTCGAGAAATCCAGAAATCACAAAAGGGGGGAGGCCTATCGCAAACGGGAGCATAAAGCCCACCAACACGTGTATCACAAACGGAAGGCTAATTCCATGGTTGCTAACCATCACAAATTGAGCCGAAGCTCCACAAACGGCCCGAAGACCATGGGTTGCTACCCCACCAAATTGAGTCGAAACTCCACAAAACGGGGTTTATTCTCCCTCGTAGACAAAGAGACATCGCACATTGCTAGTCTAAATCACAAAGATGATCGTCATGATCAACGAGAAGTGTCAATTACACTAAGCTAGTAAATATATGAGTTTAGCTTCATGTCCCATAACCACTTGCTTAACTTAAATATTTACGAACAAACTGTAGATCTCCACTATAAAATTGTCACAAGAGATTCAATCGAACAAGTCCAAGAATTAACCGACGAAGTAAATGCAAGCATTTCATACCACTCGTTTTACTAAGTCGTTTAATTAGATTTCTCATACGAGTGAGGTAAAGGTTTGTATATATTAATAGATTGGAAAACGGTTTAAGAAACGAGCTTTGTACTAAAATAGTGTTGAAATCATTTGAAGAAAGAGTTTTGATATTTACTACTAGTATAGAAAACCTTTATATTTTTAAAGTGACAAATCACAAAGAAGATTGTAGGAACAATCATTCACTAAAATTCACATATGAAGACGTGAATAAAATCCAAAGAAACCCATAAAGAATCCATCGAAATGGATATTCAAAAATCCCTAAAAGGAGTCATCAAAGGCATAATAAATGATAACAACAAATAGGATCATCACGAATCGATTTAAATTGGAATTCTCAAGCGAATAGGAAAATAGGCAAAACATTACAATTTCAGACGTCTGAAACAAGTGGTTCAGACGTCTGAATCTGGAAATATAAAGATTTCCAGAACACAATTCAGACGTCTGAATCAAATGTTTCAGACGTCTGAAATAGGCACTTTTTAGCCTATTTCCTTTCTGGTTCCAAATGAACCAATTTAGACGTCTGAAACCATATATTCAGACGTTTGAATCTGGGAATAGAAATCTTCCCAGAAGAATATTCAGACGTCTGAATATTACGTTTCAGACGTCTAAATGAATGGTTCAGGGCATTCCCTGAACCTAGGCCAAAAAATGGCCAAACGAATATCGAAAACGATCGAACGAGCAAATGACGATGACTAAGGAATTACGTCGAACGAAAACCCAGCCTAAACGGCTCTTCGATACGCCTCAAATATCAATGTCCAAATATCCATAAAAGGATTTTCATAAATTAGACCAAAACACCAAAAATTGGAATATACACCAAATCAATCCAAACCAAAATCAATTGCACAAGAATAAGTGTTAGGAATTCATACCTAGCAATCGAAGATAATTATAGACAAAGATGTGAGATAAAAATCTCACCTTTTTACAAAATCAAACAAGAAGAAGCTTGAAAGCAAATGGAGAATCAACCTCTCTTCAACACAACCCAAATGAGCTTGAATATATGCTCAAAACAAGAACATTCCCAAAATTAGGTTTAGGAATTTCTGAAATTGATAAGAGAATAAGTTGGAGAAGAAGAGAAGCTTACCAATGGGTTCTTCTATTAGTTTGGAGCTAGAACTTGATTTGCAAAAGAAAACTAGGGCTTGGAGTTTTAATTTCCTCTTCCACTCTCCATTAATATAAAAGCTTGAGTATATGAGGAATGAAGAGATGAAGAGGAGAAGGGGTTGGGACTGAATACATAAGTGGCTCAGCCCAAACCAAAGCCCTAAGTAAAAGGTAGCAAAATTCAACTTTCTCCAAACATATCGAAGCTTATACTCAAAAAGGTCGCAAACGGCATTTTAAACTCAATGGGAGTGGTCCGAGTCCTAATTCAACCGTATGCAAAAAGTAGCTTTTCGGACAAAATTCCGAGTACCGATAAAATATTTAAATAAAATATTTAAATATTAAAATCGAAAAATATGCGGGTTGTTACAAGAGCCAAGGTTATCACCAACCTATGATCTGATACCAAGTGTAACAACCCGCAAATCCGTACCCCTTGTGTCATCACTATTCTACATAAATCAACTCAAGTTGTACAGAAATAGGAACCATTTGGGTTAAAGAAGAAGAGGTAGAAGAAGAAAATAGAAAACAACATCAGAATCTAACCATCGCAGCGGAATAAAATATAATAGATAATAATTGATCTTTACACAAAAACAAATTTATCTGTTTATCCATTACATCATCAGAGTAAATCAATCACAGTTCAACATAAATAACACACAACTGAATAAACAGCTACTCAACACAGCGGAATATATATAAATCAAGTACGAAAGTACGTATCGTCATCCAACTCGTCTCCTGAGCTCCACACCATCATATCCTGTATCCTATAATACTCGGTCTGACCTGAGCATTATAGCTAAATAACACCCGAGTCAGTCTGGAATACCAGCGTGAGAAAATCAAACTCAATTGATTATTGAAGTTTCAAAAATCCTTTGAAAACAAAAGCATCTCGTAAGACCACGCTACAAATAAACATGTCGGGTTTTTACCTTACGATAGCTAAAACACTTTTTATTAAAATTCTCTGATATTATAATAGTGTCTATAGAAAGTAAAATAGAATCTAGCTGAAATGCTTGCATCTCACGTTTCAGCAATAGTTGGGCATAATCAAAACCGTACGGGCGCGTAGGGAAAATGGATTTCCAACTAATGACTTGGCACTGGGGTACCACCCGTCACAATATGTGGCCTAGATCACCATACCGAGGAGCCATCCTAACTCCCCTGCAACACAAGACCGGTACCATCCCTTACTGGACAGTACCGAATAAGATCACCCCGCGGTTGGGATCAGCAACCGCCCACACAGCCGAAATAAAAAGGGACATCTAGACAGGGATGACCTTACTCTCAAGTGGGGGCTACCTACGAAGCCTTGCTGCATAACTCCTGATTTTCAGTCATTCCCGGTTGGTGAGGCTTGAGGCTAAGCGTTACCTTTTTAGAACATATCTCTTAGAATGCTCATCGTTCACCTGACGATGTTCTGAAAGCATTCACCCATATAAGTCCGTTTCGGGTTCGAATGGAACCGAAGGCACTACTCCTACTACGTCCATTTTGGAAATATCCTCAGGATCAGTAGCGACTAGCCCTTGCACTTCAATGCTCCACCTTCAAATCCAAACTCTTATTTTTCACTTGAAAACGTACAAACCGGATCGAAGTGGTTTTTCGAGAAATAAATCTCGATCCCGGTCTCTTCGAAACGATCAGCTCATTTGGCCAATATTGATAGTCGGTTATTTAACTATCAATTAACATTCACAACAACCATCAACCAATAAATAATTTCCCAAATTATTTATTAATCACAAAAATATATTCACAAGCTATATTTCCACTTTTCAAACCCTTTTGAAAACAGTTTCAAACTATCTTCCTTTCTCAGAATAAATTCCAAGTATTTTCTATTTCCACTGAAATCACCAAGCACAAAACTTTAATTTTTTTTTAAATAATTTAAAAACACTTTACTTTGAAATATACTTTAAAACATTTAAGTTAAAAACTACTTCAATAATTTACTAAAAATACATACTATATGAATATTTGAAAATAAGGTTACTTTATAAATTAAAAACTAGGTTTTCACTTTTTAGAACAAAATACTAAGTCACCTTTTAAATAATTACTACGATAATAGATTTGAAAAATATTTACTTTAGAATTTAAATATTAGAAATAATAAATTTCCTAAAACATGCTTTTAAAAAAAAACAACATTAAAACCTTTATCTTATATTTAAAACTTTACTTTGAACGTACTTGGCTATCTAGAGAAATATACTTCTCTTCACATCCTTCTTTAAATTTCCAATTTCAAACACTCGAATCAATTCCCAAATTGATTTCCAATTTACTCCCTTTTATTCCAAAATCCATTAATTTCAATTTTTATTTCTTAATTATGATTTAAAATACTTTTAACTGAAAATACTAATTTTAGATTTCTCAAATTACTTCTTTATCCCTTTAAATAATTTTAAATTTTAAATTTTAAAATAATTCTTTATTCCTTTAAAATAATATCACTTAATTTTACAATTCATTCATTTCTGTTTTATTCAAAATTCTTTTTTGCCATACTCGAAGTTGTTTATTAGTATTTTAATATCACTTTCATTTCTTTTCAGTTCATTCTTAATTTATTCCAATTTTCTATAATTATTTCGCTTACAAATTCACTTCTTTTATTTTCTTCCCAAAATCCAATTTATATATTTTTGGTAACTCATTATACCCAAATATATTCAATCAAACCATAGCATTCAATATTCTAATATAATTCATCATAGAATGTCGAATAATCACATCAGAGAATATATTAAATAATTTAAATAAATGTTGAGGAATCCAGTTGGATCCCTCCAACCTATTTTCCCTGCATCCACAGACAATAACACAATATAAATGACCAATTCGACTTTGAGGTGGAATATCGTGGTATATGGGATTAAACATAACAACATTCGCTATTACGCGGCGCATAATGTTTCATCCACTATAAAATGCGGGAAATCAAACATTCTAAGATATACTATATACTACTATATATTATATAACACACCAAATCAAATCAATCAATCAATTGTTTAAATTTAATTATTTAAATTTAAACTAAAATTCTGCTGAGTGCGATTAACTCACCTTTGACCTTTAATTTGCAATCCGATCCAAACCGGCTATTTTCTTCACGATTCAGACCTTGTATAAATATTATAAGGTTTATTAATATTCGAATTGATCGAACTATTAATTACTTATTTAACTTAACTAACACTCTAGTTTTAAACTAATAATTTAGTTTTAAACTAATTCCCCTTTTTTAAAATCTTTTAGTAACTAAAATTATTAAATAAGTTTATTGATGAAGTAAATAACCACAACCCATGCTTTTAAAATAACTCGTGAGTGAAAATATGTATATATACTTTTACATAGATGTTTACATTTATATTTCTTTCTCTCTAAAATCTATACTCATAAAAATTTATTTAGAGAGATTCAAAAATCCAGTTTTCATGTAAATTTTTCAAAATTTCAAAATTCATATATATTTTCAAAATCTTATCTCGAAATACATTCTTCTTTTTATCTCTATACATATCATTAATTAAAAGAGAATTGCTCCCTCCTTACAGTAAATATTTCTCTGTTTTAACCTATATATATATATATATATATATATATATATATATATTAAATTAAGTTATATTGAAGGCAGACCGATTATACTTTACCGTAATATTATTATTATGAAACACTATATAAATTTTACCTCAGTTAAATCAAAAAAAAAACTAACCGATACCTTAACCAAAATGTGATCCCACGACCCAGCATGGCGTCGCCATCCCCTGCCTAGACCGGTCAACGCCTGCTCAGCCTCGATACTGATCACCAACGCCGACCTATCCCCTGACCACTTGCGAGCCCTAAATCGACTTCGCCTAAATGCCATAAATCCCCAGGCCACGGCATCGACCACAAGGACAACCCCGAGCCCAATCCCCAATTAAATCGCCTCCCCTCGTCGCCAGATCCATCGCGACCAATATCGAGCTTCACTTCCCCTCCATGGCCCCGTGCTCACGAGTCCAAGCTCCATGCTTCGAGTTGACGTCGCTCCCTTCCCCTTTGCTCGTGTGCACACTTCACTTCGTTTAAATCACTACCTCCCCTTTTTTTATAGAATGAATCTGAGTGAATGGATAAAAGGGAAAGAGGAACGCGAGTTTTAAACTGCGAATGTGGGAAGGAAAAAAAGGAATTCGTTGTTATTAATTTTGAAGGCAGCTGTTATTTTTATTTTTCACTGAGGGATTTTGATTTTGAAGAGAAGAGAAAAGAAGAATTATCGAATGAGATGAATCATTTATTCGGCCATTTTTTTCTTTCAGCTATTAATTTTGAACGATGAAAAAGAAAGGCGAAGGTCGCCTGATTTAAACGAAGAGAAAGATCCTTTGCGTAAAAATTTGTTGCGCGTGCCTGCCATTGTTTGCTACAGAGGAGGCATAAATTTTCGATGGAGAAAGAAGGCAGGCTAGTGAGAGAAAATCTCGGCTGAAGGAAAAAGGTGATGTGAAGAAAATTTGACCGGTCAAAGTACATTAAATTTGAATTTAAATTTAAATCGTCTCAGTTTACGCAACTCAAAACCTTGACCTCCTATCAAGACATGCCGCTAGGCATTTATAATGTTATAACCCTATTCCGAACGTCATGGAAAAGGTTTCGAGTCTTAATTCAATCGTATGGAGAAGATAGCTTTTGGACCAGTTATTATATTAAATTTCCGATGCGGATTCAGCGCGTTTATATGTCGTACGCTCACACAACAACTCTAAACACTACGAAAATTGAAATCCAAAAATAATATAACGGATCTAATGGAACTGGTTTCTTCGAAATCCGAGACTGTGCCTCAGAAGGCTATTTTTAAATTCAATTTGAACGATATAAATTTCAAACTTAACAAAACACTTCCAAATTTAATTTTAACACTTTTATTATCTTCAGTATTATCAATATAAATTTTATAAGCCTACAAATTATTTTTAACAGGCTTAAAACTCTAGATTCAACATTTTACCCAACTTCAAATTATTTAATTCAATAATTTAATTATCAAATAAATAGTGATATTTGAATTCAAGTTAAAATTAACTATTAAATATTTAAAATCAATTAAATATTCCAATTTCAAATGCTCAAAAATTCCGGTCATCACATGACACTTGTTATTACTAAGCCTACAAGTGTTTATGCATGTTTAAATAAAGTTTACACTTGTTAAATTAGTATGAACACTTGTAATTTTTCATGTGTTTTGTGTTCAAATCCTTGTCCCATTTGTTAATTACTCATGTTTACTTCCAAGTACAAAAGAAAGTGTTTTTAAACCTTCTTATTAATCTTATTTTAATTCTTAAAGTTATGTTATCATACTTTTAAATGAATGAATGTTTATCTTATTAATTTCAAACGATATATGTGTGTGTACATATATTTAAAACTTTTCTCTATTTTGTTTAATATTTATATTCATACATTTTATTTATTATTTATACTTATCTCAATTTTTAAAGAAAATCATTTTTAAAGTCTAATTACACATTAATAAATAAGCATCTGTATATATATATATTAAAATTTAATCTTTAAATAGCTTTTGAAAATTTATTTATATTCAGTTTTAAAACATAACTTCAAAATATATATATATACATATATTCCAAAAAAAAATTATATTAGTTTTAAACTATTGAGTTTTCAATTCCATGTTTATTTATAAGATATTTATTTTTGAATTTCAAATTCAAATTTTATTTTAAAATATATATATATATATATATGTAACGACCCGGAATTTTGGGCAATATAAATTTAAAAATTTGTATAAATAATTAAATTGGTTTGATAATTTTCTTTGTAATTTAATTTAAATTTGGTAAATTTATTCTTTTTAAGGTTAATAAATATTTAATCTTTTAATGGTTAATGAATTTTTAATATGGCAATATTGATAAGATTTGTTTCTCTAAGCTAATAATTTTTATTCTATTTATAATATATACATTTGATATATAGTGTGAATAGAATATCTTTGTTTCAAATAAAAGATTGAATTTTCAAATTGTAATATATATGTATGTATATGTTATAATTTGAGTTGTTATAATTTGAGTTGTTCTGAAATTTAATTTTAATTCATTAATAATTTATATATGAATGAATATGGTAATTTAAAGCTTTGTTTTAATTTATTTATTTTTTTCAAAAGTTAATTCAAAGAGTAATTCATTTGTTTTCAAAATATGAGATTTGTTATTTATTTAAACATTTTGTTTTGCTTTCTTTTAAAATGCTAATAAGATACATGTATAAAGATTTCATACTTATTTCTTTAAAATTCAAAGCTTTCTATTTACATTTAAATTTAATAAAAATTTGTTTAAAAACACTTAAGTACAAATGTAAACATATTAACACCCTTCAAAAACATATGTAAGTACTCATTTATAAAGTAAAATAAAATGTAAGGTTACATTTACATTTAAAATTAAATAAAAATTCAATTAGAAACACTTAAGTAACATGTGTAATCATGTTAGCACAACTATATGACATTTGTAAGACAATTAAGTATTATTTAAGACAAGTGTATATTCTTAAAAACAAGTGTCTTCATTTTTTTTATATATACATAACATTTCAATTTCTTTGTTTTCTTTCTTTCATACATTAATGGAAAAATTAAAACCAAAAAACAGAGCAAATCTGAAACTCCAATCTGCAAATTAAGTTCTACTTCAACCTGAAATGCAAAGATTAAAATCAATCTGTAATTCCAATCTGCAACTTAGATGAAGGCTCAAACCTGTAAATTCTTAAGAAGTTTTCAACATGCAAGTCCAACTGCAATTTTCAACATGCAAGGGAAATCAACAACATCAAATTGTAATGCATGCAAAGTTCATTTTCAAATTTTGTAAGTGCCTGGAAAATAAAGTCTGATCTGCATATATATAAAGGTGAGTGAACTTCTTTTAAAAACAGTTTGAATTGTTTAAAACCACCTTGCATGTGATGTTATAACTTGTATTGAAGTCTGATGCTTTGAATTTATATGGATTGTGTTGAGTGAGCTTGTTATTCTGTTCCCTGTTATTCAAAGAGAGTTCTGTTTAAATATATATATATATATATATATATAGTATTCAAATTCCAAATCTAATCCATATTAGGCTTAAGTAATTAAATGGGAACTGTTAGTAATTGTTTGAGGGAGGTTATAAAATAGTTTAAAGGTTTTTATATTTAGTACTTTTTATATAAAAATATTTAACACGGTAAAGAGCTAAAATAGTTGAAAATCAACTTATGCAATTTTGGATTTGGCTTACATGATTGTAATCATGACAGTAAATAATGAAATTAGGTGTTAACATCAAAAATTTTAGTGGACAATTTGGTTAGGAATTTGGTTTTGTTTGGAAAAGGTGTTTTTGGAAATTACTGATTATCCATACATTAAATCGGTATGGAATTTGAATCGAAGCTTGCTCGTAAGCTGTAGATCATGGGAAAAATACAGATTAATTTTTCAAAGTTGTGGATTGATGGGAATTTAAGAAATTAGGGTTTTAGTTTGCATTTTTGCTCGGCTCTGTAATCGTGACTGTCGCGTCTTGGGTTGGGAACCGGAATGCATCACAAGGGTTGAGGATTGTTGGGTGAAGCGTGGCGATTCTTTTGTGGCAACGGTGAAGTTCATCAACGATTGAGATGGACGGCATTGGGTTTGGACTGAAGGCATCGTTCGGTAGTGTTTCTGAGCCTGACGGTCGAAATTCGACTCGAGCATGGTTTGATGGATCTGGGCGTTCGGACGTGTTCGTATGCTTGCGTGTGATCATCGGCGTGGGTTGCGACGGCCGTAGCTAGCCGGCGGTGAAGGTGCACGTGCACCGTGCATAGGTGGTGTTGCAGGGGAGTTTTTTTTTTGAGAAGAAGGATGACCCGGAGTTCGATCGCGTTTTCATCATTTCGACTCGAAGCTTTTAAGTGGGGTTGGCAGTTGAGAAGAAGGCTGGGTTTGTCTCGAGGCTGACTCGAATTTTTGAGTGTTTAACTCGGGTTTTAGGGCAGTCATCTCGAGTTGGTATTCTGTATAATGTTAAACTACAAAAGTTAACTTGATGTGGAATAAATAAATACAAGCCTAAGTTTTTATAAAAGGGGAAATAAATTTATAGGTTATAACTTGTTCTTTGAAGTAAATATAAATCAAATTATTAAAAGTGATAATTGAATTTAATTTCAAATTTAAATTATTTAAGATGATTGCTTTTGAAAGTAATTAACTTGATTTAATTTTGAATTTTAATTCAAAGGGGTGTTTTCAAATTTAAAGTATTAAATCAAAGTTTAAGTAAAGTTTAAAATCAAAGTTTTCAAATTATATGGAAAACAAATAAGTTTAAATTTGATGATTGGATTGTTTTAAATTTCAAATTGATTTCTAAATGCTTTATTTTCAAATTAAAGTTAAAGTTATAATTTTGTAAACCAAATAGCATAATTTGTTTTTAAGTTATATAAAAATTTGATTAATTCAAATAATTCATTTATGAAGATTAACAAGGTTAAATTATTTTGATATAAACTTAAGAATACTTAATTAACTATGACTTATTTATAAGTAAAAGATTAATTAAGATTTATGGTTTTCTTAATTAATTAAAGATTTTGAAATATAATAAGTTAGTTAATTAATTGTTTAATTAATTTTAAATAATTAGATAATTATTTATTTAATTTTAAATAATCTCTTAATTATGGATTAATTAAGTGTAATTATTTAATGAGGTAATTAATGATTAATTGTTGAATGTAATTAAGGAAGTTAATTACTTATGGAAGTAATTAATGATAATTACTCATGGAGTAATTAGTTAAAGTGATTATTGGTTAAACACTTAATGATATCAATTAAAGAATTGATTAATATAATTGTTGAAGTTTGTTAATTATAAAATGATTAATTAATTAAAGAATTAAAAATTATTTAATGATGAAGTTAATTGTTTGTTAAGTGATTAATTAAGGAAGTAATTAAGACTTATTAATGAAAGAAATCAGACATAAATACTTATGTAAGTAATTAAGAGTTAATTACTTAATTCTTTAGTTAAATAATCAATGTGATTAATTAATTAATGAATTTAACTTAAGGTTAATTACTAAGTGTAATTAATTCAAATTGAAATTAATTAATAAGGTAATTAATTAAGGATTTATTTATTAATTTAATGGTTTAATAATTACTTAATGAAGTAATTAAGGATTAATTAATTGGATTAATTAATCAAGGATTAATTTAATTAAATTAGGAATTAATTAAGTAAGAAGTTAGTTAATTAAGATAAGTAATTACAAATTGTTAATTACTAATTATGATTAATTAGTTGATTAATTATAAGTTAATTATTTAATTAATTAAAATTAATTAATAAGGATCATTAATTAATATTAATCAAGGTTGATTAATAAAAGTAATTAATTTAAGTGTGATTAATTAATTGTAATTAACTAAGAATTAATGTAATTAATTAGAGTTAATTAATTAATGTATGATCATTAATTATTGTAATTAATGATAGTAATTAAAGGGTTAATTACTGAATATGGATAGGATAATTACTTGAATGTAATTAAGATAATTAATCAAGAAAGATTAATTAGTGGAGATCATTAGAGATGATTGATTAATTTATTTGGAATAATTAATGTAGAAGAATTATGATAATCCAATTGATTAGTAGATAATCAATTCTGTTTGGGATGTTTGATTAATATGGATTGATGGATTAATATTGGTTAATTGATTGATATTGAATGATCAATATTTGGAGATTGATGATTGGTTGATATTGGATGTTTGATATTTGCTTGATATTGGATATATCTGTTATATGATATGCTGTTTTGTGTAGATAAACATTGATATGAATTATCTCTTGTGATAATATGATTTATCTATTTATATCACCCTGAATTTAAGTTAAATTGTTTAACACCCTTAAGTATAACTTGGACATTAAAATGGCGTTTGGTTTCGGTGAGACCGGGATCGGATTTCCATATTTGGGATCCGAAAACCACATCGATTCCAATTAAACGTTAGGTCGTTAATCCAAGTGGAGCAAGTGAAGACTCGAGGTGTAAGGGCTATACGTCAGTATAACTCTGTGGGTGATTCCGTAATGAGTTGACGGAATAGTGCTTATAGATTCGAGATGGTGAATCAGAGTTCAAGGGCTATGGTCGTTGACTCTGAGGGTGATTCCAATAATGAGTGCAACGAGATAGTGCCTTCGGTTTCGTTCGAACTCGAAACAAACTTGGATGGGTTGAATGCTTTCAGAACATCGCCAGGTGGACGATGAGCATTCTAAGATTTGATGTCCTATAAAGGTAATCATAACCTCAAGCCTCATCAACCGGGAATGGCTAAAACAGGGGAGGTGCAGCAAGACTTCATGGGTAGCTCCCACTAGAGAGCAAGATTTTCCCCTGTCTAGAAGTCCCTTTTTATTCGGCTGTGTGGGCAGTTGGGTCGCGGCCAACTGCGGGGTTGCCTTGTTCGGGACTGTCCAGTAAGGGATGGTTCCGGCCTTGTGTTGCAGGGGAGTGGGAGTACTCCTCGGTACGTTGATATAGGCCACGTACTGTGACGGGCGCCACCCCAGTAGCCCTGCGATTGATGGAAACCCATTCTTCTTACGAGACCCTACGGTTTTGATTGTATTACCCACTTTTGTGGCTAGTAGCTAGAATTTAATCATGTAACAATTTCGGCTATTTCTTATTTACTTGAAAACCCTAGACACTATTATAATATCGCTGGATTTCCTATCAAATGTTTTGGTTAACGTAAGGTAAAAACTTTTCCATGTTTAGTGTGGGAAGTCTTACGTGATACCTTTTCTTTTCAAAGGTTTTCTAAAGTTAAGCAATTTTAACCCGTTTACTCACACCAGACCCCTGTCTGACCCGAGTGTTTATTTTCTGTTTTATTAAACTCTTGGGTACTCATATTATGTATGAGTAGTCAAGTGATTCAGGTTAGCTTGACGAATTCTGGAGGAGATATGGAGCAGGAGGCTTCGACGTGTAGATATATATTAATTCCGCTGTGTTTGTTATATCTGTTTCTCTTGTATACTTGAGTTGTATAGTTAGACAGAAGTTTATAACTGTCTATTATTTGTTGTTTTAGTTGCGTACTCTGATGTAGTGAGATACTATGTAATATTTTATGAGATATATTATATTTTATTCGTTCCGCTGTGAGTTCTCTGATGTTGTTTGGTGTTCGTCTTTCTCTTTCTTTTTCTTCTTCTATCCCTTTTTTTCTTCAAGATGATGCGATTTTATGGGAGTAGAAAGTCGGGTCGTCGCATTTGGTATCAGAGCATTAGGTTGAATGAATACCTAGGCTCTGTAGTGGTGTCTTTCTTGAGAGAGCGTACTTGTAATTTTTATATATAATTATATATATATATATATATATATATATCTACCTAATAGGTTGGGTTATCTGTACGGATTTTTCTAACATAAGTTATGGAGGTAGATGGAGTAGTGGTTTGTGTGTGTAACACGACTACCACTGGTGGAAGAAGTTCCATATCTTTGAGATTGGAAGTGAATTTGTCGAGACTGTAAACCTGATACCGTCTCGAGTAAGATTTGTAGTTTGGAGTAAGGATTTCTCTGATATCTGAAGGAAATCTTTTAAAGATTCGGAGTTTATATTTGAAGTGTAAGTTTGGATTTCGCTCGGGTGAGCGAATTATTTTTGAGTTTGGATCTGTCGGAAGTGCAGGAGTAAGTGATGATATCCTGATAACTGCGTGATGAGATGCAGTATCCTTGGATATTTTCTAAAGGTGTTTTCTTTTGAAGTAGTTTTAGAGGTGGTTAAGGAGCAGTCTTTACCTGCTGCAGGGAAGACTCGTTTGTGTAGAAGTTGTTTGGATCTTCAGCAAGAAGTTTGGCTGTTTTGGGATATGAGGCTAAGGTCTATGAGTTGTTTCTCTTCAGGCATGGTGTCATTGTTAAGGTAAACGAGTTGTTGATGCTTGGTTTGGAGTCCGAGTTTCTTGAGAATGTCTGCCATCTCGGAGGTCGGTTGTGTGGTTTGTTGATGGTTTTGGTGTTGAGAAGCCTTAAGATTTGAGTCTTTGGTTAGCTGTGGTAGCTGTGCAACTCGAAGTGTTCGGTTTGCTGACGAAGAGATCTTTTAGCTTTGTAGTATCATCGAGGTAGAGTTTGGAAGCAGTGGTGTGGTTTGTTTCTCTGATGGTCCAGGAATCTTGGTGGTTTTCTTTCAACAGTCTGGGCTGAAGGTGGTGATGTTTCCTTGAAAGGTTAGCTTTGTTTGGAAAAACTTAAAGCTGTTCTAATGGGTAAAGAGAGGACAGTTTCTTTGGAATCCGAACTAGGTAGGATCGCAAAAGTGACTTGCGATTAGTTGGGAATTTTTCTTGAGCATTCTTTTGTTTGAGGCTGAGGATTCTCATGTGGATAAGAGCTACTGTTGTAATCAGGAGTTTTTCAGCATCTGGAGTTGAGTTCCATATTGGTTTAGTTCCAGGAGTGATTTTGGTAGTTAGCCTGATAGTAGGATAGTTCTTGGAGAAAGGAGAGCTGGTATAGTAGCTCAAAATTATTTTTGGAATTGGAATTGGACTGATATAGCTTTTAAATTGGATTCTGTTATAAGGTTGTGTGACTGAGTCAGATGAGTCACTTAGATTTTTATGGATTTGATGAACAAAATTTTCCCGGATATATTGGATAAGTTTGTATTCTTGTTCATCAGCAGTATTCCTATCTATTTTAGAATCAAAGTTGTGCAGCGGAAGCGAGGTAGCTGCTGTGCAAGGAAGGAAGCAAGTTCAGATTGCTATTGCTTGAGTAGTAGAGCTTGTGTTCTAGATTTCGATGGATTTTGAAAGACTTTTCTGTTGAATAGGATCCATTGATTGCTTTGCTTTGGTCTAGTTGTTTCTGGAAGTATCAGCATAGGTTGAGCTGATCAGGAAGAAGTTTGGCAGCCTTGGATTGTCTGTTGAGTTTCAGATATGAGATAAGAGGTTTTGGAGTTCGTAGTTGGAGACTTCAGTGTTGTTAGATCTCTCTGGTTAAGAAAATAGATATTGGATAAGATTGGTTGGTTAGTGCTGTGGCATTTGAGATTTCTTATCTATATTTTTGATAGGATAAGATTGAATTGCCAGTTTGGATAGCTGGAATTCATTGTGTATCACGTATCTCTGAGGGAATACGTGTATGATTCATCATTAGATATTTAATCTGTGGTTCAGTTGGAATTGGATGTTGAGCTGGATTTGAGAGTAATCTGAAGTTCTGTTCAGATTGAAGGATCTAGAGATGAGTGAAGCTCTGGATTTTGGTAGTGTAGTTAGTTGTTGGCTTTTGTTGAGCGAGTCTCCCAATGATTTATACTTGGGGAAACTCGAAATAGTGTTAGAGAATTATTCTGATTTGTGTCAGAATAATTAGTTAAGTTTATTTGTTTATTTGATTGCTATGGTTGTTAGTAACTGGTTGTTAGGAATGTTTTGCTAATTTAAATTAAAATCTGTATTGGATTATTAAATTACCTTTGCTTTTAAATTTCGGGGACGAAATTCTTTTAAGGAGGGAGGATTGTAACGACCCGGAATTTTGGGCAATATAAATTTAATAATCTGTATAAATAATTAAATTGGTTTGATAATTTTCTTTGTAATTTTAATTTAAATTTGGTAAATTTATTCTTTTTAAGGTTAATAAATATTTAATCGTTTAAAGGTTAATGAATTTTTAATATGGCAATATTGATAAGATTTGTTTCTCTAAGCTAATAATTTTTATTCTATTTATAATATATACATTTGATATATAGTGTGAATAGAATATCTTTGTTTCAAATAAAAGATTGAATTTTCAAATTGTAATATATATGTATGTATATGTTATAATTTGAGTTGTTCTGAAATTTAATTTTAATTCATTAATAATTTATATATGAATGAAATGGTAATTTAAAGCTTTTGTAACGACCCGTAAAGTTCGACCATTTAAAATTGTTTGTTTAATAGGATTTTTGTAATTTATTTTAGTTGAAAGAATAAAGGTGGTAGATAAATATTAAAATGAAGGCTAGAATAAATTATATAGAAGTGACTTAGAAACCTATTTAAAGACATTTGAATAAAATTCAAATGAATTTAGCAGAGAAAGAAAGAAAAATTCTTACCTGGACATAAAATTTAATATGGGGATATTAAACCAATTTAATGCAATAAAAGATTGTGAACGATAAATTGAATAGACTAAGAAACCCTGTTATTGCAAGTCAATAAATTTGTAAACCCTAATGAACATCTCAAAATTTATAAATTTATTGAAATTTAAGACATAGCATAAGCGTAGAACTATAGGTATGATGACAAACTTATATAAATTGTCTATTTAAGGGTCAGCAAATTTATTTGGAAATCAAACTCAATTAAGGGTAAGTAATTATGATGGATTGATGGCATAAACGTTACTAATTTTTATCATAGTAACGGAAGTGCAGATGGAAGGCAACTGTAGAAATTTAAGTACGTATTAACAATTGAAAGGGACTGTCGATTGAATGGAGTACTTTAGGTTGTCTTACTAAATTTAGAATTTAACATAAGACAAATAGAAATAAATCAATAAACGTATAGATTTTAAGTTTATTATGATGAATTATTTTAGTGATATGACTTAGAATAAATGAAATAATTTGGGTTAATTGGTATTTAATGGAATTAAAGGTTGCAATATTCATAGGTAAGGATTTAGATGAAATAGATTGATGTATGAAAAATTTAATTGGATAAATGGCAATTAATTCCTTTAATTTGTGCAATTAATGTATGTTTAATTGATAACGATAAAAAGTTGATTTTTTTTTTGTGTAACCAACGTAAAATATTATCATAGCATGATACTTGGTTTGAATAGAAGGGTGGAATTGGGAATTTAATAAGTGAATTTATTTCAATCAGTGCAATAAAAGGATACGTAAATAAATGGTAAGATGAAATGGTAAATTTTTGATGTAATGGAAGATATAACAATGTCAATTATGCATATAAGGTAATAAGGTAATGAAACCGAGGTAAATTAATTAATTGAGACTTTAAGTAAAATTAACGTGTGGAATTGACCAAGGTTCAATAAAATGAGAATTTGATTGGTTAAGAAAGGTAAATGTGTATTTGGGGAATAAATTTAGTCAGACTTAAATATTGAATTTAATTAATTAATATATATGATAAATGATGATTAAATAAAAACCCAATACTCTATATATATGTATAATATTTGAGTGAAAATAATAAAACACTTATAAATGTGGAATTAAGAGTTTACAACAACTATTTTGAGTAAAGAAATTTGTTCATTCAAGTAAATTTGAAACATCGCAATAGGTGTAGATTAAGTGTTGCGTTAAATAAATTTAAGTAATCATTGGGGAAGAACGTAAATGTCTTCATAATATGATGATTTGTGAATATAAAGATGAAAATAAAGTTTATTAATATATCGGAATTGAATTTATGATAAAGGGTTTATTGCAATCAAATGAGTAAAATGTTTAAACGGGAATCAAGCTTTATATATTTACTTGGATTTACTGCAATTAATTAAAATTTGATATAAATTCTACGTTAAGTGAAAATTTAGTTGGATACGGGAAATATTTATAGCATAATCTTAAATTAAAATGGTAAACCCTTCTGTTTGAAATTTTAATGGAATAATAATTAAATTATTTAGCTAAATAGAATTTTAGGATCTTTTTATAAATTTTGTGGATTCAAATGAAATTAATTATTAAAAATGAGATTTACGTTTGATTGGATTATATAAGTAATGAAATTTGGCCAATATTTAAAGTTGAAAGAAAATTTGGATTTTATGATTTATTTAATAAATATTAAAAATAGCCATTTTTGTCACGGACTCGGATTTCGACGAAACCAGTTCCATCGGATCCGTAACGGTGAATTATAATAATGTTTCAAGTTTCGTAGCGATCGGACTGGTCGTTTGATCGTACGGACTCGAAACGCCTTGAAATTTACGCATTTTGAAATCAATTTGAAATTTTTGTTTTTTTAACATAATTTCTTCATACGATCGAATTTGGTCGCGAAACTTTTTCCATCGCGTTCAGAATATTTTAAAACACCTATTTGGATATATAGTTTTAACAAATTCGACTCCGGAGGCAGAACGAGCTTTTTGGGCCAACTACCGTTTAGCGCGTTCGTTATCCGTACCCACCTATCCTTCTTCTATTTGTCTATTTATATGCGATCATAAACCCTAGCTTCACCCTATTGTCTATTTGCTGTACGCCCATCTTCTTCAAGCTTCTCTTCTTCTACAATGGGGACTAACTCTAGATCCAGTCAGTTCAAAAACAAAGTGAAAATTTAAAGTTCTCCAAAAATTCTGAAAAAAATATATGTTGATGTTTTCGATACGAGTAATCTACTGGTGAAATTCGTTTTTCAATTGGAGCTGTCGTTCATCCAGAATAAATTCAAACAGCCCCAAAACCGTTCATCATCGCCGTAACAAAAGTTGTCGGATCGGGAAAACATTTCTGGGTATTGTAGAGGAGGCCGAGGTGATTGCATCCATATGGTTTTCGAGGCGAGTTGATGGTTGGATGTGGAGCATAATTCGATTTGGGTTTGTGCCTTTAGGCGGCTGCCTCTGTTTCACGCTGATGAGGGGGGAGGTTCGACCTCTGTCGCGACTCGGGGGTGAGGAGCGGAGTGCTAGGAGGCCGTGGTGGTACGGCGACGGAGCTGTGTGCGTGCGTTAGGGTCTTCGTCCTGGAGAGCGATAGTTTGGTGCGTTCTGGGAAGATGATTGTTGCGTGCGTTACAGGGGCAAGCAAGGATGACGTGGCATGTGTATTGATGGTATCAAATATGTTCCATTTTAATTACTCGTTTTAAATTGTTTTCGTACGCAATTTTTGCTATAACTCTCGCATACGTACTCCGTTTCACGTGCAATTTTTTTTGTTAGGATCGTAAAAAAATTCCGGATCTGCTGACGCTGGTTTGGACGAATTCTGAGACGGGCGAATTTTTGGGTTTAAATCGAATTTAAATTCGATTTAAATTCAAAAGGTGAGTGTTTTGACCCACTCACAACTACTAGAAGCTTTTATGTTTGTTAAATAAATTTTAGAAATGAATAGAAATTTATTTATGAGCTTTTGGCATGTTATTTCATTCATATCTGTAGAATTGCATTTTTTGGAATTTAACTGTTAATCTAATTGATTTATTGCGTGTTAATTGGCTGTTAGAAATTATTGTTTGCATATGAACTGCTAGTTAACAGTTATGTCAATTATCGCTGAATATAAATTGTTAGATTAATAGTTGATAAATATAATTTGAAATAAAACTGCCAATTATTACCTGTTGTATATTACCAAACATATATTGTTATTGATTGATATTGCTTGATGGTTGTGATTGGATGATGGAGGTGTTATTGAATGGATGTTTATTTGATATCATTAAACTGCAAGTTAGTATGCATTTTTCATTTCATTCGGGATTGCGGTTTGAAATGATATACAACCGCAGTTTTATTTTTAAATTGCGGATTGAAATGATAAATATCCGTATCACTTGACCATAGGATAGAAAACTATATACAGGCACCGCGATCTATATATATAACTATTTTTAATGTGATTTCTATGGTTTGGATGGATACGGTTTATAAAAATCTTAAATTTTATACTGAATAAATGTTTTCTTCCATATTTATATACATATGAAGTTGAAATTTTGAAATTAAAAGGTGAATAAATTTCTTTATTAAAAATGGAAGAAAATTAAGAAAATGGAGTTTGATGATTTATATCCTATGTTTAAATATTAAGTTGGAATTTTAAAGATATTATATTTATAATTGGATTTTTCCCAAAATATTTTGAAATGAATATTCTAGTAAAATTTGAATTTGGAAATATATATATATATATTTTACTAGAAATTGAAGTCTTATTAATTATGGATTCTATGTGAATATTCAAGGCTAATTATTAGAACATTTGATTTGAAAGAATAAAATCCAACTTTAGTTGAAATATTTATACTCAAAATGGATATACGTATATATATGAATTTATTGAAATGGTTTTGGAACTTGAAGCGATATTAAATTTTGGTTTTAACTTTAAATAAGGAAATGTATTGTAAAGCCACGAGAAATATTTCCTTTCAAAGTAACATTTAAGTTAAACCACTTATTTTATATACTGTTGAATATCCAAACCATTTAGTTTGAAAGTAATGGTTTTAAAAACTATGGATTTCGAAGTATTATGTTGAAAGTTAATATTCAAATATTTGGTTACAAGGAATTATAAATTTTAAAAGTGGCATAATTTTTGGAAAAGATTTATATTTGGGAAATGATATCATTGATTTGGGTTTTATAAAAATAATATCAAAATGAATCTTTTTGGGTTTTAAAGAAGAAACGATATCGTAATATTATGGTTTTGAAATGGATTATATTCTGGTTTTAAAGTATAAACTATTTTTAAATGACCGCGGTGTTATAATAACGATGGGTTAGCAAAGAGACCGGGATCGGATATGGACATACTCTCTGTCGATACCGAAAACCACTTTGACTAACCGTGTACGTGGTGGAGATTCCAGAATGAAGTAGGTTGGAGACGGCGTTTCCTGTAAGGTAAATACGTGAACCCGACTCCCGTGAGTTGGCATAAGGTGGCTAAAACAGGAGCTATTCCCAGGCCAATGAGGTCATAACTCTGATCGGACACTCCTCTTCGATATTATACTATGACTTTGGATTGATTCAGTGGCCACTTTTATTTTGATTTTGGGGGAGTTTGTTCGAGGTGGGCGGTAACTGCGGCTACGCGTTTCCACCAGCCTGGGTCCGCAATTGGTATATCTACCCTGGCATTGCCTAGTTGTGCCGTGTCACCTACCATACCGAGCCTTGTACGAGTTTGGATTTCTCCCGTAGCCCGTGTGGTATCCTCTGGTGGCTTCCCGATCAGGATGGACTATGATATTGGATGGACTACTGGGACTATTACGTGTTAAGGGGAATATTGGGTCACTCCTTAATGCTATTAAAAAGTATGTTTATTTTATAAATAGACACTATTATAATAGCGCAATATACTACATAGTAAATAGTTTAACGGATCCTTAGGAGATGTAAATCTCGAGCATCTCTTGAGTTACTGTACTCATATTTATTTCTGTTTATTTAACTCACATAAGATTTTCTAGTCTGACTCGAGTGTTTTTGTCTTTTCAAATTCGCTCGGGTCAGTCCGAGCGTTTCAGGATAGCAGATTTTAGCTTTGGAGGACGAAGACGAAGAATCAGTATTATTTTATATATAGTATTACACCACACTCTTTCTATTCCGCTGCATTGCTTGTATTGGTATGTGTAACTCTGATATTTATTGTAAAAGAAGAATCAAGCTTTTGTAAACTGTTTATGAACTGTATATTTGTTATTATATTTTATCCTTCCGCTGTGAGATTCTATTTTCGTTTTATTTCTTCTCTATTTTTCTTATTTACCCCATAACAATCCGCCCTTGTGTATGCTTTGAATTGGCACGTGTGTCGGTTTAAAGTGTGTGAAAAGGCGGGATGTTACAGTTGGTATCAGAGCTTTGGTTTAGCGATAAACCTTGGCTTTGTGGGGTTTGACTCTTTGTTAATAGGGTAGTAATATCCTATAGGAGTCACTGAGCGTATATATATGAGAGAGCGTACTTGTTAGTGTTATAAAAAGATTTTTATATTGTGTTAATCTGTTCCGCTTTGTATTTATAAATTCTGGTTGATGCATGGGACGCTATGCCATCAATAGGGATTTCTAAACACTTAATAGGACAGACCGACATAATATCCGTTTTTAATATAGGTGAATGAAATAATTTTGCCTATTATATTTTCTATATATAAAAATATTTTTATAAAGATATATATATATATATATATTTGGTTGCTATAGATTTGGTGTTAGGAAATGAAAATATTTATAATAAATTAAAGCTAAGTTGAAATTATGATAAATCAAATTGGAGATTTTAGAACTTAAGTCCGGGATTTTTCCAAATATGTTTTCTAAGAATTTATGAAAAATAATGGTTCGGTTTATAAGTATTTTCTTATATAAATATTTCGTATAAATTGGAAGAATTGTTTTAAAGAAGATTTTGAAAAAGAATTAAATTCTGTACTTTCCTCTCTGTCGCTGGAAAATAAATTCAGTGATGACGGCCGCATCATCGACTTTCATTTTCGAGTTTCGAAGGGGAAAGGCCACTGTAGTAAATTCTACTGCAGATTTATTTTGAAATTTTCTAAAAATTTTCTTTTATTGTTCTAAATATAATTAGAGATATGAGATGTAAGAACTTATTTATCTATTATTTTGAAACAAATTGAAATTTAACCCGGTATTTAATTCTAAATTTTTCCGTTAATTAATTGTTTAAAATTTGTTAGTGAAATAAAAGTTAAGTAATAAATGAATTGAAACCTCTAATTGAAATAAGAGAATAATTGCAAAGCTATAAAGAGGAATTTGCATACATATGAGACAAAAGGGTAATATGGATAAACATTAAATTTAATTAAAAGAATGGAGATTAAACTTGTATAAGTTCAATTGCAATTTCCTTAACATAAATAACTTACCCAAATATAAAAGTTGAAGTGTTAAATGAGAAACTGGAATTGAATATTTTACAAGTAGGAATTTAGGAAAAATGAAGTATTCAATAAATTACTGTTATAATAGGAATATAATGGTATAAACTTAGGTTATAATTGAAATTTTACTGAAAAAGGTTTAAGAATTATTAATAGATGATATGAACCTAAGTATATAAAATGAAATTCAAAATAAGAATTGATTGTATGATTATTGACTTAAGTATGTTTTAATCTTCCCTATTCTAATATAATGGAAAGTAGGAAAAATTGAAATGACTGCAATTAATAGTGATGAATAAATAAAAACTTCCACTTATAAGAATGAATGATTAGCAGATTAAGAATTTAAGGGAAATCTTACAAGTGAAGAGTAAGGAAATGAAGATATTCAAAATCTTTGTTGTTATTAATAAGAATTATTTTATAAACTTAAGTAATAAAAAGGAAATACAAATATAATAAATTTGGTGATAATTGGAAAATAAAACTTGTAAGAACAAAGAAATCCCTCATAAATGAAGGGAAGAAAATCAAACCACTGAAGTATGAAATAAAGGTAAAATAAGCTATTTTGGTGTTGATTTGAATTGTTTGGTTGATGTATGGTTATTGGGTAAGGAATTTTGAAGTTGTTGGATGGAGAAATAATCTATCTTTGTTCCATCTAAGACTGTTGAGTAAAGGATGCACTTGATAGTTATTTTACATTTCGTACAATTTCGGAATTTGAACCTAACAACTAATTGTTTGTTTGATTGAATGATTTTGTTTGCGGTGTGTGCTATTTGTTAAAAAGTATGGTTGTTGCATTTGATTGGATATGAATGATTGAATCCACTAGAATAGTTCATTTTAAAATAAATAATTAACCTTTTAGGCTTATAAGAAAATACAGGTTATGGAAGCAACTGCTACTGCTTTTGGTTCCGTAATAATAAGCGTATTGCCCGACAAATAGGTACGTTTTCGGATTACGTTTAAAGCGCTTTTTATATATTTTCCTGTGTTCGGATATTTTATTTTGGATATATATGTAATATATTTGTATATTTGGATATTATATTTTATCCAGAGTCCCTCCGTACAAAGGAGACTCTGCCAAAATTTTCCGTAAATTTTGGACTTAGAATTTGTTGAAGATATTTTCCCAACTTTAATAATTTGAGTATAAAATAATATAATGATTATAAACAAGTATATTTCATTAAAGGAAATTAATCCAGTAAAATACTGTTTATAAATTAATATTTGAAATAAAATGTACTGTTTTATTCTTCCTTCTCCCTTCCTTTTCCTTTTCGGGGACGAAAAGTTTTGAGTGGGTGAGAGTGTAACGACCCGTAAAGTTCGACCATTTAAAATTGTTTGTTTAATAGGATTTTTGTAATTTATTTTAGTTGAAAGAATAAAGGTGGTAGATAAATATTAAAATGAAGGCTAGAATAAATTATATAGAAGTGACTTAGAAACCTATTTAAAGACATTTGAATAAAATTCAAATGAATTTAGTAGAGAAAGAAAGAAAAATTCTTACCTGGACATAAAATTTAATATGGGGATATTAAACCAATTTAATGCAATAAAAGATTGTGAACGATAAATTGAATAGATTAAGAAACCCTATTATTGCAAGTCAATAAATTTGTAAACCCTAATGAACATCTCAAAATTTATAAATTTATTGAAATTTAAGACATAGCATAAGCGTAGAACTATAGGTATGATGACAAACTTATATAAATTATCTATTTAAGGGTCAGCAAATTTATTTGGAAATCAAACTCAATTAAGGGTAAGTAATTATGATGGATTGATGGCATAAACGTTACTAATTTTTATCATAGTAACGGAAGTGCAGATGGAAGGCAACTGTAGAAATTTAAGTACGTATTAACAATTGAAAGGGACTGTCGATTGAGTGGAGTACTTTAGGTTGTCTTACTAAATTTAGAATTTAACATAAGACAAATAGAAATAAATCAATAAACGTATAGATTTTAAGTTTATTATGATGAATTATTTTAGTGATATGACTTAGAATAAATGAAATAATTTGGGTTAATTGGTATTTAATGGAATTAAAGGTTGCAATATTCATAGGTAAGGATTTAGATGAAATAGATTGATGTATGAAAAATTTAATTGGATAAATGGCAATTAATTCCTTTAATTTGTGCAATTAATGTATGTTTAATTGATAACGATAAAAAGTTGATTTTTTTTTGTGTAACCAACGTAAAATATTATCATAGCATGATACTTGGTTTGAATAGAAGGGTGGAATTGGGAATTTAATAAGTGAATTTATTTCAGTCAGTGCAATAAAAGGATACGTAAATAAATGGTAAGATGAAATGGTAAATTTTTGATGTAATGGAAGATATAACAATGTCAATTATGCATATAAGGTAATAAGGTAATGAAACCGAGGTAAATTAATTAATTGAGACTTTAAGTAAAATTAACGTGTGGAATTGACCAAGGTTCAATAAAATGAGAATTTGATTGGTTAAGAAAGGTAAATGTGTATTTGGGGAATAAATTTAGTCAGACTTAAATATTGAATTTAATTAATTAATATATATGATAAATGATGATTAAATAAAAACCCAATACTCTATATATATGTATAATATTTGAGTGAAAATAATAATACACTTATAAATGTGGAATTAAGAGTTTACAACAACTATTTTGAGTAAAGAAATTTGTTCATTCAAGTAAATTTGAAACATCGCAATAGGTGTAGATTAAGTGTTGCGTTAAATAAATTTAAGTAATCATTGGGGAAGAACGTAAATGTCTTCATAATATGATGATTTGTGAATATAAAGATGAAAATAAAGTTTATTAATATATCGGAATTGAATTTATGATAAAGGGTTTATTGCAATCAAATGAGTAAAATGTTTAAACGGGAATCAAGCTTTATATATTTACTTGGATTTACTGCAATTAATTAAAATTTGATATAAATTCTACGTTAAGTGAAAATTTAGTTGGATACGGGAAATATTTATAGCATAATCTTAAATTAAAATGGTAAACCCTTCTGTTTGAAATTTTAATGGAATAATAATTAAATTATTTAGCTAAATAGAATTTTAGGATCTTTTTATAAATTTTGTGGATTCAAATGAAATTAATTATTAAAAATGAGATTTACGTTTGATTGGATTATATAAGTAATGAAATTTGGCCAATATTTAAAGTTGAAAGAAAATTTGGATTTTATGATTTATTTAATAAATATTAAAAATAGCCATTTTTGTCACGGACTCGGATTTCGACGAAACCAGTTTCATCGGATCCGTAACGGTGAATTATAATAATGTTTCAAGTTTCGTAGCGATCGGACTGGTCGTTTGATCGTACGGACTCGAAACGCCTTGAAATTTACGCATTTTGAAATCAATTTGAAATTTTTGTTTTTTTAACATAATTTCTTCATACGATCGAATTTGGTCGCGAAACTTTTTCCATCGCGTTCAGAATATTTTAAAACACCTATTTGGATATATAGTTTTAACAAATTCGACTCCGGAGGCAGAACGAGCCTTTTGGGCCAACTACCGTTTAGCGCGTTCGTTATCCGTACCCACCTATCCTTCTTCTATTTGTCTATTTATATGCGATCATAAACCCTAGCTTCACCCTATTGTCTATTTGCTGTACGCCCATCTTCTTCAAGCTTCTCTTCTTCTTCAATGGGGACTAACTCTAGATCCAGTCAGTTCAAAAACAAAGTGAAAATTTAAAGTTCTCCAAAAATTCTGAAAAAAATATATGTTGATGTTTTCGATACGAGTAATCTACTGGTGAAATTCGTTTTTCAATTGGAGCTGTCGTTCATCCAGAATAAATTCAAACAGCCCCAAAACCGTTCATCATCGCCGTAACAAAAGTTGTCGGATCGGGAAAACATTTCTGGGTATTGTAGAGGAGGCCGAGGTGATTGCATCCATATGGTTTTCGAGGCGAGTTGATGGTTGGATGTGGAGCATAATTCGATTTGGGTTTGTGCCTTTAGGCGGCTGCCTCTGTTTCACGCTGATGAGGGGGGAGGTTCGACCTCTGTCGCGACTCGGGGGTGAGGAGCGGAGTGCTAGGAGGCCGTGGTGGTACGGCGACGGAGCTGTGTGCGTGCGTTAGGGTCTTCGTCCTGGAGAGCGATAGTTTGGTGCGTTCTGGGAAGATGATTGTTGCGTGCGTTACAGGGGCAAGCAAGGATGACGTGGCATGTGTATTGATGGTATCAAATATGTTCCATTTTAATTACTCGTTTTAAATTGTTTTCGTACGCAATTTTTGCTATAACTCTCGCATACGTACTCCGTTTCACGTGCAATTTTTTTTGTTAGGATCGTAAAAAAATTCCGGATCTGTTGACGCTGGTTTGGACGAATTCTGAGACGGGCGAATTTTTGGGTTTAAATCGAATTTAAATTCGATTTAAATTCAAAAGGTGAGTGTTTTGACCCACTCACAACTACTAGAAGCTTTTATGTTTGTTAAATAAATTTTAGAAATGAATAGAAATTTATTTATGAGCTTTTGGCATGTTATTTCATTCATATCTGTAGAATTGCATTTTTTGGAATTTAACTGTTAATCTAATTGATTTATTGCGTGTTAATTGGCTGTTAGAAATTATTGTTTGCATATGAACTGCTAGTTAACAGTTATGTCAATTATCGCTGAATATAAATTGTTAGATTAATAGTTGATAAATATAATTTGAAATAAAACTGCCAATTATTACCTGTTGTATATTACCAAACATATATTGTTATTGATTGATATTGCTTGATGGTTGTGATTGGATGATGGAGGTGTTATTGAATGGATGTTTATTTGATATCATTAAACTGCAAGTTAGTATGCATTTTTCATTTCATTCGGGATTGCGGTTTGAAATGATATACAACCGCAGTTTTATTTTTAAATTGCGGATTGAAATGATAAATATCCGTATCACTTGACCATAGGATAGAAAACTATATACAGGCACCGCGATCTATATATATAACTATTTTTAATGTGATTTCTATGGTTTGGATGGATACGGTTTATAAAAATCTTAAATTTTATACTGAATAAATGTTTTCTTCCATATTTATATACATATGAAGTTGAAATTTTGAAATTAAAAGGTGAATAAATTTCTTTATTAAAAATGGAAGAAAATTAAGAAAATGGAGTTTGATGATTTATATCCTATGTTTAAATATTAAGTTGGAAATTTTAAAGATATGATATTTATAATTGGATTTTTCCCAAAATATTTTGAAATGAATATTCTAGTAAAATTTGAATTTGGAAATATATATATATATATATATATTTTACTAGAAATTGAAGTCTTATTAATTATGGATTCTATGTGAATATTCAAGGCTAATTATTAGAACATTTGATTTGAAAGAATAAAATCCAACTTTAGTTGAAATATTTATACTCAAAATGGATATACGTATATATATGAATTTATTGAAATGGTTTTGGAACTTGAAGCGATATTAAATTTTGGTTTTAACTTTAAATAAGGAAATGTATTGTAAAGCCACGAGAAATATTTCTTTTCAAAGTAACATTTAAGTTAAACCACTTATTTTATATACTGTTGAATATCCAAACCATTTAGTTTGAAAGTAATGGTTTTAAAAACTATGGATTTCGAAGTATTATGTTGAAAGTTAATATTCAAATATTTGGTTACAAGGAATTATAAATTTTAAAAGTGGCATAATTTTTGGAAAAGATTTATATTTGGGAAATGATATCATTGATTTGGGTTTTATAAAAATAATATCAAAATGAATCTTTTTGGGTTTTAAAGAAGAAACGATATCGTAATATTATGGTTTTGAAATGGATTATATTCTGGTTTTAAAGTATAAACTATTTTTAAATGACCGCGGTGTTATAATAACGATGGGTTAGCAAAGAGACCGGGATCGGATATGGACATACTCTCTGTCGATACCGAAAACCACTTTGACTAACCGTGTACGTGGTGGAGATTCCAGAATGAAGTAGGTTGGAGACGGCGTTTCCTGTAAGGTAAATACGTGGACCTGACTCCCGTGAGTTGGCATAAGGTGGCTAAAACAGGAGCTATTCCCAGGCCAATGAGGTCATACCTCTGATCGGACACTCCTCTTCGATATTATGCTATGACTTTGGATTGATTCAGTGGCCACTTTTATTTTGATTTTGGGGGAGTTTGTTCGAGGTGGGCGGTAACTGCGGCTACGCGTTTCCACCAGCCTGGGTCCGCAATTGGTATATCTACCCTGGCATTGCCTAGTTGTGCCGTGTCACCTACCATACCGAGCCTTGTACGAGTTTGGATTTCTCCCGTAGCCCGTGTGGTATCCTCTGGTGGCTTCCCGATCAGGAGGGACTATGATATTGGATGGACTACTGGGACTATTACGTGTTAAGGGGAATATTGGATCACTCCTTAATGCTATTAAAAAGTATGTTTATTTTATAAATAGACACTATTATAATAGCGCAATATACTACATAGTAAATAGTTTAACGGATCCTTAGGAGATGTAAATCCCGAGCATCTCTTGAGTTACTGTACTCATATTTATTTCTGTTTATTTAACTCACATAAGATTTTCTAGTCTGACTCGAGTGTTTTTGTCTTTTCAAATTCGCTCGGGTCAGTCCGAGCGTTTCAGGATAGCAGATTTTAGCTTTGGAGGACGAAGACGAAGAATTAGTATTATTTTATATATAGTATTACACCACACTCTTTCTATTCCGCTGCATTGCTTGTATTGGTATGTGTAACTCTGATATTTATTGTAAAAGAAGAATCAAGCTTTTGTAAACTGTTTATGAACTGTATATTTGTTATTATATTTTATCCTTCCGCTGTGTGATTCTATTTTCGTTTTATTTCTTCTCTATTTTTCTTATTTACCCCATAACAATCCGCCCTTGCGTATGCTTTGAATTGGCACGTGTGTCGGTTTAAAGTGTGTGAAAAGGCGGGATGTTACAGCTTTGTTTTAATATTTTTTTCAAAAGTTAATTTAAAGAGTAATTCATTTGTTTTCAAAATATGAGATTTGTTATTTATATAAACATTTTGTTTTGCTTTCTTTTAAAATGCTAATAAGATACATGTATAAAGATTTCATACTTATTTCTTTAAAATTCAAAGCTTTCTATTTACATTTAAATTTAATAAAAATTTGTTTAAAAACACTTAAGTACAAATGTAAACATATTAACACGCTTCAAAAACATATGTAAGTACTCATTTATAAAGTAAAATAAAATGTAAGGTTACATAAAATTCAATTAGAAACACTTAAGTAACATGTGTAATCATGTTAGCACAACTATATGACATTTGTAAGACAATTAAGTATTATTTGAGACAAGCGTATATTCTTAAAAACAAGTGTCTTCATTTTTTTATATATATACATAACATTTCAATTTCTTTGTTTTCTTTATTTCAAACATTAATGGCAAAATTAAAACCAAAAAACAAAGAGCAAATCTGAAACTCCAATCTGCAAATTAAGTTCTACTTCAACCTGAAATGCAAAGATTAAAACCAATCTGTAATTCCAATCTGCAACTTAGATGAAGGCTCAAACCTGCAAATTCTTAAGAAGTTTTCAACATGCAAGTCTAACTACAATTTTCAACATGCAAGGGAAATCAACAACATCAAATTGTAATGCATGCAAAGTTTTCAACAGCAATTTTCAAATTTTATAAGTGCCTGGAAAATAAAGTCTGATCTGCATATATATAGAGGTGAGTGAACTTCTTTTAAAAATAGTTTGAATTGTTTAAAACCACCTTGCATGTGATGTTATAACTTGTATTGAAGTCTGATGCTTTGAATTTATATGGATTGTGTTGAGTGAGCTTGTTATTCTGTTCCCTTTTATTCAAAGAGTGTTCTGTTTAAAATATATATATATATATATATATATATATATATAGTATTCAAATTCCAAATCTAATCCATATTACGCTTAAGTAATTGAATGGGAACTGTTAGTAATTGTTTGAGGGAGGTTATAAAATAGTTTAAAGGTTTTTATATTTAGTACTTTTTATATAAAAATATTTAACACATTAAGAGCTAAAATAGTTAAAAATCAACTTATGCAATTTTGGATTTGGCTTACATGATTGTAATCATGACAGTAAATAATGAAATTAGGTGTTAACATCAAAAATTTTAGTGGACAATTTGGTTAGGAATTTGGTTTTGTTTGGAAAAGGGGTTTTTGGAAATTACTGATTATCCATACATTAAATCGGTATGGAATTTGAATCGAAGCTTGCCTGTAAGCTGTAGATCATATGGGAAAATACAGATTAATTTTTCAAAGTTGTGGATTGATGGGAATTTAAGAAATTAGGGTTTTAGTTTGCATTTTTGCTCGGCTCTGTTATCGTGACTGTCGCGTCGTGGGTTGGGAACCAGAATGCATCGCAAGGGTTGAGGATTGTTGGGTGAAGCGTGGCGATTCTTTTGTGGCAACGGTGAAGTTCATCAACGATTGAGATGGACGGCAATGGGTTTGGACTGAAGGCATCGTTCGGCAGTGTTTTTGAGCCTAACGGTCGAAATTCGATTCGAGCATGGTTTGATGGATCTGGGCGTTTGGACGTGTTCGTATGCTTGCGTGTGATCATCGGTGGGGGTTGCGACGGCCGTAGCTAGCCGGCGGTGAAGGTGCACGTGCACCGTGCACGGGTTGTGTTGCAGGGGAGTTTTGTTTTTGAGAAGAAGGATGACCCGGAGTTCGATCGCGTTTTCATCGTTTCGACTCGAAGCTTTTAAGTGGGGTTGGCAGTTGAGAAGAAGGCTGGGTTTGTCTCGAGGCTGACTCGAATTTTTGAGTGTTTAACTCGGGTTTTAGGGCAGTCATCTCGAGTTGGTATTCTGTATAATGTTAAACTGCAAAAGTTAACTTGATGTTGAATAAAAAAATACAAGCCTATGTTTTTATAAAAGGGGAAATAAATTTATAGGTTATAACTTGTTCTTTGAAGTAAATATAAATCAAATTATTAAAAGTGATAATTGAATTTAATTTCAAATTTAAATTATTTAAGATGATTTCTTTTGAAAGTAATTAACTTGATTTAATTTTGAATTTTAATTCAAAGGGGTGTTTTCAAATTTAAAGTATTAAATCAAAGTTTAAGTAAAGTTTAAAATCAAAGTTATCAAATTATATGGAAAACAAATAAGTTTAAATTTGATGATTGGATTATTTTAAATTTCAAATTGATTTCTAAATCCTTTATTTTCAAATTAAAGTTAAAGTTATAATTTTGTAAACCAAATAGAATAATTTGTTTTTAAGTTATATAAAAATTTGATTAATTCAAATAATTCATTTATGAAGATTAACAAGGTTAAATTATTTTGATATAAACTTGAGAATACTTAATTAACTATGACTTATTTATAAGTAAAAGATTAATTAAGATTTATGGTTTTCTTAATTAATTAAAGATTTTGAAATATAATAAGTTAGTTAATTAATTGTTTAATTAATTTTAAATAATTAGTTAATTATTTATTTAAATTTAAATAATCTCTTAATTATGGATTAATTAAGTCTAATTATTTAATGAGGTAATTAATGATTAATTGTTGAATGTAATTAAGGAAGTTAATTACTTATGGAAGTAATTAATGATAATTACTCATGGAGTAATTAATTGAAGTGATTATTGGTTAATCACTTAATGATATCAATTAAAGAATTGATTAATATAATTGTTGAAGTTAATTAATTATAAAGTGATTAATTAATTAAAGAATTAAGAATTATTTAATGATGAAGTTAATTGTTTGTTAAGTGATTAATTAAGGAAGTAATTAAGACTTATTAATGAAAGAAATTAGAGATAATTACTTATGTAAGTAATTAAGAGTTAATTACTTAATTCTTAAGTTAAATAATCAATGTGATTAATTAATTAATGAATTTAACTTAAGGTTAATTACTAAGTGTAATTAATTCAAATTGAAATTAATTAATAAGGTAATTAATTAAGGATTTATTTATTAATTTAATGGTTTAATAATTACTTAATGAAGTAATTAAGGATTAATTAGTTGGATTAATTAATCAAGGATTAATTTAATTAAATTAAGAATTAATTAAGTAAGAAGTTAATTAATTAAGATAAGTAATTACAAATTGTTAATTACTAATTATGATTAATTAGTTGATTAATTATAAGTTAATTATTTAATTAATTAAAATTAATTAATAAGGATCATTAATTAATATTAATCAAGGTTGATTAATAAAAGTAATTAATTTAAGTGTCATTAATTAATTGTAATTAACTAAGAATTAATGTAATTAATTATAGTTAATTAATTAATGTATGATCATTAATGATTGTAATTAATGATAGTAATTAAAGGGTTAATTACTGAATATGGATAGGATAACTACTTGAATGTAATTAAGATAATTAATCAAGAAAGATTAATTAGTGAAGATCATTAGAGATGATTGATTAATTTATTTGGAATAATTAATGTAGAAGAATTATGATAATCCAATTGATTAGGAGATAATCAATTCTGCTTTGGATGTTTGATTAATATGGATTGATGGATTAATATTGGTTAATTGATTGATATTGAATGATCAATATTTGGAGATTGATGATTGATTGATATTGGATGTTTGATATTGGATGATTTGGATATATTTGTTATATGATATGCTGTTTTGTGTGGATAAATATTGATATGAATTATCTCTTGTGATAATATGATTTATCTATTTATATCACCCTGAATTTAAGTTAAATTGTTTAACACCCTTAAGTATAACTTGGACATTAAAATGGCGTTTGGTTTCGGTGAGACCGGGATCGGATTTCCAAATCTGGGATCCGAAAACCACATCGATTCCAATTAAACGTTAGGACGTTAATCCAAGTGGAGCAAGTGAAGACTCGAGGTGTAAGGGCTATACGTCAGTATAACTCTGTGGGTGATTCCGTAATGAGTTGACGGAATAGTGCTTATAGATTCGAGATGGTGAATCAGAGTGCAAGGGCTATGGTCGTTGACTCTAAGGGTGATTCCAATAATGAGTGCAACGAGATAGTGCCTTCGGTTTCGTTCGAACCCGGAACGAACTTGTATGGGGTGAATGCTTTCAGAACATCGTCAGGTGGACGATGAGCATTCTAAGATTTGATGTCCTATAAAGGTAATCGTAACCTCAAGCCTCATCAACCGGGAATGGCTAAAATAGGGGAGGTGCAGCAAGGCTTCTTGGGTAGCTCCCACTAGAGAGCAAGATTTTTCCCTTTCTAGAAGTCCCTTTTTATTCGGCTGTGTGGGCAGTTGGGTCGCGGCCAACTGCGGGGTTGTCTTGTTCGGGACTGTCCAGTAAGGGATGGTTCCGGCCTTGTGTTGCAGGGGAGTGGAATTACTCCTCGGTACGTTGATCTAGGCCACGTACTGTGACGGGCGGTACCCCAGTAGCCCTGCCATTGATGGAAACCCATTCTTCCTACGAGACCCTACGGTTTTGATTGTATTACCCACTTTTGTGGCTAGTAGCTGGAATTTAATCATGTAACAATTTCGGCTATTTCTTATTTACTTGGAAACCCTAGACACTATTATAATATCACTGGATTTCCTATCAAATGTTTTGGTTAGCGTAAGGTAAAAACTTTTCCATGTTTATGTGTGGGAAGTCTTACGTGATACCTTTTCTTTTCAAAGGTTTTCTAAAGTTAAGCAATTTAAACCCGTTTACTCACACCAGACACCTGTCTGACCCGAGTGTTTATTTTTTGTTTTATTAAACTCTTGGGTACTCATATTATGTATGAGTAGTCAAGTGATTTGGGTCAGCTTGACGAATTCTGGAGGAGATATGGAGCACGAGGCTTCGACGTGTAGATATACATTAATTCCGCTGTGTTTGTTATATCTGTTTCTCTTGTATACTTGAGTTGTATAGTTAGACGGAAGTTTATAACTGTCTATTATCTGTTGTTTTAGTTGCGTACTCTGATGTAATGAGATACTATGTAATATTTTATGAGATATATTATATTTTATTCGTTCCGCTGTGAGTTCTCTGATGTTGTTTGGTGTTCGTCTTTCTCTTTCTTTTTCTTCTTCTATCCCTTTCTTTCTTCAAGATGATGCGATTTTATGGGAGTTGAAAGTCGGGTCGTCGCAATATATATATATATATATATATATATATATATATATATATATAAACAACACAAATCCTATTTATTTAAGAAAAATTCAAATCTATTCACAAATTAATCCAAAAATTTATATCGATTACCAATTTAAATTTGCTTAAAATCGGGATAGTTACAACTATACTACTCCAAATCAAATAATTTTATTTTTGAAATCGTGTATAATTTCAAATGGAACAACTTTTTTGTAGAACCCTTCTTCCCATTTCGAATATTTCTATATCAAAAACTCTATTTTTCAAATCCTATCTCGGGTCCAGTTTTGGCCATATATACCCCATATTTTGTCAATTATATCTCCTTTAGAAATGAATCAAATTATGTGATTCTTTTCTTAGATCATTTATATTTCCAGTGACTTCAACTTTCTTTTCGATCAGTTCTTCAAATTCTTTAATTTGCTATGCCAAAAACTCAAATCATTTCGAAGTATTTTTGAACTCAAATTTTCAACTTAGAAAACACCTCTGTTTGTTTTGACCATAACTTCCTAAAGACAGAAGATTTTTGAGTAATTACTTATTATAAAGTGGAGAGAAAATAATTTTTAATAACTTTCTAGTTAGTCACTTTTACACATTCAGTAGTATTCCGGTCTGAATATTTTCTTAAGTTGACCTAGTTTCAGGTTTGCCCATAGTTTGGATCTTGGGTTGTTTGGAAGTTGGAAGCAGTTGAAACTTATTTATTGATTCGTGTTCATGTTTAAGATTTGTTGGATTTGCTTTGCATTTGGATCTTTGCTAAGAATATGCATATCGCTCCATTTTTATCATCACCTCCGTAGCCACGAAAGGGAGCAAACACTCATAACCACTAGATTTTCTTATGCTAGTTAAATTGAATTTATGATGTGGTTAGAAATTGATTAGTTGCTATTGTATATTTTAAATTGTCATTCCAGTTAAACCTGAATTTTATTAATTTTAATTGCCATTTAATTTAATATTTAAATTTAAATTGCTAGTTAAATACCTGTTAATGATAACTAGTAAATTGTTAGTAGTTATTGGTTGATTTCAATGATGATTGTGGTGTATGTTCAATTGTTGATATTTGGGTGACTGGATGGATGTTATTGGTTGACATTTTGGATGATTGGATTTTAGTTATGTCTATTGTCTTTGTATCCCTATGGATTGAAATGATAAACACCCGAACGATCTTATAGATTAGGGGAAAATCGTTTGGGTTGAAATGATAAACCCGAGCGGTTTTCATTGATTTGAAAATGTTGATTTTTGATACTAGTTGAAATGACATATACCCATATCATTTCTTGAATTTGGTTTTATTTGAAATTGAATTATTTGAAGGTTTCAGTTAATTAAAAATTCGATTTTGTTTTAATTAGATGATTAAGACTGATATTTTGTATTATTTGAAAACTTTTAAATAATTATATTCACGTTGTACACTTGACAGGAGATGAAAATCCTGTAACATCTATGAAACCATTGTACCAATATTTCTATTTTATTTATTTTTATTTGACTTACATAAGATCTTTTAGTTCTGGCTCGAGGATTTTGTCTTTTCATTACGCTTGGGTCAGTTTGACCGTTTAAGTATATTGAAGACAAATTTCTGGAGGACAAAGACGAAGATTCAGTATATTATTGCGATTTATTACTCCACTGCATTCTGTGTTTCGCTGCATTATTTGTTTATTTCTGATGTATGCATAACTCTGATTTGAATTGTAAGAGTAATCAAATGTTGGTTGTAAAACAACTTCATGAACTGTTTATTTGATTATTATATTTTGTCGTTCTACTGCGAGATTTTATGTTTTGATTTTTTCTTTTTTTTTCTTTTTTCCTTATTTACCCCAATAATAATCCTCCCTTATGAATGATTTGAGTCTAACATGTGTAGTTTATTGTCGATTTGAACCATCCAAAAAGGTGGTGCGTTAAAGTTGGTATCAGAGCTTTGGTTTAGACGCACCTTAGCATGTTGGGGTTAGCTCATTAGAGATAGGACAGCAATACCCTAGAATGGGTTGTGTAAGTTATATACAAGAGCGCATATTTGTTAGTGTTATAACAATGTTTTATATAAGTTTTGAAATGAAATTATTTTTCCTAATATGATATGATATGATATATATATATAAAGGAATAAATTTTTATAACTAATATAGTTATTTGTAGCATGTTTGATTTTGAAAAGGTAATATTTACTTATTATCAGTTATTGTTGATTAGTTCAGTTTTGTCAGTTTATAAGCATTGGCTAATTATTGTTGATTGAACTAATGGACTAAACACTAGTTTAATAATGGTGTATTTATAACAACCGTAATTTTAACGGTTTTAATAACATAATTAATTGAAATTTTGTGAAATTTTAAAAAATAAAATTTGTAAATGAAAATTTTATATTTGGAATACATATATTTAAATATAGCAGACGGTAAATTTTCAATTAATAGAAGTTTATTTTATTGTGTAATTCTATTTCAATTCACATCAGTTAAAAAATGATGGTAATAAAATGTTTTCCAAACCCGAATATTTTTTTATAAAAAAAATGTAAATCATCTTCTGAGCAAGATGTCATATTTCGTTTCTTCAAATTTTGATTGTTATTGCTCCGTCGATCTTATTTTCGACGAAATAGTATCATTTTTCGTTCCAATATCGATGTTGATCGGATGGTTTTACCACTGATATCTTTATACCATATTGATTGTCTCGTCGTGTTGATCTTCGCAGTGTACTCATTTGTGTAATTCGAAGTTCAGTGTGCGGTGCAATCTGCGAAATATATTGTGTAACGGTTCCACAACCGAGACTTTCGGTTGCTTACCCTTTCATTTCCTACCGTGCAAAATCCGGTAGCCGTAACTTTTAATATTTCTTGAAATGAAGCGTTTGTGACTTTACATTTCATGTATTTCTTGCTTGTTCCAATTCATGTTTTGATCGTCTTTCTCTTCTTTTTTGTTTTCCTATCTTAAAAAAAGGTAAAGCGCAGCCACCTTTCTCCATATACGCGCAAGCTCGGCCTCAATGAAACACCTCCTCCTTTCACCTTGATTCAGACATACTTTGCACCCCACATCCTGATCTGTGCCAAGCCTATCCAACAACCATCCTTCCCTCGCCATAGAAGCCCAAACCTTCATGGTGAACCGCCTCCTTCTCCTGACAAAAAGTCAGACCCAAGCAACCCTTTGTTTGGCTCAAAGCTAGACCCGAAGAATCCTAGACCAATTCGTGTATACAGGTATAGTTATATATCATGTTCCAAAGAATATTATTGGTGCTCTGTTTTGATTTTGTTCAAGCCTAAAGTATTATATATAAATTATATGACATTTTGTTACTACAGTATCATATATGATGTTTATAACAGATTTATATAAAGTTTGTCTGCATACTAAAGCTATTGTTGAATTGGTTGTTATATTATATAAAAATTTATATGTTTGTTTACAAAGTTGTACAAGATGTTATATTATAATCTGTTAGTAGTATACACATTTTTGTTAAAGTGTATATAGTTCTGTCAATAGTATACTATTAGTATACACTATATACATTTATAATACGAGTCAGCATTTATATAGCTATATGTACATGTCTAAAATCTATACATATCCTGTTGCTTTAAAATATTATGTTAGTTTTATATATTATATTATATGTCCGTTATAGCGTTCATTATATTATATAAAGCAGTAGTGAATATGCACAGCAATTTACATCTTTTATCTAATATATGTTGGTAGTATATTATATGATAGTTATATTTACTATGTTCATTTTAGAATGTATATAGATGCCGTGTTAGTTGTATAAAGTATTAGTTATAAAATATGTTACTTTATAAACAAAGCTCAAAAAAATAAAATATTTTTCTTCACTTTCACTTCCGCCAGCTGCTAGCAACCATCGAGAGCACCACGTCCCCTTCACCATCAGTCGTGCTGACAAACCCACCAACCTCCCGCCGACCTTACATCGCTCCTCTCCACAGCCTGGCCAAGCACCGCGACCCTCCTTCCACCCTCTTCTTCCTCCCTGACGCACCACCGCATCAGCCCCGCACTCCACCACCCGAGCGCACTCACTCGCCACCTTCTCCCCTCCGTCGCTTGAAACTGTAAATATGCGTAAGGGTTTTGTATATATATACTTGCTGTTTTGTTTATACTTTTGTTTATCTAATAAATGATTTTTATAAGTGACATATAAAAAGTATTATATCTATTTATATTAGTTGTTCGATTAGAGATACCAAGCTGTGGTTGTTTTAAAAGTTTACAGTATATATACATAGTCTATTTTTATTAAAAAGGGTATTCGTGTGTTTTGGTTTTTCCAAAATAAAATAAAAGCATATATGAAAGATTCATGTAAACTGTTATGCTGCAGTTCATTTGTTTTATTTTTTTACTTACTTACAGTTTAGCAGCTTATGTATATGATGTGTAGAAGCACATATATACTATTGGTATATGTATGTTCCTTTGGGAAAGGAAAATATATATGTTTCCTATGTATTACGTTTTAGTGGTATTTGTATATTGTGCCTATAAAGAATATTTTATGAATTTTAGTTTAAACAATGATTTTGTAGTACATATATATTTACTTTAATATGGGTTTGAAATTCAAAATATGATTTTATATAAAGTATTTTATAGTTATATATATAAGTTCAATTATACCATCTACCTTCATTTATCCGGTTTTGATTCGTTTTATCGATTCCTATCTATCAGCTTGTCCATCCAAATTCGTGTCAATCTAGCTTTGCTTTGGAATTCGTAGCTTGTTGTGTATCATCAAACCCCTTTGGCCTCGAAAGGTGAGCAATCACTCACGATTAACGTTCTTATATTTATTAAATTTGATTTCAATTGAAACGACAATTGAAATATGCTGCTGTTAGTTGTTTAAATTGCTATATATGCTATTATCTGTAACTGTTCACCTGCGGGATATGACACCATATCCTGTTGTTTATATTATATTGTTATTGATGATATTGCCTGTTATGTTATTATCATATCTGTTATCACTCTGCAAGTTCCCTGTAAGTATAGAATTCACTATGGGTTAAAATGATATATACCCGAACGGACTTTGGAATAGAAGAAAATCGTTATGGGTTGAAATGATTACCCAAGCAATTTTCATTTGAATTGAATTTGGATTGCTGGTTGAAATGATATCTACCCATATATATATATATATATATATATATTAAAATTATGGATTGAAATGATAAATATCTGTATCACTTGACCATAGGATAGGAAATTATATATAGACACCGTTGGTCTATATACAAATATTTTAAAAATGATTTCAATGGTTTTGAAAGGGAATATATATATGGTTTTATTTAATATTGGAAATATTTTAAGTTTATATATAAAGTAGACTTAATAATAAACTTTAATCTAATAAAGTTGATTTAATAAATGTAATATGCCTAAGTATTATATCTTTGACAGATTTTTCAAGGATTCGTATAAGTTAAGGAAGATAATGTTGATTAAGTAAATTTGTATCTAATTAAGAATTCTACTAAATTAGATCGATTTGAGCTATTGAATTTGAAGTTTAAGATTTGATTTTATAACTTGATTTTTGGTTTAAAGTGATTAAATGGATATTTCAAGTTTAAAAAATTTGAAAGGTATATTTAGTTTAAAGGTAAATCTAGGTTATTTAAATAATACTGAATTCATTAAGCGAATATTTCAAGACTAAATAATAATGAGGTTAAATCGAGATCTATATGAAACTGTTAAAGCAAACTTTGAAATGTTGAATATTAAAGCTTTAAAATATACTGGAGTTTAAATGGTTTATTTGTGATTCAAATCTGTATTTGAAATCAATATAATTTGAATTTGTTATTTAGGAAACTGAATTGAATGGAAATTGATAAATTGAGATTGAATTGGATTTGAATGGGAAAGTCGAGTTGATTTTGAGCGATTTATGAAGTTTATGGAAACTACAAATACTTTATTTTATAAATTATTATATTTGTATACTATTTGGGAAATAGATATATTTGAAATGTGTAACAACCCTGTATTTTGTAATTATTTTATTGTATATTTTAATTATTTTTAATGCAAGATTTTGATTTAAAAACTTATTTTACTTATTTGAAATGATTAAATTTATTATTTAAATATAATCTTGATTTTTGTATGAGTTATAATTCCAAACTTGTGTAAGTTGAATATTTGCCTGAAATGCTGATTTTGGTCAAAATAGTCAAACTGTGACTTTCAACTTTAAATTTTAAAAGTTTAAAAATTTAATTTTTTTTTTCTTTTATTATGAAAGTACATAAAATTCTAAGAACACCACTTTTCGTTTCGTTGAAATCGGATGTAAATTGTGAAAGTTATACCCTTTACAATATTGTGCGTATATAGGGTTATTTAACAATGACTATTTTAAATTGTATAAGTTACTTCTTCTTTGTTATATTTTACTTTAATATGTGATAATATGTTATATTATGTATATTTTGACTTTTAAGTATTTTCAAAATGATAATATAATTTTTCTAAAGTTCATTTGAATTTATTTCTAATTTTAAAGCCTAGTCTAAAATTTTAAGCCATTTTCTTAATTTAATTATATATAATTAAAATTTATTTATTTATTTTATGCACTCACTTTTATTTGCTGTGTTTTACTTTATTTTATTCATTTTACATGTATTTAAATTAAAGTAAATTTTTCCAAAGTATATTGAAGTTATTTCTAATTCTTATGTCAAGTTTTCATTTTCTGTGCTATTTTTCTTGTTTTAATCGTATCTAATTAATATTTAATTATTAATATTTTGTTTATCTATTATACTTTAGAATTTTAACTGAGATTTTAATTATTTTCAGTTATTTAGATGTATATAAATATATATGAGAAATTTGAAAGTGTTAAAGGCTAAGAAACGTAAAAAAGTTTCACTGTTTCTTTTGCAATTTCTTTTGTCATCAATACATCTGTTTTTTTGGCATTTCCCTATACCATCTCCAGCCGAATTCCCTTGCTCATTTTTCACGAAATTTTTCTCTTTCTCAACCCTAAAAAAAATCATGGCCTCCTTGTTCAAAAACTTTGGTAAATCTTCTTTTCTATTTCACTTTTTCATTGTTTTATATTGATTTGCACTTGTCTCTTCCTCTTCTAGGTTCGGCCCTGCCTCCTCTCCAGCCCCTGCTGCCTCCACCACCACTGGAACCCATCACCACCACCTCCTCCTCACTGGCCATCCCAAGTCGAGCCACCCTTGGTGGTAGATCTATCACCAAATACAATATAATTCACCTACATGACCTAACCGAGCAAATCTATGCATCCACCACCTTCCACCACCCATGGCCGCCACTAACACCACCTCCACCACCTCCAACACCACCTGTACTCTCGGCCACACCATCCCCTTTGACCCCAAAATACAGGCCATGACCATACTAGCCTTGACCGTGCCTTGTAGTGCCTTGAAAATCATGTGTATGTTGATTGTTGTGTTGTTTTCCGTTCTCCACACTTTTGCACCATGTTAACCTATGTTAGGATGACCATACCCAACCAAAACCTGATTCAAATCTTACCTTAGACCTGTAGTATACCTTATGGATGAACCTAGAGTGTGTTGGAAGCAAGTGCATAGCAACTCTGCCTTGATTTATGCAGTTATTTCTAGCCTAGTTTAGTCATTTTTGAATTGAAAACTTATGTATTATTGTATTGTTTTGGGTATATGTTTACAAGACAAATATCAAGGCTCTCCATTCATTCAAATCAAAAGTCATGCTATATCATGCTTGTCATGCTTTTGGAATCGCACTTGTGTTTGTTGTTTTGGTCTTCAGCTTGAACATGTGAGTCTTTCTCACACTGACATTTATACTTATGAAAGTGAATTGATGACAAGTGTTTAGTAATATAAAATGTTTATGCAAATTAACGATGATCATATGATATGCTATGCCATGTTATTACCATGTTATTACCATGTTTAAACTGTTAATTTTCACCTGACATCTAATATATGACAGTATATTGTGATATTGACCTGGTTTATATTATTCCTGTATATGATTACACTGCAAGTTCCCTGTTAGAAAAAAAAATGTTATGGGCTGAAATGTTAGGCCTGTTTTATTTTATCTAATTTATTTTAACTTGGGATTTCGGGTTTGAAATGATAAAACCCGGATTTTCTTTGTAAATTACGGGGTGAAATGATATATTACCCGTATCACTTTACATAGCGTAGAAAATTTTATACAGGCCCGTAGTTAAAATACGCTTTTCTAAAATTTTAAATATTTTAGAAATTTAATTATTATAATATTTTGATTTTAAATTTAATAAAAAATAGGATTTTTGTAAATTATTATTGATTTTCTGAATAATCGTAAGTGAAATGAATTAATTAAAAAGTTAGAAATTTTGAACGTAAGTTATTTTGGAAATTTTGATTTAATTATAATTGGAAATTTAATTGAGTTTGAAATTTTGATAAATTTATGATAATTTGAATTTAAATGAATTTAAAATGATTTTTATCATATTTATGATTTTTAATAAAGTTGAAATGTGAAATGAATAAATATTTAAGTTGAAACTTTGAAATATAACTAGAATTGGAAATTTATGAAATTGACGTAAAAGTGAACTTTTAGTTAAGCAAATAAAAATAAAACTAAGTTATATTTGAGAATTTGTACTTAAGTGTTAAGTTGAAAGTTAATGTAATGGATTTAAAATTGAACATTGCATTTTAATAAGTGGATTATTATTAAATCTTGATTTTTGAATGGAAATTTAACCTTGTAAAATCATGAACTTGAGGAAAAATTAAATGATGTTATAAATGTGAAAATGTATGACTTTATAAGTTAAAAAAATGTTTTAATAAAAATATAATTGGTTGAGAAATTATATTGAATATTTGAAGTTAATTGACTGTATTTTTGAAATGCTATTAATTACAATGTAAATGATATTACAGCATTTGAAAATGCTGTAGTTGATGATAATGAACTAAAAAGCTAAATTGAATTAAAAGCTATTATAGCAATTTTTGTAAGTGCTACAAATTGTTGAATTTTACTAAGTTTATTCGAAATTTAAGTAAACCCTATTACAACATTTTAAAATGTTGTCTTTTGTTAAATTGAACCGTTTGAATGTATTTTTCCGTAGCATTTTCTAAATGCCACGAAAAGTGAATTTCCACTGCTTTGATAAACTTAAGTGAATAAATGAACTTTGAAAGTCGAAAATTTTGGAAATTTAATAATTTAATTATTAAACATAATAACTTCATTTTAATGATTAAAAATGATTTTTGGAATATATACTGTTTTGAAATATGGATTGAAATGTTATTTTAAATTGAACAATATGAATAATGATTTGAAATGAATGTGGTTTCGAAAAGATATGATATTTTGATATATTAAATGATTTAAATGTAGTTTCGAAAAGATATGATATTTTGATATATTAAATGACTGCAATGTGGTTTTGGAAGATATGATATTTTGATATTAAAATGGTTTGAAAATGGAGTTTTGAAAGATATGATATTTTGATATTAAAATGATTTGAAAAGAAGATCTGAAAGATATGATATTCTGGAATGATTTAATCTTTATTTTGATAGAGATTTGGGTTGAAATAATATTTTATTTTGAAGTATAAATATTGTTTTAAAAGGTTATAACTACGGGTTATAATAACGATTGGTTGTTAAAGAGACCGTGATCAGATATTGTCTTATAGCCGACCAATACCGAAAACCACTTTAACAACTGTGTACGCGGTGGAGATTCCAGAATGAAGTAGGATGGTGGCGACGTTCTCGAGGTATATTACGTGGACCCAACTCCCGTGAGTTGGCATATATGACTAAAACAGGAGCTATACCGGGCTACACAAAGGGTCGCACCCTTTCATCGAGCATGCTCCATCGGAAACCATTCTATTACTGTTGTGATTCGATTCGGTGGCGCCACTTTGACTCGGGGGTATTGTTCGAGGTGGGCGGAAGCTGCTGGCTTGCCGTCACCACCGGTCCGGGAGTGCAAACAGTGTATCCACACTGGCATTGCCTCGCGTGCCGTGTCATATCCTTATATCGAGCCCACTACGATTTTGGTTTTAAAGATCCGACCGCGTTAAGGTTCACCATCCCCTTAACGCTATTTTCTATATGATTTTACTTTACTGATTAGACACTACTGTATATAGCACAATATACTACATAGTAAATAGTTTAACGGATCCTTAGAGGATGGGCGGTCCCAAGCATCTTCTAAGTTACTTGTACCTTTACTACAGTTCACTTGAGTTGGTTTACATTGTATAAGCATGTATGTCCTTACTCGAGTGTTTTAATTTTTATTTACGCTCGGGTCAGCCTGAGTTATTCACAGATTTGGATTTCCACTTTCTGGAGATTGGAATCGCTGGAGATTATCTACTCGTCAAGTTTCATCTTTTCAATTCGGTTGTTCTATTCAGCTTGTACTTGGTTATCATATTTAAACTTCTGTTGTACTTTATTTCTTCTATTGCATCTTATGTAACTCTGATATATTTATATAGTTGCTTCATGAACTACTATCTCTTTTACTTCCGCTGCATCATTATTACTCTGTGTCTGTGATCTGTGATTTTTATTTACTTCATATTCTGAGTTTTGCCAAATTTTTATTTACAACGCGGTATTTTGAGCAATTCAATTCCGGCATGAGTGTCTACCTATACACTTAAAATGGATGCGAATGGTTGAAAATATCGGGTCGTTACAAAATGAAAATGATATTTTGGTTTTGAAGTATAAATTAATTTGAAATGAACACGGTGTTATAGTGTATATTTCTACATTGTAGATTGTTCCACGGATCCTTTAAGGATTGTTATCCCAAACACCCTTTAAGTTAATTATATTTCAATTGATATTTTACTTGAGTTGGATTTATTGATATAAGAATGTAAATTCTGACTCGAGTGTTTTGTGCTTTGCTTGCCCTCGGATCACACTGAGTGATACAGCATTTGAGAATCGCCTTTGGAGTTAGGAGCTTCATTTGAGGATCCAACTATCGATTCAGCTTTCAGCTCTTCCACTTGATCTGTCCAGAGTTCATCTGTCGGTGATGGAGACTTCACTGTAATTGAGATATTTTGTTGTATATTATTTCAACTTTGTTATGTATATAGTAGATTCATGAACTATATTTATCTATTCCGCTGCATTATGTTTATAATACTCTGTGTCTGTGAGTCTGTGATTGATTTATTTACTGTATATGCTATGTTTTGCCAAATTTAAATTAACAATCTAATATTTTGAGGAATTCAAGTTCGACGTGTGTGGACATGAATGTAATGACTCGATATTTTCAACCATTCGCATCCGCACATGTCGGACTTCAATTACTCAAAATACCACGTGGTAAATAAAATTTGGCAAATCTCAGAACATACAGTAATTAAATAGTCACAGATCATAGACATAGAGTATTAAATAATAATGCAGTGGAATTAAAAGAAATAGTAGTTCATGAATCAAAATACAACAGAAGAGCAACAAGATACATTAGATAAAAATCAGAATACATCACTGAAATCACTGGATACTGAAAGAAAAACAGATGGCTGAATCTTCATGAAAAGCTCAAACTCCATAGGTGAGTCTTGAATGCTAAATCACTCAGTCTGACTCGAGCGTAAAGCAAACCACAAAACACTCGAGTCAGGATTAACTACTTATGAACTGTAAATCAACTCAAGTGAATAGTAACAAAATGCATCAGTAACTTAAAGAATGCTTAGGATCGCCCATTCTTTAAGGATCCGTTAAACTATTTACTATGTAGTAATATTGCGCTATTATAATAATGTCTATAGTAAAATAAACTTACTTTAAATAGCACTGAAGGTTTACCCATATAGCCCCAACACGTAATAGTCCTAGTAGTCCATCCGTATCATCATATCTATAGATCAGGAGACTACCCTAAATACTCCATGGGCTACGAGAGAAAAACAAACTCGTTGTAAGGTTCGATATTGTAGGTGACACGGCACAACTAGGCAATGCCAGGGTAAGTATACCAATTACGCTTCTGGGCTGATGGTAACGTAGCAGCCACTACGCCCACCTCGGAACACACTCCCAATCAAATTCGAAGGATGGCCATCTAACCAATCATAAGTAAGATTATGGTATCGAAGGAATGTGTCCGATCGGAGGAATGACCTCACTTGGCCCGTCGATCACTCCTGTTTTAGCCACCTTAAGCCAACTCACGGGAGTCGGGTCCATGTTCATACCTCAATAGGATGGTCGCCACCATCCTACTTTATTATGGAATCTCCACTGCATACATAGTTGTTAAACTGGTTTTCGGAGTTGGCTTAATACAGGGTTGTTATACTCTCTCCCACTCAAAACTTTTCGTCCTCAAAAAGGAATGAGGTACGGAAAAGCACAGAAAAAGATAAAATGAAATAGAATTAAGACAAGATGATAAGAAGACTGAAATTTTACCTGATAACTGCTGTTATAGGTAAGCTTAATAAGGTCGAGATGATCTTCCCAAGATCCACCAGAATCAAGAACACAAGCATGCAAAAAGATCCTCGAGAATCTGATTCACTCTTTTCACTTGACCAACGGTCTGTGGATGGCAGGCATTGCTCAGATTCAAAAAAATGAGTAACAAAGATTATAGAAAGGTTAAAGGAACTAAGAATAAATTTAAAGATGTTATAATTAGTATAAATATATTTAACATAGGTGAGAAAGTATATGAAGAGGAATAAATTTAATTTAATTAGGAATAAAGAAGAATTAAATTTTATGAGTACATTTTTGAGTATAATGAAAGATTTTTCAAATCCATGATTTTAGAGATTATTAATTTAAGATAATTTGATGATAAGATAATGAAATTAGAGATGGTTAAGATTTATTTAACTTATGTAAAATTAATTTTCAATTTAAGTTGAAATTTTCATGGTTTCGAATTTATTATCTTGTTTTGTTTTCAAACTATCTTTTGGGTTGTCCTTATTTCCCTTATCTTGCTACAGAATGGTGAGGCTATTGCTTATACCGTTCTATCTAGAAATCTTTTTATAACTAACATTTAAGTGTATAACATTTATTATAACCACTCAAATTTTATTTATACAAAATCCTTTTTATATTGTATATTGTCCAATTACATATTCAACTTCTGTATAATAAAGGTAAGTTATATTGGAATGAAATGGTGTATTATACAAATAAAACTTTCAATTCAATCATTTCAAGCTTAAATATTTATCCAAATCTTGAAATTATACTTAAAAATTATCTTTCAAAATAAAATTTTGGAATTAAATTTCTGATAAATTCCAAACTATTAAAGGATAAATAAATGCACAAATACTATATGTATATCCATTCAAATTTAAATCATATATCAGCCTATGCTATAAATCCAGTCTTATTTTAGAAATTCAAATCAATTAAATTCTCCAAAAAAACTGTAGCAAGACTGCAGAACGGTCTCTTCACTTTGAAACTTGAAAATGAATGTCGATGATGCTGCAGTCATCACAAAGAAATTATTTTCCAATAACAAAGAGAAGAGCACTAATTTTAAACTTCAAAAATTCTTTGGAAACAAATTTCTATTCGAAAATACTTTAAATGGTATATCCTCTAAAACATTAAATGCAAGATTTGAAATCCATTGGAAATTAAATTCTCAAATTCTTCTTTAAATTCATTTTAAATTTCCAAATAAATTTATAACCATGTTTATAGTTCAATTATTTATAAATGAAACAAAATATAATGATATATATAAAATCAAATATTATTTCTTAATAACCAATTCAATAAAAATCCAGATAAAGATTTTATAATATAGTTACAAAATTTATTTCACTACTAAATTTAAAAAACATATTGTGTCAGTTTGCTCTGTTTAAGTGTTTTGGAAATCTTATCGATAGTGTTTATTAGACGAATCGATCAGAAATCCAAATCAACATCAACGACTCAAACAACACAATATATAAAATATTTTAAATATTAGTTTACAATTACACTTCAAGAATGATTTGAAGATAAGTTGGAAACAAAGATGAGATGATTAAAGAACAGAATAGGAAGATGGATAAGCTTATATAAATCGCGGGCAACCTTAACCGGGTCAACCGTGACTTAAAGAATAAGATCGATGTGGATTTCTGAGGTAAATCGACATTCGATCTCAAGAGATAGAATTTTATGATAATAAGAGATACTAGCATCTAAACCGAGGATATAAAATCTCTGGTGAATCGATGCCGTTGTAAAGGAGTTTCATTCCTTTGCAAATCAATTTGAGATTGACGGGACTGTCGACTCATTATAAAGATCATTCGAAGTGGAGTTATGGGATACTCTAGAATCAAAAGAAGATGAATAGTGAGGGACACGAATGGATTTTGGAACCACAGGAACCGTTCCAAAATTCAAAGGGATCGAGTCAAAAAGGAAGAGATTCAAACTCGAATGAAAGTGATTCTGTAGATACACCTACTCCATATGCTGAGTTTTTCCTAGAGCTACCAAGGCTCTGATACCAAATGTAATGACCCGATATTTTCAACCATTTTCCTCCGCACATATCGGACTTGAATTGCTCAAAATACCATGTTGTAAATAAAATTAGGCAAATCTCAGAATATACAGTAATTAAATAGTCACAGATCACAGACACAAAGATTAAATAATAATGCAGCGGAATTAAAAGAAATAGTAGTTCATGAAGCTACTATATATGTATAAGATACATCAGAGTTAATCAAAATACAATAGAAGAGCAACAAGATACATCAGGTACAAATCAGAATACATCACTGAAATCACTGGATACTGAAAGCAAAATAGATGGCTGAATCTTCAAGAAAAGCTCTAACTCTGAAGGTGAGTCTTGAATGCTGAATCACTCAGTATGACTCGAGCGTAATGTAAAACACAAAACACTCGTGTCAGGACATAAATACTTATGAACTGTAAATCAACTCAAGTGAACAGTAACAAAATGCATCAGTAACTTAATGGATGCTTGGGATCTCCCGTCTTTTAAGGATCCATTAAACTATTTACTATGCAGTTATATTGCGCTATTGTAATAATGTCTACAATAAAATAAACATACTTTAAAATAGCTTTGAAGGGTTACCCATATAGCCCCCAACACGTAATAGTCCCAAAGTAAACATTTTAATTTGTTAATTTAATATGATTGTGTAATTAATACTGAAAGTAATTGAAATTGGAAATAAATTTTAATAAATGTAAATTAAATACTAACTGTACGTAAATTTAGGTAGAAATTTAAATGGCAGTTGATAAATGACAAATTTAGTGTAATCCTAATTTATTGAAACAATTGTAAGGTTTAATGGATTGGAATTAGAAAATTTGGAAACGAATTCAAGTTATATTTACTGATGAAGTAATTCGTAAAAATCTGAAGATTTGTACAATCAATGTTTGAAAAGTAATTTTAATGTTCGTTGTTGATAATAAACGTTACTTTAAATGATTATTAATATTGTAATGGAACTAGATTCATGTCCTTTCTCTCATGTCTGTTCCTCTCGTACTGACCCATGTCCTTAACCATACCCCTTCTCCTGCCATCGCCGCTACCAACTCCAACAACCCCATCATCTCTGTCCTTCCACTGTCCTCTGTAACTACGCCTCCATGTCCCTTCGACCCAGCTCTTTCTTCACTGGTAGCTATCAGTGTCCCTACTCCTCCTCTTCCCCCACCACCTGTCCCCCCTGACCCTTTTCCTACTCAGTCTACTTCCACCCCTCTTCCATCCTTAATCAATGTCCCGTCTCCTCCATCGCTAGGTGAACAGAAATGGACTTCACTTTTTAAGCATAAACCAAAGATTGCTGGGAAGTACATCCCTGCTGATCTATATCCTGAGTATGATAACAACATGCTGGTGCCACCGAAGGAAGTTATAGATGCTAGTGCGTTGATCTGGAAAGAAACCCTGGTTGGCTTCTTCTTAGACAAGCCTCTTTCGTACACGGCGGTTATTCATAAGCTGAAGTTATTATGGAAACTTAAAGGGTCGGTCAATGTTAAATCTGATGGTACAGTTTTTTTATTTAATTTCTCTTGTGATGAAGACAGAGAAAAAATCCTTCAGAGTGACCCATTTATAATAAAGAACAAGATGTTCATCATAAAACCTTATGACGCTGCTGTTAGTAACATTAGTGGCTCTGTCACCGCGGTTCCAGTGTGGGTTCATTTATATAATCTTCCTTTATATGCTTGGTCTCCTCTTGGGATCAACTGGCTGAGTAGTCACCTTGGCAAGCTGCTGTGTATGGATGAAATGACAGAAAAACAAAACAGAATGAGCTATGCAAAGTGTTTAATAGAAGTAAAACCAGACAAAGAGCTACCATATGAATTCTTGGTTAAACTTGTAGAAGGAGGATTTCAAAAAATTTATGTACAATATCAATGGAGGCCTGATGTTTGTATGCATTGCAAGAAATTTGGACATGCTACTGAATCCTGTGATGTTGAAGTTACTTGTGAATCAAACAAATTGAATGAAACAAAGAAAAATGAAGACGGCCTACTAAAGAGGTTAATGTGAACAGAGTTCATGGCATTAGCAACTTCAATCCCTCCCAAAAGCAGAATGTTAGGAGTTGGCAGAGAGTAAATAAAAAGAAAATAGACAATGTAATAAGAGATAAAGAGAAAGATATAGTTAGTGGGGAAAAGGAAAAAGAGGACACTGAGGTAGAAATGAACAGTGCTGAAGAAGAACACAAAAATGAAGAGGGGGACAAGCAAGAGCAGGAAAATGATAATTGTAAAAATAGTAAAGAGCCTGGAGAATTAATCTATGATGAAGAAGAAGATATTAGTATTTCACCAGAAGCAGAAGAGGATAATGAAATAGGAATAGGGAGAAATGTGAAAACAGTTGTTGTTGAAGCAGTTGAAGATATATTGTTAACAAATAAATTTGATGCTTTGCTGGAGCTTGAAGATACTGACACAATGATTGATGTGCAAGAGGAAAATACCAAAGATACAGAAGAAACAGATGATGAATTAAGGGAAATGCAAGAAAAAACTCCAAGTAAAGCAGAATGTACACATAAACAAGGGGAACAAAGCGACAACATTTTGAAACATGTCAAGTTATTGAAAAGAAATCTAACTACACAGCAAGAACAATATTCAGAAAGCAATACTGAAATCAACAAAGGAAATATAGAATGTGGAATAGAGAAAAACAAAGTAAATGAAGAAGGATCAAGCGCCAGAAGTAGGAAAATCAACAAGAATGAAAACAAGAAAAATAGGAATGCTAAAGATACAAATGAAAACATGCACAAGGTACATAAGACATGCATAGGAGACCCAAATCATCAAACTGCAACTGTATCACCTCACAAACAAAATCAAACCAATCCTTACTCTAATATCATCCCACCTACGGCATATAAACCTCCCAAAATGACTATTCAAACCATCTCATCCTCTCTTCAATCTCCCCATACCTTACCCAATCAGCCACAACTAACTTCCCCAAAGGATGGACCACTTAACAATGAAGTGACCCCACTTTCAGCAACTATTCCTAATTACTTGTCATCGAACCATGTAGTAACAAGGAAAATGAAGATAGAAATGCTTAATGCCCGTGTCCTCTGATGATGTCCACCATTGGAGCATGGAATATTCGTGGGGGGCACAACATGATCAAGCTTGATCAATGTAAACAACTCATAGCTTCAAACAATTTATCTCTTCTGGCAATTCTTGAAACTAAGCTAAATCTTCCACTGACTCTTAAGGCTGCTGAATACATAAAAAAAGAGTGGAAGCTTATACACAATTTGAACGAATCTCCTTATGGGAGAATAATGATCCTATTTAATCCCCTACACTTCCTTCTTACCACTATCCTCTCCACTGACCAAATGATACACTGTCATGCTCTGGACATCAATGATAAAACATCTTATTATGTTACCATTGTTTATGCGGCTAACTCTGCTGCTGCTAGAGGATCCCTACATGCTGTCTTTCCTTCTCTTCGGCAGAATACACACCCATGGTTAATTTTTGGAGACTTTAACTGCTGTTTAAACCTCTCTGATAGACTAGGAGGGAATTTCCTGTCCCTCAACGAAATTCAACCACTTAATGCTACTCTTATAGATGCTGATCTTATACCAGTGAAATCTGTAGGGATGCAATTCACTTGGAATAATAAAAGAAGAAATGGTGTCGGAACCTTTTCACGTATAGATCACACCTTCTCCAATCAAAAAGCACTTCTCAAATGGCCTCTCCTGTATAGTTACCTTCCCCCTCCAATCCTCTCAGACCACTCCCCGCAAATTATCCACCTTCGAGAAATGGACATGAGAGGGAAAACAAATTTTAAATTTTTTAACTCTTGGGTTCTTGAGCCTGACTTTAAACTTACATTTTCTAAAGTTTGGAACAAGACAAAGAGAGGTAATCATTTATTTGTTTTGCAGGAAAAATTAAAAGAAATGAAGGCAGTGTTGAAGCAATGGGCATATAAGAAGTATGGTAAAGGAGATGGTCTGAGTGCCTCTATTTTGTTGAAGATTGTTGATACGCAAAAGGCTATGATGACTAATGTTAATGACCCTCAATTATCGGCTACTGAAGCAACTCTTTCTATGCAATACTATGATGCGTTAACTAAAGAAAGTGAGATGATACGGCAGAAGTCTAGAATTAAATGGTGGGATAAAGGTGATAGAAACAGTGCTTATTTTCATGCCAGTCTTAAAAGCAAGCAGTGTAAAGAAAACATAGTTACTATTGTTGATGAACATGGTGTGCTTCAATCTACTGCTGATGGTGTTCAACAAGCTTTTGAACATTACTTCACATCCATGTTTGGTAACTCTGATAACTTCATTCCTGATATTGATACTATACCATCAGACATATTGCCAAAACTTGAAAAAAATGAATATAATTATCTCTGTACTGAAGTAACCCATGATGAAATACATGATGCTATGTTCTCACTTAAAACAAACTCGTGTGGTGGTCCTGATGGTATGAATGCTTGTTTCTATACCACTTGCTGGTCCATTGTATCTACTGATGTATGTAATGCCATAACCTTGTTCTTCAAAAAGAGTAAACTCTATCGGTCCTTTAATTATACTAATATTACATTAGTCCCCAAGATCAAGAATGCTCATGATGTTAAAGACTTTCGTCCTATATCCTGTTGTAATACTATTTATAAGTGCATCTCTAAGATTATCGCTACAAGATTAAAATCGGTGCTCCCCAATATTATATCCAACAATCAAGCAGCTTTCCTTCCTGGGAGAAATATTCTTGATCATATTCTTCTAGCTCATGAACTATTAAAAGGATACAACAGTACAAATTTTGCCCCTAAAGCGATGATGAAACTAGACATCATGAAAGCCTTTGATATGTTGCAATGGGATAACATCGTTCACATAATGGGTTATATGAATTTCCCACCGCATTTTGTTGCATGGGTTTACGAATGTATGTCAACTCTAACTTATTTGATCAACATCAGTGGTGTGATGAAAGGATTTTTTGGAAGCAAACAAGGAATTAGGCAAGGGGATCCATTATCTGCATACAATTTCATCCTGATAATGGAGCTGCTAACTAGGATGATTAATGAAGCAATACAACATGGAAAATTTAAGCTCCATCCGAAGTGTAAAGATCCCCAAATATCAACCCTCATGTTCGCTGATGATCTTGTTTTGTTCTGTGCTCCAGAACTTAACACTGTTCAGAACATAATGAATATTCTCAAGCATTTTTATACTATGACAGGCCTTAAAGTTAACATCCAAAAATCTTCTATCTCTGTTGCTGGAGTGAATATGCAGCAGATTTCTCAAATAGCAAATATCACTGGATTAACTCTTAACCTATCCAATGCCTCGTACCTTGGTCTGCCTCTAACTTCTTCCAAGATTACTACTATAATTAAGATGATCAGAAGTGCCATTATGAGATTCTTTTGGACTGGCAGAACCACGGGCAGATACCTTGCTCCTATTAAATTCAGTTCTCTTGAGATTCCTTTTAATAAGGGAGGGCTTGGTCTTTTCAATCTCAAGCAATGGAACAAAACTGCCTTTGCAAAACATATTGATACACTGTTCAATTACCCAGATAGCTTATGGGCTAAGTGGTATGAAATGAATGTGATTAAGGGTAAAAATTTATGGAATATGAATAAGCCTTAAAAATTAAGCTGGACATGGTAGTGCATATTGAAACTTAAGGAGTATGTTCTCCCTCTTATACAAATGAATACTGACCCTATATACAGAGTTAACTTCTGGGATGATCCTTGGCTCGATAAGGGTTATATTATTAGACGTAAACTTTTATAAAACGAAATTATTCAAACTGGAATTCATCTATCTACGAAAGTCATGGATGTTCTTTACATTTTTCAGGGAGTAGGCAAATATTCTTCCAATCAGCGTGTTCAGATTATTTGGGATAAGATAAGAAATTTTACCCCTTTACATTCTACTTCTGCTAGAATTATATGGGGAGAGAAGAAAGCTGCATATAAAATTGGTGAAGCTTATGAGTATATGCAACGAAACAATGACGTTCCAGCTTGGACTTGGTGGAAGAGTGTTTGGACTACTGACAGTAGTATGCGTGAAAATTTATTACTGTGGAAGGTACTGAAGCGTGCTATATTAACTAAGGCGGAATTAGCTATTATGGGAATGAATATGGATGTGTTATGCTCATTCTACAGTGAGTATGTTGAAACTGCTGAACACTTATTTTTTGAGTGTGAATTAATTATGCAAATCTGGACTGATACCATGGTGAGCATTGATGGTAACAGTCCTTCTCTTGACAACATTGTCGAGTGGGATCGAATCCAATCTACGACAGGGGGTAAGCAAAAGCATAATAGAATCTTCACTGTGGTTCTGAAATGCTTCATATATGCAGTTTGGAAAGAACGTAATACAAGAATTTTTGATGCAATTAATGGAAAGTCTGATGCTACTTTCAAACTTTGGATAAAGCATGAAGTCAAATGCTCCCTGGAAATGCTGTTCATTCATGATCCTGGGATAGCCATGATACTGCAACTGTAGTGTTTTTTCTCCCTTCTGTCTATGCATTTTTTTCTGTGTCTTCTTGTGTGTGTGCTGCTCTATGTTCCTATGTTTTCTTTGTGCTTGCTCCTGTTCTGTACGTGTTTGTTCTCTTCTGTGTTTTAATAAATTGGTCGGGGACCAATTAACCTCGTCGGCCTTGCCAAAAAAAAATATTGTAATGGAAGTGTGAATGAAAATTTAATAGGAACAATGCAAATTTAAGTTAATGATTAATGAACTTGCGTAAAATTCCAATTTTAGAAAATAATCTAAATGTATGTTTGACCATAAATTGTACACAAGTAAATAAAAAAATGGATTGAGAATATAAATCGTAGTTAATATATATTTTTGGCGAAGATACATTAAATGGAAATATGATAGTAATAACGAAGGAGTTAGAAATTTGAATAAAGTTAATGTAACATTCATACAAACTGTAAGATGTAATGGTGTATAATAGGGTAATAAATAAGTACCCACGTTGACATCATCTTTGAAACGGTAAGTTTATAATTGATTCATAATAAGGAAATCAAATGAATGGATTTATTTGAATGAAAACTGACTATTAATGAATTTATTAAATATAAAGGGCATAGTTGATTGCATTAAATTAGATTTTGGTAATCAATTGTAATGAAACTAAATTTAACGTTTGTGATGTAAATTTAAGTAATAATCGGAAATCAATGTTAATTATACTCATAAAATGTCAATTTATTTAATAGCCAGATTTAAATAAATAATCGGTTTTATTTAGATTTCAATTGATGATTTATGAAGTTTAATGTGAAATAAAATTGCAATTAGTTGTATTAATTTGTGTAGTTAGGGTAGATTTGATTTGTCATTGAAAAAGGTTAATGTTATAAGATGTGCTTTATGCTGATTCTATTTATAATATGACCATTAGTTGATTTAAGGAATAGAAAACAAGATTTATTTATTTAATTGAAGTGAAAAATCAATAAATTGAATTTATTGCAAATGAATGAAATTTAACATTTTAAAATTTTACGTAAATAAAATTTTAGATTAAATTTGGAGATATTTATGTAATTAAGTAGGAATCCAATGTTAGTTCCATCTATTGGATACTAATAGGTAGAATAATAGAATGAAAATTTAATTCAATGGAATTATTGAAAATTTATTTTATAATCTGTGAATTTAACGAAATTGTAATTCAATGCTGAAATTGATAATTGAATCAGCATTTAAAGGACATCTAAATTTGTGTAAATTTGTATAAATGATTTAAAAATATAAAGTGATAAAAATTGTCAATTATAGAAGCGAAATTAAAATTGGATTTATTTGATTGATTTATTAATTTATTTAATTAATGGGAAAATAGCCATTTTGGCCACTGACTTGGATTTCGACAAAACAAGTTTCATCGGATCCGTAATGGTGAATTATTGTAGGATTTCAAGTTTCGTATCGATCAGACTTGTCGTTTGATCATATGGGCTTGAAACGCGTTGAAATCAAATTAATTGAAATCAATTGAAATCAATTTGAAAATATTGATTTTAGCATAACTTCTTCATACGATGCAATTTGAACCCGAAACCTTTTCCATTTCGTTTAAAATATTTTAAAACACCTATTTTGATATATGGGTTTACCAAATTTCATTCCAGGGTCAGAACGGGCTTTTGGGCCACTTTGGAGTAAGCGCGTATATCCAACCTTATCCATCCATTCTAATTTCTGACCTACCTATATAAACCTGGTTATAAACCCTAGCCTACATCTATTCTCATTTGTCTATATGTATATCTCAACCCTCTCCTCTTCAATGGCAGACAAATAAATTCCAGATCCAATTCCATTTAAAAATCAAAGTCCGAAATTCAAACTCCTCAGAAAAATCTGGAAAAAATATATATCGAAGATCTCATTGATACGAACCTACATCTACTGTTCGTTTTTCGAGACAATAATCGGATTAATCAGAAATCACGGTCAAGTCGAATTGGGCATTTTTGATTTCGTCATCAATCGACGAAATTAAATTATGGGTTTTGAAGAGCTCGACGTATGGAGCTTGACGCTGGTGGTCGTTTGACCTGGATGTGCATGTGGTGTTGGGAATTTGCAATTTTTCGTTCGAAACCCTATTTCTTTAGGCGGCGATGGCGGTGATAGGGGGGACTCGAAGGCGGCATGGTTGGCACGGTTAGGTGCGGTAGGGGAGTGCGAACCAGATGGGGTGGCGTGGTCACCTCCGGTGGCTGTAGGCATTGGCAATTGGTGGTCAAAGTTAGGGATGCGGCAAAACTTTTGGCTTCGTTTTCTATGAGTCGCGCGTGAACAATGTGCGTACCGAACGATGATGACGTGGTCTTTGTGGTGAGTGTTTATTTTGTTTATCTTATTTAATTTTGATTTTCAAACTTCTAACTTTAATAACTCACTCATACGTTATATGTTTCACGCACAATTTCTTGCGTTAGGTTCGTATTGGAATTCCGAACATTTTGACACTGGTTTGGACGAATTCTGAGACCGCCCAATTTTGGGTTTAAATTGGATTTAAATTCAATTTAAATTCAAAAGGTGAGTGTTTTAACCCACTCACAACTTCTAAATTTTCTTATGTTTGTTAAATTGAAATATGATGTGATTTAAAATTTATTTATGGTTGTTTGGCATAGAATCATCAACTCAGTTAATTTCATTATTTAAATTAATTTGTTATTTAATTTGTTCATTGCATTTAAACTTCCAGTTAAATTGTTATTTATTTATTGCATATAAACCACCAGTTAAACAGTTATAGTTTATTTTTGAATATAAACTGATAGTTGATACCTATTATTTATCACCTGTTATATATTTATGTATTGTTGGAATTTTTATGATGATTGTGATAAATGGTTGATGGTAGATATTGGATGAATGGATGTTGTATTTATATTACTATAAACTGCAAGTTATTATGCATTTTCATTTCATTCCGGATTGCGGTTTGAAATGATATATTACCGTAATTTTTATTTTAAATTACGGATTGAAATGATAAATATCCGCATCACTTGACCATAGGATAGAAAATTTTATACAGGCACCGCGGTATATATATGCAATTATTTTTGAAACGATTTTCTATGGTTTTGGAAAGAATATGGTTTAATGAATATTGATTTTGATATTTTTAAATATTATTCTTATATATATTTAAATGCTTGAATTTAAGCTATGTATAAATTTGGTTTAAAGAATAAAAGAAGTTTTAAAAATAAAAGTTAAATTTTATTTAGATATTATACGGTTAAGTATTTATTTAAATTTATTGATAGAGTTATAGTGTCTTAAATAAAATAAATGTTGGAAGATAAATATGAATTTTCTTTGAATTAAGGTATTTAAGAATTATCCTCGAATAAAATTTATTTGAAATTTAAATTAATTTGGGGTTTTAAAAGGTATGATCTTTGAAACTTGATTTTGGTTTACGGGACTTAAATGAATATCAAGTCGATTTAAATGAATATTATCAAGTTAATAAAATTGAGAGAACATCATGTTATTTGAAGTTAAAGGTTTTACTTAAATGATATTTGATTTATTAAGTAAACATTTCTAATCTAAATAATAGTAACTGAATTTGATATATATAAAATTATCAAAGAATAAGTTTGAAATGTGGAATAATTAAAGCTTTGAAATATATGGAAATTTGAAATGGTATATATGGGAATTTAAACCTATATTAGGAATTTATTTGTGAAATTTAAAAAGCTATTTTGTTATGTAAAGGGGTTTAATACTTAAACCATTTAAGTATTAGAAATTTTGTTTCAAAGCTATGGGGTTTAAGATATATATATTTTTGAAAATATTATGATTTTGGGAAAAGGGATATTTATAAAATAAAAATGATATCATATTGATTTGGGGTTTTAGAAATATAAATGATATCGTATTTATATGGTTTTGAAATGGATATTTTATTATGGTTCTAAAGTATAAACTATTTTGAAAAGATCGTGGTGTTATAATAATGTTTGGTTGTTGAAGAGACCGGGATCGGAAGTTGTCATACTCTCTGCCAACTCCGAAAACCACTTTAACAACCATGTACGCGGTGGAGATTCCAACATGAAGTAGGATGGCAGCGGCGTTCCATTGAGGTAAATACGTGGACCCAACTCCCGTGAGTTGGCATAAGGTGGCTAAAACAGGAGTGATCGATGGGTTAAGAAGGTAGCTCCTTTTATCGGACACATCCCTTCGATATTCTACTCTGACTTTGGATTTATTCGATGGCCACTTTTGATTTCTTTGTTCTGGGGGTGTGGCTCAAGGTGGGCGGTAGCTGCGGCTATGCGTTACCACCGACCCGAAAGTGTAATTGGTATATCTACACTGGCATTGCCTAGTTGTGCCATGTCACCTACCCTAGCGCGCCTTATACGATTTTGTTTTGTACCATACCTATGGAGTGCCCTCTGACGACGCCCAGTACGGGGGAGATTACGGTACTGTATAGACTATGGGAATATATTTTGTGTTAAGGGCTATATGGTAACCCCTTAACGCTATTTAAAAGTAAGTTTATTTTACAATTAGACACTATTTTAATAGCGAAATATACTACAAAGTAAATAGTTTAACGGATCCTTAAAAGATGTAAATCCCGAGCATCTCGTGAGTTACCGCACTCATATTTATTTCTGTTGATTTAACTTACATAAGATCTTTTAGTTCTGACTCGAGTGTTTTGTCTTTTCAATTCGCTCGGGTCAGTCCGAATATTTTAGGATTTCGAAGACTTTAGCTCTGGAGGACGAAGACGAAGATTTCTATTATTATTTATTATATTCCTCTACACTCATATTGTTCCGCTGCATTGTTATATGGTATGTGTACCTCTGATATATGTTGTATAAGTATAATCGAATATTTTGTAAAACAGCTTTATAAACTGTATATTTGATTATTATATTTATCCTTCCGCTGTGAGATTCTATTTTCTTTATTTCTTTCTTGTTTTTCTTATTTACCCCATAACAATCCGCCCTTCCTTATGGTTTGAATTGACACGTGTGTCGAGCGTGCAAAAAGGCGGGATGTTACATCTGGTATCAGAGCTTTGATTTAGCGATAAACCTTAGCTTTGTGAGATTTGACTCTTTACTAATAGGGTAGTAATACCCAATGGGAGTCACTGAGTGTATATATATGAGAGAGCATATTTGCCAGTGTTATAGAAGGTTTTAATATTGTGTTAATCTGTTCCGTTTTGCATTTATAAACTCTGGTTGGTGCATGGGACGCTGTGACATCAATAGGGGTTTCTAAACACTTAATAGGACAGACCGACATAATATTTGTTTTAAATATAGGTGAATGAAATAATTTTGCCTATTATATTTTCTATATACAAAATAAACTTTTGTAAAGTTATATATTTGGTTGTATTGTATTTGTTGTTGGGTAATGAAATTTATAAATAAGATTTGAAAAGAAAATAAGATAAATGAAAAATGGAAATTTAGAACTTAAGTTCTGGGGGTTTTCAAAATCTCTTTTGAATGATTTTGAAATATAATAATAATATTTTAAAAGTATTTTCTGATATAAATATTTCAATATAATTTGAAAGAAATGTTTTAAAAGAAATTTTGATAAAGAAATAAGTTTTGTACTCCCCTCTCTGTCGCTGGAAAATAATTTCGGTGATCAGTGCACGCATCATCGGCATTCATTTTCGAGTTTCGAAGTGGAAAGGCCATTGTAGTAGTTTTACTATAGATTTATTTTGATAAACAAAAGTGAATTTTTAACTTGTTTAAATATACTTGAATATAGATAAGTTGTAAGTAATTTATCTATTATTTTAAAATGAATTGAAATTTAGCCCGGTATTTAATTCTCAAGTTCCGTTAATTAATAGTTTCATTAAGTCCAGTGAAATGGAATTTAATTAAAAATTGAAACCTTTAATTAAAATAAGTGATTTAATGCTAAGTTATAACAGGGTTTAAATAGACGATGTTGGAAATAGAACCATTAATTAATTAAAAGAATTGAGAAAAACTTGTATATCTTTCAATTACATTCTTAAAGGCATATATATAACTTACCAAAAGATATAAAAGTTGAAAATGTTAATAAGAAAATGTAATAGATATTATACAAGTAATTAACATGAGGTAATGAAAGGAATTAATGGAATTCTTTAATAAATAAGAATTGATGTTGTAGTGTTATAAACTTAAGTATAATTGAAATGCTACTAATTTAATATAATAAGAAGGTAAGTAATATAAATAAATGATTGTAAACTTTAGTAAATGAATTAATGAGCAAAGGAATTGAATTAAACGTGAATAGCATGAATATTACTAAATGAAATCTTGTAATAATTGATAAATAATGGCATTAATGAATGAAATAAGATTTGTAAGTAATAAAGGAATAATTAAAATAAACATTGAACCAATAAATAAAAGTAAAAGGTTGTAAGAAGTAAAATGTAAAGTAAAAGAATAAACCATTATATGTATAATAAAAAAGAAATCAAACAACAAATGTATGAATGGAATTAATAAGGATAAACTAAATCTGTTGTTTGAAATTGTTGATGTTTGTTGGTTTATGGTTGTTGGGCAATGATACTTTAAAATTGTTTAGATAGTAGAATAATCTATTTAGCTTCATAAGAGACTGTTGAGTAAACGGTGCGCTTAGTAGTTATTTTTCATCCTGTATAATTTGAAGTTTTGAACCCAAACAATTGTTTGTTTGAATGAATGATTGAATTGTGTTGATTCTGTATGAAGGTTGTATGCCGTTTATTGCAATTGGTTGTTGAATTGAATTGTTTGTTTGTAGTTGAAATAACCTTAAATATTTCATTTTATATAATTGTTAACCTTTTTGGATTATATAAGTGAAATACAGGTTATGGAAGCAATTACTACTGCTTTTGGTTTCATAATTAAGCGTTAATTGTCCGACAAATAGGTACGTTTTCGGATTATGGGTTATAGAGTTATTATATTATTTTTCTCGTGTTGGGATATATATTATATTGGAAAATGTATGTTGTATAGTGTATATTTGATATTATATTTTCTCCCGAGCCTCCCTGTAACGACCCATATTTTACGTGTCGATAAATCGTAGAATTTACAGGTCGTTAGTGTTGTTTATGTTGTCTCTAGCCTGAGTCGTATGGAGAGTAGCTCGTGTGTTAAAGTGTTGAGTCGTGACCGACTCATAGGCTTAGCCGAGTTAAGAGGGTGACCGACCTATAGTAAGTCGTAGACGACTTAGAGTGTGACCGAGTCATGGGAGTATACGACTTAAGATTTATGACCATGTTAGAATCTGACCGACCCATGGAATAAGTCGTGACCGACTTATAGAAGCAGCGACCTTTAGGTTTGGCCGAGTTAGTCAGTTGCCAAGTTACGACTCATAGGTGGAGCGACTTAAGGACCAATGGCTTAAGGGGTTAAGGCTTAGGTCGTGGATAGTTGAGTCGGCAGGGTCTTGAGTCGTAAGTCGTGGGGTGTTAGTGATAGGTCGGCGGTAAGATGGGTCGGAGTCTTTGTTGAGTCGTCATACGACTTAGGACTTAGAAGTGTTAGCGGCAGAAGGTTTTAGGTCGGTTACCTAATGAGTCGTGAGTCGTGAGCTAGCCTAGGTCGTAAGCCGTGGAGATATGTTGAGTCGTTAGGTTGGCTTGTATCTTAGGGCGTGTATGCTATGAGTCGTACACGAGTTAAGGAGTTGAGTCAGCAAAGCAGTGTGTGTTGTTAGGTCGGCTTTAGGATAGGTCGTTAACGACCTAGTTAACCCACGTCTTGGTTAAGTCGCTTACGAGTTGGGATGGCTTTACCGTGTTGAGTCGTATGCAGTTGAGTCGGCTAGGGGTTAGGTCGTATACGAGTTAAGGTTATGAGTCGTAGGTCGTAGCATCTGTTGAGTCGTGGACGACTCATGATAGGTCGTGACCGACCTAAGGGGCGACGACTTATGGTGGTTTCAACCTATAAATAGAGGGGTTCGGCTCACTTTTTGGCACCGGTTTTTGAAGCGACGAAGCGCTGCCATTTTGGGAACTCGACTACAACATTTCTTCATCTTCTTTTCTCCATTCCAATCTAGTTCTAACATCCATCCAAGATCGAAGATCGAGATCAAAGATCCAAGAGCCAAAGTTGAAGATCTTCATCCGTTCAAGCTAGATTTCATCGATTTAAGCGAGACTTTGCCGGATCAAGCCTTGTTCTTCGCTGTCCAGATCTGAAGTGATTAGTTTTTGAGGTGTTTGGGTGATTTGGTGAGTGGTGGTTATCTCTCACGCGGACCCAAAGGAGTATATTGGATCGGTGGCTTGTTTATGTGTTTAAAATAGTGATTTCTCGCATTTTCCTTAAGTCTGCATGTAGATCCATCGTTTATGAAGATGTTTACTTATGCAAGTTCATTTAACAAGTATTAGAGACAAAACCCATGTTTTATATTTGATAGATCTATGCTAAAAACCTATGATTCATGTATGTTGGACTTATGCTCATTTATTTACGAAATTGCCATTATAGTTGATATTGCTTATTAGATCTTGTTTGAATGATTGATTGTGTGAATGTATGATAGATTTGATTGTTTCAAGTTAGCTTATAGTTGATTTGGAACAAGATGGTTGAAGATGATTCAAAAGCTAAGTGGAAAGGCTCTTGAATGGTGAAAGCTGCCCGTGACATATGAAGCGGATGTGGAAGCTCATATGGATGGATTCGAGGATGTGGGACTTTGCTATAATGTGATGAGGCAAGGCATATGTTGAGATGGGACGAGTCACGATGACGTTCCATGCACGGGTCATGACGACATGCGAAGTTATAACTCGGTGATGCGGTCCGGGTTGGTGCGAATAATGGTTAGCTTGAGAGGCGCTTGAGCTAGTATGGGAATAGTCGTCAAGGAGGATGACTAGGAGGCTAAGATCTCATTGTTGTTGAAGGTTCTAGCATACTCAAAGCAAGGGTACGTTGGAACGGGTCACGATGACGTTCCAAGCACGGGTCACGATGACGTGCTAGTACTCTGGGCTGATGCGTTCGGCTTAGGCACGGGTCACGATGACGTGCGGAGTTATGTCTAAACCGGGGTTACCATTAGGCCTTGACAGGTGGTCATTCAACTAACGGTGAAATCATGGCAATGATAACAGTGATAGCCAGAGTCATGGATGTTTGGTTGTATTATCATTCGGTCTTAAGAGCGGTATTTTCTGGGTGTTATCTGATCTTGGTTTAGGCCTTGGGGGTTTGTATTTGGAAATCATCGCCCTTGACTCGAGTGATTATTGCTTTACTTTAATTATCTGCTATGTTATGTTTTCTTCTCCTTAGTGTGTGTCTGGAGGCTATCACTGTAGAAAGAGGTGGAGTGGAATGGTTTGGTTCCTATTCCTTTTATCCCTTATGCTCTTTTGGTATGTTTGATAGTTGATTTACTGCTCACTAAGACTTTGTCTGACTCAAGGTTTTATGTCTCCTCTTATTACCTTGGGCTGTTCATCCATGTTGGGATGGGCAGACTAGGTAGCAGGTGGCAGGTGCTGTGCTTAGAGTTCTCCGCTGATGATGACGAAGACGAGCAGGAGGCTTTGCATATTAGTTTTCTTACTATGTGTACTGGGTGTCCGCTGTTGTATCTGATTGAGGGTTGTAGTGAGGCTTTGATGTATGGATGATTCATATGTTTGTATAAAACTGCCATGTTGCTTATATGATGATGTTATGTTCTATAGAGCTTCACTATATTATATGTCTCTATTGTAATTTATCCATGCGCTGTGAGTTGTACGATGGAGATTCTGCGATGCTTATTTTACCCCGACTATCGTCCATGGCTACCTGGCACATCCTTCAGGGCTCTTTTCTCTTGTTTTGGTGCGGGAGTCATGGGCGGTCGTCACATTTGGTATCAGAGCTTTGGTTAATCGATTTTAGCCAACGCTCGCTGACGTAACTACGTATGAGAGACGTAATTGTATTTTGATGGATGATTACTATATATAATATAGTAGCTTAGAAGGATTTGAACTCCTTATGCAGTTGTTTCTTAAGGTGTTCTAATCATTCCTTTTTACAGATATTAAGGATGAGTCAAAGTGAGAGACAAGCTGCGAGGGATAGCCGTGCTGCTAGGGAAGCTGTTGATTATGCCCCTATGTTTGAGGCCATGATGACTTCAATCATGAGGAGGATACCAGCTTCAGGATCATCTGTGGATGTGGGAGTTCAAGTCCAAGCTCCAAGACCGGTGGATTTTGCCAAACTTTGTAAGGATTATACTTCTCTTGGAGGAAAAGTTTTCTTGGGGACGGAGTCGACCATTGAGGTGCAGAGATGGATTGATGCATGTCGAAGGATCTTTGGTGACTTGGGAATTGAGGATGCAACTAAGAGGAAGCTTACATCGAGACAGCTTCAGGGAAGAGCTGCTGATTGGTGGAATTCTATCACCATAGATACCCCAGAAGAAGATATTACTTGGGAGCAATTCCAAGTCAGATTTGAAGCTAAGTTCATCTGTACGGCTCAGAAATCTGTCTTGTTTAAGAGGTTTGTGGAGCTCAAGCAAGGTGGGAGGCCTGTACTTGAGTATATTTCTGAGTTCGAAGCTTTGTCTAAGTATGCCAGATCGTAAATTGATTCTCCCTATCAGAAGAACGAGAAGTTTGTGACTGGTCTGGATGCTTATCTTGGAAGGCAGTTGGTGGATCATTTGGACGATCCATTTGAGAAGCTTGTGGAGAAAGCTTTAAGGCATGAGAGTTTGTTTCCTAGGGAATGTTCTGTTGTTGTTACAACTAAGGATGGATCTAAACCACAGCAGGGTGGAAACAAGAAGAGGAAGCAGCAACATCAGAAGGGTAAGGATGGCCAGAAGAAGCCGAAATGTGAAGTTACCTGCTACAACTGCCGATAGAAGGGTCATCTCTCCCGGGACTGCAAGAATCCAAAGGTGCAGTTGAAGTGCCACAACTGTGATAAGCTGGGACATATCAAGAAGGACTGTCCAGAGCCGAGGAAGGACAGGCAGGTTGTGCAGGCCTATGCTTTGGGAGCTGTGCCGTCGTCTTCGAAAGCTCCTACTGCTGAAGATAAGGGGAAGAGTGTGGTGGTTCAAGGTACTCTTTCCATTTGTGGTGTTCCAGTTAGAGTGTTGTTTGATACTGGAGCGTCGCATTCTTTTGTTTGTGATGATTTGGTAGGCCGGTTAGGTTTGAAACCGGATATTGTTGATAGGCCATTGGTTGTGACTAATCCAGTTGGGGGTTCGTCATGTTTGTGTATGATATGCCGTGGTCTGGTTGTGTCGAGTCATGACTGCTCGTTTGTTTGTGATTGCTTTGTTCTGAACTTTGCGGGGTTCGGAATTATTTTGGGTATGGACTGGCTTAGGAAGTATGCGGCTAGGATTGATTGTGAGAGGCTGGAGGTGACAGTCGGGAATGTGGAAGGGCGAAAGGTTGTGATACGATGTAAGCATGAGGAAGGCGTCTTCATGAGCTTCATGTATTCGCTGGTTGTTCCACGGGATGGACTGTCATCAGTGCCTATTGTGAATGGATTTGAGGATGTCTTTGACGAAGTCAAAGGGTTGCCGCCGCATAGGGAGATCGAGTTTCGTATCGATCTAGTTGAGGGAGCCAGACCTGTTGTGATGCCTCTTAGGCGGATGGCGCCTAGGGAGCAGTTAGAGTTGAAGGTGCAGGTTGATGACCTTTTGCAGAAAGGATTCATTCGGCGTAGTGTGTCCGAATGGGGTGCACCGGTTGTGTTCGCAACTAAAGCGGATGGATCGCTGAGGTTGTGTGTGGATTATCGTGAGCTGAATAAGGTGATTAAGAAGAACAAGTATCCATTGCCAAGAATAGATGACTTGTTTGATCAGCTTCACGAGGCTAAGGTGTTTACTCAGATGGATTTGGCAACGGGATTTCACCAGTTGAGAGTGGCGAAGGATAGTGTGCCGAAGACTGCTTTCAGGACACCATCCAGATTTTATGAGTGGCTGGTAATGCCGTTTGGATTGACTAACGCGCCAGCATATTTTGTGGATCTTATGAAATGAATAGAGTGTTCAGAGATCAGTTGAATAAGTTCGTGCTTGTGTTCGTGGATGATATTTTGGTTTATTCCAGAACTGAGGAAGAGCACAAGACACACTTGCGGATTGTTTTAGAAATCTTGCGGAAACATCAGCTGAAGGCTAAGTTTTCGAAGTGTCACTTCTGGAAGAGGGAAGTGAGGTTCTTAGGCCATGTTATTTCTGGAAATGGAATAGCGGTTGATCCCGCTAAAGTAGCAGCAATCCAGGATTGGGTTAGACCTAAGAATGCATTTGATGTGAGAAGTTTTCTTGGATTAGCAGGATATTATCGTCGGTTTATCAAAAACTTTTCCAAGATAGCTGCACCGTTAACAGGATTGACGAAAAAGAACCAAGTGTTCAGATGGGATGATAAGTGTGAGCAAGCTTTCGTAATCCTGAAAGAGCAACTGACGAGTGCTCCTGTTTTGACTATTCCAAGTGGGAATGATGAGATGGTGGTTTACACCGATGCATGTGGCACTGGACTTGGGGCAGTGCTAATGCAGAAGGATAAAGTTGTTGCGTATGCTAGTCGACAACTGAAGCCGCATGAAAGGAATTATCCGACTCATGATTTAGAGTTAGCGGCGATTGTGTTTGCTTTGAAGATGTGGAGACATTACCTATTGGGAGTTCGATTTGAGTTGTTTACGGATCATAAGTCGTTGAAGTATCTGTTCTCCCAAAAGGATTTGAATCTTCGACAGCAACGGTGGCTAGAGTTTTTAGCATCTTATGATTTTGGTATAGCCTATACTCTGGGAAAAGGTAACGCGGTGGCTGATGCGTTAAGTCGAAGACATGCAGGTTTGGGAGCCATGTTTTCGGAATGGAAGAGCCTTGAGTATTTGGCTGGATTTGACTTCAGGCCTAGATGTGAATTGGAACCTGAGATGTTGGCAAACTTATCGATAAGACCTACTCTTGTGGAAAGGATTGGCGAGAGCCAAAAGCAAGACGATAAGCTTGTCAGGATTATCCGTGGTTTGGAATCTGGATTGGAACCAGAGAAGGATAAAGGATTCGAGGTCGATCGAGAGGGTTGGCTTCGAAAGCAAGGACGACTGGTTGTTCCCGGTATAGATGGATTGAGAGATGAAGTTCTAAGGGAAAGTCATCACTCTAAGTTGACGATTCATCCAGGTGGAAATAAGATGTATCGGGATATGAAGAGAGCCTACTACTGGGAAGGTATGAAGAAGGATGTTGGAAATTTTATTTCCAAGTGTATGAACTGTCAGTTGGTGAAAGCTGAGCAGAAGAAGCCCAGTGGATTGCTTCAGCCATTAGAAGTTCCTACATGGAAGTGGGAGCAAGTGTCGATGGATTTTATCGATGGTCTACCTAGGACAAGAGCAGGAAATGAAGGGATTTGGGTCATAGTAGATCGTCTGACCAAGAGTGCAAGGTTCATTCCTGTTCGATCAACTAGGACTGCATCGAAGTTGGCTGAGTTGTATGTTAAGTGGATAGTTCGATTCCATGGTATTCCGAAGAGTATAGTGAGCTATCGAGACCCATTGTTCACTAGTGGATTTTGGAAGAGCTTCCAGGAAGTTTTGGGAACCAAGTTGTGTTTGAGTACAGCTTATCACCCTCAAACAGATGGTCAGACTGAGAGAGTCAACCGAGTTTTGGAAGATCTCTTGAGAGCATGTGTCTTGGACTTCGGAGGATCATGGGAAGATCATCTTCATTTGGTGGAATTTGCATATAATAACAGTTATCAGTCGAGTATTGGTATGGCACCATATGAGGCATTATATGGAAGACCGTGTAACTCTCCGACATGTTGGTTGGAAACTGGAGAAAAGCTGATACTTGGGCCAGAGATGATTCGACAGACTTCAGATTGTATAGAGATCATTCGGCAACGAATGAAGACAGCCCAAGATCGTCAGAAAAGTTATGCCGATAATCGTCGTAAGGATTTGGAATTCGACGTAGGAGATATGGTTTTTGTGAAGATTTCTCCTCTGAAGAGTGTTATAAGATTCGGGAACAAAGGAAAGTTGACTCCGAGATTTGTTGGACCATTCCCGATTATCGAGCGAATTGGAAAGCTCGCTTATAGATTGGAGTTACCGGAAAAGATGGCGGGTGTGCACAATGTTTTTCATGTATCTTATCTACGGAAGTATGTGCATGACCCAACTATGGTGGTTTCTGCTGATAGCTGTGAAGATTTAGAGGTTGATCCAGTGGTTAGACGACCTCGTAAGCCGCTTCGTGTTGTTGAAACCGACACGAAACAGCTTAGGAGAAAGACGATTACGTTGCTCAAGGTACAATGGAGTGATGATGTTAACGACTATACGTGGGAAGAGGAAGAGAGGATGAAGGCATCTCATCCCGAACTCTTCGAGGTATGGCCCTAAAGTGTCGTGACATCTCATGAATTTGTAGCTTGTTCTAAGTCTTAGAATTCTGCATGCTAGGTTAGAATTGGATGCATGGTTTGTTGGTTGCTATGGATGATAGGCTTGCGGAATAATTTTGATTGCTGTTGATTGCTTGGAATTTCGGGGGCGAAATTCCTAAGGGAGAGAGAATGTAACGACCCGTATTTTACGTGTCGATAAATCGTAGAATTTACAGGTCGTTAGTGTTGTTTATGTTGTCTCTAGCCTGAGTCGTATGGAGAGTAGCTCGTGTGTTAAAGTGTTGAGTCGTGACCGACTCATAGGCTTAGCCGAGTTAAGAGGGTGACCGACCTATAGTAAGTCGTAGACGACTTAGAGTGTGACCGAGTCATGGGAGTATACGACTTAAGATTTATGACCATGTTAGAATCTGACCGACCCATGGAATAAGTCGTGACCGACTTATAGAAGCAGCGACCTATAGGTTTGGCCGAGTTAGTCAGTTGCCAAGTTACGACTCATAGGTGGAGCGACTTAAGGACCAATGGCTTAAGGGGTTAAGGCTTAGGTCGTGGATAGTTGAGTCGGCAGGGTCTTGAGTCGTAAGTCGTGGGGTGTTAGTGATAGGTCGGCGGTAAGATGGGTCAGAGTCTTTGTTGAGTCGTCATACGACTTAGGACTTAGAAGTGTTAGCGGCAGAAGGTTTTAGGTCGGTTACCTAATGAGTCGTGAGTCGTGAGCTAGCCTAGGTCGTAAGCCGTGGAGATATGTTGAGTCGTTAGGTCGGCTTGTATCTTAGGGCGTGTATGCTATGAGTCGTACACGAGTTAAGGAGTTGAGTCGGCAAAGCAGTGTGTGTTGTTAGGTCGGCTTTAGGATAGGTCGTTAACGACCTAGTTAACCCACGTCTTGGTTAAGTCGCTTACGAGTTGGGATGGCTTTACCGTGTTGAGTCGTATGCAGTTGAGTCGGCTAGGGGTTAGGTCGTATACGAGTTAAGGTTATGAGTCGTAGGTCGTAGAATCTGTTGAGTCGTGGACGACTCATGATAGGTCGTGACCGACCTAAGGGGCGACGACTTATGGTGGTTTCAGCCCATAAATAGAGGGGTTCGGCTCACTTTTTGGCACCGGTTTTTGAAGCGACGAAGCGCTGCCATTTTGGGAACTCGACTACAACATTTCTTCATCTTCTTTTCTCCATTCCAATCTAGTTCTAACATCCATCCAAGATCGAAGATCGAGATCAAAGATCCAAGAGCCAAAGTTGAAGATCTTCATCCGTTCAAGCTAGATTTCATCGATTTAAGCGAGACTTTGCCGGATCAAGCCTTGTTCTTCGCTGTCCAGATCTGAAGTGATTAGTTTTTGAGGTGTTTGGGTGATTTGGTGAGTGGTGGTTATCTCTCACGCGGACCCAAAGGAGTATATTGGATCGGTGGCTTGTTTATGTGTTTAAAATAGTGATTTCTCGCATTTTCCTTAAGTCTGCATGTAGATCCATCGTTTATGAAGATGTTTACTTATGCAAGTTCATTTAACAAGTATTAGAGACAAAACCCATGTTTTATATTTGATAGATCTATGCTAAAAACCTATGATTCATGTATGTTGGACTTATGCTCATTTATTTACGAAATTGCCATTATAGTTGATATTGCTTATTAGATCTTGTTTGAATGATTGATTGTGTGAATGTATGATAGATTTGATTGTTTCAAGTTAGCTTATAGTTGATTTGGAACAAGATGGTTGAAGATGATTCAAAAGCTAAGTGGAAAGGCTCTTGAATGGTGAAAGCTGCCCGTGACATATGAAGCGGATGTGGAAGCTCATATGGATGGATTCGAGGATGTGGGACTTTGCTATAATGTGATGAGGCAAGGCATATGTTGAGATGGGACGAGTCACGATGACGTTCCAAGCACGGGTCATGACGACGTGCGAAGTTATAACTCGGTGATGCGGTCCGGGTTGGTGCGAATAATGGTTAGCTTGAGAGGCGCTTGAGCTAGTATGGGAATAGTCGTCAAGGAGGATGACTAGGAGGCTAAGATCTCATTGTTGTTGAAGGTTCTAGCGTACTCAAAGCAAGGGTACGTTGGAACGGGTCACGATGACGTTCCAAGCACGGGTCACGATGACGTGCTAGTACTCTGGGCTGATGCGTTCGGCTTAGGCACGGGTCACGATGACGTGCGGAGTTATGTCTAAACCGGGGTTACCATTGCCCTTGACAGGTGGTCATTCAACTAACGGTGAAATCATGGCAATGATAACAGTGATAGCCAGAGTCATGGATGTTTGGTTGTATTATCATTCGGTCTCAAGAGCGGTATTTTCTGGGTGCTTATCTGATCTTGGTTTAGGCCTTGGGGGTTTGTATTTGGAAATCATCGCCCTTGACTCGAGTGATTATTGCTTTACCTTAATTATCTGCTATGTTATGTTTTCTTCTCCTTAGTGTGTGTCTGGAGGCTATCATTGTAGAAAGAGGTGGAGTGGAATGGTTTGGTTCCTATTCCTTTTATCCCTTATGCTCTTTTGGTATGTTTGATAGTTGATTTACTGCTCACTAAGACTTTGTCTGACTCAAGGTTTTATGTCTCCTCTTATTACCTTGGGCTGTTCATCCATGTTGGGATGGGCAGACTAGGTAGCAGGTGGCAGGTGCTGTGCTTAGAGTTCTCCGCTGATGATGACGAAGACGAGCAGGAGGCTTTGCATATTAGTTTTCTTACTATGTGTACTGGGTGTCCGCTGTTGTATCTGATTGAGTGTTGTAGTGAGGCTTTGATGTATGGATGATTCATATGTTTGTATAAAACTGCTATGTTGCTTATATGATGATGTTATGTTCTATAGAGCTTCACTATATTATATGTCTCTATTGTATTTTATCCATGCGCTGTGAGTTGTACGATGGAGATTCTGCGATGCTTATTTTACCCCGACTATCGTCCATGGCTACCTGGCACATCCTTCAGCGCTCTTTTCTCTTGTTTTGGTGCGGGAGTCATGGGCGGTAAGTAATATAAATAAATGATTGTAAACTTTAGTAAATGATTTAATGAGCAAAGGAATTGAATTAAACGTGAATAGCATGAATATTACTAAATGAAATCTTGTAATAATTGATAAATAATGGCATTAATGAATGAAATAAGATTTGTAAGTAATAAAGGAATAATTAAAATAAACATTGAACCAATAAATAAAAGTAAAAGGTTGTAAGAAGTAAAATGTAAAGTAAAAGAATAAACCATTATATGTATAATAAAAAAGAAATCAAACAACAAATGTATGAATGGAATTAATAAGGATAAACTAAATCTATTGTTTGAAATTGTTGATGTTTGTTGGTTTATGGTTGTTGGGCAATGATACTTTAAAATTGTTTAGATAGTAGAATAATCTATTTAGCTTCATAAGAGACTGTTGAGTAAACGGTGCGCTTAGTAGTTATTTTTCATCCTGTATAATTTGAAGTTTTGAACCCAAACAATTGTTTGTTTGAATGAATGATTGAATTGTGTTGATTCTGTATGAAGGTTGTATGCCGTTTATTGCAATTGGTTGTTGAATTGAATTGTTTGTTTGTAGTTGAAATAACCTTAAATATTTCATTTTATATAATTGTTAACCTTTTTGGATTATATAAGTGAAATACAGGTTATGGAAGCAATTACTACTGCTTTTGGTTTCATAATTAAGCGTTAATTGTCCGACAAATAGGTACGTTTTCGGATTATGGGTTATAGAGTTATTATATTATTTTTCTCGTGTTGGGATATATATTATATTGGAAAATGTATGTTGTATAGTGTATATTTGATATTATATTTTCTCCCGAGCCTCCCCGTACAAAGGAGACTCTGCCGAAATTTTTCGTAAATTTTGGACTTAGAAATTTTTTGAAAAAATTATTTTCCAAACTTTATTAATTTAAGTATAAAAAAGGATTTTTTTGCTTATAAACTGGTATTTTATTTAAATTAATTAATTTTGTAAATTCATTTGTTTATGAATTTAATATTTTAGTATGATATATAGATTTGTTAATCCTTCTTTTCCCTTCTTTTCCTTTTTGGGGACGAAAAGTTTTGAGTGGGGGAGAGTGTAACGACCCGTAAATTTTGATAATTAAATTGGTTAGTTTAATAAGATTTTTGGTAATTAAATTTAGAAGGGAATAAAAGTTTATAATTTATAATGAGGCAAATGTTATAAATGAAATATAGCAATGATAATTAAAATTTACTTTGACAATTGTAATGAAATCCCATAAAGAAACAGCGTAAACATTTTAATTTGTTAATTTAATATGATTGTGTAATTAATACTGAAAGTAATTGAAATTGGAAATAAATTTTAATAAATGTAAATTAAATAGTAACTGTATGTAAATTTAGGTAGAAATTTAAATGGCAGTTGATAAATGACAAATTTAGTGCAATCCTAATTTATTGAAACAATTGTAAGGTTTAATGGATTGGAATTAGAAAATTTGGAAACGAATTCAAGTTATATTTACTAATGAAGTAATTCGTAAAAATTTGAAGATTTGTACAATCAATGTTTGAAAATTAATTTTAATGTTCGTTGTTGATAATAAACGTTACTTTAAATGATTATTAATATTGTAATAGAAGTGTGAATGAAAATTTAATAGGAACAATGCAAATTTAAGTTAATGATTAATGAACTTGCATAAAATTCCAATTTTTGAAAATAATCTAAATGTATGTTTGACCATAAATTGTACACAAGTAAATAAAAAAATGGATTGAGAATATAAATCGTAATTAATATATATTTTTGGCGAAGATACATTAAATGGAAATATGGTAGTAATAACAAAGGAGTTAGAAATTTGAATAAACTTAATGTAACATTCATACAAACTATAAGATCTAATGGTGTATAATAGGGTAATAGATAAGTACCCATGTTGACATCATCTTTGACACGGTAAGTTTATAATTGATTCATAATAAGGAAATCAAATGAATGGATTTATTTGAATGAAAACTGACAATTAATGAATTTATTAAATTTAAAGAGCATAGTTGATTGCATTAAATTAGATTTTAGTAATCAATTGTAATGAAACTAAATTAAACGTTTGTGATGTAAATTTAAGTAATAATCGGAAATCAATGTTAATTATACTCATAAAATGTCAATTTATTTAATAGCAAGATTTTAAATAAATAAACGGTTTTATTTAGATTTCAATTGATGATTTATGAAGTTTAATGTGAAATAAAATTGCAATTAATTGTCTTAATTTGTGCAGTTATGGTAGATTTGATTTGTCATTGAAAAGGGTTAATGTTATAAGATGTAATTTGTGTTAATTCTATAATATGACCATTAGTTGATTTAATGAATAGAAAACAAGATTTATTTATTTAATCGAAGTGAAAAATTCAATAAATTGAATTTATTGTAAATGAATGAAATTTAACATTTTAAAATTTTACGTTAATAAAAATTTAGATTAAATTTAGAGATATTTATGTAATTAAGTAGGAATCCAATGTTAGTTCCATCTATTTGATACTAATAGGTAGAATAATAGAATGAAAATTTAATTCAATTGAATTATTGAAAATTTATTTTATAATCTCTGAATTTAACGAAACTGTAATTGAACGCTGAAATTGATAATTGAATCAGCATTTAAAGGACATCTAAATTTGTTTAAATTTGTATAAATGATTTAAAAATATAAAGTGATAAAAATTGTCAATTATATAAGTGAAATTAAAATTGGATTTACTTGATTGATTTATTAATTTATTTAATTAATGGGAAAATAGCTATTATTGCTACTGACTCGAATTTCGACGAAACAAGTTTCATCGTATCCGTAACGGTGAATTATTGTAGGATTTCAAGTTTCGTATCGATCAGACTTATCGTTTGATCATATGGGCTTGAAACGCCTTGAAATCAAATTAATTTAAATCAATTGAAATCAATTTGAAAATATTGATTTTAGCATAACTTCTTCATACGATTCAATTTGAACCTAAAACCTTTTCCATTTCGTTTAAAATATTTTAAAACACCTATTTTGATATATCGATTTACCCAATTACGTTCCGGGGTCAGAACGGGCATTTTGGACCACTTTGGAGTCAACGCTTATATCCAATCTTATCCATCCGTTCTAATCTCTGACCTACCTATATAAACCCGATTATAAACCCTAGCCTACATCTATTCTCATTTGTCTATACGTATATCTCAACTCTCTCCTCCTCAATGGCAGACAAACAAATTCCAGATTCAATTCCATTTCAATCAAAGTCAAAAATTCAAACTCCTCTGAAAAATCTGAAAAAAATATATATCGAAGATCTCATTGATACGAACCTACGTCCGCAGTTCGTTTTTCGAAACAGTAACCCGATTGATCAGAAATCGTGGTCAAAGTCGAATTGGGCGTTTTTGGTTACGTCATCAATCGACGAAATTAAAATATGGATTTTGAAGAGCTCGACGAATGAGCTCGACGCTGGTGGCCGTTTGACCTGGATGTGCGTGTGGTGGTGGGAATTTGCAATTCTTCGTTCGAAACCCTAATTCATTAGGCGATGACGGCGGCGATAGGGGGACTTGGAGGTAGCATAGTCGGCAATGGTGGATGCGGTGGGGGAGTGCGAACTAGATGGGGGTGGTGTGGTCACCTCCGGTGGTTGTAGGCGTTGGCAATTGGTGGTCAAAGTTAGGGCGTGCGACAAAACTTTTGGGTTCGTTTTCTCTGGGTCGCACGTGAACAGTGTGCGTACTGAACGATGATGACGTGGTCTGTGTGTTGTGGGTGAGTGTTTATTTTATATATTTTATTTTAGTTTTGATTTTCAAGCTTCCAACTTTAATAACTCACTCATACGATATCCGTTTCACGTGCGGTTCCGTGCGCTAGGTTCGTATTGGAATTCCGGACAATTTGACACTGGTTCGGACGAATTCTAAGACCGTTCAATTTTGGGTTTAATTTGGATTTAAATTCAAAAGGTGAGTGTTTTAACCCACTCACAATATGACGCCCCACCTCTATACCCACGCTAGCCAAGAACACTACGGTGTAATGCTGTCAACTTGCACGGAGAATAAGGCTGTTGGGGAGCGACCATCCGTGTAATTGCTTTGCACGAGCACCGATATGTCAGATAGTATAACATGCATTTATTTCAAGAGGAAATCCGACATACCGATACAAACACAAAGCTACTACACAGTGGCTATAATAATCTTCGGAAACAAATATAGAAATAAACATAACACAAATCAGTCACAGATAATTCATATCACAAAGGCGGAAGAAGATATGAATATATAACTAACACATGAAAGTGTATATCAGAGTAGTGGTCAAAAAGATCCACGATAATACAAAAGAATAGCAACCCATGCTATACAAAAGAATACAACTGTGAGTCTATAGCTCAAGTGTATACAACAAAAACTGCTAATCTAAATAGTTAGCCAAAAGTCAGGGTAATGAATCCCTGGGGAGAAGTCAAGCAGAAGCACCTGTAACATCTCGGTCTGACCCGAATATTATTTAATAAGAAAATAATAAACGGATCAGTCTAGCTATAAATATCAGATGACATGGTATAGAATAAGAGATATGGCATAAACATATAATATCCATAATGGCATACTGCTATAAGTATGTAATTGAAACTCAACATGAGATTAATCAGTATCACAAAAATCTTCACAAAGATCCAAAAAGGGTTTCTTACCCAAAACTTGTATTCACAACAGGTCAATGACGCATGAATTCACCAATGCACAAAAATTGATAAATCATATCAATGAAATCACTAAAATTGGTGAAGCATAAATTCCAGAATTCAACACACGAAATCCAGAAATCATAAAAAGGGGGGAGGCCAATCACACGAACGGGAGCATGAAAACTCACCAACATATGTATCACACGAACGAGACACTATCTCATGGTAGCTAGCCATTAATTTTTGACACACGAACGGCCCAAAGACCATGGGGCGCAACCCCACATGTGTGAGTCGAAATCACACTGAAACAGGGTCTAGTCTAAATCGCAGACAAAGAGACATCGCACAATTACTAGTCTAAATCACAAAAATGATCGTCATGATCATCAAGAAGTGTCAATTACAGTAAGCTAGTAAATATATGTGCTTAGTTTCATGTCCCATAACCACTAGCTTAACTCAAATATTTACGAACATATTGTAGATCTCCACTAGAAAATTGTCACAAGAGATTCAATCGAATAAGTCCAAAAATTAACCGGCGAAGTAAACGCAAGCGTTCCATACCACTCGTTTTACTAAGTCGTTTATTTAGATTTCTCATACGAGTGAGGTAAAGGTTTGTATATACTAGTAGATTGAAAAACGGTTTTAAGAAACGAGTTTTGAAATAAAATAGCGTTGAAATCGTTTTGACAAAGGAGTTTTGACATTTACTACTAGTATTGAAATCTTTATATTTTAAAGTGACAAATCACAAAGAAGATTGTAGGAACAATCAATCACTAAAATTCACATTCAGAGACGTGAATAAAATCCAAAGAAATCGATACTGAATCTATTAAAATGGATATTCTCAAAATCACACAGAAAATGTCATCAAAGTCGATAATAAATGATAATAACAAAAGGGAATCAACACGAATCGATTAACGTTGGAATTCTAAAGCAAATAGGCAAATAGGTAAAAAGAGTGCAGATTCAGATGTTTGAAATCAAGGATTCAGACGTCTGAATTTGGAAAATAAAATATTTTCCAAAACAGAATTCAGACATCTGAATCGTTGATTTCATACGTCTGAAATAGGCACTTTTTAGCCTATTTCCTTTCTGGTTCCAAATGAACCAATTCAGACGTCTGAAATATAGATTCAGACGTCTGAATATTGGGGAATAAAAATTCCCGGTATAATATTCAGACGTCTGAATTCTACGTTTCAGACGTCTGAATCAAGGGTTCAGGGCATTCCCTGAACCTAGGCCAAAAATGGCCAAACGGATACCGGAAGCGATCGATCGAGCGACAACGACCAAGGATTTACGCCAAGCGACAACCCAGCCCTAACGGCTCTTCGATACGCCTCAAATATCAATGTCCAAATATCCATAAAAGGATTTTCATAGATTTTGATTTCAAAACATCAAAAATTGGAATATACACCAAATCAATCCAAACCAAAATCAGTTGCACAAGAATAAGTGTTAGGAATTCATACCTAGCAATCGAAGATAATTATAGACAAAGATGTGAGATATAAATCTCACATTTTCACAAAATCAATGAAGAAGAAGCTATAGAGCAATGGCAAGAACAATCGCTCCTCAATTCCAACCCAACAAGCTTGAATCTAAGCTTAAAGGAGAAACCTTTCCTAAATTAGGTTTAGGAAATTTCTAAAATTGAATGGAGAAAGAGTTGGAGAAGATGAGGAGAAGGCTTACCAAAGCTTCTTCTTGAATTTGGAGGTAGAAGCTTGAATTTGCAATAAAGATTAGGGCTTGGAGTTTTAATTTCCCCTTCCTCCCACCATTGTTGCTAAAGCTTGAGTATTAGGAATTAGAAATGAAGTAATGAAGAGTTGGAGTGGAGTTGGGTTCATATGTTAGGTTAATGGGCTGAAACCCAAACCAAAGCCCTAAGTGAAAAAGTAGCAAAATTCTACTATCTCCAAACATATCAAAGTTTATATTTAAAAAGATCGCAAACGGCGTTTTGAACTCAATGGAAGTGGTCCCGAGTCCTAATTCGACCGTATGCAAAAAATAGCTTTTCGGACCAAAATCCGACGAACGATGAAATATTTAAATAAAATATTTAAATATACGATCGATAAATATGAGGGTTGTTACACACAACTTCTAAAATTTCTTATGTTTGTTAAATTGAAATATAATGTGATTTAAAATTTATTTATGGTTGTTTGGCATAGTTTTAGTCATCATCTCGGTTAATTTCATTATTTAAATTAATTTGTTTTTTAATTTGTTCATTGGATTTAAACTGCCAGTTAAATTGTTATTTCTTTATTGCATATAAACTACCAGTTAAAAAGTTATAGTTTATTTTTGAATATAAACTAATGGTTGATACCTGTTATTTATCACCTGTTATATTGATGTATTGTTGGAATTTTTATGATGATTGTGATAAATGATTGATGGTTGATATTGGATGAATGGATGCTGTATTTTATATTGCTATAAACTGCAAGTTATTATGCATTTTCATTTCATTCGGGATTGCGGTTTGAAATGATATATAACCGTAATTTTTATTTCAAATTACGGATTGAAATGATAAATATCCGTATCACTTTACCATAGGATAGAAAATTTTATATAGGCACCGCGGTATATATATATAATTATTTTTGAAATGATTTTCTATGGTTTTGGAAGGAATATGGTTTAATGAATAATGATTTTGATATTTTAAAATATTATTCTTAGATATGTTTAAACGCTTGAATTTAAGCTATGTATAAATTTGGTTTAAAGAATAAAAGAAATTTTAAAAATAAAAGTTAAATATTATTTTTATATAATACGGTGAAGTATTTATTTAAATTTATTGATAGAGTTATAGTGTCTTAAATAAAATAAATGTTGGAAGATAAATATGAATTTGCTTTGAATTAAGGTATTTTAGAACTATCCTCGAATAAAATTTATTTGAAATTTAAATTAATTTGGGGTTTTAAAAGGTATGATCTTTGTAACTTGATTTTGGTTTAGGGTACTTAAATGAATATAAAGTCGATTTAAATGAATATTATCAAGTTAATAAAATTGAGAGAATATCCTGTTATTTGAAGTTAAAGGTTTTACTTAAATAATATTTGATTTGTTAAGTAAACATTTCTAATCTAAATAATAGTAATTTAATTTGATATATATAAAATTATCAAAGAATAAGTTTGAAATGTGGAATAATTAAAGTTTGAAATATACGGAAATTTGAAATGGTTTATTTGGGAATTTAAACCTATATTTGGAATTTATTTGTGAAATTTAAAAAGCTATTTTGTTATGTAAAGCGATTTAATACTTAAACTATTTAAGTATTAGAAATTTTGTTTCAAAGCTATGGGTTTAAGATATATATTTTTGAAAATATTATGATTTTGGAAAAAGGGATATTTAAAAAATAAAAATGATATCATATTGATTTGGGGTTTTAAAAATATAAATGATATCGTATTTATATGGTTTTGAAATGGATATTTTATTCTAGTTTTAAAGTATAAACTATTTTGAAAAAACCGCGGTGTTATAATAAGTTCGGTTGTTGAAGAGATCGGGATCGGAAGTTGTCATACTCTTTGCCAACTCCGAAAACCACTTTAACAACCGTGTACGCGGTGGAGATTCCAGAATGAAGTAGGATGGCGACGGCATTCCTTTGAGGTAAATACGTGGACCCAACTCCCGTGAGTTGGCATAAGGTGGCTAAAATAGGAGCGATCGACGGGTTAAGAAGGTAGCCCCTTTTATTGGACACATCCCTTCGATATTCTACTCTGACTTTGGATATATTCGGTGGCCACTTTTGATTTCTTTGTTTTGGGGGTATGGCTCGAGGTGGACGGTAGCTGCGGCTGCGTTACCACCGAGCCGGAAGCGTAATTGGTATATCTACCCTGACATTTCCTAGTTGTGCCGTGTCACCTACCCTAGCGCGCCTTATACGATTTTGTTTTGTACCATACCTATGGAGTGCCCTTTGACGACGCCCAGTACAGGGGAGATTACGGTACTGTATTGACTATGGGAATATATTTTGTGTTAAGGGCTATATGGGTAACCCCTTAATGCTATTTAAAAGTAAGTTTATTTCACAATTAGACACTATTATAAAAGCGAAATATACTACATAGTAAATAGTTAAACGAATCCTTAGGAGATGTAAATCCCGAGCATCTCTTGAGTTACCGCACTCATATTTATTTCTATTGATTTAACTTACATAAGCTCTTTTAGTTCTGACTCGAGTGTTTTGTCTTTTCAATTCGCTCGGGTCAGTCCGAGTATTTTAGGATTTCGAAGACTTTAGCTCTGGAGGACGAAGACGAAGATTTCTATTATTATTATTCATTATATTCCACTACACTCATATTGTTCCGCTGCATTGTTATATGGTATGTGTATCTCTGATATATGTTGTATAAGTATAATTGAATATTTTATAACAACTTTAACTTATAAAATCACTTTATTACACAAATTCTATCCATCTTCCATTTATACGCCGAAAATCCAATTTATAAGTTAATTACTTATAAATCTTTTATTTTACCAAAAATCCATAATTTTATAACTTCACAACTTATAAATCCATAGATTTCATTCACTTATGAAATCCATTTATACTTCATTTTAACACTTATAAAAACTCATTTTATAATCCCAATATTTTAATTTATAAATATCAATTTTATAAATATTTTCTATAAATCATTCATAATAATTGAAAACCCCCAATTTAAACAATTTTATAAATTAATCAACTACTCAAAAATCATATTTCGGTTATACTTCACAAAAATCATAATTTTATAACATAAACATTTCAACGTTTATTCATTTAAAATGAATCAATTTCAAAATTAATTTTTTATTATGAATTCTCAACTTAATTTTTAAAAATCAAACTATATTTATTTTCGGCATCAAACGATACCAAAAATATATTCGGATAAAATTTAGCCTTTAACCATTTCAATCACAAAGATAATCACGTAGACTATAAATAGATCAATAAATAGATCAACACACAACATTGAAACCAATTCAATTATTTGAGGAATCCAGTTGGATCCCTCCAACCTGTTTCCCTGCATCCAAAGATGTTAGCACAATACAAATTTCGCTTCAAGACGAAATATCGCGGTATATGAGATTTATAAAATACTATCCGCTATTAGGTGGCGTAATAGGGTCTCATCCGCTATATAATGCGGGAAAATCAACTCCAAATACATATATAATACCAATTCCATACAAGTTGGAATTACCGCGGTATATCTTTTTAATAAATAACATCCGCTTAATATATGGCGTATAGGGTCTATTTAACACAATAGATAACAAATTATCATCCAATCACACAATCAAGCAAATTTAAATCTAACTATTTAAAATTTAAATCGAAACAATTCGATTGAGTGAGAAGTTCTCACCTTGAGTTTCCGATAATAGCTGTAGCGTTTTATTTCGAATAAAAAGAAACGTGCGTTTAATTTTACCCAAAATTTTCACTAGCTCCAAATGACTCCAAACCAGCTCCATTGCGTAGTGCTCGACAAAACGAACCCGGCGCAATTCGTTTCGTCACAATCCGACCTCGTGTGAAAAAGTTACACATTTTTAAAGTTTACACGAATTTAAAATATAATAAATTAACAAATTTCTTTATTCTTTTATACCCTAAACTAATCTCATCCATAGATCCCTGAACCCTAAAATCCAGGCCGTCGCTCCCCCCTTTCTTCTTCTCTTACGTTCACTTCAGGTTCAAAGAGTACCCATAGCCGCCACCTTACTTCGAATTTTCGCGACCACCACGATCTACTTGAAGACGATCAGGTTACTCCACGACGAAGCCTACCACATGTGCTACCTTCGGCCAGAATACTGATGAACTCGGCCTACTCCCTGACCTCGAAACATGCGCACACACGAGCATGAACGCGGCTAATTTGATGATGATCTGTAGCTCCATTGACGATCATCTCCGTATGGATTTGAAGATCACTCCAAGCTCTACGTTTTTCATGTTGGAAGATTTCTGTAATTGTTTGTGGATTGGAAGTAATTGAGGGAAGATGATAGATGAATTTCGGCCATTCATGATAATAGAGGCGGCTAGGGTTTTGCTCTGGTTAGGTTTTGCAAATGAGAATATAGCAAGTCCTTTTATAGAAACTTCGCCAAAACACTATTCATCTTCAATTTTTCGAACTCCAAATCTCACGCGGTGATTGGCGTTTCTATGGTTTACCCCACGTTTCGGACACAATGGAATATGTTTCGGAGGCTAATTCGATCATCTGTGCGAGTTACGGCAGTACACGATCAATTTTAAATTAAATCGATTAAAGTAATTCTATGCGTTTTAGCTTGCCACGGACAAACGGTAAATCCGATTGACACGAAATTTGAAACCATACAATAATATAATATTACGGATCCGATGAAACATGTTTCGTCGAAATCCGAGACTGTTTGAAAAATGACTATTTTCACTAGTCGATTAAATATTAAAATATTCAATTTTCTGCAAATTTAACTTTTAATTCAATTTTAAAAGTTCACAAACATTGTTCTAACTCCAATATGGTTTAATATAACTTTATAAATCATTTTAATCACATTTAACCCAATTTCCAATTATTTCTGTAATTTGAAATATTAAATTATCAATTTAATTATCCAATTAAATCCAAATTTTCGAGAAATAAATTATTCGACTTATAAATTTTCTTATTAATATTTAAAATCAATTAAATATACGAATTTTAATTGAAAGAAATTCAGGGTCGTTACAAACTTTCCCCCTTAAAAGAATTTCGTCCTCGAAATTACCAAGTAAGAAAAAAGTTACAGAATCCATTAACTTTCCAAAACAAACCATTCAAATTGGATTTTTAAAATCTCTTAAGTGTTTAACTTTCTCAAAATTCGTAGTTAAACTTCTTACAAAATCTTTACAAAGTTTCCAAATCCAAACTTAGTTTTCAAAATTTTTTCAATTTTCCCAAAAATATTCTAACACCTTAAATTTTCGTAAAAATTCGCCATAGTCTCCTTTGCGCGGCTCGATCCGAAAAAAAATGACAGTATATATATTACAAATATACATCTCATCAAGTGATGAGGCATCCTGCAGGGAAAAAAGTGTAAAAGTACGATATTTAATCTGAGATACGTACCTTATATTTTATTAGCGAGCGTATACGGCTAATATAACGCGAAAGCGAGCTCCAAATGCGAAGCAAGCGAAATGCGCACCTACTAAATACTCAACAACAACATGAGAAACATGCATATATGAAAATAATATCAATATACATCATATAGCAACATAACAACTACATGTGCCAATATAGCAAATGCAACAAAAGCAATAAATGCAACCACCAAACAACTATCACCCAACAAATCCATATCAAATCAATTACATTCACTTCTCATTATTATTCAATGAATTGGTTTTTCATTTAATCACATTTGATTCATTAACATTGGATATTTTTACTAACATTCACATATTCATATTCAATTAGTTTACATTCACTAATTAAATTCAAGTTAGTTCACTTCCAAATCAAATTCAATTCTATTCAAGTTCATTTTCTTCCAATTTGAATTCAATTACATAGCTTTCAATTTTATCAATTCAACTTCATTAACACTTAATGAAATATACACAATTAATTTACAATCAAATAACAACCAATGTATATTCAACATAACCAAATTATTTAATTTACATTCAATTTGGTCCAACACTTTTAATTCCAATTGGTTTATATTAAATTGTTTTTCATTCAATTTCTCAACTTCATTAGCTTTTAATGAATTTACACTTACATTCATTATCCCATATCAATTCTTTTACATTCGATCGATTAACATGCAATCCATTTATTAATTCAATTGCTAATTCCATTAACAATATAAGGTTGAATTTCATTTATATAACTCAAGTTCATATTCATCACTTCTCTTGATTAATTTACTTCGATTCCAAAATCAACTTTATTCAACTTCACTTAAGTTACATTCTCTTGCAAACATCATTTGTTTAACATAACTTATTTTTCCACTTATAAATCCAATTCAGATTTCAATTCTATTTTACTTTTACCAAAGTCAAATTTCATATCACTATCAAATCCAGATTTTGTTTTGCTTCACCAAATTGTTTAACCATTTTTAACAATTTGTTTCACTTTCATTTTCTCATTTCATAAGTTATACAACTTTTATTCAACAATTACCACTTGGATTTTTTTATTGATTCACTTATACTTCCTTTAATTTAACTCCATCCTTTAAGTTAAATTTATTCTATCAAAATTCAAATTGTATAAGTTATCAACTCATTTATCATTCCCATAAATATTTTAAATAGGATTCCAGAGTCCTTTCAACCTTTCAAAACCATTTTTTGAAATCAATTCAATTATCCTTTGAATTTCAAAACCCAAACTCAAATTTTCCAAATAATTTCCATTTAAAACTATTTGGCAGCAATCCCTCTTTTGGAAACCCGAAAATGAACACCGATGATGTTGCAATCATCATCGGAATTATTTCCGGAAAGAGTTTAGTGCTTTAATTTCTCCAATTTTTTTTTCCAAAATATCAAATCCTTTCAAAACACTTCTCTGGGATTTTATTTTCAGATTATAAATCACATTTACAAACCTTTTACTTATATAATTTCATTTCTTATATATAAGATTATTTCACAATTGTAAATCATTTTAATTATAATTCCATACTTATTATTCATTTGCTTATACAATTATTCTTTTACAACTGTGGTTTTATTTAACTTATTCAACAACCAAACAATCAATTCATATACACTTTAATAATTCTAAAAAATTATTCCTTTATATATAAAATATAATCAAGGTAAAATTATTTCATTTACCCAATTCAAAATGATACTATGTCGGTTTATCTCGTTTAAGAGTTTAGAAACCCCTATCGATAATATGGCGTCCCATCTACCGACCAGAATTAACAAACAGCTCAACGGATAAGCAAACACAATATAAAACATTTTTATATTCACTAACAAATACGCGGTCATAGCTATTATTACACTCACACTCATTCTAGAGTACTACTGACTCCATCTCTAATGAGTAATACCCAACAGAGCTAAGGCTGTCGCTTAACCATATGCTCTGATACCAGATGTAACATTGCCACTTTTCGATGCATGAAAATCGAAATCAATACGTCCACTGTATCAAATGCTGTATAATTGAATGCCGAAAAACCGAATTGTTAGGGTTAAAAAGAAGAGGTAGAAGAAAGATAGAAGAAGTAAGGAAACAGAACAGAAACAATATCAGAATCTCACAGTCGCAGCGGAACAACATATAATAGATAAATGAATAATCTTTAAAACAAAGAATTATATCGGTTATTACATTACATCATCATCAGAGTGTACAACAACAATATACGATACAACAACCAAAGGACAGTTATACGAACGTGTCCTTACAAGTGAATTATGCAGCAGAAAAGATAATATCATATACAAGTAATACGTCTCGCCATCCAGCTCGCCACTTGAGCTCCATAGCACTTTTGAATCCTGAATGACCTGATAACCTGACTCTAGACTGCCCGTGTGGAAAATTATGGGCACCCAGAGTTTAGGAAGAGAGCAATAATCTCCAGGTCAGTCATGGGACTGGTGTGAGAACTAAAACAGTTATTTATCTTTAAAAACAAACAACGACAAGGGAAATGGAAAATATCCGCAATGCTTTTGGCAAATGAAACTACCATAAGGCCTCCCCGCATATACACAATGCAAACGCAGAATTGGAGGAGATTTCTCCTTATGATAGTCAAAGATGCTTACTACGCAAAACAAATCATTTTTGATATTATTATTAGTGCATAGTGTAGAAAAAAATCATTTCGAAAGTAAAGATATAAATCTTAGCCAACATATGACCATTATCGTATGCCTACTATAGCTACCATGTTCATTAGCAGGTTACCGCCACATTCCATGGCAGGTTATACAACTAAATCCGTACAAGGCCCGTTTGTTTCTTTGGATTTTCCAACAAATGGTCAGGCTAAGGAACTTCCTACTGCCACATGGGATCGCCTCTGGCGGGACGTCCCAAGAACTTAACCAGCTCTCTGCCAACACAAGGCCGGGTTACCTTTGTCACTAGGTAACTACTACACGAATGTGCCACCCCCTGTCCTTTGGGACCTTTATCCGAGGGCCCTCGATCACCAAGCAACAACCACACAGAAAAATGAGATTGGAGCAACCACATAGGTTAAGCATCAGGGCTCCATACCTGACACCACCCTTTTCCAGAAGGGAATGACATACCTAAAGGGAGCAACCTCATAACCTTGCCGCATATTCCTGTTTTGACCATTTCCAGGGTGTGAGGTCCGACGAAGTCTCGTCCACAAAGCTATGCTTGTTCACAATGCCACGCTTTGATCAACAAATGATCAATAAATAATCATCACACAGCAACTCTCAGCATGCCACATTACCAAATTAGGAATATATCGCCGATAACCTTCAACTACAAAACCCTTAAGGGTGTTAAGCTAAGAGAATAAATTCTCCGCCACCAACGGAAATGTATTTGAAAGAAATCTGCTTTATATCTCAAAATGTAATGTCAGACACGTAACCATACAAGTCTGTTCCGGGCTCGAACAGAACTGAAGGCACTTCAAAAGAAGCCCTTGCAATCCGGGTATTCACGATCCCGATCGAATTTCCTATCACAAAGGAAATCTCCATACCGTAGCTAACGGTGCAGAGACAATCGATAGGTCATCCTATCGTTTTCACAAATACCCGGTCTTCACCACCGGTCTTCAATGCTATCCATTACGTCGTATCACTATTCGGAATGGGTAATCCGAATAACGAGCGCAATAATTTAAAAATAAGTGTAGCATTTAATTTCAACCAATTCACAACGAATAGCCACTTAAGGGTCAATATTGATAGTCGGTTATTTAACTATCAATCAATATTCACAACATAACGCGAATTCAAATAATTTCTCAAATTATTTATTTTCCAAAAATATCTTTACAAGATATATATGCCACACTTCAACCATTTGAAAACCAATTTCAAATCAATTTACACCCTTACAACTTTCACTTCAAAATGGTTCATTTAAACCAATTGAATAAATCCCTACCGATTTATTGAATTTACGTTCCAAATCCGTAAATTCATTTCCACACTTTTAAAAATAAATCAATGTTTATTTTTAAATAAATTTCCCTTATAAATTTCCATTGTGAATTTACATTTCCAAATATTCACTTTTTATACGATTTTACAAATCGATTTCAATTATTCACTTTCAATTTATCTTTAAAAGATATAATCTCAAAACATTCACTTCATATTGGAAAACATTTCCATACTTATTCAATAATAAGTAATTCACAATTAATTTATTTTCAACATTTGGAAATTATTCAATATACTTAAATCCAAATTAAGCATATATTTTATTCTTTAAGGAAAACTTCTCTTAAACACATTTATTTGGGTTAAAACGAATGTTGCATAAAACATCGTTACGACAACCCAAAATCACTAGCATATAGATTCAAAAATTAAAATAGATATATTAACCTCAATACTATACAAAACTTTTCCTTTCGGAAATCATTTACTATAACAATAGTGTTATAGTCCACAATTTCCTTCTATTTCTCGAAAACGTCTATTTCAACAATGAATGTTGAAATCTATGATTTCGACACTTAGTACAATTTAAAACATCTTTAAATCGTTTAATTCTATTTAAAATATCACTTTCCTAATATTTCTTTAATATATTATTCACCGTCCAAAATCGTGAATATACTCCGTTTACCAAATTTATCATTTCAACATATTTTATTTAAAGGATTATTCACCGTCCCAAAATCATGGATATATTTCCTTTTATAAGTTATAATAATTAAACTTATTAAAATAAGTCGATTTCGAATTTATAAACAACGTTTATAAATTCCATTTATATTTTATAACAACTTTAACTTATAAAATCACTTTATTACACAAATTCTATCCATCTTCCATTTATACGCCAAAAATCCAATTTATAAGTTAATCACTTATAAATCTTTTATTTTACCAAAAATCCATTCATTTTATAACGTCACAACTTATAAATCCATAGATTTCATTCACTTATGAATTCCATTTATACTTCATCTAAACACTTATAAAAACTCGTTTTATAATCCCAATATTTTAATTTATAAATATCAATTTTATAAATATTTTCTATAAATCATTCATAATAATTCAAAAACCCTAATTTAAACAATTTTATAAATTAATCAACTACTTATTTCAAAAATCACAATTCGGTTATATTTCACAACAATCGTAATTTTATAACATAAACATTTCAACGTTTATTCATTTAAAATGAATCAATTTCAAATTAAATTTTTATTATGAATTCTCAACTTAATTTTTAAAAATCAAATTATATTTATTTTCGGCATCAAACGATACCAAAAATATATGCGGCTAAAATTTAGCCTTTAACCATTTCAATGACAAAGATAATCACGCAGATTGTAAATAGATCAATAAATAGATCAACACACAACATTGAAACCAATTCAATTATTTGAGGAATCCAGTTGGATCCCTCCAACCTGTTTCCCTGCATCCAAAGATGTTAGCACAATACCAATTTCGCTTCAAGACGAAATATCGCGGTATATGGGATTTATAAAATACTATCCGCTATTATGCGGCGCAATAGGGTCTCATCCACTATATAATACGGGAAAATCAACTCCAAATACATATATAATACTAATTCCATACAAGTTGGAATTATCACGGTATATGTTTTTAATAAATAACATCCGTTTAATATACGGCGTATAGGGTCTATTTAACACAATAGATAACAAATTATCATCCAATCATACAATCAAGCAATTTTAAATCTAACTATTTAAAATTTAAATCGAAACAATTCGATTGAGTAAGAAGTTCTCACCTTGAGTTTCCGATAACAGTTGTAGCGTTTTATTTCGAATAAAATTAAACATGCATTTAATTTTATCCAAAATTTTCGCTAGCTCCAAAGGACTCCAAACCATCTCCATTGTGTAGTGCTCGACAAAACGAACCCAGCGCAATTCGTGTCGTCACAATCCGACCTCGTATGAAAAAGTTACACCTTTTTGAAGTTTACACGAATTTAAAATATAATAAATTAACAAATTTCTTTATTCTTTTATACCCTAAACTAATCTCAGCCATAGATCCCTGAACCCTAAGATCCAAGCCGTCGCTCCCCCCTTTCTTCTTCTCTTACGTTCACTTCAGGTTCAAAGAGAACCCATAGCCGCCACCTTACTTCGAATTTTCGCGACCACCACAATCTACTTGTAGACGATCAGGTTATTCCACGACGAAGCCTACCACATGTGCTACCTTCGGCCAGAATACTGATGAACTCGGCCTCCTCCCTGACCTCGAAACGTGCACACACACGAGCATGAACGCAACTAATTTGATGATGATCCGTAGCTCCATTGACGATCATCTCCGCATGGATTTGAAGATCACTCCAAGCTCTACGTTTTTCATGTTGGAAGATTTCTGTAATTGTTTGTGGATTGGAAGTAATTGAGGGAAGAGAATAGATGAATTTTGGCCATTCATGATAATAGAGGCGGCTAGGGCTTTGCTCTGGTTAGGGTTTGCAAATGAGAATATAGCAAGCCTTTTATAGAAAATTCGCCAAAACACTATTCATGCTCAATTTTTCGAACTCCAAATCTCACGCGGTGCCTGGCGTTTCTAGGGTTTACCCTGCGTTCTGGACACAATGGAATATGTTTCGGAGGCTAATTCGATCATCTGTGCGAGTTACGACAATAAACGATCAATTTTAAATTAAATCGATTTAAACTAATTTCTATGCGTTTTAGCTTGCCCAGGACAAACGGTAAATCCGATTGACATGAAATTTGAAAATATACAATAATATTACGGTCCGATGAAATTGGTTTCGTCGAAATCCGAGACTGTTTGAAAAATGACTATTTTCACTAATCGATTAAATATTAAAATATTCAATTTTCAGCAATTTAACTTTTAATTCAATTTTAAAAGTTCACAAACATTGTTCTAACTCCAATATGATTTAATATAACTTTATAAATCATTTTTAATCACATTTAACCCGATTTCCAATTATTTCTGTAATTTTGAAATATTAAATTATCGATTTAATTATCCAATTAAATCCAATTATTCGAGAAATAAATTATTCGACTTATAAATTTTATTTATTAATATTTAAAATCAATTAAAAATACGAATTTTAATTGACAGAAATTCTGGGTCGTTACACTATGTTATAAATCTAGTCTTATTTTAGAAATTCAAATCAATTAAATTCCCCAAAACAAAACTGTAGCAAGACTACAGAACGGTCTCTTCACTTTGAAACTCGAAAATGAATGTCGATGATGCTGCAGTCATCACCGAAATTATTTTCCAACAACAAAGAGAAGAGCACTAATTTTAAACTTTAAAAATTATTTGGAAACAAATTTCTATTCCAAAATACTTTAAATAATATATCCTTTAAAACTTTAAATGCAAGATTTGAAATCCATTGGAATATAAATTCTCAAATTCTTGTTTTAAATTAATTTTAAATTTCCAAATTAATTTATAACCATGTTTATAGTTCAATTATTTATGTATGAAATAAGAGATAATGATATTTATAAAATCTAATATTATTTTTTAATAACCAGTTCAATAAAATTCCAGATAAAGATTTTATAATATAGTTACAAAATTTATTTCACTACTAAATTCGGAAAACATATTGTGTAAGTTTGCTCTGTTCAAATGTTTTGGAAATCTTATCGATAGTGTTGATCAGACGAATCGATCGGAAATCCAAATCAACATCAACGACTCAAACAACATAGTATATAAAACATTTTAAATATTAATTTACAAATACACTTGAAGAATGATTCGAAGATAAGTTGGAAACAAAGATGAGATAATTGAAGAACAGAATAGGAAGATGGATAAGCTTATATAAATTGCGGGCAACCTTAACCGAGTCAACCGTGATTTAAAGAATAAGATCGATGTGGATTTCTGAGGTAAATCGACATTCGATCTCAAGAGATAGAATTTTAGGATAATAAGAGATACTAGCATCTAAACCGAGGATATATAATCTCTGGTGAATCGATGCTGTTGTAAAGGAGTTTCACTCCTTTACAAATCAATTTGAGATTGGCGGGACCGCCGACTCATTATAAAGATCATTCGAAGTGGAGTTATGGGATATTCCAGAATCAAAAGAAGATGAATAGTGAGGGACACAAATGGATTTTGGAACCGCAGGAACCGTTTCAAAATTCAAAGGGATCGAGTCAAAAAGGAAAAGATTCAAACTCGAATCAAAGTGATTCTTTAAATACACCTACTCCATATGCTAAGTTTCGCCTAGAGCTACCAAGGCTCTAATACCTAATGTAACAACCCGATATTTTCAACCATTCGCATCCGCACATGTCGGACTTGAATTGATAAAAATACCGCGTTGTAAATAAAATTTGGCAAATCTCAGAATATACAGTAATTAAATAGTCACAGATCATAGACACAGAGTATTAAGTAATAATGCTACGGAATTAAAAGAAATAGTAGTTCACGAAGCTACTATATATACGATACATCAGATTTAATCAAAATAAAATAGAAGAGCAATAAGATACATCAGGTACAAATCAGAATACATCACTGAAATCACTGGATACTGAAAGCAAAATAGATGGCTGAATCTTCAAGAAAAGCTCCAACTCCGAAGGTGAGTCTTGAATGCTGAATCACTCAGTCTGACTCGAGTGTAAAGAAAAACACAAAACACTCGAGTCGGGACATAAATACTTATGAACTGTAAATCAACTCAAGTGAACAGCAACGAAATGCATCAGTAACTTAAAGGATGCTTGGGATCGCCCATCCTTTAAGGATCCATTAAACTATTGATTACACGGTAATATTACGCTATTATAATAATGTCTACAGTAAAATAAACTTACTTTAAAATAGCATTGAAGGGTTACCCAAATAGGCACCAACATGTAATAGTCCCAGTAGTCCATCCAGTATCAGCATACTTCCAGATCGGGAGGCTACCCTAAATACTCCATGGGCAACGGGAGAAAAACAAACTCGTAGTAAGGCTCGATATGGTAGGTGACATGGCACAACTAGGCAATGTCAGGGTAGATATACCAATTATGCTTCCGGGCTGATGGTAACGTAGCAGCCATTACGCCCACCTCGGAACACACTCCCAATCAAAATCGGAGGATTGCCATCTAATCAATCACAAGTAAGAGTATAGTATCGAAGGAATGTGTCCGATCGGAGGAATGACCTCACTTGGCCCGTCGATCACTCCTGTTTTAGCCACCTTAAGCCAACTCACGAGAGTCGGGTCCATGTTCATACCTCAATAGGATCGTCGCCACCATCCTACTTCATTCTGGAATCTCCACCACGTACATAGTTGTTAAAGTGGTTTTTGGAGTTGATAGAGAGTATGACAACTTCCGATCCCGGTCTCTTTAACAACCAATCGTTATTATAACGCCTTGGTCATTTCAAAATAGTTAATACTTCAAAAATCAAATCATTTCATTTCAAAACTATATTCCTTTCAAAATAGTTTATACCTCGAAACCAAAACCATTTTTATTTCAAACTATATTCAAATCAATACGATATGATTTCCTTTTCAAACATATATTCACTTTTCAAAAATCATAGTACTTTCAAAGTTATAACTCTTTCGAAACCAAAATATTTGAAATCATTCCACTTCGAAATCATAGCATTTCGAAAACATACATCTGAAATCATGAAACATCCTTTAAATTCTTATTTTTCAAATTTATTCAATTAAACCCAAATTTTCAAATTTCCAATTTAATTCAATTCAAAACATCAATCCAAAGCTCTAAATATACCATATTTCAAAACTAAATTTTATAATTCATATATACATACATACATATGTGTGTGTGTGTATCAATTTCACTTTCATATTATTTAGCTTTGAAATAATCACTTAATAAAGTTCAATATCATTAAAATAAACCCGAATTACAAGTAAACCGAATATCCTTTGGTATTAATATAAACTTTAAATATTCATTTATCAGAAATCAAATATCATTCCAAATTCATATTCTTTATCAAAATGACGATCAAATCATTTCCAAACCATTTCAATCATCAAAATATCATGTCCTTTCAAAACCTCATTATCAAATCATTATTTGAATTCAAATTCCAATATTCAAATTTAAATATCATTTTAAAATCGAATATGTCGTCCATTTATTATTCCAAATATCATTACAAAATACATTTAAAAATTCGATTCAAAAACCATTAATTAAATTCAAATTCAATTTAAATTCCTTAAAATTCAATTTAAATATTAAGATATATTTAAAACTCCTTAAATTTCACAAATAATCAATTCCAAAAGTTAAATCATTTAAGACTTTAAAATATAACTTAAACAGTGTTAAAATCTATAACATTTCAAAACATTGTCAAATTTAGCAATGACAGCATTTAAAAGTGCTACCGTAGCTTACAGTTTCCAAAATAGTTTAGTTCAGGAACAACGACATTTATAAAATGCCTTAATAGATATTTAGTTAGTTCAACATAGTTAAATTCAAAAACAACAGCATTTAAAAATGCCGTCATAAGACCACAGCATTTTTGGAAATGCTATTAATAAAATTCTAGATTTTATTTTAACTTTTCAAAAACAATAGAACTTCAATTTTAGCAAATTTTAAACATATAAATCATATTTTTAGGCTTCTAAACTTTCACATTTAAACCAATTTAAC